>OY282598.1:26649963-27393737 GCA_958298965.1 Chrysolina haemoptera
ATCCCCACGTGGAAAGTTGCACACATGGAAAGTTGCACACATGGAAAGTTGCACACATGGATTAAATCGCACAAGGCAAAAACCTCTCGTAGAGTCATTCTGGGACTTCCTCTCTCTCTATACGATAATATTCAAAACTTCCTTCAGTTTTCAACAAACCAATCGAATATGTCTTCGGTCCCAATGAATAAATTCATTTCAGTATGGAATTTCGCTAAGAAACAACACATTGCTTGTCACCTACATACTGTTTACGTACTCTGCGTGAAGTAAAATGAAGTCATTTTAAATTTCAGAGCCCTCGACTTTCCACTTGGAGTTTTACCGGCCAAGAAAAATAAATTTTATATGCGCTGAGGACAGGACGTTGAAAGTGTTTTGAAATGTTAATAGGGTCAATATTTCATAACTGAAACCATTCTGAAATCCTTATTCCAACAAGAGTTTGCGAAAGTCAGTACAATTTTGTGAATATTATGCAGAATGGGAAGGTTAGACCAAAATTTCCTGTGGTTTGGAATATGATGAGAATGATAGTACTGACGGACCAGGACAACTCGAAATGCAACATGAATTATTCAATACTCATGCATACGGTTGCTAAGTTTCCGTAATAGCCTAATAATCCAGTACGATTGGGTTTTGAGACAAGAATAGATTGTAGCACCTAGTAGTTGGAACCATGATAAACACGAAAAAAAATTGTTTACCAAAATTCCACGGGTGGAACATATTATTTTTCGTTTCAAAATATATAAAGAGATTTTTGCTGTAATCTTGGAAAGTATATGATATATCGGAAAAACAACTCAACAGGGTGAAAAATAATTCAATTTTCCACAAAAATAATTCCTAGTACTTTATCAAATGCCCTCTTTTTGTCGGAAAACGTGATTGAACGCCGACATCAAATTTCAGATTAGGTTAGGTTAGGCCTTACCCGCCGCTGAAAGTTCTGGCAAAGCCGAATATTTGATTGGTCATAACTCTACTAAAAATGATCGGAGAAGGAAAAGGAGAAGTTCATGTCGTTTCTGAAGACTCCTACCTTCTTATGTGAATATAATATGCGAGAATTTGAGTACCTAAAATGTGTTTTGTCGCACTTCACGGAGATGTTTGCGGATGATCCAAAAATCATGAATAATTTAGTAAATATGGAATTATTATACTGAAGCAGCAACCCATACCCTCTTTGGACTAGATGCAACAATTTTAAAGTAGTGTGGCAGGTCCCACTTATACATACCAAAAAAAAAACCTTGTTTTACTCCTGCCTCATAAAATCGGTATTCTCTCCACTAAATGTTGAAAATAATCGCTTATTCATATCCTGCAAATAAAAAAAAATAATAACACTATTGTGAAGTGTATCTCAAGTAACGCACAGTCAAAAATTGTAATATTTAACAAATTGATGGATGTAGCCGATACTATGTGGTAGGAGATCATCATGAAAAATGGGAAAAGTAAATTTCTATGTTTTTGTACCACTTTATATTTATAACCTTTAGTTACTGCTACTGTTTCGTCCTATATGGACATTTTCAAAACTATAATTCAAACTGATCAGTTTGAAACTGCAGTAACTGAAGGTTATAAATATAAAGTGGTACAAAAACATAGAAATTTACTTTTCCCATTTTTCGTAATATTTAACATTTTCATTTTTGTTCGAAAATATGAATAGAATATTCATAAAATCTGTAGTGGAATCATCTGCGGCTGAAAGATAAACTTTAGTCGCTATTTTCCGTCGTTCAAGATAACCTCTTGGGAGGTATGTTGAAAAGGGGAACATTATCCATGAAAATTGAAAAATGTAGTTTATTTGTAATATCTAACAGAAAACAACTACTTCCCAGGCAAAAGCCACGCGGGACATTGAACTACATCTGATAGATATTGTGAAAAGACTTCAACTGAAAAGAAAAAACCTGAAAGTCAAAATTCGCATTTTCATTCAGATAGTTGACTTTTTTAATTTTCTCTAGTTTTCGTTGAAAATTCCTTAAATAAGATGAGGAGAATGTTATTCAAAAATATAACTCATAGACATAGACCTGTCATGGGCATTGCATTTTGATTTTTGTCCGAAAATATGAATAGGATATTCATAAAGTCTGTTGTGGAATGATCTGCGGCTGAAAGACAAACTTTAGTCGCTATTTTCCATCGTTCAAGATAACCTCTTGGAAGGTATTCATGTTGAAAACGGGAACATTCAAATAAATCACATTTTTCATTTTTTAATTTTCGTGGAGAATGTTTCCCTTTTCAACATTAACATTTTCAATTTCTACAAAAAAAAGAACAACATTTCAAATATGATTCCGACAAGTAACGAACAAATGGTATTCCTTTCAATGGCGATTCCAGTGGCAAATATCAAACAGAAAAAAAATAATTCGCTCAATACTCGGCTAGTATTGAATTAAACTTTTTTCGCATCCCCATAAGAAATAAAAAACACACCGAGCTCTTTACCTGACGTTCACAAGAAGAAACGAAAGAGAAAAACTTTTCGGCGGCATTAACATTCCGCACCATCCGTCAGGGGGAATCACACCCCAAATCGACCAGACTGCCTATTATGGAACAGCTCAGACGACAAAACCTTACGAATTTCACAAAGATAATAAAGATAAGATGATTAAGAGATTCAGAACTTCGGAGCACATTCCGTAGATTGTTAATATCTATGCGTTCACCAGACCAAATAATTGCTTTTCTTATCTAGTTTTCCCACAGTGCGCATATTATTTATCCTCCAGGAGAGTTGTGGAACATTTACATAATGGCACAATATCACACCAAGAGGTTCCCTTCCACTCCAAAACAACAATCATAAATTTTAAAAATTTGCTCCACCGAGAATATATATTTACGACATGAATATGCAATCCTAGAATTATTATACCCGTTCGCGTTGAATCGGACACTTGTGGTGAACATTTCGATGCAGTTTCCAAAGAAGGAAGTTGAGTTGTAAACGAAAGGACTGTTGAATAAATAAATAAAAGTAACATATAACAGGAATTGTTTCAAAAAACATTTTTCATTTTTCCTAAGTTGGCAACATCAAACGAAAATCAGATAATTTATGATCAGATAAGAGGCGCTTTCGGTAAATACAAATCTGACAGCTCGATCCAATCTGTAGACGTGGTTTCTCTATATGTCAGATCTGCATTTACCGAACGCACCCAAATTATCTGTCGAACAAAGGAAGCTGTCAATTCCTTTTGTTCGAATAGCACTGAACATTAAAGGTGGGTTCATATTGCACCTGTTCGTTCTCGTGCTCTCGCTCGTGCTCTCACTCGTGCTCTTGCTCTCACTCGTGCTCTTGCTCTCGCTCGTGCTCCCGCTCGTGCTCTCGCTCGTGCTCTTGCTCTTGGTCGTGCTCCCGCTCGTGCTCTCGTTCGTGCTCTCGCTCGAGCTCCCGCTCGTGCTCTCACTCGTGCTCTCGATCGTGCTCTTGCTCTCTCGTGCTCTTGCTCTCGCTCGTGCTCTTGCTCGTGTTCTCGCTCGTGCTCTTGCTCTCGGTCGTGCTCTTGCTCTCGGTCGTGCTCCCGCTCGTGCTCTCGGTCATGCTCTCGCTCATGCTCTCGCTCATGCTCTCGCTCGTGCTCTTGCTCTCCCTCGTGCTCTTGCTCTCGCTCGTGCTCTCGCTCTTGCTCTCACTCGTGCTCTTGCTCTCGGTCGTGCTCCCGCTCGTGCTCTCGCTCGAGCTATCGCTCGTGTTCTTGCTCTCGCTCGTGCTCCCGCTCGTGCTCTCGCTCGTGCTCTCACTTGTGCTCTCGCTCGTGCTCCCGCTCGTGCTCTCGCTCGTGCTCTTGCTCTCGGTCGTGTTCTTGCTCTCGCTCGTGCTCCCGCTCGTGCTCTCGCTCGTGCTCAAATTACAAAAAGACACCGGTGTGAAAACAGAAACGGTCGTCGCGCCAGAAACGAATTAATAGTATATTCCCAAAGGTGTCATAGGTTAGTCCTTCGAAATCTTCCGAATTGGTATTGCGGTTGGAACTACCTACATTATCATCATGATGATGAATGGCAATTTACACACAAACATATTAAAATGGTGATTTTGATAAAAAATAAGATCATATTTCTCAGTGGCCGTGACAATTATATAAATGATGAGATAAAAGAACTTAAAATTCTTTTTCACTCCATATTCAGAATAAGCTGAGAAAGCATATCTACCCCATTTCAGATGTGGTATCACGATACTCACCATAAAAACTACCCCCGTATTAAAAAAAATCTCAAAACGGAGTTAATTCATCGTTTTTGGAAATTTCCTTCTAACTGTATATTCAAAATGAGCTGAGAAAGCATATCTATCCCATTTCATATTTTTTATCACAATATTCATCCTGATATCCATCCACGCATAATTGTTATTCTGTTATTCAGTTCATAAAATTTATGTTGTGGATCCCACAAAACAGGATAATATTTGGTAAAGACCAATTAGCTTCAAAGTGTTTTCAGTCCACTCCATATTACACTTCATAATGCTCTACTTGACTGAACGCGAACAGTAAAAACAAAGAAATCGCAAAAGCCCTCAACTCAGCTCGCGAGCTGAATTCCTTTGATGTACCGCTACCCGACGGAACAGTCGAAACACGTGTTTTGGGTGATTGCAAGCACGCGGAACGCTGCAAACATCCGAAACACGATGAACATGATTTTTTGTACATTCGTGTTGCTCGTTTCGTTCAATGCGCTTGTTGTGTTCGTTCGTGCTGCTCGCGAGCAATGTGGATCCGCCAAAACAAGCGGAACGCTGCAAACATCCTGAACAGGACGAACATGATTTTTGGTACATTCGTGCTGTTCGTTCCGTTCGTTGGGCTTGTTGTGTTCTTGCTGCTCGCGAGCAATGCGAACCCGCCAAAACATGTATTTTGGGTGATTGCAAGCACGCGGAACGCTGCAAACAGCCTTTACAGGTCTATCATGATTTTTGGTACATTCGTGCTGTTCGCTCCGTTCATTGCGCTACTTGTGTTCGTTCGTGTTGCTCGCGAGCAATGTGGACCCGCCAAAACATGTGTTTTAAGTGATTGCAAGCACGCGTAACGCTGCAAACATCCTGCACAGGACGAACATGATTTTTGTTACATTCGTGCTGCTCACTCCGTTCGTTGCATTTGTTGTGTTCGTTCGTGCCGCTCGCGAGCAATGTGGACCCGCCAAAACATGTGTTTTGGGTGATTGCAAGCACGCGGAACGCTGCAAACAGCCTGAACAGGACAAACAGGATTTTTGGTACATTCGTGCTGCTCGTTCCGTTCGTTGCGCTTGTTGTGTTCGTTCGTGCTGCTCGCTAGCGATGTGGACCCGCCAAAACGTTTGTTTTGAGTGATTGCAAGCACGCGGAACGCTGCAAACAGCCTGAACAGGACAAACAGGATTTTTGGTACATTCGTGATGCTCGTTCCGTTCGTTGCGCTTGTTGTGTTTGTTCGCGCTGCTCGCTAGCGATGTGGACCCGCCAAAACGTTTGTTTTGAGTGCAAACTGCAAACAGCTTGAACAGGACGAACATGATTTTTGGTACATTCGTGCTACTCGCTCCGTTCGTTGCGCCTGTTGTGTTCGATCATGGTGCTCGCGAGCAATGTGGACCTGCCAAAACATGTGTTTTGGATGATTGCAAGCACGCGGAACGCTGCGAGCAGCCCGAACAGAACCAACATGAATTTTGGTACATTCGTGCTTCTCGTTCCATTCGATGCGCTTGTTGTGTTTGTTCGTGGTGCTCGCGAGCAATGTGGACTCACCATAACAATCGAGATAATGAAACAATATAAGAAACAGAACACTTCAGGTCTTCAAAAATGTATGAACAGTCACAATTCGTACCATTTCTAAACGGTCGTGATACTGCTAAAGCATAATAAACCAAACATAACCTGTTATGGCACGGCTTTATTGTGACATAAACCAATATTTCGCCTATGATATATTCACTACAATAAGCAATCATGTCTTTATATCCCTGGCTCAATGTTGTGTTTATGAAAAGCCGTAAATACTGACCAAATGGTCACTAAAATCGTAAACGGTGATTTCTCCGAAGACATTTTATGTTTATTGAAATGTTTATACGCCATTCAAACCGGAGAATTGTGTCCGGAAAATAAGGATATATTTCATGAAAATATGTGAAATTGGGGTTATTACTAGCTGATCGGCTAAGATATAACTTGGTGGTATTTTCTCGAATTGTACAAGGAAAACTAGAACAAGTCCAAGAATAATTGACTCAATCTAAAGGCTCTGGCACACAGAACGCGGTCTGTCGCGGCGTGCAGCTATCGCGCGATTTTCGCAGCGGTAAAGCGATTCATAATGCCACACGGGGATGCATTATAGATCGCTTTATGGCTGCGAAGATCGCGCGATAGTTGCCCGCCGTGACAGACCGCGTTCTGTGTGCCAGAGCCTTTAACCACGAAAACAACTATTTGAACTGTATCGCAGATCAATCACACCTAAACATATAGATAGTCGGATTATTCAACTTTTCCATTGTTTTCTGGCAGATACGATTTTATTATGCTTAAATACGTTTGTCAAACTCATTTAAGAAAATAAAAAAATCTGGAGTTTTTGTCAGCACCATCGATAGTGGGAGAAGTACTAGGGGATAGTACCAAAAACGACTGTATTTTTTCATGTAAAGAACGCCATACTGATAGCCAACCCCCACTTTATAATCCCAATTCTGCCCCCGCCAACCTAAAGATTAGTACGACACACCTGCTCTTTGGTACCATGTAAGCAGTTGGAAATTTTTGGAAACTCTAAATTACCGGCAGGAATGGAGATCTACACCCGACAGGGATTCATCAAGCCAAACTCAAGCTTTTGGAAATTTGATATTTAACTTGAATCGATTTACGGTGTAAACTACTTGACTTGGTATCAAGTAAAATCAAACTATTTGATATTACTTGACATTGACAGCGATACGTGAAATGCACACCGAAGCGTTAAAAAGGGGATTCACCGAGGTTCCAGCAAGCAGGCCCCCGATTGCTTGGTGACGACGTTCTGTTAAATAGTAGACCAGCGTTGATCAAGGATAAACAGTGGCGGCTAGAGAATAATTGTTTATATCTGATTTAAGTGATTTGTCCGTAATGGATTCGGAACCTTTTCAAAGCAGCGGCTCAGAATATATCGTAGATAGTATAGTGTCAGAATTTGATGACATTGAAACAGAAGTAGAAAGCGCAGGGTGGCGCCATCAAAGGCCAAACGAGTTGATGTTAATAAAAGTGTATCTAATAAAATAAGTGACTCCAAAAATTAGTCACCGCGTTCCTTATGAATGTAGTGTGGCTTATGTTGCAAAAGCTGAGGGACCACTGAATATCAAAATAGCCGAACAAAAAATATCCAACGAGGTGAAACATTTAAATCAGGTTTAGCAGTTCATGTCTCGATGAATCAGCATTATATTAAATGGACTGAAGCCGAAGTTATCCATAAAGAAGAGCAATAATATGAGAGAAAATTTTAAAAGGAAGCAAACATTATGAATAATAGCGTGTCCAGTCAATTTAGCATAGATATCCGTGATTTGTGTAAACCTCTAATCAGTCAACTAAATCAGTTGAAATTTCGTTAAAATGATGTGGATTTGAGGAAACACTTTCGACCAGAGAGTTGAGAATCTAATTATAGCAAATTTCATTGGGTCTCTTTTCAATAATATTGCAGAGTCGCAATTTGTTGAGTGGACAACTGAGATGAAAATATGAAACAAAACACTAGGAGGATGATAAATGGACAGCAACGGCCAAACCTTCTGGAATTTATATTAATATTAGATGAAGGACTAGTCACGAAATATGCTCCAAATTAACATTTGATGTCGTGGCGTAGGGGGATAAAAAGTGATATTTATGTATATAATCCATCATTTAAAAGGCAGTTAGCGCGGGAGCTTGGTGCGTGGTGCGAAACGCCATCTGGGGTACAACTTAGTGGGGCCCTTCATGAGAGCATTCCGGTGTAGAGTGGCGCCATTTGTGACATATTTGTGCGTGTAAACTGATGTCTCCTGCGAGTATTCCGCCAGTTCAAAACGTTGTTTTATAGGAGCCAGAGGCGGTTCAATTAGGTGGGAACATAGTGAAAGGGTGAATTTTATTTATATATTTGTGATTTCTATACTCACTGATTCAGGATAAAGACAGAAAAGTTAATTGAGTGTTTGAGCGCACCAATATATAGCTCATCTGAATTCCGCCAATAAATCGCTTTTTTCTAAACAGGTTTAAATAAATCGGGTATAACTGTTACTATTCTACAGTGTGTTCCACTTTGAGTAGCCACACCCTCGTATTATCTTGACAGTAAAGTGATTTCAAAATTTGTTTTTTATTACATATAGTACCCAGAAATATCTACCTTCAGGTTCATGAAATATTCGTATATCCATTTTCCACGGCTATCTACGACCAATTGAAAAGTGAAAAATTGGGAAAAACATACTAGGCATTTTTTTATCGCAAAAATAAGACCAGGATCTGTTTCAGAACACCCTGAAACCCCCAAATATCAGTGATAATTCATTAAAATATACAGGGTGTCATCTGTAACTAACAACATTTTTTATTTGTTATTCATCCGCAATGTTTGGTAGTTTTCGATTTTTTTCCTTGGTCACGAAGTATCTGAAAATGTTCAAATAATGCTGTAGCGTATGTTCCAATATTACATTTTTATGGATACCTACGACCAAATTGAAAAGTGAAAAATTGGAAAAAATATACCAGGGATTTTTTTTTTATCCCAGAACACTCTGAAACCCGCAAATAGTAGTACTTAATTATTTAAAATATACAGGGTGTCACCTGTAACTGACATAGTATTGATTTTTATTCATCCGTGATGTTTAGTTGTTTTCGTTTTTTTTCCATAATCACTAATTACTTAAGAATGTTCGAATAATGTTGTAGAAAACATTCAAATATTACTTTTTCATGGCTAGCTATGACCAGTCGAAAAGTGAAAAAGTGTGGAACACATATCAAGGACTTTTGTAGCACAAACGTAACAGCGGATTCTGGTTCAGGATAAAATTATACAGGGTGTCATCTATACTATAGCTGACAGAATTGATAACGCTTATTTATTCGTAGCGTTTAGTTGATTTAATAATATTTCGTTTTTTTACACTGTATCAATTAAATATTTTGGGTGCTTCTTGATGATACCCTGTATATTTTTAGATTTAAGTATTGAGGTGGGGATATCAGGGTGTTCTGATCCAGAAATGTTTGTGCTTAAAGTATCCTTAATGTATTTTCGTCTCTCAACTCGTCATAGGAAGCTATGAAAAAGTAATATTTCTATAGCAGCACCGAGAGAAATATCTATTAGCTGTAATACAAAATTGTATAACCGTTAAATGATTTCTGAATTGAATAGGCGCCAACATAGTTCACTTTTCAGTATGAACAACGTCTTTTTTTCAAAACAATTGTATTACTGTTAAAAGTCTCTCACTTAATAACGTATTTAAATATTGTTTTTTCAATACCATATTTTAACTGCAATCGTGTTCTTTGTCAAAACTAAAAGGTAACATTTAGAGACAAAAAGAACGTTTTGAAAAAAAGACCTGTTTCATGTTGAAAATGTTTACATTTTGCATTCATCCGAGAAAATTTAGTGGTTACAATATTTCAATTAGCAGCTATAAGATTTTTTTGAAAAAATACTTGTATAACTAGATTTTTCTGGGTGAGTAATTGAACATTTTAGGTAATTTGTTACTATAAAAAAAAATCAAAACAACCAAATATTACGGATGAAAACAAAATGAAAATGTTGCTAGTCTGTAAGACACCCTGTATATTTTAATAAGATCTGGGGGTTTAAGCATGTTCTGAACCAGAATCTGATGTTAGTTTCGAAGTAAAAAATCTTTTAGTATATTTTTCCCAGTTTTTCACTTTTCAACTGGCCATAGCAAGCCATGAAAAAGTAAAATTTGGGTATTTCTTATACTCAGCATTAATTGAACACGTTCAGACCCTTTGTGACAAAAAAAATCGAAAGTAACCGATCATTTCGAATGAATAAAAATTAATAATGTTGCTACTAACAGATGCCACCCTGTATATTTTAATGAATGAAGCACTTAGATCTAGGGGTTTTAGGGTGTTCTGAAACAGAATCTGGTGTTATTTTTGCGATAAAAAAATGCCTAGTATGTTTTTCCAAATTTTTCACTTTTCAGTTGGTCGTAGGTAGCCGTGGAAAATGGATATACGAATATTTCATCAACCTCAAGTTAGATATTTTTGGGTACTATATGTTATGAAAAATAACTTTTGATATCACTGTACTGTTAAGAAAATACGAGGGTGTGGCTGCTCAAAGTGGGACACACTGTATAAACATCAACACACAATAAAAATATATAATTTTACATTTTTATAAATAATTTACTGTTATACATCCCTGAGGGTTTTTGAAAGTCACAAAGAACCATGAAAGTCCTTCTTGGGTTAGTATTTTTGAAAAGTTTGATTAAGTATTTGAAGTTTATTTTCATCAACTGCCATCCTGTCACACATTGAAAGAATTATTTTTGAACTCAAACAATGCAATTCGAGTAAGACAAGCGAACTCTCAAGCGACTAGACATAATAATAATAGAAAAACAGGTATGGTTGGAAAATGAGTCGGATCACGTAGTCGATCGACACTGCGTTGGTTGAGAGTCAAATCGAACGGTTTGCACCAATTGCAGAAATTAACGATAAAGAAAGGACATTTGAGTCGTGGTCTCAGTATTTACGATTGGAAAACTCCATGGTAGTCGACCAATACATCAGGCAACTGGAATCGACGATGCTTTGTACGTATAGCGTACGTAAATTGGATCTCTTAGACTTTCCCAGTGCCTAGACTACTTCACTAAAGAGAAGACTCTGGAAATGGACGAGAAATGAAGTTGCTCCCGGTGCAGATACAGACGAAAATGAACAAAATCATTCTTGACCCACAAATTTTCTGCAATTTCAGTTAATCATAAGAAGTGATTCGAATGGATTGGAAATATCCACTGCAAGGAGAAGATGGATATGGAAAAGTAGGTGGACGAGGGCAGTTTCCACTTCAGCTAGGATCTCTACGCCGTCTCCAACCATACTGGCACAGTATACAGCCGCCACTATACTGCCTTTCCGTATTCCAAGTAGTCCTGCAAAGATATTAGTCATTCGATATTGAATTTAGAACTATAACTTTTTTTCCACAAGAACATTCAATTCAATTATCTACCTCCACCATATTTTCCGTATGGCAGCTACTGTGCGAGGGAATATTTGAATAAAAATGCCGGTGCGCGCGGATTTGACTCGGACGTGTTTGTCTTACATGCGCCTTCTATCCCTTTCCCTATTACTATCTCCCTTCTGAATGTTGTTTGCACGGCCCGGAGTGAATTAATGCTTCTGCCGGGCTCTTTGTTCCGCAGTTTTAATGCCAAAATGCGATAATTAACGATGCCGAAGAGCGGCTTCACTGTTTTCGTATGTCGGTTTCTATGAAGCGCGATATGCATTCGTTTCAGGACGCGAATTCAGGACGACGCACCGAATTAGGTCTGTTTTTCGGAGTTGCTGAAATTGCGTTAGGAAAACTAAGAAAGTCGTCGGGGCGAATTTGTTCCATTGGAATGACCCTACTCGGGGTGCAACTAAAATTGTTTTGTTGTGTTGGAGTCATATTGTTCGATTTCATGAACCGAGCCGAATCGGGTGAGATGAAATCAACAACTCTTGATTTTTATCACTGTTTGATTTGACATTATTGGAATTGAACCACTTACTGGCATTTCCAAAGACAATTTCGCAGATTCAGTTAGAGTATGCAGATTCCTACCACAATTTATTATAGTGGTGTTATCAGCAAATAGTACAGTATTTATCGGAAGCATATGATGGTCCAAGTCTTTGATGTAAATAATGAACAGCAGAGGGCCTAAAATTGATCCTTGTGGAACCATAAGTGAGTTTAGCAATAGGTGATTGACTTCCATTTACAACAACACACTGTGATCTATCACTCAGATAAGACCGAAAAAAAGCAAGGAGTATAGCTCTTACACCATAAAGTTCCAATGTATTCAATAAAATATCATGAGTGCCATAGTCAAAGGCCTTCGTCAAATCGCACAGAGTAATGACTGATTGCTTGCCCTCCTCAAGGCCTTCCACTATCTTACTAATGACACGCAATTAGCTTTGATTGTAGAATTATGTTTTCTAAAGCCAAATTGACCTGCACACAACAGTGAATTTGTTTCTAAATATCGAGACAGTATCTTTCACTAAAAGTTCAGGAACTTTAGCTAGGACGGATATTATGGAATGTTCAATGGGTCCCCTTTTTTCAATAACGGTAAAACCATGGCAATTCTGAAAGAATCGGGAAAAATTCATTTTGAAAAATATTCATTCATAAGTAATGAAAACGGATGAGCTATTATATCAACCAACCCTTTGAGAATATAGAAGTTCAAACCGAAAATGTCTTAGCAGTAAGAATTTTTCAAGGATAGAATGGTTTCTTTCACTTTCTGAGGGGTCCGCAGGTTCCTCTAGACATTCAGAGGACATTTTTGTGAACGCCTCAAAGGAAAGAATGGTTTCTGAGAGGTCACTGGCGATAAAAAGAAAGAATATGTTGGTGAATTTAAGTTTTTCAAAAAATCAGAGGAGTCGTGATCTATGTCAGGCAATGGGGATATTAAATTCTTCTATGTTGTTGAGTGGGGCTGAAAAGGAACCTCATAGTTCCACCAGGCAAAAACACCACGGTATTCCAAGCTGAAATATATGCCACAAGGATAAATGAGTCTACATTATATCTGACAGCTAGGGCACAACGAAAGCTTTGTATTCAATACAGATAAAGTCGAAGAAAATTTGGCAACTCCTCCTCAGCTCCAATGAACCGTCAAAACGCAACAAGGTTGCACTTTTGTGGATGCCTCGACAGAAGACAATGGAAGGCAAAGAAGAAGTAGACCAACTTGCAAGAGAAGCATCTGAATCACCTTCACAGACCCAGATCCAGTGTTTGAAATTAGCAAAACCTGAAAAATGGTATAAATATACTACCACCACAAAACACTTTGCTGATATATTGCTACAAAAAAAGATAAAACAATAACTGAGTTTTTCTTTTATGAAAAATGGAATTTTGGGCACCAGTGGCGATGAGGTAGTCGAAATCTTATTCTAGGAATTGAATTTGGTAGTGTAGATAAGTCAAGTAATGTTGACAACGGCCGAGTTTCATAGGTGGGTATGGACTTTTTTCGGGTTGGTTGTAAATATAAAAGTAGTTTCACCATATGAGAAACTTTATTATTACTAAACAATTAATTAATACAAATTTGTCACTTAAGTCATAACAAAAATGGAAAAAAATGTTGATGTGATTTCAAATTTAGATATTCCTTTCAATTCGAAATAACTTTTCCCATTACACTTTTTTGATAATGACGAAAACAAGAGTAGTTTACTCCAAATCAAAATTACTATTTTTTCCCCTGTACCTCGACTAAAAATTTAAAATTTCGACATTTTATTTGCAAGTTTTCTGCAATACATCAATTTTTATCAAGTATGAGATTTTCTGACAAATTGATACTAGACAAGTTTCCCATATGGTGCATAGTTTTTGAAACTCACTGTACGCCATTTTCCGAAAATACAAACATTTTCCCCATGGACCTATTTTCTTAATACCTTCATGGAACAAACAATCTTATTTTCGTTTCATATTTCAAAGCAGCAATCTCGCTCCTATGCAACCCATAAAATTTTCAAACCGTTTTCCCATTTAATCGCCGCATAATTTGAACGAATCACATAAAATAAATAGAACCATATTTCTGGAGGAAAAAACGTCGAAAAGAAAGCCTTATCGTATAAAACACTGACCCTAGTTATGACCCGGAAACTTAAATGGTGCGGACCGGAAAACGGTCATTTTTGAAATACCTCCACATACTTGCGGTGGTATAACTGCATATTTCATGTGATGGCGGTGTATCTTCGCAGTGAGCATTTCGGAAAATACGATTTCGATATAACCGCCTGGATCATAGAATGAGCGCTTTCAGTTTTCCAGCTATACCGAATGGTAAACCTAGACGAGGTGGGAAATTGAACTAGGACTGTTGTAATCTGCTCTGAATGATGAATGTCACATCCAGACCTGATGTTTTATGGATGCTTCGCGTGTCGGAGAATCTGGGTGTGATCGTAGAACCCGGACATATATTATACAGAAAACTAATGGAAATTTGAATATCATTCACGAAGTTAGAAACTAGATGTCCTGCCATACCAGGATGCTCAATGCCATTTTCGTATACAATATGGAAATATATCTGGGTCAAAAATCCATCAGAAAACAACTACGTTCCTGGCTAATACCACGGCGAACGTTGAATTACATCCAATGAATTTTCGTGCAGAATTCCTACAAGGCTATCTCCCCAATTGCTAGTTGCATGGAAATGTTCATTGAAACATTTGGACCACCTAGAGATCGATTTCTGGGTTCTTGCCCTCATCAGTATAGGGTAAGTCTCTGCAGACAATAACTAATGTCTGCAACAAATGATCTAATTATCAATCCATGTATAGGCAAAAGCTAAGACACCACCCGCAGATCGGTGTTAACCAAACTACGAGCGCCATCTCAACCTCAGCCCAACTAAACAATACCCGAGGGGGAAACTACTCTTTCATTAGGTGTACATCATAACATTTTCATTAATTCATTATTAATTTTGATTGAATTCATTATTCGAAATGACGAAAACTCGCCAGAAATAATTTTTGCGCAAAAAAACATTTGAAAACTGATTCAGAGCTGACCAACTCGAGAACGGTTGGAGATAGACAAATTCTGCGGACGCCAATCGATTCAGAATGGTCGAATTAGTATATGTTGTGAATTTCGAGTCAATAAAAAAAAATACATTTACCCGAAAAAAGTTGCAAGGGGTCGTCACATCGACTTGAAATTTGCACTTTATACGTAAAATTTCATGCTTGTTCCGAAAATATATGATTTTTATGTGCTCAGATATAAGATTTAGCCGGAAAAGAGTGTTCAAAGTAGAAAATCCAATTTTCTGAGATTTTTTTTTTTTGAATTTCAAATGTTTGTCCTCGAACGTATTTTGACGTGCTGATTCTGAATCTTTGAACGAAAATGTCGAAAACCCATCAGAAATATTTTTGGCGGGAAAAAACATCTAAAAACTGATTCAAAGCTGACCAACTCGAGAACAGTTAGATTTAGACGAATTCTACAACGCCAATCGATTCAGAAGGGCCGAATTAGTACATACTGGGAATTTGAATGAAAAAATTCGACGGACAAAAAAGTCGAGTATCATGATAGATAATTTTTTGAACTTTTTTATTTTTCATTTTTGAAATTTCAAAATTTTGTTCCCGTATGAATGTCGACGTGCTGATTCCGAATTTTTGTACGAAAATGTCAAAAACTCATTAGAAATATTTTTGGCGGCAAAAAAAACATTTAAAAACTGATTTAGAGCTGACCAACTTGAGAACAGTTAGAGTTAGACGAATTCTGCGAACGCCAATTGATTCAGAATGCCTGAATTAGTACATACTGGGAATTTGAATAAAAAAATCGACGGACAAAATAGTCGAGTATCATGATACATCATTTTTTGAACTTTTTATTTTTTATTTTTGAAATTTCAAAATTTTGTTTCCGTATGAATGTCGACGTGCTGATTCCGAATTTTTGTACGAAAATGTCAAAAACTCATTAGAAATATTTTTGGCGGCAAAAAAAACATTTAAAAACTGATTTAGAGCTGACCAACTTGAGAAAGGTTAGAGATAGGCGAATTCTGCTAACGCCAATCGATTCAAAATATTGGGTATGTATTTAGGAATTATTTTATGACAAGGTACTAAAATGAACCTTTCTCCTGTTCTCCATATGTAACCATCCAATCTCCTTCAATTTATTTTATACTCGTTGTCGCCTACTTACACCAAAAATCATACGTGGGCATGAGTTTCGAACTTTCTGGATCTTATTTTTATACATAAGAGTTAAATTATGTCCATACAACGTATCCGCGTAATTGAATAGTAATTATCTTTCATTGCCCCCTAAAACTTTTTCATTATTTTTCATTAGAGATAATTACTTCACTGATTTCATTAGGTGTACAAAAAATGACTAGTTATTTACTCCTCGAAAATACCCACTTGTTCACAATGAACGAACGTATCATAACAGAAAGAAATCTATTATTTAACAATGAGCTGCTTATCAAGTTAGAAACTAGATGATACAATATAGAAATATATTTGGATAAAAAATCCATCAGAAAACAACTACTTTCCTGGCTAATACCACGACGAACGTTGAATTACATCCAATGAATTTCCGTACAGAGTTCCTACTAGGCTATCTCCGCAATTGCTAGTTGCATGGAAAATGTTTTGGTGTCTTATAGAAATATCATAGTTGTAGGCCTGTTCATAATCTCACGAAACATACCTACAGAGCTGATTCTATTTTTCTATTTGAACATTTCTGCGTTTTGTCAAAACTGGTGGAAACTAGATCTTTAAAATGATTGAGATGACCAAAATAGATATTTTGTATCTAGAATGCAAAATGATACTTTTGCGTTCGAGAATGGAAGTTATTTTGCTGAGCTTCAGCGAAGTTGAAAAAATCGCTCGAATCAGCAATATTTCCTTCCTGTGTGCTGATGCCTCTTCAGGAATATATTTGGATATAATATTCCACTGAAAATATTACCTCATTAGATTTTATTGCTTGTGAAATGTGTATTAACCGAAATTTTTGTAATTCAAAGGCATTAATCTGGTCCATTTTCAAATACGTGAAGGTACAGAATGGAAGTTAATTACTTTATATCCCATTAGATTCCATGTCCGCACCGAAAAGTCGTTTCAGTGTTTTATGAGACACTTGAAATGCAATATCTTGAAGTAATTACCAAATTTACAGACTTTAGTTACTGAGTTAAAACCTGAAAACTTGGTGATGATACTCAACAAAGAAAATTATATAGAAAAATCTGAAATATATAAATAAAATATTTTTGAACCAGTCTTCACACTGAGTTGAGATTACTATGAGAAGTCTCCGGAGAATAAAAAGTGGTAATATTTTATTTTATAGTGGCTCAGAATGAATGTTTTTCAACATTTTGAAATAATTTATAATTATTTGTGCTGACTAGAGAAAATTATTAAAAAAATCAACTATCTGAATGACAATGCAAATTTTCACTTTCAGATTTCTTTCTTTTCAATATCTATCAGATGTAGTTCAATGTCCAGCGCGGCTTTACCCGGGGGAGTAGTTGTTTTCTGTTAGATATAACAAATAAATCACATTTTTCATTTTCCAATTTTCATGGAGAATATCCCCTTTTCAACATGTTTATCCAGATCGTTGTAATAATCTAAGATCGGACATACGTACTGAACACTGTGTTTCAAAAATGAAGAAATCTATTTTGATGCTACACCTTGTATTCCATAATTATATGATTTTGATGTTAACTGTTTATATTGTATGTAGTATTGAGATCATAAAAAATTCTAGCAGGCACTCGCCTGCCTTCATAAAATCTATAACTTTCAGAGAAATAGCATTGTTTGCAGTTTAAGTGGAACGGTCAGCTGAAAATCCGTGTTGATTTTTCATGAAGATTTTGAATCGATACAAAAATGTCATGAGACGGTCGATGAATACTGAAATACTTTAAAAAACTTGATGATGCTGTTATTGGACGATAAATATACATAAAAGCTGTACATACACGCCTTCGTGAAGATGATATTTTTTTTCAACTTCTAGGCATTTGGAAAACTCGCCATTTGGAATCGACACATTCATGAGAGATGGATAAAGCGTATAAAATAATTAACAAAAATAGAAAGAGAGCTATGAAAATTTCCTACAAGAGGATGTTAGTGTTTGCTGGGGTAACAGTTCGCTTGTAGGTGTTATAGGCGGTTTTATGTGCTAGTGAGACGGATCCTAGTACATCTTTTAGGTTTTTCGCATTTTGCGACCATAACGAGACACATTCGTTAAATACATAGGTATGTAGAAAGAAAGCTTGGAAAATTTTCTACAAGAGAAAGTTATTGTTTCCTGGCCTAACAGTTCGCTTGTAGGTGTAATAGGCGGTTTTATGTGCTAGTGTGACGGATCCTAGTACATCTTTTACGTTTTTCGCATTTTGCGACCATAACGAGACACATTCATTAAAAACATAGGTATATAGAAAGAAAGCTAAGAAAATTCCCTACAAAAGAATGTTATTGTTTGCTGGCCTTACAGTTCGCTTGTAGGTGTTATAGGTGGTTTTATGTGGTAGTGTGACGGATCCTAGTACATCTTTTACGTTTTTCGCATTTTGCGACCATAACGAGACACATTCGTTGAAAACATAGGTATATAGAAAGAAAGCTTGGAAAATTTCCTACAAGAGGATGTTATTGTTTGCTGGCCTAACAGTTCGCTTGTAGGTGTTATAGGCGGTTTTATGTGCTAGTGTGAGGGATCCTAGTACATCTTTTACGTTTTTCGCATTTTGCGACCATAACGAGACAAATAAATACATAGGTATATAGAAAGAAAGCTAAGAAAATTCCCTACAAGAAGACGTTATTGTTTGCTGGCCTTACAGTTCGCTTGTAGGTGTTATAGGTGGTTTTATGTGGTAGTGTGATGGATCCTAGTACATCTTTTACGTTTTTCGCATTTTGCGACCATAACGGGACACATTCGCAGTGCTGTCAGAATCAAGATGTGAGATGTGAAAATGGAATAATAATTGACTAGCTGATTATTTGGTTAAAATCTGATGTTCAGATTGAAATCCAGTTGACCCAGAAGGGAGAAGACCAGAACCACAAGGGGATGGACTGAGTAGAGCATATTAAATAATCATCAAATGAAGCAGTGCTGCAGTGCTGTTGGAATCAAGATGCAAGATGTGAAAATGAAATAATAATCGAATAGCTAAACATTTGGTTAGAACCTGATGTTTTGATCAAATTCAATACCAGACAAACAGAGAAGGAAATAACAATTGTCCTCGGACCCCTTTAACAGCGTTAGAATGTGAATCGCTCCCTTCATTATCTCGATTGGACCAGATACCGCTGTCATTTCGTGCAACGGCCTTAAATCACCATGTATATTACCCCACGTATATACACACACTCAGACTAGACAATGCCTAATAATGCCGGCTTATAAAATAAAGGAATTGCTCGCGAATGCTCGTGACAGAAACTGAAAGAGCGGGACAGGCTCTAAGGAAGGAAAACCTGGATCTCTGTTCGTTTAGGGTTTATAATCAAGTCAAGATTGTCTCTTAAATAATTGAAGATAGGGATCAGAAGGGCGAATAAGAAGCTTTTGAATTATGAAGTACGCTCGTTATCTTGGTTGAGGAGGTTCTGGTATTACCATATGAATGGAAAATTGCATAGTTGAAATGAAAGTAAAAATAATAAATAAACACGAGGCTATCGTAGTTCATGAAATATGTCCTTGTGCATGTTCACAAAATAAATAATGACAAGAGTTAAATATATACGATTTATGATAAAATATTGTAGATGATTACACTAACATTACTTGCACTTGATCACATTTAGTTTGGTTCGGTCTATTGAGTACAGCTGAAGAAAAAATGTGTATTCAAATAGCTCTCGAAAAATTGTTATTTATTATACAAGGGAAAAATTATTAGATTTTAGCTCGAGGTTGTGTTGTGAAAAAACCGAGAGCTAAAATTTATATTTTTTTTCGTGACGGAAAAAACGACGATTTAATAGTGAAAAAAATAAACTGTCGACTGCTTGAGACCAATTCATCTACATATACAAACACGGTTGATACACGCATTGATAGGATTGTGGCTTACTATGCCATAGGTGCGCGGTTTACAGCGACAGTTGTTGGTCATCTTTTTTTTATTCAATTAGCTTTTTTCTAGGATTAAGGCCGGTTTCCTCTAATATTCACTTATCAAATACAAATAAACGCCCATTTAGTTTCATCAATTTTAATAATGTTAATATCACTTAATAAAGATTTATAATGGAATATTTCCTAATTTTTGTTCTAGTTATTAATAGTGTAGCTGCGGTAATGTTTGACCTTTACTTTATGTCCCTAGGGATTTAAAATGCAACTTCATCTCCTAGGGACTAAAAGATACATTTTAGTCCCTGTTATACGGGACTAAAGTGCCAACTTTAGGAAGTTATCTTATATAGCCATATATCCGTTATTGATGGGCACATAAAAAATCCGAGAAAAAATCCAGCCTTGTGATATATCGACACACGTATCCTCGTGTTGAGGTACTGAAGCTCCTGGGTTTCGCATCCATCAGTCCAGTTTAAACCAGAGCCTAGAATACTTCGCTGAGAAATCAACACGATCCAGCAATACACCGCGCCATTGATAGAGGGGCCAATCCGTGCAACATAGTGGTTCGCACAGACCAAGTGACCTCAAAGAGACAGAAACGACCATCCAAATATGTTTCAGGTAGCACAGCAGCACAAATACACCCAAAGAGATCTGAAAAGAGACAGCCACAAAAACGAATGAAAGAGAACGAGAGAGATAGCCAGTTGTGAGCCAGCCTAGAACGGAGACACCACGACGTGAGAGAGAAGTGAGTTTTCTGAAAACCAGAGACTAGTCTACTTTCTCACTTGATAATAATAATAATAATTACTTGCCATTCCGATTCTACTCTACTCCTTTGGAGTAGTAAAATGTACCCAGGAAGAGCTGCGACAACTTGAAGTTAAAACTCGAAAAATGATTCATAGGAGCTTGCATCCTAAATCGTCCGTTTCACGGTTATACTTCCCCAGACAACAGAGAGGCCGGGGACTTTTTAGTTTGGAGTGTCTGCATAACATATTGGTGCTGGATGGAGCCTGTAAAGTCATCAGGAGTTCATCATGTCGTATTCGACACTGTACGGGCGAACCCAAACTCTGTCAACGAGTTGGAACCCGTTCAGCAAAAAGCTCACATCAAAGCTGCGGAGACTGAGGTCCTCCTGCAGCTGCACAAGGATAAGCCAATGCATGGGGTCTTCTTCAAGAACATTGAAGACCTTGGCTTATCCAAAAACTTGACCTTTGCTTTCCTCAGGTCAAGTGAGCTGAAGTCGGAGACCGAGGGATTCATAAAGGCGTGCCAGGATGGTGTCCCTGATCTACCGTAGCCGCGTGATGGGTATAGAGGTCCCCGACACTAGGTGCAGAGCGTGTCGTGGAGCGCCTGAGACCCTTATGCATTTGCTGTCAGCATGTCAAGCATATGCGGTCGCAGCCCATATCGACAGGCCTAACGCCGCTCTACGAGTGTTGTACTACCATCTACGACACTCCGGAGGATATTGAGTCCGTTGTGGAGAATGAGAAGTGCCGAATACATTGGAAATATTCATTCCCCATTCTCAGGCAAATACAAGCCAAAGAGCCTGAGGTAGTCCTCCTCGACCATCAAAGTAAGACGATTTTCGTTATGAAGTTTTCGGCTCCTGGCGAAACGAACATCGTCCGAAAAGAGGAGGAGAAATGGACTAAATATAGAAACTCACTCTTTGAATTCCGCAGGCTCTACCCAAACCATTCTGTGGAAATGGTGGTTCTTATTATAGGGGTCCTTGGTGGTATGATGGACACACTGCTTTCGAACTTAAAAATCATACTGGCTTGCCGTAATATGGCAGAAATCTTAGCCGGACGAATGCAGAAGGCCGTCATTCTTGGTTCACTGCTCAGGGCACATGATTCTTGGACCCAGTAATCACGGACGTGGGGAGTGGTTATCTGGGTAAACGATTCAGCGCGCCCTCCGGATGTATCGGGGCTTCGGAGATAGGGCCTGACTGGAACATCCTTTTGGGGAAATAATAATAGTAATAATAATAATACTAGGGGCAGGGATTGGCGCAGTGGTAACGCCGGGGCTTCGTGATGGAAAGGTCGCTATCTCGATTCCCAGGCAGGGCAAGGTTTTTTCAGTTCCAGATGTGAATCTGAGTGATGAAATCTTGTTGCTAGCTGGGGATAATCCTCCACGATTCACCGTTGCGGTAATAATCAACAGTGCTGCTCCTAAGGTGGCGTATGGAGTAAGTAACAAGGCCTATCCAGAACACATGGCTAGTGACTATGGCAGTCAATGCCAACACACCAAGAAAAAACAAATAATAATAATAAAAGCTTTTTTATTTTCAATGAGATACAAGAGAAAAAATATAATAAACTAAACATTTTGATTCTGATGGAAATAATGGACGAAGTTCAATTCAGTCAGAGAAGACTTCACTGAATTAATTGTCCTTCCACTTAATTCCTAACTAACTTGAGGTTCATTTATTCTATTTTTGTTTTTGTTCTCAGAGATATGATGATCTTTCAAACATTAATACTATATTCACTGGAGCAAAACTTTAGTTAGAAATTCAAATGGAAAAATGCAGCTACAACTGGATGCTTTTTTCAATAAAATCAGAAGGCACTCTTAACTACTTTTCATCGCTAGAAACTCCATCACTCGACTCCTCGAAATATCCAACTTGAATTGTCAGAGCGGTCCATCTCCTTTTTTTCGATTTTTCGAATAATTACCCAGACTAATTTAACCGGCTCTTCTCTCGATGGCTAAGGCAATTCTGGCTGGCTAAGGCAATTCTGGCTGCCAACGCCAACTAGATTGATCTTCGTGAAATGTATTCCGAATGCAATTTACGTACCACCCACCCTGCGAGAATGAACTTATATTTCATCTGTCTTCAATTTGACTGGTACACCTGGCCTACCGAGACGCGCGTGGACTTAATGAGAAGGGGTCTGTTTGATGGATGAACCCATCTTACATCACGACTACAAATCGGATTTTCATTAAAAATTTTCGTTTCCGGAAGATGAGTGGGGATGTTCTCGAATTTTGACAACCAGGATGACTAACTGCGTATATACCGAGTGTCCGTATTTCGAGCTCGACCATGGGGATCTCAGTTATCATAAGAGATACGAGGTCGGTTAACTCAGGGCAAAGTTGCGCGTTTTCTTGCTGAACAAATAACTGAGAGAAAATTTTACGTGTCAATTTTAGTTTTTGAATATTTGGAAAAAACGGAAATTTTTTATTTTATTTTTATTTTTCAAGCGAAAACCAGAAGAAGTAGACGTTTTTAATGGGACGTTCTCAAGGCACTTTTTTACATGTCATCGTGTTTTCCAAGGCGTTCTTGATGCCATAGTTACAACACTCAACTTTGGTGTTTCTTATGAGCGCCATATTGGATTTTCGCACTTTTGGACAGTATATTTTTTTCCTGATTACAACTATGTATCACACAATATGATTGAATCTTACATGCTGATCAAAATTAGGAAAAAATCGTTTTTGCGAAGAGTGCTTTGGAAATAACGCCCACAATTTTGTTTAACAAACTAAATTTTTACAGTTCAGTTGAATATTCGATCAGAACCTTTGAATTCTTTCAAGTTCTAATGCCTTTTTCAAATGAAGAAAAGCGTGATAGCTTCAGATTTATTACGCCGAAAACCCCCACATTCCAATAATTCATAATCGAATCAGACCATAGTCACAAAACTTGTCCGCCATCTTGGAGCCGCCATATTGAATTCTGAAAAGAAAATCATAATCCCCTACCCCGAAAAATTCCACATACCAATTTAAAATCGAATCGGACCATAATCACAAAACTCGTCCGCTCAAAATATGAAATTAGGTTCAGTGCATTTTTTCCTTGAAAAAAAATATTTTCTTGGAACACAGCTCCACTCCAAAAATCGGTAAAGACACTTTTTGTTGAAGAAATCCTATTAGACTGAGAAAAGCATTGATTTTCAATATAATAATCATTGAGCAGCTGTTTCAGGGTTTCTAGAATAGGAACATAATAAAGAAATGAAGTTTCATTGGGCATAATTGAAAAATCGATTTTTTTGGGACTGACAAAACCGTAGTGCTCGAAGTAATATTTCTTTCTTGAATATAATGAACGTATAATAGCATTTTTTCTATCATGAATTTTTTTTAAGTGAATTTTAATTAAAACTCAAAATATCCAATTCTGGAAAATTTTCCTTCAATTTTTTCGACATATTTTCATTGTTGAGAGTATCTATATCCATGAATCCGTCAATTATAGTCTTAAGACTTTTTTAGCAAAGGAAATATTTAGCCTGTAAAGTTGAATACATGTTTGCCAGAATTTCGGTAGCAAGCTTTTCCAAATCATCATCATAATTTTCATCATCAGTCAGTGCAGAATTAGAAAAGCATTCACTTGAAATATCATTAGAAGCAAGATTTTTTGTTTAGGCACGTTGGGACTGATTTCCACTAAGGTTTTGAGTATGGTGATCATTTGTATTTGGTTTCTCCACAAAATATTTTCTACTCATGTGAAGACGGATGTGTTGTCTGGTCTTGAACGAAGTTGTGCTCTTGCATTCCTTTTTAAATGGACATGCTATAGCATTATGATCTGATAAATGTTCAAAAACATGAACTGGCAGATATCACAAATTAAATTAGTGATTCGCCCTGTTTTTGTAATAACCTTTGTATGGTTCCTAAAAACGTGCTGATTGAATGTTATACATATACTGATGAATGACACTTTGCAGCTGGCATACAGACAAGGAAATTCTGCTCCTCTAAATTGCCTATGCAAATACTGATGTTGATTATATTTTTCGATGGTTATACACTTAAAACTACAGGTTTTACAGGTAAACATACTGTCTATGATCAATATGAACTTACCTTTCAAGTTATTCCACTCTTCCAACCACTATAAACAAAATATCTACGCACCCACTATAAACAGACCACAGCCATTGAAATACCGGCAATTGCGAATTGAGGTTATAATCGGTAGCGTTCTGCATTCTTCCCGGTTCCCCCTCATGCACAGGCGTAGACGTCGCGAGTTTATTTATGAATAGGTTACTGAATTTTACCAAATTGCTGTACATTCACATTATTCCAGAGAGAAAACGCAGTGGAGCTGAAACTCGCATGGTGAAATTAAAGTTTTACTTAAGATTATTCAGTTACGAACTGACATTTACATGGTGAAATTAGAAAAACATAATAAATAACAGAAAAGTACAATATTACATGACAAAAATAAGTTTTTGCAGTGAAATTACTAGATTTGATGATAATTCAGTAAATATTCTGTTTCATTTTACGGAAAATATTTTGTTTTTTTCCACCTATTTTTATCAGTGCAACACTTTGAAAGTTATTTTTTGACATAGACCTGTTATGGGCATTGCATTTTGAGTTTTGGGGAGAATGTTCCCCTTTTCAGCCTTCATGACTAGTCAATCACCAATTATTATCACGCTGTAGTATTCACACCTTGTTAACATCCATTCCCAAAATATACCGAAACACCCATGTATCTCTCATCCACATTTGCATATTCAACCTTGTATCTAAATAAGTCCCCAGTGAATCGAGACGTTCTCTTAATGTGTCCCCCACTTCCCCGAAATCTCCTGAGGGATGATCCCGCTCGAAGGCTAAGCCTTTTCGAATGCCGTATGGATTCTTGCGGCCCCGTCTAAATACCGCAACATGTACTCTCGCTTTCGGATAAGATTCCAGAGCTTCCTACAGGAAGTGCTGGAGTGTGTGCGTTTGCGAGACACAAAGGGTACAGTGAAATTGCTAGATTAGTGCGGAGTCGGTTTTTATGAAGTGCGATTAATCGAAGACAGATAAGGCGAAATTACATTCTTGGTGAAACGTCACGTCGTCAAGGAGCGTCGGCCCTTTTCGGGTCTTTGGTGGAAATTTCTTAAAGGGCCAGTTCGGATGCCACAAAGGCCGGAGGTTTCTGTGTGGACGTTTGGAAATATTGCTTTGTAAACGGCCCAGCAGATTTAGTCGGTATCGTGGTGCTGAGACTGAATCGTTTAGCTGGCTTATTTTATTTTAGATCTATTTTAATCTCTCTAAACTTACGGGGAACACAGTCTTTGGTTGTATTTATTGAGTTTGATATATCTTGTTGTAAGTTATTACAGTGTTTTTTGATACTCTTTGCATTTTCAAAACCACCGTCATTATTACGCAACATTATGACATTAAGTGGGGGCATGGGGTCGCATCCCGCCAAAAAAATTTATAACACAAAAAATTATTGGAGCTGACTTATGATTTAAAGAATAAATTTACCAAGTTTCCTTTTGCATAGACCAAGAGCCAGCAACAAAAAACACGTAATTAGGTAAAAGCTGAAACTTTTTGGGAAGTTATAAATAACTATAGTCAGCGCAAGTATGGTGCCCCTTAGGTATCGGCGTTGCGGTGCGGTGTAATTTTTTAAACCTAGTTACTTTGGCTATAAAGTTCAGCAATATTTTTTTTTACAAAAGAAGTAGTTCACAGCAAAACTGGTATTTTTTGGGGATTCTAGCACTGGTAATAATTTTTCACGTTTCCAGGACCGGTATGGCCCAGACAATATTTCATAACTCCAGGGCCGGCTTCACTCCAGCAATAAATCTCAACTTCCTTATTAGGAACTCTGCCAGTTTCATATTTCAGTGTTACAATGAGGATCAGTTGAGAAAATGATCCACATGTTCACAAAAATTTTTCGGGTCCAGGGCCGGCTTCACTCCCGCAACAAACATCAACTTCGTTATTAGGAACTCTGCCAGTTTCATATTTCAGTGCTACAATGAGGATCAGTTGAGAAAAAAATCCACATGTTCAAAATAATTTTTCCGGGCGTCCAGGGCCGGCTTCACTCCAGCAATAAATCTCAACTTCCTTAATACGAACTCTGCCAGTTTCATATTTCAGCATAACAAAGAGAATCGTTTGAGAAAATAATTCACATATTCAGAATAATTTTTCTGGGCGTCCAGGGCCGGCTTCAGTCCAGCAATGAATCTCAATTTCCTTATTAGGATCTCTGCCAGTTTTATATCGTTACACTGAAATAGGTAGACATTCAAAAAGTCTACTAGTACACCGAATTTCATGTATAAATCTCCTAATCGAGGACCAAATAACTTTTTTTCAAAGTTCTAAAAACATTTCTATCCATTTTTTTTCAAACCTGACTACACCATTGGATTCGCGTCATATTTAAATTACTTTGGAATTCGTCAATCAATAAAAAAGTTATAGGAAAATGAAATTTGAGAAATATGCCGTTTAATCAACCAAGCTTCAAAACTTTTATCAGAACTTTGACTACACCACTGGATTCAGGGAGTCTCGAAATATCACCCACCGTAATTTCATCAAATTCTGTTGATAAATAAAGATATAAAAAATATGAAATTCTATTAACATATTTTTCAAATTTTATTTTAATATGATTTCCTTATTTATGGATAGATTTCGAAGAAATTTTGGCCAGTGATATATCAAGATCACCTGAATAGGGTGCTGTATTAAGAAATTGTTGCTAGTGTGTAAGACACCCTGTATATTTCAATGAGTTCTGGGGTTTAAGCATTTTCTGAACCAGAATCTGATGTTAGTTTAGAAGTAAAAAATCTTTTAGTATGTTTTTCCCAATTTTTCACTTTTCAACTGGTCATAGCAAACCACGAAAAAGGGATATTTGGGTATTTTTAATAGCATCAATTGAACACGTACGGATGAATAAAAATTAATAAAGTAGTAACAGATGACACCCTGTATATTTTAATGTATCAAACACTGAGATCTAGGGCTTTTAGGGTCTTTTGAAACAGAATCTGGTGTTATTTTTACGATGAAAAATTGCCCAGTATGTTTTTCCCAATTTTTCATTTTTCAATTGGTTGTAGGTAGCCGTGGAAAATGGATATACGAACATTTCAACCTGGAAGTAGATATTTTTGGGTACTATATGTTATGAAAAATAACTTTTGAAATCACTCCTAGAAAATAAGAGGGTGTGCCCGCTCAAAGCGGGACACACCATATAAGATATATTCAATATTTTTCATCAAATTGTGTTCATCCTTCTAAACACTATTATGACTAGCATTTCAATCTGACTAGTGTCTTACCAACTTACAAATCACAGGTTTCTTGTGTTTGAAATTTGTTGTATAGTGTTTTTTGTTTCGATAAGGAAATTTTGAAACTCTAAATTTCATCAATTTTTTTTGTGACTTTTCCATTGTAATTCAGCTTGTTTCATTGTTGAGTATTTGATGTTAACTTTGATTTTTTCAGCAAGCAGTGGCTGGTAGCTGCTAGTTTTATGTTTAACGAAAAGGTTTTTTGGCTGGTTTTGAAGAAACCATTTTTCTGTAGATCAAAAGTTACGACAATATAGAGATCAGGTAAAGTATCTTAGCCTTTTCTGGCGCAATGGCAGTGATGATGATCATCTAATTTTCTTAAATACTAAATTACTTTAGTATTGATAATCAGGGCAAACTTTCACTGACGAGGTAGTATTTGCGTTAATTTGAATGAACTGTCTTCCGCACATTTAAACAATTTCTCTTTTCCAGCGTGTTATCTCTATCATATTGTTAAATCGCTGAAATAAAAAAAGGGAACACTTCACTCACCCGCAACGAATATGCCAAAACGAAAAACAAACTTCCTCGCTAAAGCAAATCCTCTGAATGCGGATTTGCCACCGACTTCCATTTGTTTATAACTGGAGCTGGTCGTGTACGATCCGGCGAACACCGATCCTAATTACAGCCGTCAATTTCGAATTGCTCCCGATGATTTTACGACTTTTAATAACTGAACACACCACTTGAAATGTTCAATAATGAACCCGCAGCCATAGCGATTCTCGAATTGTGGACCACGAGCGAGGAGGTCTCATTAGAAGATGGTATGATCATACTACAATATTTTTTTTAGGTATAACACAGTTTATCATCGATCCATAGTTAGAAAGGCGTTGAGACAACTTGATATATCCTTAAACCTGACTTTCATTTCGAGCTGGTTTGTGGAAATATTTAAATAATTCTGGAAGTTTTTAATTATTGGAAAATGTTGAAACTGGAATACGAAATCCATAGACCAAGGCTGTTTATAACACCAATACACTGTTTCCATTATCCATTGAAGGAAGATTATTGAGAGCTGAATCGAAACCATTCACTTATCAAGTTTGAAGGGCTGAATTCAAACAATGTTTTCGCTTTGTCTTCATCTTCACTAAGTATCAGACTACAGTTGGTTCCAGTGTAAGAATGCAGCAAATTGAAGGAGGAA
Source organism: Chrysolina haemoptera (assembly GCA_958298965.1). Taxonomy (NCBI): domain Eukaryota; kingdom Metazoa; phylum Arthropoda; class Insecta; order Coleoptera; family Chrysomelidae; genus Chrysolina; species Chrysolina haemoptera. Next base: position 26,679,363 of record OY282598.1, read on the forward strand.
GAGAATAACTTAGGAAAGAAAGAACAATAACTAGAGAAGCAAGACGTGATGAACAGTCAGATGGTTGTCAAGAAATTAGCCTTATCAAAGACTCTGACCTTTTGACCAATAAAATGCTATCACTGCAGATTAATGAATACTTAGATGGAATAAATCACAATAAAAAACATGATGTCTATAATCTCCAAGAAACAACTATCTGTAATCCACCAAATTCAGACCGAAAGACTACTAGATTATCATATGTGCATCTGTACAAAGATGTTGATAAGACTCCAGCATCTCAAACGCCACAAATATTGTCCAGTCAAGAACATCGCCACATTTCAGTGTTCTCAGAAATGAACATGGCTCGAGCAACTTTCTAATGCATCCATTTCAGAATATTGCATGTGACTTTCAAGAATATGGAGGTAAAACAGTCGAAACGTTTGCCTTCTTAGATGAAGGATCTTCAGTCACTTAATTGAAAGAAAATATTGCCAAGGAGTTGGATGCACGTGGTCTCCTGTCCATCTTTCAGATGGACAGGAGACCGAGATCGTTTTAGCCCAAGAAACGATGTTAAATGTGCAGAAATTAATATCCGAAAACAAAAAAAAATGAGCGTATAGGAAATTGAAATTTAGAATGAGTGTCTATTTCATGCGACTCGATCGTAATTACCGAACATAACCTAAAAAATTGGCAAAGTTGCGAAAAGAGTTTTTTTGCTGATAACTAAAAAACTACAGTTCCGATCGAAAAAGTTTGATTATAAAATTGTAGGTATTTAAAAGATCTATCAATCAAGTGAACTATAATTTTTCGATATCATTGATACTTTTCGAGTTATATCGGAAAAACCGTGAAAAATCGGGTTTTCTATAACTCGTTAATTGTAACGTATTCAAACTATGTGTAGCCTATGGCAAGCCAAAAAAGTCTTTTTTTTGGAAAATTCATAAATATTGATTATTTTTCAAAATATATGAAGTTTTCTCTACAGTAACGATTCAGGTCTTATTTTTTTCTGTAAGAGTTTTACTTTCATATTATGATATATTGTATGAGTATATTGATTTTTCTAATTTGAAGGATGAAAAAAATACTTAAAAAAATTGCACAATTTTTTTACAGGTTTTTTCTAAATAATTTTTTTTTTTAAAACGGATTAAAAAAAAAAAATTGAATTCGTACGATCACTTGAAGCCGAGATAATTTTTTCATTTTAAAAAAATCTGGAAGGCGCAATAATAATAATTGCAGAAGAAGATGCCGATTTACTTGATCTTAAGAAAACAACATAATTATAGTTGGAGAAAATGTTGATTCCATTGTACTTCTCACGCAATTGGTTCCCACTACACATAACCTTCTTTTTTGAGAAAAGGAAGAGCATCAGGCTGTGATACAGTATCTTCGATTTACTAACGAGAGAAGAACAAATTACTGAAATTTTTTCATTCGAATCCAGACCACCTTCAATTATTGGATGTATTTTATGAAGGAACTGGTTTTTCTGAAGAAGCGACTCATAATATGTGCAAAATTATTTCTTTATTGTGAAATAATAAGAAAGAAGGAACTCTCAATGGACATCGTTTTGAGTGTTTTAAACGATTAACGCCAAAGGCAACTTTTCAATTAGCAAATCTTCCATCTACAGAAGGAGCCGCCAAACAACATGTCTTCAGAGTTTATTTGCATTTGCAAAAATGGTTCGGCAACAACAAAAGGATCACTCAGTGGGGATGTGAAATTACGAATAATGCATTAATGCCAGTTTATACTGATGGTCCATTGATACCAGATGAGATATTGAAAAAATCTCATGCAGCTGTATCAGTGGTTGCAAAACTAAAACCTGTGGCTGCATAAAGCAATTTCTACAATGTTCGAGTGTTTGCACACATTTTCAGTGAATGCGAATTTTGAGACGCCTACCATCGAAATAGATGAAGAATTGCCCAACTTCATGCATAGTATGCTCACAGGCATTAGGGAAGAAGAAGCAGAAAAAGAAGAAGAGCCAAATGATCTTCCTGTCTTTCCAATGTTCAATCCAATTTAACATTTAGATGATCAACTAGCATCTCTATTAGGTGTCCTTTTTTTATGTTTTCGAGAAATTGAGAAAACGTTCTTTCGAATTGTCATAAAAGATAAAGATCAACAAGTATAGGGATTTTTATGGTAGGAGGTAATCCCAAAAAAGCTCTATAATGAGGGTTATGACATTTTGAGCCTCATGTTCTGCAAGATTTGCCAGAAATACTTATGCAAACAAATACTTGACTGATGAATATACAAAAGCAATGGAAAGTATTATAAAAAAATCATTATTTAGATGATTTACTGGATTCAACGAATGCAGAGAAGCAGGCAATGAAGAACTGATGCACCAATTCTACAAAGATTTCGGAAATAATGGACTCATTGTCATAAAATCTTATCGAAATAAATGTGAATATTGGATGTGAGATTGATTTATGTTTCAATTAACAAAACATACAATTTCTAAGTGGGAACAGAAATTCTACAAAAAGAGAAGTTTTACGTATACTGATATCAGTGTATGATCTATCAGAACTCCTTTCTAAATTCCTCATTTATCTAAAGATACTTCTTCAAGAAATATGCAATATTGATTTGGATCAACCTATTGCCGATGAACAATTTGAAAAGTGGCTCATTTGGTTGACACAACTACCAAAATTGAAAGAAATATGAATTCGATGATATTATCTGAGGAATCTACAAAAATGGGATTTTACGAATCACTTTGTCGCCGAGTTCTAGTTACGGTTTACTTTTTGGTCCATATTGAAAGCGTGTGTTTCAAATTTTTCTAAAACTATAATTTTTCACATGCCGACATGATTATACAACAGAAAAAAATATTATATGGAAAATTCCAAAAATGCAAACAAAACTCTCATAGGATCCACCGTCTCAAGAGCGAAATAACACACGAAACGATTGCTTCTCCACTGACGGAATCCCTAGGCTTTGTCGCCATCGTATCCAGTCTGTCAAAGTGCATATTTAATGCAGCCGGCGAGTCACCTGAAGTTGGGCATGAACAACGTCCGCCTCGAGCTGCGAATATGTCCTTACAAAGACGCGGCGAACTTCCGAACCACCCGATGGAGTTTAGTTTGGCGAACTTCTGGGTCTCTTGTTCGGAAGTGTCGTCATATTGTTTACATAACATATTCGGGAGAAAACAGAGACCATTTGTTGAATATCTGATAGAACATCGATGATGAAATTTGTATCGGACGTGGATAGATTTCATCGCATCCTGATATCCCGATGTAATCGAGTACGATTGGGTTTTGAGACAAGAATCGATTGTAGCACCACCAAACTTGGTATGCTAGTAGTTGGAACCATGATAAACACGAAAAGAAATTGTTTACCAAAATTCCACAGGTGGAACATATTTTTTTTTTTTTCGGTACCCGCCGCTGAAAGTTTTGGCGGAGCCGAATATTTGATTGGTCATTACTCTGCTGAAAATGATCGGAGAAGGAAAAGGAAAAGTTCATATCAAACATAATATGCGAGTATTTGAGTACCTAAAATGTGTTTTATCGCACTTCACGGATATGTTTACGGATGATCCGAAAATCATGAATAATTTAATAAATATGGATTTATTATACTGAAGCAGCAACCCGTACCCTCCCCAGGTAGCACCTCATGTTGGCTGACTCTTGCTGAATCGAAAGAAATTAAAAATTACTCGAAAAATCATCAAAAATACCAAGTCGTCACATCGACTTGAAATGTGCACTGTATACGTAAAATTTTATGCTTATTCCAAAAATGTATGATTTTTATATGCTCAGATATAAGATTTAGGCGGAAAAAGGTGTTTAAGATGAAAAATAAAATTTTCTGAGATTTTTTATTTTTCATTTTTTTAATTTCAAATTTTTGTTCTCGAAAGTAATTTGACGTGCTGATTCTGAATCTTATAATAATAATGTAGAAAATTCATCACAAAAATTTTTGGCTGCAAAAAAACCATCTAAAAACTGATTCAGAGCTGACCAACTCGAGAACGGTTAGAGATAGACAAATTCTGCGAACGCCAGTCGATTTAAAATGGCCAACTTAGTATGTATCGGGAATTTCGAGTCAATCGAAAGAAATTAAAAATCACTCGAAAAAGCTGCAAGGGGTTCACCCCTAAAAATCATGAAAAATACCAAGTCGTCACATTGACTTGAAATTCGCACTGTATACGTAAAATTTTATGCTCATTCCAAAAATGTATGATTTTTATATGCTCAGATATAAGATTTAGGCGGAAAAAGGTGTTTAAGATGAAAAATAAAATTTTCTGAGATTTTTTATTTTTCATTTTTTGAATTTCAAATTTTTGTTCTCGAAAGTAATTTAACGTGCTGATTCTGAATCTTATGATAATAATGTAGAAAATTCATCACAAAAATTTTTGGCTGCAAAAAAACCATCTAAAAACTGATTCAGAGCTGACCAACTCGAGAACGGTTAGAGATAGACAAATTCTGCGAACGCCAGTCGATTCGAGTCAATCGAAAGAAATTAAAAATTACTCGAAAAAGTTGCGAGGGGTTCACCCCTAAAAATCATGAAAAATACCAAGTCGTCACGTCGACTTGAAATTCGCACTGTTTACGTAAAATTTTATGCTCATTCAAAAAATGTATGATTTTTATATGCTCAGATATACGATTTAACCAGAAAAGAGTGTGTAAGATAAAAAGATTTTTAATTTTTAATCTTTTGAATTTAAATTTTTTGTCTTCGAACGTATTTTGACGTGCTGATTCCGAAATTTTTGACAAAAATGTGGAAAGCTCATCAGAAATATTTTTGGCGGCAAAAAAACCATCTAAAAACTGATTCGGAGCTGATCAACTCGAGAACAGTTAGAGTAATTCAGAATGCCCGAATTAGTACATACTAGGAATTTGAATGAAAAAAACGACGGGCAAAAAAGTCGAGTATCATGATAGATAATTTTTTGAACTTTTTTATTTTTCATTTTTGAAATTTAAAAATTTTGTTCCTGGATGAATGTCGACGTGCTGATTCCGAATCTTTGAACGAAAATGTCAAAAACTCATCAGAAATATTTTTGGCGGCAAAAAAACCATTTAAAAACTGATTTCTGCTAACGCCAATCGATTCAAAATGGCTGAATTAGTATGTATTGGGTATGTATTTGAAAATTATTTTATGACATGGTACTAAAATGAACATTTCTCCTGTTCTCCTTATGGAACCATCCAATCTCCTTCAATTTATTTGATACTCGTTGTCGCCTACTTACACCAAAAATCATACGTGAGCATGAGTTTCGAACTTTCTGGATCTTATCTTTATATATAAGAGTTAAATTATGTCCATACAACGTATCCGCGTAATTGAATGGTAATTATCTTTCATTGCCCCCTAAAACTTTTTCATTATTTTTCATTAGAGATAATTACTTCACTGATTTCATTAGGTGTACAAAAAATGACTAGTTATTTCCCCCTTGGAGGACAATTACAAAAATAATATTTATTTGGAAAAAAGACAGTGGCGTATCATTCTTGTGATGAAAAATATGACAAGGTACGGTAACAAGGACGCCACTGATGAAAAGAAAGAAATCTTTTAACATGGAAAAAATGTTTTTTATGCATACTTGGCATGTACCAAAATTGAAAAAAAAAAACCAAAGCGGTTTGGGAAAGAACTGATTTTTTTGTTAAATTTCAACATCCTGTATCTCAGAAATGAAGCCGTTACGGATCCATGTTCATATAAAGAATTTTTCTTAAAATCATCCCTTCAGGATCCCTCAGGAGCCCTCGGGGCGGTAAACTCCTATCTTTCTACAGGAATTTTTGAGAGAGGTGATGCTCAAACCGGAACACACTGTATAACAAGTTTACTGAGAACAGTTAATCTCAACGTTGTTTTTTTATCTAGTTCCCAGACGATACCACGAACATAAAAAAAAATCAACTTTAAAAAACAGCGTATCCCCCGACACGTATCAGATTATTTTCGTGACGTACGTGGTTATTGATAAATGCACCTCGTACCTAGAAATGCATTATTTCGAATGATGAAAGACCCAGGATGACATTATGTGTATGTGTACAAGCCATAAACACAAAAGCTTAGCTCTTGGAAAACACCATTGATTCATTGTTTACAAGAGTTTTAACTCCTGCACGCCTCAGGGTGTAACATAAGTACGTTAAAATATTCAAGTGAGGTATTCTTGAGACAATTTTAAGAAAAAAAGTCTATATAAACTTGTGTCCGGAAATGCTTCGTTTCGGACATACAGGGTGTTGAAATTGAATTTTTTTGTTCGCTTTTTGAAAATAATATTTGCACGAAATTTGGTACCCGAGATTTTTTTGGCGTGGGAAATCATAATTTTTTATTGATTTTCATCTAGAGGGCGCTGCGTACGCTGTCATTATTCATTTCAAATTGCCATAACATTTTTGACAGTAAACTTTTGGTACTTTTCATGAAAAAACCTTATTTCCACACCTTTTCCAAGTAAAAAAATACACTTCCTCAACAACGCTGGAGGTGATCGTTTTCGAGATATTTACAATTTTCTATATCGATGCATGTTACTTAGCTCGTAGGGCGCTAAGTGAAGTTGCTGAGAACATTCCAAAAACTAAGTATGTGGTAGATCTCGTCAAAATAAACAACTTTTTTCCTTTGAAATGTTTATCGAAAAATGATTCGTTTTCGAGATACAGATTGTTGAAATTTTTCTAAGCAACTTCACTTAGCGCCCTAGGAGCTAAGTAACATGCATCGATATAGAAAATTGTAAATATTTCGAAAAAGATCACCTCCAGCGTTGTTGAGGAAATATACCTTTTTAAATTGGAAAAGGTGTGTGAATAAGATTTTTTCATGAAAAGTACCAAAAGTTTACTGTTAAAAATGTTAGGGCAATTTGAATTAAATAATGACAGCGTACGCAGCGCCCTCTAGATGTTACATGAAGAATAATACGAAATTATGATTTCCCACGTCAAAAAAGCCCTGGGTACCAAATTTCGTGCAAATAACTTATTTTTTGCAGAAGTTGTTTTCAAAAAGCGTACAATTTTCAATTCAATTTCAACACCCTGTATGTTCGAAACGAAGCATTTCGGGACACAAGTTTATTTAGACTTCTTTCTCAAAATTGTTTCAGGAATACGTCACTTGAATATTTTAACGTACTTATGTTACACCTTGTATATGCCTGTTTACTCTCAATGGGTTGTCCAATTTAGGTACATTACAGATTCTGAATATAAATTGAAGCTATGAATATCATAAATTTCATGGTATATTCTCTTATATACCCCATCGGGTAGTCGATAAAATTTGAATACAATGAAATTTTGAAGGATGGCCCAGTAATGCTTGAAGCGTCAACAGAAATGTTGTCTAAATGAAAACGATTATGGTAATCGTAGACGACAGGGAGTTGAATAAGTGATGATTCAATTGTTTTTTTATTCTACCCTCATATTTTCTTGTCAAGTAGTCACTGATTGTAACAAAAACTCACATAGAGAGAGATTAATAGACTATAGACGCCTTCTCAAGAGCTGAGCGAGCCAGGAGTTTAGCTTGTTGTTGTACTTACCTCAGGGATACATCTGGGTCCACTTCTATTTGCGATGTACCGGGTGACCGCGAGCTGAGGTACGCCCCCCAATTTTTCTTTTGTTTCGAACGTACATATGTCAAATTTGGTATGTTGCTATAGTACTTGAATACGCATATTTTGACCCCTCTATTGAAAATTCACCACTTTCGGTTTAACAGGAAGTGACCTCAAACTCTTTTTTTCCAATGACACCCCGTACATATTTTCACTATCTGAAAGAGCAGGCAATTTGTGATAACACTGTTTTTCAAAATTGCAAATCGGTTGAAAAATGGCGGAGATACAGTTGATTGTTCACTCAAACAAAGTTGGCCATGAAATTCAAACTCAAAAATTTACTAAAAACGGAATGGTACCCATAAAGAAATGCTCACAACTGGTATTTCTCAAATGGCAGGATCGAGGGGAAAACTACTCTTTCATTAAGTGTACATCATAACATTTTCATTAATTCATTATTAATTTTAAATAAATTCATTACTCTAAATGTCAAAAACTCGCCAGAAATTATTTTTGCGCAAAAAAAACATTTGAAAACTGATTCAGAGCTGACCAACTTGAGAACGGTTAGAGATAGACGACTTCTGCGAACTCCAATCGATTCAGAATGGCCGAATTAGTATATAGGTACTGAGAATCTGAACGAAAAAAGTCGAGTAAGTCATGATAGATAATTTTTTGAACTTCTTCATTTTTCGAATTCTGCTAACGCCAATTGATTCAGAATTACTGAATTAGTATATATTGGGAATTTTAACGAAAAAAATCGACGGACAAAAAAGGCAAGTATACCATGATAAATAACTTTTTGAACTTTTTGAATTTTAATTTTTAAAATTTCAAATTTTTATCTCCGAACGTATTTCGACGTGCTGATTCCGAATCTTTGAACGAAAATGTCGAAAACTCATCAGAAATATTTTTCGCGCCAAAAAAAACATTTGAAAACTAATTCAGAGCTTACCAACTCGAGAACGGTTAGAGATAGACAAATTCTGCGAACGCCAATCGATTTAGACTGGTCGAATTAGTATGTATTGTTATTTTCGAGTCAATCAAAAGAAATTAAAAATTACTCGAAAAAGTTGCAAGGGGTTCACCCCTAAATATCATTAAAAGTACCAAGTTGTCACATCGACTTGAAATTCGCACTGTATACGTGAAATTTTATGCTCATTCCAAAAATGTATGATTTTTATATGCTCAGATATAAGATTCAGCCGAAAAAAGGTGTTTAAGATAAAACATTAAATTTTCTGAGATTTTTCATTTTTCGAATTTGAAATTTTTGTCCTCGGACGTATTTTGACGTGCTGATTCCGAATCTTTTAACGAAAATGTCGAAAACCAAACGGAAATATTTTTGGTGCCAAAAAAACCGTTTGAAAACTGATTCAGAGCTGACCAACTCGAGAACAGTTAGAGATAGACCAATTCTGCGAAGCCAATCGATTCAGAATGGTCGAATTAGTATGTATTGTGAATTTCGAGTCAATCGAAAGAAATTAAAAATTACTCGAAAAAGTTGCAAGGGGTTCCCCTAAAAATCATCAAAAATACCAATTCGTCACATCGACTTGAAATTCGCACTGTATACGTGAAATTTTATGCTCATTCCAAAAATGTATGATTTTTATATGCTCAGATATAAGATTCAGCCGCAAAAAGGTGTTTAAGATAAAACATTAAATTTTCTGAGATTTTTCATTTTTCGAATTTGAAATTTTTGTCCTCGGACGTATTTTGACGTGCTGATTCCGAATCTTTTAACGAAAATGTCGAAAACCCAACGGAAATATTTTTGGCGCCAAAAAAACCGTTTGAAAACTGATTCAGAGCTGACCAACTCGAGAACAGTTAGAGATAGACCAATTCTGCGAACGCCAATCGATTCAGAATGGTCGAATTAGTATGTATTGTGAATTTCGAGTCAATCGAAAGAAATTAAAAATTACTCGAAAAAGTTGCAAGGGGTTCCCCTAAAAATCATCAAAAATACCAATTCGTCACATCGACTTGAAATTCGCACTGTATACGTGAAATTTTATGCTCATTCCAAAAATGTATGATTTTTATATGCTCAGATATAAGATTCAGCCGCAAAAAGGTGTTTAAGATAAAACATTAAATTTTCTGAGATTTTTCATTTTTCGAATTTGAAATTTTTGTCCTCGGACGTATTTTGACGTGCTGATTCCGAATCTTTTAACGAAAATGTCGAAAACCCAACGGAAATATTTTTGGCGCCAAAAAAACCGTTTGAAAACTGATTCAGAGCTGACCAACTCGAGAACAGTTAGAGATAGACCAATTCTGCGAACGCCAATCGATTCAGAATGGTCGAATTAGTATGTATTGTGAATTTCGAGTCAATCGAAAGAAATTAAAAATTACTCGAAAAAGTTGCCCCTAAAAATCATCAAAAATACCAATTCGTCACATCGACTTGAAATTCGCACTGTATACGTGAAATTTTATGCTCATTCCAAAAATGTATGATTTTTATATGCTCAGATATAAGATTCAGCCGAAAAAAGGTGTTTAAGATAAAACATTAAATTTTCTGAGATTTTTTATTTTTCATGTTTCGAATTTCAAATTTTTGTCCTCGAATGTAATTTGACGTGCTGAATCTGAATATTTAAAAATTAATGTCGAAAACTCATCATAAAAATTTTTGGCGGTAAAAAAACCATCTAAAAACAGATTCAGAGCTGACCAACTCGAGAACAGTTAGAGATAGATAAATTCTGCGAACACCAATCGATTCAGAATGGCTGAATTAGTATTGTTGGGTATGTATTTGGGAATTATTTTATGACAAGGTACTAAAATGAACCTTTCTCCTGTTCTCCTTATGTAACCATCCAATCTCCTTCAATTCATTTGATACTCGTTGTCGCCTACTTACACCAAAAATCATACGTGGGCATGAGTTTCGAACTTTCTGGATCTTATTTTTATATATAAGAGTTAAATTATCTTTCATTGCCCCCTAAAACTTTTTCATTATTTTTCATTAGAGATAATTACTTCACTGCTTTCATTAGGTGTACAAAAAATGACTAGTTGTTTCCCCCTCGGGCAGGATGTTCTTTTTACTTCGTCATGATGAAAAATGATTAATTATCAGATTACTCGGGTGCAAAATTTTGATGAATTCCGAAAGAAGTCGCAAATACAATATGTTTTATCATGAGTGTTTTCAAAATTAGACATTCTTTCTTCAACGAAGGCGGCTATGAACATAAAAAAGCGAAAAAAAAAGCAGCATTTTTAAATAAGTAGAAGAAACTTTGACTTCGTTGAAATAATATGAGCTTTTGTGTATTGCTTTCTTAATTATGTTCTAAGCCGCCTTGTTGAAGAACATTCAATTTTAGGAACACTCATCATGAAACCTGATTGTTTCTTCGTTTCCTTTAGGAATTCTCCAAAACTTTTCACACGAGTAATCTGATAATTTATAACTTTTTATCATGACAAATTGAAAAGTACATGTTGCCATTTAAGAAATGGCAGTTGTGAGCATTTCTTTATGGATACCATTCCGTTTCAAGGTAATTTTTGATCATTGAATATATGGGAGCTGCAATGACATGAGAACCTCAGTTTTCAACTGTATCGCACTTTGAAGCTTCCTCTGGTAATTTCTGAAGTCGTTTGTCAATTGTGATGATTAAAGTTTGAGTTTCATGGCCAACTTTGTTCGATTGAACAATCAACTGTATCTCCGCCATTTTTCAACCGATTTTCAATTTTGAAAAACAGTGTTATCACATATTGCGGGCTCTTTCGGATAACGACACACCAAATTTGAAATCCGTATCTTCAAAATTATAGAAGAATTGGAGGGCGTACCTCACCTCGTATACCAGTCAATCTGAATGCTGACGACACACAATTTACTCTCTTGGAACACATCAGACTCATGAGGCTACTATTCGTGTCAAATACGATCTCAATCAAGTTTCATTCTTTGCCACGGATATGTGTCTGATAAATAACCCATTCAAATCACAAATAGCAATATTCGGTCAGAATAAATCACAGAAATATTTCGAAAAATCAATTCAAAAAAAGCATCAACTGTATTAAACTAGAGTTTCTCTATGATGCAAAGAATCTTCCAGTGATTATGGATATAGGGAATCTCGATTTGAATCACACATAAATGAACTCATGCAAAATTTAACTGGTCGCTAAAACTAATTTATGGAAATCGGAACTTACTTACGACCTAAGAAAAAAAAATAAAAATAATAATAAATTACACTTCGTGATATTCTTGTACCCTCTTCTTGGAACTATGACGATTCACTTATGGTCCGAGTCTCACTGTGAGGAGTGAGATGATAAGTCTCACTGTGAGGAGTGAGATGATATCTTAGAAAATAAAATCTTGCACGGAGTGCGTACAAGAAGTAATGTCTCATCAAATTTCTCATAAACTCTTTGGCTCAACATGGAAAACCGCAGTCTCTTGCATTCAGCATTTCTTTCTCTTAATACAGGGTGTAATCTAACCTCTTGCACCTCCCGTGAAGGAGGTGTGTATGAAGTTATGTTAGAACGAATGACAGTTGTGAAAAATGCGCAAAAAATGTTTGGAGGGTTTTGAAATTTTGTGAAATATGGGTCGACATTTTGGGAACCTCTATTCGCCAACCTTCCGTGTTCCGTACCACTGGCAATTGCCTTGCCAGTGAAGTAAATACACTAAGATTGCGTTTACAGAAATTCAGAGAGTCTCTCACCCGTATTATGGGTTGCAAGCAGATGGAATAGGAACGTAAGTATCACAGTAGAATGAAAATATACACAAACGAACCCCATGGGTATCCGAGTATCCAAACTGATACACTGGTAGCTCAAGTTCCACACACATAGCATTGAAAGGCGCCAAAATCGCGCGGAAAGTACGCGCGAAATCACCATCGCAGAAAGTGCGTGCAAAATCAGCACTATGAATGACATGCCAGAGACGAGAGCTTCAGTTTCAGTTGATACGTCAAGAAGAATACTTCGACCACGCCACTGAAGATGATTGCCGCAGCTGCAGTTGAAACGTTTGGAGATTTAAACCAAAGAAGTTCTCTTGGTGTTTGTGTATTTCTACCGGCATTCCTATATTCCATCACTTGTTATAAAATGAATATTCTGAAGGTGACTCGATAGATTCCGTACCACCATTTGCCATTGTCCGGATTGATCCCATATCGGTCACAGAGTCAGCTAAACTTTTTACGATATTCGGTTGCGGTATCAGTGAAACCGATTACACTTCCAAGGGTCCAAAACGCAATTACGCGAAAACTGTTAAAAGTCGCAGCAACTCTCGTAACAGTAAAACTTTTTCCTGAATTAGTATTCACCCTTTTCATTAAAGAAACGCCACGACAAGTTATAATGTAAAAGTGGTTTTCGTTGCCATTATTTGGAGTGGGTATGCTAAATACAAACTGACAAAAGCGATTCAGAAAGGAAATTGCTGACGAAAAGTTTTTATTAAATGTCGGTCAAACAACCTGAAACTGGTTTCTCGCCAATGTTTGAGGAATGTTTCTAAATTAATTATTAGACCCCAAGAATGAGTTTGCATGCGGGAAGTTAAGAACAATTCGTCAAATATTTTGTCGAATGAGAAAGTCAAAGAGGTGCCAACAGTTGCAGATGTTTTCAATATGCCCTATAGTGTCTGATGGTAGTATTACCAGTGTGAGTAACAGGGTAGTTGCACAATTTCACTACTTGTTACGTTTTATTGATAATGCCAATATCTAATAAAAAGGATATAATATTTTTCACAGCTGTCACCCAGAATTTGCTCCAAAGTATGAAAAGGCCATGCTCCTGTCTTTGATTCACGAACTAAGGACACTCCACAAGCATATGTTTGACCAACATTTGAACCTGACTCGAAACACATTCATCATTTTTCTATCATTTCAAAAGGTGTTCATGAGTATACCTGGTATGACCCATTCGCAAAAATGTCAGTACTACTTGTTTTCTCCGTTGTTTTTACTATTTTCGCAAATTCCTCGCTAAATTGGAAAAACAATAACAACGCTTTTTGCTGAGTCTCAACACCAACAAAAAGAAAAGATGTACTTTAGCAACAACAGACCTATTGCACTGCTATCTGTTAGCTCGAAGATCATGGAAAAAGCCATCAACATAGAGCTCATATAATATCTAGAAAGCTCAATAATAATCGATAAGGTTTCTGGCATCGATCCATTTTTCTAGCCAAAAAATTATTTATTCACTCTATTCCACCGTCGCGTCGGTAAATACTGCATATCGCGGATAATTCAGTTCATAGTCCTAATATGACGCCATGTCCCGAGGGCAGTATTAATAATTCCATGAAATCAAACGCATTCAAAATTTCAGAATGTGAAGCGGGAAACGAGAATGCTGGAGAAATGCACCATTATGCGATCAGATTTGTCAGCATCAGCATGGTCTGATCAATTATCACACGACGAAATTGGTTTCAGCATCAACGTCGTTGAGTTAGCAATAGCAGTGTTCCTTACGGGGTAAACAAAGAACTTATGTGTGACTAACTCGAGTGAACTAATACTTTGGCTTATGCCTGGCGTCTATTCAATAGGAGTTAAGCTCCATTTTTAACGCTCAAACACCCCTCTACTTTAACTAGTGTACATCTTGTATGTCAGGTTGGCGATAACATACATGGATTCTAGTTTGGAAAATAATAAAATGAATCTAACTCTTGAGTGAATAAATTATTTCCTGGAACAGATAATAATGGTTCAAACACAACATTGCCCCGTACAAAAAGAACTCGAACTGAAATTTTAATTATCTTTCTTGGAAGAAACGATCACTAAAACTGCCCTTTGTCTAGTGATTCCGATGTCACTTTCAAAATAACAAAATTTGCATATATCTCTCAACGAACGACCTATTTCCATATAAGTATTATTTGTGACGAAATCAACTAATAATTAAAAAGATCGAATTGGGTTGATTCTAGGAATTACTCTGGCTTCCAAACGGGCGGTAAACAATCGTCAGCATTTAACCTTTTTCTATTTAAACTGCAATTCCCAACTACTCAAAACTGTCTATACTTTTTATGATTTTCTGCATTGTTTGTGGCACGTCCCTAATAAATTAGGAGTTCGATTCTTGTAACTGGACTTGATAATTTCTTTAGAACTTTGGCTATTTTTTCCCGATGAACATTCTTGAGCCACATGTCTGGCCGCCGACCTAGTGGAATAGACTTTGTCACGCGATCAGTTTTCGTCTCTCTAGATTTTATTACAAATACTGTCAACGTGAATTATAAAACCGGAAATCAGGGATGCATTAGCTTGACTTATTTTTTTTTTTTTTTTCGAAAATCAGTCAAGCTTATGTCAAAATTTCCGGGAGTATTTCCATCTACCTGAAAAACTGCACGATTAGAACCAATCCTCTCAAAGAGAACAAGAACCTAGTAACTATAACCCTAATTCAACAAACCATAGGCCCGTTAGGCTCCTTTCCGTACCATCCAAAGTATGGAATCAATAATTGAAGAAGAGTCAGAATTTTCAACGAAAAATGTAATCATACCATCAGAACAACATGGTTTTGTCAAAGGTAAACCTATCACCAGCAATCTTCTACAATGCTTGAACATTTGGACGACAGCTTACGAAAAAAATACCGACGGATATCGCTCCTCTTGACTTTGCCAAGGCTTTCGACAGAGTCCCAGTGAGGAGGCTAATGCACAAACTTGACTCACTCGGTATTCGGGGCCAACTAAACCTTTGGATTGACAATTACATAGCAAAAGAACTCCCACGGTCAAAGTAGGACACTCGTTCTCTTCGGACAGACCAGCTACAAGTAGAGTTCCCCAGAGGTCTGTACTTGGCCCGATCTTCTTCGTTGTCTATGCAAGTAAACTTGCTCTTAAAAAAATTCGGCAAGTTGTTTTATACCCATGATACTGAACTGTATGGAAATCCTTCAGTTGAACATCAATCTCTTAAAGAAGACCTCAACTCGATTAGTCGTTGGAGTGAGAACTGGGTTTTCCCCACTTAACGTCGACAAATTTTTCGTACTGCATCAAGAAAAAAACGATTCATATTTACAGTGTCCTGACACGTGGATTCAGGACCTAACTTGGCCCAAACATAGAAAAAAAAACGTTCTGCTATCGGGACTTGCCGCAAATTGCATGTTGTCCTCGACATGGAGAACACATGTACGAAGTCTCATCGGTTAGGTAATAATTTTTTTCCCGGAATCGGGCCCGAGGACTATTACATAGGTCTCTGTCTTTAGCCTTTCATAATTTTAAGAAATTTTTTGATTTTATTTTCGCTAGTTTCTAGTCCCTCTGTGCCATATTTCAGCTAAATTGGTTGGGTGAAACTGGTCTAAAATTCAGTTACAATATTCAACCTAAACAAACTCACTAACACACGCAAGTTAAATAAAAGCTTTCAATCAATAAAAACTAAGTATCATTATTGAGAAACCCCATGAAATATCTGCGATATGTTGAAACTGCCATCAACCTGATATTTCCTATTAATTATCAATCAAAATACCCGAAAAAGCCAACTGAGCATTTCAAGCACTTCTAATAAAACTTTTCTCAAACTTCGACAAAACTTGAGGAAACCAATTCTCCAAGTTTCCATATGGAGAATGGGCTGGAATGAAACGGGTTTCCAAACTTCCGTTCAAAGTACCTTATACTGTCACAATGTATGAAAACAACGAAGTTAATACTGAAAGTTCATTGGTAAATTGAAAGTAGGTTTTCAGGTAGATGCCGTGTTGTGAATATTTCATGAGAAATCATTAGTCTATTTTCAGGAAACAATGATAAATCATTTCAATGGAAATATATTATTCCATTACGGTAATGAAAAAATTAGATTTTTGTTTGCATTTAGAATATTCGATAAACTTTTTTTACAGAAAAATGTGACTACAGTATATTTATAATAAAGTTATTCATTAATTTTTTACTCGGAGGTGAACAAACAAGAAATGAATACTTGTCTGCTTGAACAACCTCATTAGAATAAAAATGTATTGAATTTAATTTACAGCACCTTCACCATTTTTAAGAGGTTTCATTTTTGAAATTGTCGCTACTACTAACATAACCAAGAGTTTGAGTAATGATGCTGAGAGCCAATCAATATGTTTTTGTGAATGTAAAATAAATTTCTATTCCTCAGGAACACAAAACTGCTCTCTCCCTCTCTTAGCTGGATACTTAAAGTTGGACGCTGCTTTGATGTATTGGGTTGAAATAAAATATTGTTGATACTACGAACGCTTGAAAGTCTATATCATAGTCTTTCAAATGGAAACAAAATCTAATAAACTCTATCTATTTCACTCTACTTCCTCAATTCTACTTTCTGCACCAATTATGAAAGATGACCCCCAAATTATTCTAAATTTATAGTTTGGCAAGTTGCAAGTATGCACGTCCATGATGTGCATTAGTCGAACAACGGATTTCACACATGCAACTATGTCTGCCAAACTGTACTTCTATCAAATTTTTCAAAATATCATATACCTACTCTACGCTACCTACTAATCAATTGTCAAACTAACTAAGTGTACAATCTATCTATCTTTCTTTATAGTTTATGAAAATTTCTTCAAATCAATCTACAGTGTGTCTCACTTCTCATGGAAACACCACCGTATCTTCTGTAATAATTGAGGTAGAATGATGAAAGTCTGAGGACAGATGAAAATGGTCGAAATGCACCTACCACTTCAATTGGGTTGACCTAAGTGATATACACTGCCTACCACTCGCGATGGAACAACCTATTTTTACGGTAAAATATACTAGTGGGCAAAATAGGCTCTAAATTCTTTCAGATTTGTGATCAGGACCACCATCTTACTACAGATACACTTTTTTCCTGAAACAATTTCAGTCCTGAAAAATCCGAATTTGTCTCAGTTCTTATGAAAATACCCCCGTATCTTCTGTAATAATTGAGGTAGAATGATGAAAGTCTCAGGACAGATGAAAATGGTCGAAATGCACCTACCACTTCAATTGGGTTGACCTTAGTGATATACACTGCCCACCACTCGCGATGGAACAACCCATTTTTACGGTAAAACATACTAGTGGGCAAAATAGGCTCTAAATTCTTCCAGATTTGTGATCAGGACCACCAACTTACTACAGATAAACTTTTTTCCTGAAAAAATGTTAGTTTTGAAAAATCCGAATTTCTCATGGAAACACCCTCGTAATTTCCGTAATTATTGAAGTAGAACTCTGTAAATTCCAGGAGCGTTAGATATACCAGCGATGTGTCTAAATCTTGCATGAAGTTGATCTGACTGACATACACTGCTTGCCAGGGGCGATGAACCTAGCCTGGAAGTCCAAAAAAACTTCCAGGACGTGTTGCGTACAAAATTTTTTCGGCCACCGTGTAGAATAACAAATCGAGACACATTTATTTATTATATTTCTTCGTATTGTATTTGTATCAAATATTCAAAATCGAACAGAAGATAGGTACTAACAGAAACATTCTAATTCTTATTTATATTAAAATTACCGGGAATTACTTAGGTATTAGAGACATCACTTACGATTTTTGAGAATAATTTCTCAGCGGTTTCCTACTCGTATATATACAAACATATATATTATTCTTCTGTACGTGTGTATGTTACTGAAATCCTCCTGTTCTAATGTCCCTATGGATGGTTTAGATACACAATTGGACACTGTAGATGGCGTTGCAACCAGGTTTAAGTAATTTTGAACAACATTTTCACTATGACTTCCCGTTTCTCACTCCGCCCATCTTAATTTTTTGAAATGGAAACTAAATAATATTGTTTTGACATTGCCATTGTAATCAACGTTCGTGCAAGACAACATCTGCTGGGTCCGCTAGCTAGTATTGATATAAATATAAAAAACAACAGAGAAAGAATAAAAACCGTGCATTCCAATATTTGCGTTTCTTAACCTACGACATGCAAAACTCCAGACATTCACAATCATAACTTTCCAAGTCGGAAACTCCCCGGAATAAAACGGCATTTCGAACTTCCGATGCGAATAATAAGTTATATTGTCACAATCTATAAAAGTCCCTTAAGTCCCTGCTAAAACTTCGAGGGCGAAGATAAAGGGCCCCGTATAAATATCGCGTTGACCCACTTGCCGAAAAGGTCACGTTTCATCAGCTTTCGGGCTCTGTGACGGCATGATCAAATTCTCGTACGCCGCCATCAGCTCACCTCCTCCGGAGCCTTTCTATCAATCTTGATAGTTGGAGAGTATGGAAATTCGGAATTTATCGCGATATGTTCCGACGTGCTCATATTTTACACTACTTTCAGCCGCTATCTTTTGGCGTTGCTTCCGCAAAATGGCAATTTTTTAAATTGATTTCTCTTGCTTGACTCCGCGTTTTCGGTGGAGTAGATGGGATCGTCGCGTCGGTAGGTAAAAATCATCAATAACAACTGGTGTCGCTTGTAATACTGTATCAATCAATTGGGGAATATTGAAGGCTTCGTGTGTTCTAAATATTATCGGCATTATAGTACAGGTTCCGAAGAGAGGTCGACCTTCACCGTTCTGTTTAACGGATGAAATTACTTCTTGTGAAGTTTCATAAATGGACAAACACGTCTAAAATGGGTTGCCTATCAAAAGCAGCAGATGACAATTCGTCTGAAACAGAATAATATTCTGCTTTCTGCTTTCTCATATTATAAGAAAGAATAACACCGTAAAATATAGCCCAGAAGTTTATTTTACATTTTCTCCAATCAACATAGCTTATATGACAAAAATTAAGGTAGTTTACTATTGATGAAAATTCCTATATTTTGTGCTCCACTCTTCACTGTTTGGAAATTTAAAATTTTGATAACTCAAATACAAGTTTTTTGCCCTGCACCAATTTTTATGAAGAATAACATTTTCTGACAAATAGATAAAAAAAGTTTTCCCCAAATTCAAAATGATGCTTCATTACTATTATTATCATATCCGGATAACACAATATCAAAATATTAAGGTCGAAGAGAATTAGTTTCAACAATGAATGCATCCAAAACTGCATGAATCAATAATAGTATATTACGAAACAAGTATTATGAAAGGCATATTACGCATGAATGGAAAAATTACGCACAAAGCCTCGTAGCGGCGAGTGCGTAATTGCTTCACAACACGCATTACGTACTATACTTTACCTACGACCACATACAGTGTGCCGTTTCCGGAGATCCAAAAATTCATATTATTATTATTATTATTATTAGCAAAATGACCTTCTTTCAGAAATAACGCCTATATAGATGAACTTAAGTAGCAACACCTCATCTGAATAATAAATTTGATCCAAAAAGTTGAAGCCGTTTTCGAGATCCAAAAATTCATTATTATTTGTAAAATCACCTTTTTCTAAAACAGACGCCTATATAGATGAACTTAAAACGAAAAACTTCATCTAAATACAAAATTTGATACAAATAATTAGAGCCGTTTCAGAGATCCAAAAATTCATATTATTATTATTAATATTATGAGTAAAATCACATTTTTTCATGAAAAGCGCCTATATGGGTGAACTTAAGTAGCAAAACCTTATCTAAATAAAAAATTTGATCTAAATCGTTAAAGCGTTTTCGAGATCCAAAAATTATCATTATTATTATAATTACCAGTAAAACCGTGTGTTTCCAAGAAAGGCGCCTGTATAGATAAACATAAAAAGCAAAACCCCATCTACATACAAAATTTCTCCCAAATCGTCGAAGCCGTTTTCGAGATCCAAAAATTATCATTATTATTATAATTACCAGTAAAACCGTGTGTTTCCAAGAAAGGCGCCTGTATAGATAAACATAAAAAGCAAAACCCTATCTACATACAAAATTTCTCCCAAATCGATTGAGCCGTTTCCGAGATATCTCAAACTGTGCGTTTTGTTTAAGAAAACTGTGCGTTTTGTTTAAGAAAACTGTGAGTTTTGTTTACGAAAGCTGTGCGATTTGTTTACCGTGCGTAAGGAGCTATTTACTGAGGCTGTGAGTCCCGTGTTTTTGCTTATTTTCTGCAGAGGCCGTAGATGAAGATATTAATAACGTTTTCATAAAGCCAGCTCAATCGTTTCATCAAAATTGGGGCGTGACACACCTGATAACCCGAGAAAGAAATAAACCATCTTCCCCAACTGGATTTTTCTTCTTCCATAACGATTGCCGCATTTCAAACTATTTACTCCAACGAAAAACAATAACTTCTCGGCGCGGAAAATCGAGGAGGCGACAGAGCGTGAGCCATGACGGAAATATCGAGTTACCTGATCAGGGAGGCTGGCAGTACTCGAAACAGAAAAGTCTCTCCCAGCGATGAAATAAACGATGTATGTTTGTTCGAGGGTAATATCACAAGAGGTTTTCATTTTATCGGATGAGCTTTCATTTTGCACGAACATGTGGTGGCTTTGGTAATTGACGAGTGCAAATAACATGAGAATTTCTCGGAACTGTCAGAAAACAAATGAAGATGTTTCTAATGACAATTTTACTCACTATATGAAAGTCGCGTCTCCTGCGATATGAGGACCAATCAGAATGGGATTTCGCGAAAGTACACGCTTCCTTTCGCTTCCTTTCTTTCCGATCCGGAAAGACCACGTCGTCAAGTCAACCACAAATATAAACAGCAATGATACATCTTGTAATCTAATATGACATAAACGTCAGGATAACAGACTTCATGTTTATTATTCATTAGTTGCAACTATTATTGAAGAATTCACTTTGTTTACTCGATCAAATTTCAAATAATAACTTGGTTGGTTCGTGAAATTATCTCAATAAATACGACTCGTGCTCACAATACAATTGATAATTCTGTCAATTCTGTCAGAATTATCGATAGTATTGCGACCACTCGTGGTATTACCCCCGATAAAACACATACAATGAGGTTGAAGCTATGTTGATTATTCTCTCCTGGAGCAAATTAATATATGATTATACCACGAGCTCAATGTCCGTGGTAACGGAAATTATGACCCGTAACTGACGTTTCAATATCGTTTCGCTTTCTGAATATTATTCGGTAATTTGAACAAGAAATGGAATCCAATAGATGGGGAACTGCTACAAATGACAAAATCCATTTGGCAATTGCACAGAATACGCCAAAAATACAAGGAAATCTAAAGAGTATGCATGGAAACAATTTATGGACTTTTGCCGTAATAGAAGTTATGTTGTCGGGAAGGAAACTACCCCAGTGGAAATTGCGAATATATTGAAAGATTATGCCTTCAATTTGAAGAAGCAGAATGGCAGTGATTACAAAGAAACTGTTATAAAATTCAATTGGAATGTTGTCGCAAAACTGCTCCAAGACAAGTTCTACAATGATTACAATGTGAAAATAAAGCCATTTGCTGACATAGAATTTAGATCAGCCCGTGATGCGAGAGATGCAAAGAGAAAATTACTCCAAGGAGATGTCGAAAAGAGGAAAACGAGTTCAACTGCTTTTACAATGGAGGAAAATATGAGATTGCTGAGATATTGGGAAGATAACAATCCGGAGGGATTCATCAAGAAATTTTTTTTCATTGCAGCCAAAGAACTTGCTTGGAGGGGCAATGAAGGATGTTACTCGAAGGTAAACTTTTTTATAGTAGAAAAGGATAATTTTGGACGGCCGACTGGACGAATTGAATATAATCCCCTATTCAACAACACAAATCAAGGTGGGTCAAAATCATGTACTCCAAGCAAGTGGCTAATAAAAAATACTGCAGATCCCGATATTTGCCCTGTTCGTATATTCCACAAAGTGATTGAAAAACGCCCAGGACATATCACGTCCGACCGCTTTTTCCTAACTCCAACTCCTAGATGGAAGGATCCTGATAGTATTGGTTGGTACAAAAATTGTCCTATTGGAATAAACTCTATGTCAAAATGGACTAAAGAAACTTGTCAGAATATGGGTTTGGATATTCAGAACAAAAAATTCAGCAATCACAGCCATAGATCTACCGCTGTCACCGCTAACCTTGCCCAAGCTGAAGTGTCTGAACAAGAAATGATGAAGATAACAGGACACAGTAGTTCCAGTTCTCTACAATCTTATATGAATATGCACCCAAAAAGACACTATGAAATCCTAACAAAAATGAGAGCGAGTTCCAGTTCTACATTCAGCGATGCCAGCAAAACGTTTTCTCTTGTAGCAGCTCTAATGAGACGAAGAATGAGCAAACATATTCAAGAATATTATATCAGAGCTGTTATTTCAATATTAAGAATTTCAATTGTAATGAATTGTAATTATCTATGTATGTATCTAAATGAATTGAAATAAATTCTAGTTCCAATCATTAAAAAAGAAAAAGAGCACAAATTGTGAAATTCTCATTTAAAATACAACTCGTGTCGATAAAATTGTCCTGAATATTCTTCGACTTCACTTGACGAGTTATCATAAAATTTGAAAATATAACGAGTGCGTAGCACAAGTTGTATTTTCAAAAATTTTGTAATTGTAATTGTAATTGCGAAGGAGAACAATAGGCAATTTTATCGGCACTTGTTATAATATTATACATAACAAAATCACGACACCGAAAGTGGAGTGATTTTATCAAAGGTAATACTTACAATTAGTCCTTCAAATTTTATC
This sequence comes from Chrysolina haemoptera, assembly GCA_958298965.1. Lineage (NCBI taxonomy): Eukaryota > Metazoa > Arthropoda > Insecta > Coleoptera > Chrysomelidae > Chrysolina > Chrysolina haemoptera. The sequence goes on from OY282598.1 coordinate 26,702,750, forward strand.
GATAAATTTTTATTTTGCACGTAAACTTTTTTATTTGGCAAAAGTATAAAAACAATTCGGTTTGTTTGAATGCTTTTGCCTAGAAATAAAAAAGTTTGAGTTATTTGAAAATGAAAATTTATCTCAATGAATTTGAAGAACGAGTTGTATTTGGAGACATTATTTATTGAACAAATCAAAGGAAGAAAGGACATCTGCAGGATTGATTATGGGAAATCCGCTGAGTCCTCTATAATAATATATAATAATAATAATACTCCCTCATAAACACTCGTAGAGTGTACCCAAAGGCATGGCCTGTGCGGGTAGGGGACGGCTATTATTATTATTTGCCGTGGCGCTCCGGGGCGACTTACTGGTTTTTGGTGGCGTATTCACTTTTCAGCTGCAGGAAAACCCGGAAAACCTACAGCACCACCTCGGGTGGCCGGCGTGCACTCCTAGCTAGCACTAGCCGAGATTGGCATCTAGACAACACACAATACACTTGCTATACTGGCAGATATCTTCATGGACAATCTTGAAGAAACGATTCATAAGCATCCACTCCCGAAACAGTTTTTGTATTGGTACAGATATGTAGATGACGTTATAGTTTGTTTTAAAGGCGCCAACAGACACCTTTCATAAATATATTAACTCTATTCACCCAAACATTAAATTCACAATAGAAATAGAAGTAGAAAATTCAATTAATTTTTTAGATTTGACAATAGGTAAAGCCAATAATAAACACCACTTTGCCATTTATCATAAACCTTCCCATACTGACATCACCATCCATAATAATTCAGTACATCCATCTACACATAAAATATCAGCATACCATAGTATGATACACAGATTAGTAAATATTCCACTTTCTGGAGAAAATTTCAACACAGAATTAAATATTATAAAGCAGATAGCAGTTAAGAATGGATATCGAGTCGAATTAATAGAAAATATTCTTGCTAAAAAACTATATAGAAAAACTATCCAGGAAGTGTACCCCACTTTGAGGAACCTTGACAATAATCATAGAACTTTAACTTATTCAGGACCCGTCGCGGAAAAAATAGCTTCATTTTTGCATAAGCAAAACTTAAGAGTAGCATATAGAATACACTGGGAAGGTTTATCAAGAATAATAAAGATAAACCGCAGAAATCTGAAAAATCAGGAGTTTATAAATTGAATTGTGGATCTTGCTCCAAAGTATATATCGGCCAGACAGGTAGACCATTTAAAAGCCGCATACGTGAACACCGTATGAATTATGTAAACAATAAAACACACTCATCATATGCCATCATATTTTGGAGGAAGGCCATGACTTCGATGAAAACTTCGAAATTCTTCATGTGGAAAATAAGGGCATTAGGCTTAAAAATTCAGAATTCTTGGAAATTAATAAATTGAAAAATTCATCTTGTTTATTTAATGATCAACTGGACCTGAACGGTTCCCCTTTGTTGTTTGAGATTTCCAGGTAGGTTCATTGTTATGTCAATTTTATAAGTTGTATGAGTCTAGGTATTAGCGATAATTATAGGTAGTCCCTAATTATGTTAATGGATAAGAAAGATATTTGAGTAATTTCAATGAAGAATAGTTTAATGTACTACATTGGCTTGAAAAACATACTGTGTATCGAAACATGTCGCAAAGACAATACATTTTGTGGAAATTTTAATCGTTTTTTACCGTAGTGTCATAACTATGGATTTCTATCGAAAGTAACCGAACGGCCACGTCAATAAAAAAAAAAAAGAATTCCTGTGACTAATTCGGTGATAGGGTACATTGTGACAAGTGCGATGATTGGAAATGTAAAAATAATGATGTAGAAAACGAGACTTATTAGTACGGATAAATCAAGTATTCTAGATCACACTACACTATCTACGACCTCTTCCGAAGGCAGATTCAACTTTTAGTTTGATTAGAGATTGGAATGCATTCAACTGTTTCAATCTAATTTATGTTTACAATAATTAATATATTTGTCTAAGTGAACTGGGTATCGCCAACCAAGTAATTGTTTTGTTACCGTCATTGTTATCAAGGTGGTCTCGAAATAATTAGAAAAGTTTTGAAACTCTGTTGCACATTTTGAAAACATCTGTTCTGATGCATTCAGAAATTTGCAAGCATTAGTTTTTTCCAAATTGTCTAGTAAAACTTAAAGAAACAATAGTAACTCAATTCATCAGCATAGTCTCCGAAAATAAGTATGAAGATGATCACCCTGTAAAGACAATACCTACATCATTTCTTCGGTATTTTTGAAATTAATTTTTCTCAAATCTCCATAAATTCCAGCCACTCCTCCATTTCACTAGTGGAGTGAATGCAAATCAAGATATTGACAGTTTTTCATTGAAGCTGCAAATTCTCAAAAATATAGAAAATTCGTTACTTTGTGCCTTCTAGCGCGAAATCTAGTAAGACGATCGAGATGTCACACGAAGACTTTTTTCATAAGTGGTGTGCGTGGTGCTTCGCGCCAATTTTCCATCAAGAATTTTCCGTTACCTCGCATACCTTTCGGTAGACCCTGTACACCGGGAGCATTCCGGTCCCCTCGAAACCACATCTCGTTAATGACGAAAACGTCGGGTTATACCTCCGCCAGTCGGAATCTCGCCTACCTGATCGAATGACTCTAATGGGACCCCTAAACCGACGCTCAGCTGTGCGCCGCGACGCCTACCGATCAATATTGACGTCGTGCTTGGGAAAAGTGTCATGTGAAACAAATACGAGTCCGCACGGAGGTCATCCGGAATACGTTATCGGGACGAATAGTATTCTCGCCAACGGAGCACGCAATAATACACACGTCCGCTCCGGCGAAAGGTTATTCCTCCAGGAGGTCCAGAACTACTCAAACTTTCTGATCCTACGAAATCCCAGGAATGAATGTATTTTCAATCCTGCAATACGGTTCGGGGACTTGTAGAGGCCTCAGGACTAGACCGTGAAGCCATGATCAGTAATAGTCCAGTGTGGTCAACAGGAGCTTGCCGAATATTTGTGGTTGATTGAAAAATGAAAAATGTAATTTTTTTGTAATATCTAGCAGATCAAAATGCAATGCCCATGACAGGTTATGTCAAAAAATATCTTTCAAAGTGTCACCGCAGAAGATATATTTCCATCATTTCCATCGTTGATGTTGTATAATTGCTTCTGAAGAGCCTGCTTTCCAATTCTTCCAATCTCACTAATGAGCTTGGCAAAGCGAAATAGATTTTTGTCGACAAAAATTTATTGTGGATTGAATGCGAGAGAAGCGAACCTTGCTTCAATGAAATAAACGATTTCTGTGAGTGATATTTTTGAATAACATTCCCCCCATCTAGTTTGTTTAATGAATTTTCAATGAAAAATAGAAATAATTGAAAAAATCAACTTCCACTTTCAGATTTTTTTTTTTAGAGTATTTTCACAATATCTTTTCAACATGAATACCTCCCAAGAGGTTATCTTAAACGTTGGAAAATAGCGACTAAAGTTTGTCTTTCAGCAGATGATTCCAGAACAGATTTAATGAATATTCTATTCATATTTTCGAACGAAAATCAAAATGATCATGGATATTCTAATCATCAACCCCACGAAGGGAATCACTTTATTCATTTCACTTCAATCATTTAGCAAGCTACTTGAGAGATAGAATGCTCAGCCAAGAGCCAGTAACGAAAGAATACGGAACATTAAAAAGTTACAGAGAAACATGGTAAATACCTGAAATCACTTATACACAGCGAATACAATGTTTTCATTGCAATGAGATAGGGCATAAAAAGAAAGGCTGCAACCCATTTCCTGAAAGATATCTCCTCAATATTTTTTTGAAGCAAGGCATGTCTAAAATCTACCAACTGGAGGATAATTTATCATAAAGAGCAATATCTAGGGAATTATTTGCGGATTTATTTAATATATATATATATATATATATATATATATATATATTAATATATGTATATATATCTCTGTGGTCAGACGCCCAGCACCGCGAGTGTTATAATCATGAAAATTTTAATTTTTTTTTAGTATGAATTTCCAGTATTTGATGGAATAAATAAAGAGCAGGTGGTGTCATGACTTAAAATTTCTGGAATATAGGTTTACAGTGGCCCCTAAAGGCAACATTAGAAATAATTCGAATAGCTTTTTTTAAGCCTAAATACTTTTACAGTCAGATGCATTACCTCATAAGAAATGTGCGTGTGGAAAAAAGCATAATAGATATTCATAAGTGTGTCAGAACTTTTTAGTTGTCTCAAAATGAAAATTGAGCTAGAAAGCTTCGAACAGAACTTCTCGATGTGAAACGACCAATTCAGCGAGAGATCTAAAAAAAATCCTAACAGTTCTGTGGGTTCATTGATTCCTGTTGCCTGTGTAGAAAATATTATTTGATTGGTTTTGCTTGCGTTGAGTTTCAAACTGTTTGCTGCAAACCAAGATTCAGTCTTTTTTTCAGTAGTTTCATTTTTTGTTTTCTCGTATATATTTCGATGAAAAATAGTTGTGTCATCTGCTAACATGATACAGGTCGAGTTAACTAGATGGTAAAATAAGTCGTTTACATATATGATAAAAAGAAGGGGCCCCAGAACAGAGCCCTGCAGTACCCCATATTTCATTGCTACTACTACTTCTGACGTAATACCATTGAAGCACACTGACTGTCTTCTATCCTTGCGATATTGCAATTACAATAAAAAATTAAAATGTGTGTAATGAGAAAGGGCAAAGTGATGCTGATTGATTATTCTTAATCCACGTACCTTGGCATAGCAACTGAGAAGACTACCTGCGCGCCACGAAGACCCAGAATAATAGCGATATTTTTATAGTTCTTTGATAGAGACAGATACGTTTGTGTTGATATCAACGGCAAAATAAATACTAAAATAGGATTGGGTATGGAAAAAAATCCTGGTTATTGTATTCCAAGACTGTCATTCGGAACATTGTTCAGTAAAGCGTGGAAAAAATCAGGTACTGTAGAGAATGTTATTGCAGGATTCAAAGCTGCAGAAGTCAGTCCTTTTTATCGAAGCGCGATTCCAGATTATGCTTTGACATTAGAACCAAAAACTCCCCAGACACATTTACAGATAAAGAACACCAGTTCAACGTCAACAAATCTGGGACGTGTTTCAAAAACTTCATAAGAGATAGTAAGTGAGTAGGTCGCAGTGTTGAGGAAACATATTCTCAAACGCAAACCCTGGAATGTTTTCGACAAAAGACCTGTATTTTAATATCACTGATCATTCAAAGTTTGGATTTGAATAATAATCACAATCGATATGAATGTATGTAGTTTTAATTCAACTGGAAGTATGGCCAACTACCCTGGACTTTCCCTAGGTATTCTAAACTGACAACTGCAGATACATATCTCATAATCAGTTGAAAACAAAACTTCTTGAATAATAATCTCATTTTAGTAAACTTTCGTTAGAATCGTCCCTCATGAGAGATTGCCGGGCTCTTCGTCATCCAACATATTTTGGCACTTGCATTAATTTGGAAGTTGTTTCTCAGAACTCAATACACATGATATGCAACTTCCAATTCACTCGAGAGAAGTTATCCAGTTCCGAAGGAGAATTAACTCAATTTGGGAGAGAAATGTTGATTACTTGCGAATTTGATGTAACCTATAGTGCAACTTTACAATGAGCGATAACAATTATACGTCAGTGGAATACAGAATGAGACGGGCATGTTATTTACTGACACGAATATACGATGCACTAGTGTGAATCATTACTTGAAATAAATCTTCAAAATTATTTGTAGCCACAGGGATGGTGTCTTGATTGATGCCGGTTGTATTCATTAATGAATGAACTAATTATTTACTGAGAATACTTCTTAATTAGTCAAAGCTTATTAGGAATATACAGGTGGTTCAAAGAAAAGTTTTGCTATAGTTTTGATTTTCTCACCTGTATGTTTTTTGGGTCGCTAATATGAAGTCGTGAATATGAAATATGCTGGCAAAAATTCTGCCTGGAACTTTGTTTTTTTTTTTTGGCACTTTTTGCCCAAATTTTGGCACTTTTTTCAGTTTATGGCCTACATCCTAGAAAGGAAGCGTTTTTTTTACAAACCCACTCCTTATAAAATTGGAGAAGATGTGGAGTGATTTTACTCCAATTCAATAATGATTCAGTATATCATACTTCCAAAATTCGACTTTCGAGGGCTGCCGCTCGTAGGGGTACGACAGCTGGTTAACGGAAAAAAAATGTACACAACAATTTAAAAAGATTGAAGTAAACAATCAACTGTACGAACAAAATAAGTGAATAATTGTCCACAAAAAACTTTATGGCATGAGTGCATTCATTTGTCTTGCTAAAAACGTGTACTACTTAATGAAAATAAAGCAAATAACAGGAAATCTACATAATATTATGGACTCTATACTCTCAATGATACTACTAGAAGTATTAATTGCCATAACTCAAAACGTAGTTCAAGAGCTCGTTATTTTGTGCAAAACTTCCAAAAATACGAAATTTTTATTGATAATATCATTTTGATGCTCTGAATCTTAAATGATAATGAATCCATTCGTCTAATAATAGTGATGAAACACTGCCTTTAACTACAAACAACATCTATTACAAAATCAGCATTATGTTATCGCCAATCACAATTTTATGTATGCATGTAAGTTTATGTCGATGCTAACTCGAAGTCGATGCTCAATATTTAACGACTGTCGGACATTATAAGTAGAGTGAAATATCATGATGGTCAATAAAAGTTAACATGGCAGCGAAATAAAATCATATAGTTTCCTGCTATTGTTAATGAATTTCAGACATGGTAATAAACGATATAATATACGACTTCCATGGTTCGAGTACGATATGTACTATGGTGACATTTATGACAGGAATGACTGGCTGAAATACTGAAATATTTCTGTTCGTACGTCACAACCACAAATAGTTATTTTTGTATCTAGTGCGCGAAATGCTACTTTGGTGATCGAGAACTGATTTTTTTTAACGAGGCGCAGCCGAGTTAAAAAAAATAGTCGAGATTACCAAAGTATTTCGCGCATGAGATGCAAACAAAATTTTTTCTACAAACGTCAAAAATATTGTTCTAAAATAAATAATAACTATGAAAAATAGTATTGAACTGGCTTAAATAATTTTTCCAAATCAAGTAATTACTGTAGGGTTTCTATGCATCTTGACTGTAACTATGGAAATAAAATGGCATTTGTTGACAATTATTTCAAAGTGACAGTTCTCGATAATTATTTTTTGACTTTTTATTCGCGTCAATTTCGTGCGTGATATTTATTATTGTAAAAGAATGGAAATTTCGAGCGACGATGAACTAAGCAGTACCCCACCTAACTTGATCGATGCGGCCAATTCCGTTATTTCCAACCTTTTACCGGAGAAATCGAGGCGCCAGTATGAAAATGCATATCAGCAATTTAAAGAGTGGTGTGAAGCAAGTAAAGCCAGAAAAATATCCGAAAATGTGCTGTTGGCATATTTTGCACAGAAGTCTAAGAAGCTGAAGTCTTCCACGTTATGGGCAATGTATTCTATGTTGAAGGCAACACTCAATGTTAAAGAAAACGTGGATTTTAAGAAATTTACCAAGTTGGTTCCATATTTGAAAAAATTGTCAGTTGCAAACCATCCTAAGAAATCTAAGGTATTGACTAGAGAGGAAGTTGATCAATTCATAAGAGAGGCAGATGATGAAACCTATTTGTTGGTTAAGGTAGATTTTTGATGATTGTTTTATATGTTTTTTGAATTACTGATTTCCTTTTAGGTCGTTTTAATACTGGGTATTTCGGGTGCTTGCCGCCGTGACGAACTCACTAAAATGACGGTCGATGACATAGAAGATAAAAATTCCATTTTGATTGTTAAAGTACCCGATACAAAAACGAATATACAACGAATTTTTACAGTTTCAAATTTATATTATACTGACTTTTACCGAAAATATGCGGCTCTTCGTCCAAGTTATGCTACCAGTCGCCGATTGTTTTTGAAGTATCAAAATAAGAGATGTTTTAACCAAGTTGTTGGAATAAATAGTATTGGAAAGATGCCTAGCTTAATAGCAAAACACCTAAAATTACCAAATCCTGATGCCTACACTGGTCATTGTTTTCGGAGAACATCAGCCACACTCCTTGCTAATACGGGGGCCGATATATGTGTTTTGAAGCGACATGGAGGATGGAAATCTTCGACTGTGGCCGAAGGATACGTGGAGGATTCTATCAATAACAAAATTCAAATATCAAATAAAATTTTAGACTGTGAAATTTCAAGATCAAGTGCTGTCACCTCTACGGCAGTTGCTTGCAAGTCAAAAATGGATAGTCTTCCAACCCCCGAAAGTACGATATCACGAGCTGAATCTGAGTTATCTGGTCTAGGAATAAATATTGGTTCGTGCACTGGCTGCACCATTAATGTTAACATTGTAAATAACAAATAAAATTAGGTAGTGTAAAATTTTCTCACAATTTGAAAACCTTAATTATTGTTCTACATTAATAAATAAACGATTTCTTGTTTTTTGCTTGATTGAGGACCATATATATAGGTTAGAATTTGAAAATCCCATATAGTTTACATGCAGTGTGCGAAATATATTTCGCACATTACTTCGCGCACGGTGTCGTGGTAACGAAGGAAAATGAAAAAAAGTGCCACTTCGCATACTGTTGTCAATGTGCGAACCTTGTCATTTTTTGACGTTTGTAGAAAAACTATATTTTTAAGTTGTGGAAAGACTATATTTTTACAATTGTTCTGTGGGTTACGTTGAAAAAAATACCATGAAGCACCATAAACAATTTTTTATTTAAATTCCTTCAGGATGGTCAAAACTGATCCGCTTACGATGAAGCTAACTCAACCCAATCACAAAAAGGTCAATAAAGGCAACTAAAAATTTATTGAAACATCGTGATAACGTCGCATGTCCTTGTTCATAGGTTGGCTTCAAATTCATTGAAAAACGTAACCTTCGACATTTATATCTTTAACAGAAAGGAACCTATTATTTAACAATGAGCTGCTTATCAAGTTATAAACTAGATGTCCTGCCATACCAGGATACTCACTGCAATTCTCCTATACAATATAGGAATTTTTTTGAGTAAAAAATCCATCAGAAAACAACTACTTTCCTGGCTAATACCACGACGCACGTTGAATTACATGCAATTAATTTCCATGCAGACTTCCTACAAGGCTATCTCCGCAATTGCTAGTTGCATGGAAAATGTTAATTGAAACAACCTCAGCCCAACTAAACAATACCCACTTGTTCGCAAAGAACGAACGTATCATAACAGAAAGGAATCTACTATTTAACAGTGAGCTTATGGAGTTAGAAACTAGATGTCCTACCATACCAGAATGCTCACTGCAATTTTCCTATACAATATAGGAATATATTTGGGTCAAAAATCCATCAGAAAACAACCACTTTCCTGGCTAATACCACTTTACTTTACGCACATTATCTCTAATAACTTTTTTGAATTTCAGCTTCTCATATCATTCTAAAAATTAGGAAAAGAAACAAGATATGAAGAAAGACGAACGGAAACGTGGAGAGTGATGAAAAATAACATGGAGTATTATCATGTTACTTTCTTTTTCTCCATCTGAAACCACATGACTGCTGCAAGGCGGTCGTCTGGGTATAACTGAATATCTACAATGAATAAATAAATAAATAAATAAATAAATAAATAAATAAATAAATAAATAATTTCAACAGGGGTGTATTACAGTACATTTGACATGAAGGAATGAAGGAATGAAGAATCTGAGAAGGACGGAACATTTCTTGAGCAAAAATATTTTTAACCACCTTCGAAAGGTGATGAGATGAAATTTCACGTTTCTTCAGTCCTAACACGGGTACATTGAAGTATATTCTGTACCCAGGATCTGAATAGAACCAAAAATTTTTTGGGAAAATATTTTTCATTATGATGAGAACGAGAGAATTGAAATTTCACATTTGTTTTACCCTCTGATATTCTAACTCCAGCACAATAATTGAAAATAATAAAACAGCGGTGTATTGAAGTATATTCTATCCTCAGAATCCGAAAAGAACCGAACATTTCTTGGGAATATATTTCATATAATCTTAGAGTTGTTATTTATTATACAAGGGAAAGAAGTATTAGATTTCAGCTCGAAATTGTGTTGTCTTCCGACGCGAAGCGGAGGGAGACAAAAAACTGAGAGCTAAAATCTGATCTTTTTCCCGTGTATAATACACTATTTTGTTCTGTGACGGGAAAAACGACGATATAATCAAATATCTTCCTTAACGTTTGTGTATATATATCCGGGAAAAAAGTACCCACTTTTTCCCGGTTCTCGGGGAAAAGAGTTATTTCATAAAAAGTTATATTTTATTACCTGTTAACTGTCAAACTTTTTTCCCGTCACACAAAAAAAATATTTATTTGTAATCTTAGATTATATGGATTAACTAAAATTGAAAAGTGGTTTCATACAAAAATTCTCCTGCTTATAAATAAGCTAGCTGGTTGAACTCCATTCATCCTATATTGATGAATTTTTCCAATCATTTTGCAGTAAAGAATTCTCTAGAGCTAACGAATGAAATTTCACATATTAATATTCCCTATTAACATTTTCCCTAGCATAGACCCAGAAGATTTTCCAAAGTTAGTTAGACAATTACTATTTTCTAATTCCAATCTTTTCACCTTTCACATACTTGAATGTATTCTATTTAGTAGACTTGGTACTTAAGCAAAACTTTTTTCAATTTAACAATGATTTCAATATTCAAAAATCAGGTTCAGCCATGGGCTCTAATCTTAGTCCTTTGTAAGCTGAAAAATACATGGCAAATTTTAAATGTTGAGGCTTGTAAATACTAACATCTGAGATTAAAAAAAAAGGTTCGGACAGTGTAGGAACTCATCAGTACAAGATTTACACTATCAAAATAATCCATTCACATTAAAGAGAATTATCCTCAATGAACTGACTATCCTAGTATTTGATAACGATTATAGCAAAACTATATAAACCAGACTAGGTATTCATTATTCTAACCTAGTACAGTAACTCTTCGACTAATCGAGCTTACTTCCTCTATCTGGCAACAATGCTGCTCTAATCTAATGTGTTTTCGATAAATCGCGCCAGGCAAGCTGCCAACAGTGTTTAAATAACCTGCTCTCTCACTAACTGCTCATCATTATTTTCTTTTATGTGTATTTAATGATCACAGCTAACGTACACGACACAATATATTGTGTAAATCAATATTTCTCATTTGTTACCCAGACTTTTTCGAATAAAATACAATCGAGTTACCAACTTGTTGATGGTGGAACGAAAAACATTCCATCATAAATGCGGAAGATAATTTCTTTCAGTGATTAATGACTGATGATAGATTAGAAGGTATATGGACATTTCTTCCAATGACAATTCCTTGAAGGACAGTTCTTCCAATAGATAATTCAATTTGAGTAAAAATTATCATTAAGTCAATAAAATTGGATGTTTGGATCAACTGATATTTATTTGAATCAAATAACGGTAGGTATTATTTATTTTTGGTCCAAAAAAAATAATGTTCGGCTTATCTAAATCCTAGCACTACGAATCACAATGTAGGTGAAATCTTTGGCGTATAAAAATTCACCAGAGTTCAACGAACTGTGCACTTGATATTGCAGGAAACTAATTTCCAACGTAATGATACTAGAAGGAATGAATAAAATCCACTTTTCAAGTAACCCTGGAGGTCTGTTTTCACGAAGTGATAATGAACCATGCGAGAAAATTAACGAGAAAGGAAGTGAAAGAGATATGAGAAGAAAAAATCTCACGGAAAAGCCCAGGAGCATAGGTATATATTGAAACTTGAGTGTGAGACTGAATATCCATTGACCATTTGGAAATGAACCGTTCAGTGTTGGAACCACTTTGTGCAGAAGGATAGTGATAATGCAATGCAGAGAAGGGTTGATTTTCGTAATGTATATTGTCATTTCGTTCATTCCATAAAAATTCACAATACCAGACTCGAGAATGAGTACATACAAATACATACATTTCTTTCGAAATATTTCTTCAGAAACAAAAATAAACAGCAAAAAATACAGAGTGGTTCATATTCCGAATATGAACCAAATCGAAAGGGTGATAGCGAAATGATTTTTTTCCAATTGAGTAACAATGATAAGCAAAAAAATAAATATGGCGTTTTATTGTTTTTCGAATTTTCTATAATCCGAATTATTTAAATTGAAGATGAACCATGCCAATGTCAAATAAATTGTAAACTCAAACAGTTACATATAATTCATGTTATTTTTCTCTTTCAATAACTGAGTTTGAAAATAATGAGCCGTCGTTGGCTGACAATCTCAGATTGAAACTTGAATCAGGCATCACATATTCACGTTATCATATTCAAATTGGCGTACATTTTCAAAACATTTCTTACAAATTTTAGAAAATTTAATCCGCCTAGACAAATAGTAAAACGATACTTTTTAAGACAATATTGACATGTTTGTACAAATTTCCTGCGGTTTTGGTACGAGTCTAAAACACATACCACAAAATGTCTTCGATGCATCGTGATGTATTCTTTTTAGAAATAAATCAACTCCTGTAGAAAGAAAGCCATTTAAATAGTCATTTCGATAGCGATAAAAAAGGATGCACCTTTTATGTTCGTTCCTGAAAACTAGACTTCATCTAGTAAGCGGCCGACACGCGGTCACTTCAATTTCCTTTATATCAGATACGATTGTTCAGTATTGACAATAATTACAAATCGTTTCGAAAAGTTCTTGTGTTTTCACTGTTGATATGAGAGTGTCATACCAATTTTCAGATCTACGAGCTGGGGAAAATAGTGTTTCGATTGTATGAGTAAAGGACGTTACAAGAGCAACTGCGCAGTGAAGATGAGGTATTGATCCATACCCAGAAACCGGTATTTTTCAAAAGGCAAACGGATAAAATAGTTTTTCACCTAACAAGTGCGGAAAGTAGTACTTTTCCGCACGGAACGGCAGTTGCACGAACGACGCTTCAACTACGCGTAACAGATCAATAATATAGGAAGCAGTAGAAGACGAACAAGATTAGTGAGAAGCAATATTGATGCGGAATGCCCTCAATGAAATCAGAGGTATGCTGTGAGAACGTGCTGTAGCATGAACCCATCATATCTGGATGGAGACTAAATAACCTTGGTTTTCAATGACGAATATATTGGTATCTAGTTTACAGCAAATGTGCTGAAATGCAATGAACTCTTTATAGAATGACCCAGAAAAGCTAATCATGAAGAAAATAAACATAAAACATTATGGACTCATTGATATTCGAAAACGTATTACTCAAAAGAGCTCAGTAGCGGACCCATAGAGAGTTGTAACAATATTGTAGCTTTCATTTCATACCGAAAGTAAAACAAGAAGGGGTTTAAATTATTTTCGTCTCTCCATAAACTTTCAGAATTGGTCTTAATCCAATAATATAGGGAGCTTTGATTCAAAATAAAGTACTACTATCTGAGCCAAGGATTTAATTCTTTTTCCGCTCTGAATCCTTCATCAAAACAACACTGAGCTCAAATCATGACCACACAAGTTTTGCGAGAAGGGTCGCAAGACTCTTGGGAGAAGCACAATCATATCCTGCAGACTGGTCAAGAGATGGGTTTTGTAGGGGCTGAACGTCAACTCTTACAAAGCAACTATAGTAGCACCCGGAGACGAAAAACAGAAGGCCTAGGACATACACGACTTCAAGGGGTGGCATACAGAGAAAGGGGACAGTCAAATATCTTGACTCCAAGCTGATTAGAAAAAATAGCCACAAAAGCGGTGTCCTCGCTAGTACTAGTTACGGACAGACGACCTTTGGACAATAAATGGGGCTGAAAGCACATGCTGAACTGGTTGTACAGCACGGTGGTTATGCCTTCCGTTACATACGCCTCTTTGGTATGGTTGGCCAAGACACAACAGAGATGACAATAACAAGGCTAGGCAAGGTACAAAGACTTGCCTGTCTTGAGATTACGAGGGCAATCAAATCAACATCAACTTCAGCCAAGGAGACACTACTAGGACTGTTTCCTCTCCATCTAGTGGTGCAGGGGGAAGCAAATCTCGGTGCCTCCAGACTGCAGAACCCAACTAAAACGTAAAAACCTGGCACACAAGCATCGTTGAAATTATGATCGGGGACATGCTGGGAACAAGAACAGACCACATTCCGAAACGATATTGTTTCAATAACCAATTCAGGGTGCTGACACCATATGGAACTGAGTGGGACGGCTTGCAGCTCAATGACATTCTACAGGGGAAAATCCGGTACACAGATGGATCCAAGAGCGGGGTCAGGAGTCTTTTTCAGGAATCCGAGTACTGGCATCAGCTTCTCACTAGGCAACCATACCTCTGTTTTTCAAGAAGAGGTGTACGCCATCTTCCAATGAGCGAAGGAGAACAATAGGAGAAACGTTGAATGCGCGCATATCAACATCATGTCAGACAGCTGTACTTGAGGCAACAAGGAAGTGACGTCCAAACTGGGACTGCAAAGAAGTACTGAGAGTGCTGGCAAAACGAATTCACGTCGAACTGATATGGGCCCCGGGACACAGGGGAGTTGCAGGCAATGAGAAAAGACGAACTCGCGAAAAATGGTTCGGAAAATCCCCGAAACCAAAGTCACGTACTAGGGGTATTGAAATGTAATAAGAGCGTATGTAAGAGAGTGGATTTGGGACAGACATCAAGACTGCTGAGAAAGCATTCCAGGAAACAAACACGAAAAATAATACATCAAATGAGAATGCCATAAAAGAACGGCAGACCAGTTAGACATAAACAGGAGCCAGTTGAAAAACGGTACAGAATGGGACTGTGAATGGACACCTTTTGATTCGCACACTGTGCGGTATGAATCCAGAAACCGTGTTGCAAGGTACTAGACCGCAATTTCCGGGTAGCCATCTAGCGATCCAGATCATACAGGACCAACCCATTAAAAAACTTGTACGAACTCGTAAAAGGCACGGAATTACCGGATTAGGTACTGTGACAGTACATAATATAGGCATGATACAATATCACCTGATGAGTCACAGAGAGGTGGAGGTTTTATGAGTAGCCCTAACATCGGAGAATCAGTGGAGTCCCAGGGAGCACCTCATATTGGCTGAATCTTGTTGTCGTATTGGGTCAATATGGATATATTGTAAATGTAAAAATAATATTGAACCAATATGGGTGCATATTGAAAAAACAATATTTCAATAATAATAACGGTCGAATATTGGCTCAACCTGTTTTGAATGTACATTGTGTCATAAAATATTGGTTGAATAATTTCCACCAATATCGTTAGAGCGATATTGCCTACATTTTGTTTCCAGCATCTGGCTCCAATACTGCGATTTCAATATTCCTCACATATCGATTTTAGATATAAAAAACAATATTTTATATCCAAGTTTGATAGCATATCGGTGGAATATTACTTCATCCATATTCTAAAAATTATATTGACCCTATATTGATTGAGATTGTTCTGAAAACCTCAGGCCAATATTTGAAAGACAATATTGATACAATATCACAAAATGAATTTATCGCCATCATTGAAATTCGAATATTGGCCGAATATTCAATAAACAATATTGAAATGAGTTATGATCAAACTTGGGTAAGAAACCGCTAGGTGGTCCCACATATGGAACGACAGCTGAATCATAGTAACATATATTAAATGAGGTTTCTCACAATGCGTTTGCAAGTCAATCTACTCAGTGGTTAATTGAAGTAGAAATTAAATTGTAGAATTGTGAAATTATTCGACATTTTCTGGAAATATTTCATGAATGTTTCCAAGGCAACATATTCACTTTGAATATTTTACCAATATATACAAAGTGATATTGTACCAATATCGCTCAATATTTTGAGGCCAATATTGCTTCCACAATAGTTCACTGATATTATTTGTATAATGTCCAAGTAATATTGTACCAATATCTCGAAATAATAATAATATTATATCGCCCTTATTTCCTTTGGATATTTTACCAATATTTTTATAATATTTTACTGATATAATTCCAATTTAAGTGATATTGGCCCAATATTTTGAGACCAATATTGCTTCAAGAATATTGGAACAATATTATTTTCAAAATATTGTACCAATATATGATCACATTTTTTTTCTCACCAATATTGTTATTTGAATATTTTGCCAATATTTTCATAATATTGTCCCAATATGACTGTGCTACTTGGGATCTCATAGTAGGTCTTGAGTTTTGAGACTCATTACCTCAAAAAACGCCTTACCTCAGCAATAAAAAAGACCAAAGTGGACAAGTTATGTATCTACCACGAAAATCCTCTGAATTCACGGAATAGAAACTCCTGTCAACCGTAGACCACTATCCAAGCGCACGTGTTCTCGGCAAAAATTAAACCAATATTATAATATTTTATACATATTATCATTCTTCAATCAAGGTATTAACAGCACTTCAAATTTTGTTAGTCAATACTATTATTGTAATATTTTATATTTTATAATTTTTTAGTCTAGGTAATAACACCACTTCAAGTTTTGTCATTCAATAATATTGTCCTGTAAATGGGAAACTGTTGGACAATAAAAGCTATTATTATTATTATTTTTTTCCCTAAAAGGATATTCCAGTCAGGCCCTGTCTCCTGAGCTCTGACACATCCGGAGGGCGCACTGGATCGTTTACCCAGATAACCACTCCCCACGTCCGTGGGGTAAGCGATTACTGGGTCCGAGAATCATGTGCCCTGAGCAGACGCAGCGAACCAAGGATGACGGCCTTCTGCATTCGTCCGGCTAAGATTTCTGCCATATACCGGCAAGCCGGTATGATTTTTAAGTTCGAGAGCAGTGTGTCCATCATTCCACCAAGGACCCCTATAATCAGAACCACCATTTTAACAGAATGGTTTGGGTAGAGCCTGCGGAGTTCAAAGAGTAAGTCTCGATATTTAGTCCGTTTCTCGTCCTCTTTTCGGACGATGTTCGTTTCACTAGGAGCCGAAAACTCCATGACGAAAATCGTCTTACTCTGATGGTCGAGGAGGACTACATCAGGCTTATTGGCTTGTATTTGCCTGAGGGTGGGGAATGAGTAGTTCCAATATATTCGGCACTTCTCATTCTCCACAACGGACTCAATATCCCCCGGAGCATAAGGCAACACCGGTGTCTCGTCTATATCGTACGAGTGTCGTATATGGTAGTACAACACTCGTAGCGCCGCGTTATGCCTGTGGATATAGGCTGAGACCGCATATGATGGACATGCTGAAAGCAAATGCATAAGGGTCTCAGGCGCCCCACGACACGCTCTGCATCCAGTGTCGGGGATCTCTATACCCATCACGCGGCTACGGTAGACCAGGGTATTGAAGACACCATCCTGGCAAGCCATTATGAATCCCTCGGTCTCCGACTTCAGCTCACTTGACCTGATCAAAGCAAAGGTCAAGTTTTTGGATAAGCCAATGTCTTCAATGTTCTTGAAGAAGACCCCATGCATTGGCTTATCCTTGTGCAGCTGCAGGAGGACCTCAGTCTCCGCAGCTTTGATGTGAGCTTTTTGCTGAACGGGTTCCAACTCAGTGACAGAGTTTGGGTTTGCCCGTTCAGTGTCGAATACGAGACCAAGTTCATCAGCTGCCCGGATTGCTGCCTTGAAAAGGAATGCTCCAATCCCTGCTTTTTCATGGTCGTGGACCATGCAGAGAAGGGGATCTGAACTCCTCATGACTTTACAGGCTCCATCCAGCACCATTCTGTTATGTATACACTCCAAACTCAAAAGTCCCCGGCCTCCCTGTTGTCTGGGGAAGTATAACCGTGGAACGGACGATTTAGGATGCAAGCTCCTATTAAGATGCATCATCATTTTTATTATTATTATTATTATTATTATTATTATAGAAGTATTTCGACCTTAGCTTCAATTTCGTATCGAAACTAACACAAGAAGTTTAAATTATTTCCGTCTCTTCATAAACTTTCAGACTCGTTCTGAATCCAATAATACAAGGAGCTTTGAAGATTTACTTTTTTTCCGCTCTGAATCCTCGGTCACCTTCATCAGAACAACATTCAGCTCAAATCTTGACCAAACAGGTGTTAGGAGAAGGGTCGCATCATGCCGAGTATTTTCTCTTCAAACTCTCTCGATATAGGAAGTGATTGCGGACATATATCCTCGAATGCTCGAAAGACTCTTAGGAAAAGCACAATCATATCCCGCAGACTGGTCTATAAAAGTAATACCGCGATGGCCCTACGTCCTATTCCTTTCAAGGATATCTCTGGGGAAATCGAGTCCGCCGTACATCCCCTTCGAGTCCGTCATCTTGTTACCTCCGGTTGTCGTCACTTGTCAATATGCTGCGTTTCGTAGAGATATTTTATTATTTTCCTCGGCGAAATGTTTCCATGGGGCACCTCGGAAAACGTGTCAAATGAATTGAGATCTCGAAAGGTAAGTGAATGGGAGCTTTTATGTGACTTAAGATATGTCGGACGTTGAATTTTCAGCAGTAAGTCGAGAAGTTCGTTCGCCGACTACAAAACTGGAGAATGACTAAGTATATCATCGAGGAGGAATGTTGTGAGGAAATAATATGAACTTATAACAATCACGTCAATAAAAACTATATACAACTACAAAGATGCACTGAAAAAAATTTGTGGTACGTTATATCAATAAATTCCGTTTTTCACCTCTCCGTTCATTGGCAAAATACATTTTTCATCGTGGGAATGAATAAATATTCACTGACTTTTGTAGGTATTTATTGATACAACGAATTCAAGTTTATTGAGATCAAAGATAATCGTTTCTAACATTTATGAACAGTTTTTGTTGCTCCTGCGGAAAAGTTTATTGGGGTGAGGAAAGGGGTACACTGAGATCAATGATGATCTAATTTCAGACCTATGAACATATTTCGTTACGGCTTTGAAAAAGATTATTGAAATGAAGAAAAAAGTACATTGGAACAATGTATATTATTTCATGAAAAAAATTTGGTACATAATATCAATGAATACCGTTTATTACCTTTCTGTTCATTAGCACAATTAACTTTTCATCGTGATAATGATTAAACATTCACTGATGTACGAAGGTATTTATTGATACAATGAATTCAAGTTCATTGAGATCAAAGATGATCTTTTTTTACATTTATGAACAGGTTTCGTTGCTGCTATGGAAAAGTTCATTGAGGTAATGAAAGGGGTACACTGAATCCATTTGAAATTATTCATCATATCAATGAACGTAATTAATGGTCCCAGAGATGATTTTATTGTTACAATGAATCCAAGTTTATCGAAATCAATGATAATCTATTTTCAGATCTACACACAGGTTTTATTGGGGCTATGGAAAGATCATAGAAGGTGTAATGAAGTTACTAAGTCCCAGTTTTGTTAGGCAGATAGAAGCAACATTTTCCTCCCATTCTATAACTCCGTAATTAATATGTTCATGAATATAATAATAAGCCTTATGTCGAACCAAGCCATCTCGTGTTTAAATATACTCATAAATTTTGCCGGCATCTGTTCAGCCGAATCCTCGCATAGAAATCTCCGTTGCTGGCAAGTTAGCTTTAGCTGGTAGTACACAGCGCCTCCACAAGAGGGACCACTCCGCACGACTTCGTTATTTGCATAGAGCCGGTTAACTTAAGCAGACAGAAGCGATCATTGAAACATCTTATCAGGTAGCACAGACTACAGAGACATCCGAAGAGCTCCGAAAGGAGCCAGCCGAAATAAAAGATAACTTGGAGATACGCCTTCCAATCAGCATTGCGATGTTCTGATGAATGCATGTTAATTATTTTGCATATCTTTCGGAAACTCACTGTATGCTCAATATCAGTGGGAGGCCTTCATTGCATTCACGAATGATATGCAATGATTGAATAAATATCACTTATTTAAATGATAAACAAAATAATTAGTTCAATGTGTGAAAGCATCACGAGAATAAACTGAAACATAGATTTAATGTATATCAATTATTGAATCAAGGAATAACCGATACTTAATAATCACCGTTCATTGGATTGATGAAAAATATCCATCGTCGAACTAATCTGAATCATTATATCAATCATACAACATTTATTCGAAGAACGAACAATAATAATTAATCTGATGACTACAGTTTCATCAGTTGAACGAATACAATTCATTGCTTGGGTGATTACTCTTTATTCGTTTGATGAATGGAATTCATTACCATAACGAACCTATTTAATGTACTTGATCATGATATCAATGAAAGCATTCATTGATATTATTAAGATCCGTATTCATAGTATGGATAACCAGTGGTACATTGACATAACGATTGCGTTCATTGGACCAATATTGATAAAAATATTCATTGAGTCTATGAACTTTTTCATTGTATTCATGTACCAATTTTTTTCTGTGTGCGAATAAGTTATTTCATAGCCACGTATGAAAGACATGAAGAGGAGTTAACTTTGAGGAGAAATAAAAGTTTAAATACAAGCTTTTATTCAAATGGGCGTTTTGAATATGGTTATTACAAGGCTTGTTTGCTGTGACTTTTGAGCTATCTAGCTCTTCAATGAATGAATGAATGAATGAATGAATGAATGAATGAATATTAACTCGTCCGCCATCCTACAACCGCCATCTTGAATACCTCCACATACTAACTTTGAAGAGAATTGGACCATGATTACGAAAATTTCCCGCTACCTTGGATTATTGGATTTCGAATAAAAAAAAAATTCGAACATGAAAAGCCCCACATCCCAAATTAGAATAGAACCATGATCACAACAATCGTCCACCATATGGAAAATATGATCTTGACGAATGAAAGCACATAAAGCAAAAATATAACTGCTGGATCGTTCAATGATTTTGATATATTAGTGGGAGAAAAGTGGGAAATTCTTTCTGGAATACGAACTTTAAATGAAGTTGAACTACCTAATATGGAAGACAATCTTGCTAGAGAAGGAAATTCAACAAAATTGGATAAGTGTATTACCCAACAGTCTCTGATGAGTGGCTAACTCTCGCCCAATTTCGTTAATATACATCCTCGCCATAGTAAAAAAAAAAAAGAAAATATTAAAATATTTTTTAAGCTTCTGGAAAGTTCTAGAAAATTTGGAATCTCTCTGGAATGAACCAAAACCGTGATTTCGGATGGCTCTAGATGGTATTAAAAATTCACTCAAGAAAATTTCTCTGACGTTCAGCCGCAAGGAAGTTGGAGTGGAACTTTCAAGACTATCAGATAGGAAACTCTAGAATGCTTTTGAAGCTTCTGGAAAATTTGAGAAAACTATATAATGGACATTAACAGAAGCTCCAGGAGATTCTGAAACGCACTGAAAACACTCAAGTGGAGTTTTTGAAAGTGCCGCCACCAGGGTAGTGGTAATTTCTGAAAATTTCGAGAATATAAGAAAAAACTACCTATATAATGTTCTCGAGGCTTCTGGGGAGTTCTAGAAAATTCTAGATTATCATGGAATGAACCGGAATAAAGGCTTCGGAAGGTTCTATACAGTCCAAGTGAAGTTCTCGAAAATTCGGCCACCAGGGAGGTGCCGTGGAACGTTCTAGGATGAAAGATGGAAAACTAGAGAAATGTTCTCGGAGCTTTAGGCGAATTCAAGAAATCCATCGAATGAAACAAAACAGATAAATCCGATTAAACAATCGATTTGAATATTTTTCCGATATCCACCATTTTTATCTATTCAATTATGGTCGCTCCGATAAAGAATGTGACTGGGAGTTTCGCAAACATACCAATAAACCAAAATCCCTGGAAAACTCCATATAATCGTGATATTTACGACGGAATTTAAATTGTTATTGTCTCCTTAATAATTCAATTTTTAGTACTTTCACAAATTGCTGGTTCATAAACTTATCTACAAGGCTTTGACTCGTTATGGAATTCAGCAATATTTTAAAAAGCCAATAAAAATTTTACAACTGGTAATAATTCTCGGGAGTTGTGCTGAGTCACCAAACGATTGGTATGCATATCGAGAGCTCTGAAACAGCATTCTCAATCACGAAGTTTTAATAATATACCGATAAAACGTTGGAGCTGCAAGAAAATTAATTCTTAGGGCACTATCAACAATTTTCTAACGATCAGAGGGTGTTGTGCTAATAATTGTTGAGAGTAATTATATTTATTTAAACCGGGTGCCCACGAGGTGAGGTACGCCCCCCAATTTTTCTATAGTTTCAAAGGACACCGCACACTTTTATAGGGAAAGTAGCTCTCTGTCGAATCGGCTGAATTTTTGAAATGTTGTAGTCCAAGTCATTCCAAACAAAGAGTACAATGGGCATAACAGGGTTCTTGTGATAGGGGGGGTTATTAAATGTCATCGTATTTGTCCGGCATCTTGTTTCGTCATTGGAGGGAAGGCGCCAAATTTGAATTACAATAATATTACTATGTGCGTGTGATTAATCCACATTTGTTATTAATACATTACCTAACCTAGTTCGCACAAGTTTCTCGTAGACTTCCGAGGATTTCTCGTGGGTGCAGCCGGTTGCCGGTTGACGAAAAGAACAAATTTTGATAATTTTTCATAGATTCTGAATGTTGGTCGTAGTCTATAATATATGCATCAATTATCAAATTGGATGTACCAAGAATAAAGTGAATTCTATACAAAGGGAGCAGTTTCAAGAAACGGAAAAGGTGGAAGAATCACATAATCTGAAATTTGAAATGTTCGTGTGGAAATATATTTCAAATATTAATTCTTCATTCTTCAATGTTTTTGTAATATCAGTGATTAAATTGCACCCTTTAAGAGAAATGAAAGAAATCATAACTACTTTTTTATGTTGATACTATTCCAGAATAATTATGTAGAGTTTGCGTCCTTCAAGTTAAAATGGAGATTTGGATTGCGGGAATGAAGAATTAAAAGTGGTCCAAATTTTATTTTTCTCATTCCTGCAATCTAAATCTCCACCATTCCAAAATCTCAGATGCCAGAAGAAAGTGTGAGATTCATAATCTGACAACTTCTAAAATGTGTGAATGTGAAATGAGGTAAATGATTCAAATGACAGATAGATACATATTTATTTGCTCTTAAAGTTCATAAATCTAAAAACTTATCAGACTAGTCAGTTCACAAAACTTATTCAACATTTCACAGATAATGCACTAATGTACGCGCTTAAAACAAACTCATGAATTTAAGTACATCTTTCAAAATTCCTGAGTACAAATTTATCTTGCCGCAATACATTTGGAGAGGTCTTATACTGGGTAATGGGAACTTTTCTTTCTGTAGGAATAAGTAAGCTTTCTTGCTGAAATACCTCAAAGTAATAGCTTTGTATAAATCATCTTTCGACCATTGTACTTTTTTTTAAGTTTCAAAACCAAGTCAAGCTGAGCAGGTGATAAAATTCCAGACAAAACTTGTTTAATTTTATGATTCAAGTCGGTGTGCAACTCTTAGAAAGTTGTTGGTTTTGTTTTTCAATTATATTCTCCAAATATATATATTTTTTTCTTTCTTCTGATAATTGTTGCACTATAGTGATATTGCACAGTTTCAACTGATCAATGATTTTTGCTTGTTCTTTGCAATGTTGTTGAGTACAAGTGGTGGAAGAAGACTGTGGATCCCCATCTAAAATGGCATAAAAACACCTATCAATATCAATAATTTCATAACATCATGAATAGAATATAATGTACTAACCATTATTTGTTGGTAAATGATCGACTTTCATTACAGATTCTTGCCCATACGTCTCTGTCTCCAATCGAACTCCAGCTATTTGTAACGTTATTGTTGAATCATTGTTAATAGATTCATTCCATATCCTAGTGGACAGACCTACAGTCTTGGTAGGAATAACTAGAAAGGAACGCCAACATTATTTCATAATGTCATGGCAAAAATATTGGTTTTCAACAGTTTCTGTCCAAAACCGAACTGAGTTCTGTTTCTGAATTAGAACTGTATGAACTCACTGTTTTTCCTCAGCCTTCTTCTTGGCTTCACATCTAGCAGAGATTCTTGTAGATTAGTTTCAAAATCACTTTCATTAAAATGTTCGGAACAAATTAGGTACCCACTCTTTGGAATTACTACAGTAATTAATCCATGCCTGCTTTACTGTATTATTCTTGGGGAATCTATGAAAAGTCAATGTATTAGGGCACGTAGATGTATTGCCACAATATTTAACAGAGCACTTGAAGTGTCCCGGCATTTTTTTAACTTCAGAAATAAAAGCTACGAAAAAACAAGTAATAAACAACTAGGAATGCAAAAATACAACAATTTACGAATATGATATGAGCAACGGGCTTTATTTATTTATTCGTAAATATTAGGGATATATATTTTGTGGAAAATATAACCAAAGTTACCACTTTCAGGATAGCCAACTTAATTTCCCTCCAATGACGTAATTTCTCCCTTTCTTCAGGTACCCCCTTGTCTAAAAGCTCACTTATTTCATAACCCTTCCTATCATAAGAACCCTGTGGGCACAACTTTTTCTATAGGCTAGTTTTGACGCTAGAGGGCGTTGAAAATTCAAATATTATCTCTATTGTTAAACAACAAAAAAAGTTACCCTGAATAATTTTCACTATTCTGAGTAATCAAGATTTAAACATTCATCAATATAAGATAAAATTAGAAGTATTTTTCGTTGGTGTCATTACAGATGGTCAATTATACAGCGTGTTCCATCTGGTATGAACAAACTAATAGTTCGAGTTGATGATGAAACTCAAGGAGGATGTTATAAAAATAGGTCTAATTAATTTATATTCGATTATTTTATTGATGCTCAAGGAGTACGATGGAGAAACTCCTCCTGGCGGGTCAACTAAGTCTCCATTCACACATTCAGCATAAGTATAATATGGAGACAATGATGGGCTATAACTCAATATATTATATGTTACATTTAACGTACCTTTCGAACCTAGTATCGTTGACCCTAATGAAGCACCGTCGAATTAACCCTAATAATAATTTACAGGGTGTGTCATTTTGGAACATATCGGTACGATCAAAGAAACTGACATTGTAGTTGATTCACAGTTGTTATTTCGATGGCGAAATTTTACTCTCATCCTCCATAGACCTGGAATATCAATACGTTCGTCAAATTCTAATAAAATGTTCCTCAAATCCTGCCTTTTATTTTGTTCATGAGATTGGGGTTTATTAATTTCATAGGTTTCTCCGTCCTCCATTGTATTCACATAACATTTGAATCTCACTGCAAAATTATACGCCATATTCAACTTTACATTGACATGAAGTCACAAACAATCAAAACATTGCTCAATGGAAACATTTTTGTTTTTTTTTCTCTAGTGAAGGGATGCAATGTTTTCATATTATCCAGTACCCCATTCTTGAATATGATAGAACAGTTTTCAAAACGAATCTAAACTATAATATTTTCATAATGCGTCAAAGTTCAATTTCCCGAATACTGTTGTGATATCGAAATAAAAACGAAAGTTAACCAAACAGCAGGATCAATAACAAGAATTTATTGCCTCATATAAAGGGCAATACGAATAAAATAGGGTTGGATGGTGGAACGCATTAAATTAAAATGAAATATTAGTTATAACATCTGCGTTACCTTCACTCACCTCTCTACTACTATTATTTGTCTCTGAATCAGTTGAAAGTTACGAATTTTTGGTTGAAATAAGTCCATTCGCAAATGTAAAAATCCCTGACGTTACAATGACAGATTCAGAAAGAATTTTTTCTACGGCTATTTTATTGACATATTTTTAATATTTCTTGTTCTTTCTCATGCCTTCAAATCATACAGGGGGCCACTTTCCCTATTATGTCGCTATGTTATTTGAATACGCATATTTTGACGCCACTACTGAAAATTCACCATTTCCGGTGCAATGTTGTAGGGGTGGTCTTTAAGGGTCGAAAATTTGGAAAATAATGAAATTGGTAAAATTCTAGGCAGTAACATTTTTAATTCAAAGACTCTGTCAAGCAATTAATTTTTTTAGGGTAAATATTTTTTTTAGTTACAATAGGGGTAGAATTATAATGATTGAAAAGTTGCAAATTGGAATTAGTACATATTTCAAACAACTCTCAAATTAAATCAATGTGATAAATTGATCATTTTTTAGCGAAAATAATTTTTTTACATTAAGCTATATTGATTTTTGGAGGGTTGAAATATTTCGAAATCGTGTTCTAAGCATAAAACAATCATTATTTAACGAATCCAAACTAATTTTACCAATCTTATGCTTTAAAATGTTATTATATGCCTTTTGAAAATTAGGGGTAGTTTTCACGCGCCCATCGGCATAATATAGATTTTGAAGCAGAGGTTAAGGTGAGCCTAATTTCAATTTTGTATGCGAATCTATGTAGGACGAAAAAATTACGAAGTTTTGCCATTTTTTGAGCTTCATTTACTGGAGTATAAACGCGAATTTCGACGACGTTATACATGTACGCTTTTGTTATACAGTCGGTGTCGTACGAGGACGAATATTTTACTAAAGGTAATATTCTGGAACATATTGGAATAAAATAGAGTCGTCGTATTTCAATTCGGAGTTGATCTCGTTTACTTCGAGAAAATACTAAGGAAAACTATCCAAAACAAATGGCGGCAATGTTTCATGGCAATTGATTCTTTTCTACTTCGCACCTCCATTTATTCAGGTTTCGATAAAGCCGAGGTATAGTGCGGTTTTCTTGGGGTGGCCATTACCTTTATTATATGCAAGGGCATGGAGGCAAGCTCGTGGAGTCCTCAATTATCAAAAACGAAACAACTCTTCAAGATTTTTGTACTCAATTATGAATATAATATTCATAAAATCTGTTGTGGAATCTACTGCGGCTGACCAACGCGAGAACGGTTGGAGATAGACAAATTCTGCGGACGCCAATCGATTCAGAATGGCCTAATTAGTATGTATTGTGAATTTAGAGTCAATAAAAAAAAATTAATTTACAAAAAAAGTTGCCAGGGGTTTACCCCTAAAAATCATGAAAATTACTAAGTCGTCACATCGACTTGAAATTTGCAGTTTATATGTAAAATTTCATGCTTGTTCCGAAAATGTATGATTTTTATGTGCTCAGATATAAGATTTAGCCGAAAAAGGGTGTTTAAGGTAAAAAATCAAATTTTCTGAAATTTTTTATTTTTCTTTTTTCGAATTGCAAATTTTTGTCCTCGAACGTATTTTGACGTACTAATTCTGAATCTTTGAACGAAAATGTCCAAAACCCATCAGAAATATTTTTGACGGGAAAAAACTATCTAAAAATTGATTAAGAGCTGACCAACTCGAGAACGGTTGGAGATAGACAAATTCTGCGGACGCCAATCGATTCAGAATGGTCGAATTAGTATATATTGTGAATTTCGAGTCAATAAAAAATATTTAATTTACCCGAAAAAAGTTGCAAGGGGTTACCCCTAAAAATCATGAAAATTACTAAGTCGTCGCATCGACTTGGAATTTGCACTTTATACGTAAAATTTCACGCTTGTTCCGAAAATGTATGATTTTTATGTGCTCAGATATAAGATTTAGCCGGAAAAGGGCGTTTAAGGTAAAAAATCTACTTTTCTGAGATTTTTTATTTTTCTTTTTTCGAATTTCAAATTTTTGTCCTCGGATGTATTTTGACGTGCTGAATCTGAATCTTCGAATGAAAATGTCGAAAACCCATCAGAAATATTTTTGGCGGGAGAAAAACCATCTAAAAACTGATTTAGAGCTGACCAACTCGAGAACGGTTGGAGATAGACAAATTCTGCGGACGCCAATCGATTCAGAATGGTCGAATTAGTATATATTGTGAATTTCGAGTCAATAAAAGAAAATGTAATTTACCCGAAAAAAGTTGCAAGGGGTTTACCCCTAAAAATCATGAAAATTACTAGTCGTCACATCGACTTGAAATTTGCACTTTATACGTAAAATTTCATGCTTGTTCTGAAAATGTATGATGTTTATGTGCTCAGATATAAGATTTAGCCGGAAAAGGTTGTTTAAGGTGAAAAATCTGCTTTTCTGAGATTTTTTATTTTTCTTTTTTCGAATTGCGAATATTTGTCCTCGAACGTATTTTGACGTGCTGATTCTGAATCTTTGAACAAAAATGTCGAAAACTCATCATAAATATTTTTGGTGGGAAAAAACTATCTAAAAACTGATTTAGAGCTGACCAACTCGAGAACGATTGGAGATAGACAAATTCTGAGGACGCCAATCGATTCAGAATGGTCGAATTAGTATAAATTGTGAATCTCGAGTCAATGAAAAAAAAATTAAATTTACCCGAAAAAAGTTGCAAGGTTTACC
The DNA here is from genome assembly GCA_958298965.1 of Chrysolina haemoptera. NCBI lineage: Eukaryota > Metazoa > Arthropoda > Insecta > Coleoptera > Chrysomelidae > Chrysolina > Chrysolina haemoptera. Next base: position 26,731,301 of record OY282598.1, read on the forward strand.
CCTAAAAATCATGAAAATACTAAGTCGTCACATCGACTTGAAATTTGCACTTTATACGTAAAATTTTATGCTTATTCTGAAAATGTATGATGTTTATGTGCTCAGATATAAGATTTAGCCGGAAAGGGTTGTTTAAGGTGAAAAATCTACTTTTCTGAGATTTTATATATTTTTTTTTTCGAATTGCGAATTTTTGTCCTCGAACGTATTTTGACGTGCTGATTCTGAATCTTTGAACAAAAATGTCGAAAACTCATCATAAATATTTTTGGCGGGAAAAAACTATCTAAAAACTGATTTAGAGCTGACCAACTCGAGAACGATTGGAGATAGACAAATTCTGAGGACGCCAATCGATTCAGAATGGTCGAATTAGTATAAATTGTGAATTTCGAGTCAATGAAAAAAAAATTTAATTTACCCGAAAAAAGTTGCTTACCCCTAAAAATCATGAAAATACTAAGTCGTCACATCGACTTGAATTTGCACATTATACGTAAAATTTCATGCTTATTCTGAAAATGTATGATGTTTATGTGCTCAGATATAAGATTTAGCCGGAAAAGGTTGTTTAAGGTGAAAAATCTACTTTTCTGAGATTTTATATTTTTTTTTTTTTTCGAATTGCGAATTTTTGTCCTCGAACGTATTTTGACGTGCTGATTCTGAATCTTTGAACAAAAATGTCGAAAACTCATCATAAATATTTTTGGCGGGAAAAAACTATCTAAAAACTGATTTAGAGCTGACCAACTCGAGAACGATTGGAGATAGACAAATTCTGAGGACGCCAATCGATTCAGAATGGTCGAATTAGTATAAATTGTGAATTTCGAGTCAATGAAAAAAAAATTAAATTTACCCGAAAAAAGTTGCAAGGTTTACCCCTAAAAATCATGAAAATACTAAGTCGTCACATCGACTTGAAATTTGCACTTTATACGTAAAATTTCATGCTTATTCTGAAAATGTATGATGTTTATGTGCTCAGATATAAGATTTAGCCGGAAAAGGTTGTTTAAGGTGAAAAATCTACTTTTCTGAGATTTTATATTTTTCTTTTTCGAATTGCGAATTTTTGTCCTCGAACGTATTTTGACGTGCTGATTCTGAATCTTTGAACGAAAATGTCGAAAACCCATCAGAAATAATTTTGGTGGGAAAAAAACGATCTAAAAACTGATTTAGAGCTGACCAACTCGAGAACGGTCGGGGATAGACAAATTCTGAGAACGCCAATCGATTCAGAAAGGTCAAATTAGTATATATTGTGATTTTCGAATTTCGAGTCAATGAAAAAAAAAATTTAATTTACCCGAAAAAAGTTGCGAGGGGTTTACCCCTAAAAATCATGAAAATTAATAAGTCGTCACATCGACTTGAAATTTGCAGTTTAAATGTAAAATTTCATGCTTGTTCCGAAAATGTATGATTTTTATGTGCTCAGATATAAGATTTAGCCGGAAAAGGGTGTTAAAGGTAAAACATCTACTTTTCTGAGATTTTATATTTTTCTTTTTTCGAATTGCGAATTTTTGTCCTCGAACGTATTTTGACGTGCTGATTCTGAATCTTTGAACAAAAATATCGAAAACTCATCATAAATATTTTTGGCGGGAAAAAACTATCTAAAAACTGATTTAGAGCTGACCAACTCGAGAACGATTGGAGATAGACAAATTCTGAGGACGCCAATCGATTCAGAATGGTCGAATTAGTATAAATTGTGAATTTCGAGTCAATGAAAAAAAAATTTAATTTACCCGAAAAAAGTTGCAAGGGGTTTACCCCTAAAAATCATGAAAATACTAAGTCGTCACATCGACTTGAAATTTGCACTTTATACGTAAAATTTCATGCTTATTCTGAAAATGTATGATGTTTATGTGCTCAGATATAAGATTTAGCCGAAAAAGGTAATTTAAGGTGAAAAATCTACTTTTCTGAGATTTAATATTTTTCTTTTTTCGAATTGCGTATTTTTGTCCTCGAACGTATTTTGACGTGCTGATTCTGAATCTTTGAACGAAAATGTCGAAAACCCATCAGAAATATTTTTGGCGGGAAAAAAACGATCTAAAAACTGATTTAGAGCTGACCAACTCGAGAACGGTCGGATAGACAAATTCTGAGAACGCCAATCGATTCAGAAAGGTCAAATTAGTATATATTGTGAATTTCGAATTTCGAGTCAATGAAAAAAAAAATTAAATTTACCCGAAAAAAGTTGCAAGGGGTTTACCCCTAAAAATCATGAAAATTAATAAGTCGTCACATCGACTTGAAATTTGCAGTTTATATGTAAAATTTCATGCTTGTTCCGAAAATGTATGATTTTTATGTGCTCAGATATAAGATTTAGCCGGAAAAGGGTGTTAAAGGTAAAACATCTACTTTTCTGAGATTTTTTATTTTTCTTTTTTCGAATTGCGAAGTTTTGTCCTCGAACGTATTTTGACGTGCTGATTCTGAATCTTTGAACGAAAATGTCGAAAACCCATCAGAAATATTTTTGGCGGGAAAAAAACGATCTAAAAACTAATTTAGAGCTGACCAACTCGAGAACGGTCGGGGATAGACAAATTCTGAGAACGCCAATCGATTCAGAAAGGTCAAATTAGTATATACTGTGAATTTCGAATTTCGAGTCAATGAAAAAAAAATTAAATTTACCCGAAAAAAGTTGCAAGGGGTTTACCCCTAAAAATCATGAAAATTACTAAATCGTCACATCGACTTGAAATTTGCAGTTTATATGTAAAATTTCATGCTTGTTCCGAAAATGTATGATTTTTATGTGCTCAGATATAAGATTTAGCCGGAAAAGGGTATTAAAGGTAAAACATCTACTTTTCTGAGATTTTATATTTTTCTTTTTTCGAATTGCGAATTTTTGTCCTCGAACGTATTTTGACGTGCTGATTCTGAATCTTTGAACGAAAATGTCGAAAACCCATCAGAAATATTTTTGGCGGGAAAAAAACGATCTAAAAACTGATTTAGAGCTGACCAACTCGAGAACGGTCGGGGATAGACAAATTCTGAGAACGCCAATCGATTCAGAAAGGTCAAATTAGTATATATTGTGAATTTCGAATTTCGAATCCATGAAAAAAAAATTAAATTTACCCGAAAAAAGTTGCAAGGGGTTTACCCCTAAAAATCATGAAAATTACCAAATCGTCACATCGACTTGAAATTTGCAGTTTATATGTAAAATTTCATGCTTGTTCCGAAAATGTATGATTTTTATGTGCTCAGATATAAGATTTAGCCGGAAAAGGTAATTTAAGGTGAAAAATCTACTTTTCTGAGATTTAATATTTTTCTTTTTTCGAATTGCGTATTTTTGTCCTCGAACGTATTTTGACGTGCTGATTCTGAATCTTTGAACGAAAATGTCGAAAACCCATCAGAAATATTTTTGGCGGGAAAAAAACGATCTAAAAACTAATTTAGAGCTGACCAACTCGAGAACGGTCGGGGATAGACAAATTCTGAGAACGCCAATCGATTCAGAAAGGTCAAGTTAGTATATATTGTGAATTTCAAATTTCGAGTCAATGAAAAAAAAATTAAATTTACCCGAAAAAAGTTGCAAGGGGTTTACCCCTAAAAATCATGAAAATTACTAAATCGTCACATCGACTTGAAATTTGCAGTTTATATGTAAAATTTCATGCTTGTTCCGAAAATGTATGATTTTTATGTGCTCAGATATAAGATTTAGCCGGAAAAGGGTATTAAAGGTAAAACATCTACTTTTCTGAGATTTTATATTTTTCTTTTTTCGAATTGCGAATTTTTGTCCTCGAACGTATTTTGACGTGCTGATTCTGAATCTTTGAACAAAAATGTCGAAAACTCATCATAAATATTTTTGGCGGGAAAAAACTATCTAAAAACTGATTTAGAGCTGACCAACTCGAGAACGATTGGAGATAGACAAATTCTGAGGACGCCAATCGATTCAGAATGGTCGAATTAGTAAAAATTGTGAATTTCGAGTCAATGAAAAAAAATTAAATTTACCCGAAAAAAGTTGCAAGGGACCCCCTAAATCTCATGAAAATACTAAGTCGTCACATCGACTTGAAATTTGCACTTTATACGTAAAATTTCATGCTTATTCTGAAAATGTATGATGTTTATGTGCTCAGATATAAGATTTAGCCGGAAAAGGTTGTTTAAGGTGAAAAATCTACCTTTCTGAGATTTTATATTTTTCTTTTTTCGAATTGCGAATTTTTGTCCTCGGACGTATTTTGACGTGCTGATTCTGAATCTTTGAACGAAAATGTCGAAAACCCATCAGAAATATTTTTGGCGGGAAAAAAACGATCTAAAAACTGATTTAGAGCTGACCAACTCGAGAACGGTCGGGGATAGACAAATTCTGAGAACGCCAATCGATTCAGAAAGGTCAAATTAGTATATATTGTGAATTTCGAATTTCGAGTCAATGAAAAAAAAATTAAATTTACCCGAAAAAAGTTGCAAGGGGTTTACCCCTAAAAATCATGAAAATTACTAAGTCGTCACATCGACTTGAAATTTGCAGTTTATATGTAAAATTTCATGCTTGTTCCGAAAATGTATGATGTTTATGTGCTCAGATATAAGATTTAGCCGGAAAAGGGTGTTAAAGGTAAAACATCTACTTTTCTGAGATTTTATATTTTTCTTTTTTCGAATTGCGAATTTTTGTCCTCGAACGTATTTTGACGTGCTGATTCTGAATCTTTGAACGAAAATGTCGAGAACCAATCAGAAATATTTTTGGCGGGAAAAAAACGATCTAAAATTTGATTTAGAGCTGACCAACTCGAGAACGGTCGGGGATAGACAAATTCTAGGAACGCCAATCGATTCAGAAAGGTCAAATTAGTATATATTGTGAATTTCGAATTTCGAGTCAATGAAAAAAAAAATTAAATTTACCCGAAAAAAGTTGCAAGGGGTTTACCCCTAAAAATCATGAAAATACTAAGTCGTCACATCGACTTGAAATTTGCACTTTATACGTAAAATTTCATGCTTGTTCCGAAAGTGTATGATTTTATGTGCTCAGATATAAGATTTAGCCGGAAAAGGTTGTTTAAGGTGAAAAATCTACTTTTCTGAGATTTTTTATTTTTCTTTTTTCGAATTGCGAATTTTTGTCCTCGAACGTATTTTGACGTGCTGGTTCTGAATCTTTGAACGAAAATGTCGAAAACCCATCAGAAATATTTTTGGCGGGAAAAAAACGATCTAAAAACTGATTTAGAGCTGACCAACTCGAGAACGGTCGGGGATAGACAAATTCTGAGGAGAAAGGTCAAATTAGTATATATTGTGAATTTCGAATTTCGAGTCAATGAAAAAAAAAATTAAATTTACCCGAAAAAAGTTGCAAGGGGTACCCCTAAAAATCATGAAAATACTAAGTCGTCACATCGACTTGAAATTTGCACTTTATACGTAAAATTTCATGCTTGTTCCGAAAAGTGCTCAGATATAAGATTTAGCCGGAATAGGTTGTTTAAGGTGAAAAATCTACTTTTCTGAGATTTTTTTTTTCTTTTTTCGAATTGTGAATTTTTGTCCTCGAACGTATTTTGATGTGCTGATTCTGAATCTTTGAACAAAAATGTCGAAAACTCATCAGAAATATTTTTGGCGGAAAAAAACTATCTAAAACTGATTTAGAGCTGACCAACTCGAGAACGGTTGGAGATTGACAAATTCTGAGGACGCCAATCGATTCAGAATGATCGAATTAGTATGTTTGGATATTTCGAGTCGACCGAAAAAAAAATTAAATTTATCCGAAAAAAGTTGCATTTTTAATTTTTCGAATTTAAATTTTTTGTCCTCGAACGTATTTTGACGTGCTGATTCCGAAATTTTTGACAAGAAGGTCGAAAGCTCATCAGAAATATTCTTGGAGGCCAACAAAAACATCTAAAAACTGTTTCAAAGCTGACCAACTCGAGAACAGTTAGAGTTAGACGAATTCTGCGAATGCCAATCGATTCAGAATGCCCGAATCAGTACATACTGGGAATTTGAATGAAAAAAATCGACGGACAAAAAAGTCGACTATCATGATAGATCATTTTTTGAACGTTTTTATTTTTCATTTTTGAAATTTCAAAATTTTGTTCATGGATGAATGTCGACGTGCTGATTCCGAATTTTTGAAAAAACATGTCGAAAACTCATCAGAAATATTTTTGGAGCTGACCAACTCGAGAACGTTCAGAGAAAGACGAATTCTGCGAACGCCAATCGATTCAAAATGGCTGAATTAGTATTATTGGGTATGTATTTGGAAATTATTTTATGACAAGGTACTAAAATGAACCTTTCTCCTGTTCTCCATATGTAACCATCCAATCTCCTTCGATTTATTTGATACTCGTAGTCCCCTAAAACTTTTTCATTATTTTTCATTACAGATAATTACTTCACTGATTTCATTAGGTGTACAAAAAATGACTAGTTATTTCTCCCTTGCTGTAGGCCAATTCCAAAATCTCATTTGACTATGAAACACGCGGAAAATCAGATGGGCAGCCCGACGAAAATGATCTATAGGTTTTAATATTCTTCACTCTCGGAATCGTATCTGCAAATCTTTGTGGAAACGCTGCCATAAAGCGGTTCATTTAATTTTATGTGACCGTGGCAATGCTGTTCTGGCAGTGTTATGTGCTTATATATTTGACAGTTACACTGGAACGGCTAGCGTATTTCAATTTGAAAGACGGTGCCTCATTTGCCACAAATGTCTTCATGTTTGGGAAATGAGGATTGTAGCGGAATAAAACTGAAACGGATACAGAAAAGAGGTAATGGACATTACAATGAACGTGAAATTATTCGATATAGCAAAATGAAGGTAGACAAAGTAATTAATTATTTGTTATGTCTACATAATCCAAGAGAACCATATAACACTTGCAAATTTCCAAGCACTCAAATGCGTAGGTAAGGTTAGTTCGTTCGGGTTGTGTCAGACTAAATAATTTTTTTTTGTTTTTTTTTGTTTTTTTTTGTTTTTTTCCCTAAATTAGACCGAAATGAAAAGGTTATGGAATTAGGCGGAATCAGAAATTCAATGAAGATATTTTTTTAACCGAGATCTCATTACATCTGTAACTTTGTACATATCAACAAAAAAAATAGTACAACACTGTCAGAGTCCGAGTAGGCCATTTTTCATCTTCTTCAAAGCACGACTTAACGCTGAATTTTCAACATGAAACAGGTTTTTTTTTCAAAACGTTCTTTTTGTCTCTAAATGTTACCTTTTAGTTTTGACAAAGAACACGATTGCAGTTAAAAGATGGTATTGAAAAAACAATATTTAAATACGATATTAAGTGAGAGACTTTTAACAGTAATACAATTGTATTGAAAAAAAGACGCTGTTCATACTGAAAAGTGAACTATGTTGGCGCCTATTCAATTCAGAAATCATTTAACGGTTATACAATTTTGTATTACAGCTAATAGATATTTCTCTCGGTGTAAATGATCTACGTAACTATTCTGTCTTATTAGTCATTTTGTAGCATTATTATAAAAACTTGTTTATTAAAAACTATTGTGAAGTGCAACGCTCAAGCTTGAAATAACATACTTCATTTTTTGTGTAGGATGTGTATGAGCGATTATTTTCAAAATTTTCTGAAGAAATTGCCGGGATTATGGGTGATTTGAAAACTGAGGTAGGAGTAAAACCCAGTTTTTTCTTTGGCATGTATAAGTGAGACTTCTCACTAGTCTCACTAGTCTAAAATCGTTGCATATAGTCAAAAGAAGGTACCGATTCCTGCTTCAGTATAATTATTCCATATCAACTCAAATATCTATGAAATTCGGATCCCTCGTAAATATCGTAGAAGGGTTATCTGAAATGGGATAAAACATATTTCGGGTACTCAGATACTCACATGTTATATTTGCATGATGAAGTAGAAGTCTTCAGGAACGATATTCACTTTTTCTTTTCCTTCTACTATAATTTTTAGCAAAGTTATGACAAATACAATTTTCGGCCCTGCCGGAACTGGCAGTGGCGGATTATTGAGAGCCTGAAATTTGATACCGGAATTCAATCAGATTTTCTGGAAAACGAGCGCATTTTGTGAGAAATTACTGTCTGAGTGATTGAATTTTGTTGCTGGCTGGGGATAATCTACCACGATTCACTGTTGCGTTAATAATTAACAGTGCTGCTCCTAAGGTGGCGTATGGAGTTAGTAACAAGGCCTATCCAGAACACGTGGCTAATAACCATAGCAGTCGATGCCAAAAAAAAACGAGAAAAATAAAATGAACCTCCAGAAATACGTTTTTGTTGTTGCAAAGTTAATCTAGTTTTTTCATTTCATTATTGAATTGATTCGTATTTTCGTTGTATGGACGTTAAAAGTTCAGTAACAAATACACGTATTTCTCGTTATTTTTATTATACTCGTATTCTTTTTTTATCAGATTTGTTTTCCGTAGGCTGTTTAGTTTTCGAGCAAATAATAATTGTTCGTAACGCATTTTGAAATAATTTTATAATTCTTATATTCTATATTTTTACCATTAGACATGTAAAAACTTTAAACCATAATAACCATACTTCCCAACAAAACATCGCAACATCCATTGATTTATCTCAATAATCTTATAAAGAAACCGAATTCATCATTCAGTGTGCCTCCTTCCTGTTCTACACAAATTGTAGTTCTTTCATTTCTAGATGTGCATTTATTTATTTTTCTGGTAACAGACTAATGTGGGTATTTTCTGAGCAAGATATGACGTTGACGTTTCGTAGTCTTCAAAATTATGAAATTTGAATCATGTTGCATTCGAATCGATAGAGCGAAAGATTAGAAAAATTAAAAAAATTGGAAATAAATTGAAGTGACAGTAGAGTCCAAATTTGGAGCAAAGTTATAAAATTGGAAACTGACCAACTTTTTTTTTTTGACTATTTTCGAAATATAAAAAAAAATGATTTTTTGGGGATTTTCGAAAAAATGTCAGATTTGACAGGTTTAGAGTAGCACATGACAAAAGGAAAGAGGCTCATTTTCACACATTTTTCGAGCACACACTAACTGTGAAGTCAAATTTTTATTATATTCATTGAGAAAAAAAACTTCCACAAGTCGTGAACTTTATGTGTGACACTATAATTTTTAGCAAAGTTATGACAAATATAATTTTCGGCCCTGCCGGAAATGGTAGTGGCGGGTTAACGCGAGCCTAAAATTTGATATCGGAATTTACTCAGGTTTTCTGAGAAAACGAGTGCATTTTGTGAGAAATTATATACTCGATATTTCTTGTGGAGAATTGATTTATCTTTCGCCTTGTTGAAATTGCTTCTTGATTAATCTCATACTTTCCGAAACAACTTAAAAAAAATACAAATTTTTAAAATAACATTTTTTTTGGGTTCCACCCCTGATATTTTGGTAAAAAAAAATGTTTTTCTCACAATACATGATGTCAAGAAGCCATGTGCCGAGTTTCAAAGTGCTACGATTCATTTTTCATTTGTGGCTTACATTTTTCTGTGGCTACTGTACTACATTAAAAGTTTTTCCCATATGATGCCAACTCTTTGAAGGACAGCGTATTCATTGTCCAGCGATTTTTCGAAAAACACGAAATAAATAATTCGTCGGACCTCTTTAGAAGTTCTCTATCGAGGAATTCCAACTCTTCAGATGATGTGGTGTTGCAGGTTTTTCCGGGTTTCCCTGCAGCTCTGAAAGCGAATGCGCCACCAATACCATTTAAGCCGCCCCGGAGCGCCGATCAATCATTTTGATGTTTTTACTTTGTTCTTGTTAGTTTCACTATGTTATTAATATTTGATTTGAAAATAAAAAATAAATGTAGTGCATATAGTGAAGAACTCGTTATTTCAGAAGTTTATATTCTTTCTCACTCTTACCCTTCTATAATATTGCACAAAGGATATATTCCACTGAGTTGAACCGAGCACAACTTTATCTCTTTCATAACTTACAGAAAGTCTTCTGAGAGTTTCTGTCCCGAGCAACGCTATGAAAGTACAGAAACATTTTTACGTCGCCAAACTGAATACTCCAGTGGACTGAAGTTTTTATATCAGGGTCTAGTGATGGGCGATATACATCGATGATTCTAAAACATCGATGGTAATCATTCGATATTCCGATATTTTGGTATCGATGTCGCAAAATGTTAAACATGATAGTTAGGCACTATCGAATTTCAGCATCGGTCCAACACGCATGCGCAATAAAAGTTGTTACTCAAGGTGCGTTCGTTGTTTTTTTGTGGAACCCGAGCGAGCAGAACATTTGTACCGCCTGGTCACAGAGCTAATTGAACTAAAAAGTAAATATCGTTTATCGAACGATATTTTATCACTTATGAGATCTGTCACGTCACCTGTCACCTGTCCCTGTCACTTCCTAATATTTGAATTTCGCTTTTATTTTGTTATCGTTAACGAAATGACGAAAGATGAAACCAAAATATTGAAGTGATTAACTTATGATTATCAATAAATTAGTAACTCAATCAAATTTTCCCAAACTATGAGTGCTGTCACGCCAATTCATCTGTCATCTGTCGAAAGTTTCAAGTGTCAAAAAACATCGATGTCGAGAAACCATCGATATTGCAAGACCGATGTTTGCAAAAAATCGATGGTGAATTTCGATAGTATCGTCGATGTCCAACATCTCCCATCTCTATCAGGGTCAGATTTATATATTCATCCATTCATGAATGAGCACTCAAAATAAAAAGAAAACAGCAGTTGTTAGCAGGACCGGAGCCAGCCAAACTTATATACAGTAACAAGGAACGCAATTATATGACAATACCACATAAACAAGAGAAACGCACTACCGTGCGCCTATCCTGTTACCCCACCCGACGCATTAACGGAACACGTGACAATACGACACACCGCACACAGCTCACGGCGATATCCCTTCCTCGAGCGAGTAGAGGAGAAATTGTAATGCTCTCTCAACATATAGCAAGCTATTCTTTACGCTCTCATGGAACCACCATACCCAAGATGAAAACTTTTCGATACTAGAGAAACAAGATGTCCTGCACTACCAGGACGACGCTTATTGCCATAATCCTATACAATAGGAATAATTCGGTCGAAAATCCATCAGAAAACAACTACTTTCCTGGCTAATACCACGGCGAACGTTGAATTACATCTGATGAATTTCCGTACAGAGTCCTACAAGGATGTCTCCGCAATTGCTAGTTGCATGGAAATGTTCATTGAAACATTTGGACCACCTAGAGATCGATTTCTGGGTTCTTGCCCTCATCAGTATAGGGTAGGTCTCTGCAGACAATAACTAATATCTGCAACAAACGATTCAACAAAATCTCCATGTAAAGGCAGAACGGCAGAAGGGCAAGAACCCAGAAATCGATCTATAGGTGGTCCAAATGTTTCAATAAACATTTCCATGCAACTAGCAATTGCGGAGACATCCTTGTAGGACTCTGCACGGAAATTCATTAGATGTAATTCAACGTTCGTCGTGGTATTAGCCAGGAAAGTAGTTGTTTTCTGATGGATTTTCGACCCAATTATTCCTATTGTATAGGATTATGGCAATAAGCGTCGTCCTGGTAGTGCAGGACATCTTGTTTCTCTCGTGACAAGCTTATTGTAAACAATGCCTGCAGATTTCTTTAATTTACTTTTCGATACTGTTTGAACCTTCGAAATTCAATATGTCCCAACATGTTTTGTTTTTTTCAATCCAGAATGCCAACGTTTTAAAAAAATCACTCAATCTGAAACGTTTTGGTTGATTTTGGTGAGACTTTACTTGTGGTTCGTTTCAAATTGAGTTTCATCTAGATGTCACAAGTTATTTTTCATTATCATTGTCTTTGCCGTCAGTGATTTCGTTTTGATTTCGTGAGCTCCATAAAGCTGTCCTGACGAGTTATAAACAACGAAACGACGTCGTCAGCAGATGGTGGAACTCTCGGAAATGAATTGGAAATACTCTCTTCACTATATATATAACTTTTCCATTTATATTTTCATATATTGTCCGTCACTATATCCATACTAATTTTGTAAATTCCTGGTTAGGATTGTCACGTAGGTAGCAATAGCTGAAAAATCCAATCGTTCTTCCACGACATCAGAAATAAAAAATGAAGTACAAAAACGCCAATAATTCCTGCAGGATCATTAACTTTCCACTCACGTCGTGTTGTAATTCAAATCACATCTCTATTAAATATGATATATATATATATATAAATATATATATATAACTTTTCCATTTATATTCTCATATATTGTCCGTCACTATATCCATACTAATTTTGTAAATTCCTGGTTAGGATTGTCACGTAGGTAGCAATAGCTGAAAAATCCAATCGTTCTTCCACGACATCAGACATAAAAAATGAAGTACAAAAACGCCAATAATTCCTGCAGGATCATTAACTTTCCACTCACGTCGTGTTATAATTCAAATCACATCTCTATTAAACTCCAATCGGTGTGAAATCTCTTCGCAGCACTCTTACTACTCAATAATTCAGAGCTGGTTTTCAAAGTGCTTCAATAATTAACATATCATATTGGCCATCTTAGGAAATGCTTTCAGTTCACCGGTAGCCAGAGAATAGAGAAAGGAGAAACAGGAAACTGAAGACATAGGACAAGAACACTTTTGCTGGAGTAATAATTTGTGGAATTCAGTTTGGTTCCATGGTATCCATTGCACTGAAAATGTATCACATATCGGAGTTGCCACTTCTAGAGTGGGGTTGATGGGGAGAGAGGGTGATCGAAGTTTGTTGATATGCTATTTTTGTTCCTTAAATTTTACCATTAAGGTAGTACTTGCCTTTTAAGAGAAGGCTGAAATCGATATATGAAATGGATGACATGTTGTTCTTTAGTCCCCCAAAGTTTGAAATCTTTCTTGTGTACCGTTTTTGAGATATATGATAAAAAAATCGACCACTTTTACATGTACCGTATAGGAGAGCAGTACAGAAATGTGTCTAAGTATAAGTATTTCATGAACCGCCCTTACGACCGATTCAAAAAACGAAAAACTTATTTTTTATTCAAAAACGAAACTTCTATCAAAATTTTGACCAGTTCTGGTGTTTTGTTCTCGAGTTATTCAGTTAGAAAGTACATAAAGTTTTCACGTCGGAGTCGTACACTTAAAATGTCTGGCAACGCTGCGCTTCCATGAAAAGAGCAAGTACGATGTCAAACGGAGAGGGAAAGGATTTCTTCACACGATGTATCAAAATAATAGGCGGGGGGTCAGGGACAGAAAGTGCGGTGATTTTTGTAAATCGATGTTTGAAAAGTCGAAAAAACGTTTTATTAAATTTATTGTTATTAAAAATCAATGATGTTCTACCGTTATCACGGATTTTTCGGGGCATTTTTTAGAAAATTTAATGATTTAAAAAATCAATGGAATTCCTTTGGTGTTCTACGAAAGCACAAGAGGGCAGCCTAGGAGGGCCACAAGAGTTTTTTTTCATTTCGACTTCGACTAGAAATTTTGTCTATAGTCTCGAAAATACGACTTTAATGTCAAAATTTCCACTTTCGACTTTAATGTCGAAAATTCGACCAAAATATCAAAACTTCGACCTTTTTCTAGAAACGACATTGTAGTCGAAATGGTTAGATTTGAAAATGAACGTTGAAATTCAGATATTAAAGTCATAGTTTCGACTTTTTTCTCGAAATTTCAACTTTTTTCTCGAAATTTCAACTTTTTTCTCAAAATTTCGACTTTTTTCTCAAAATTTCGACTTTAATTTCGAAATTTCGACTTTTATGTTGCAATTTAATTATTTCGATTTTAATGTTGAAATTTCTAGAAAAAAGTTGAAATTTCAACATAAAAGTCAAATTTTCGACATTAAAACCGAAATTTCGACATATAAGTCGATTAATCGACATAAAATTCAAAATTTCGAAAACAAAGTCGAAATGATAAGAAAAAAAACTCTTTGTGGCTCTCTTACGCTTCGGGTTTCATTCGTGCTTTACATCTGAGTATGACAAAACTTTGGTTAGCTGTTGGATGAGTTTTTTTATTATAATTATATTTCGTTAAAGAATTGATATGTATATTGTATAGTCTATACAACTCCAGGTCAAGCCGCATAAAAACAAATGCACGCTGTTACTTCGTGATCATCGATGTCGGATTGGTGAAATAGGCGGGGCGTGTTTCCCACTCAAACCTGCCTGAAAAACATAGACCAATAGCGGCCCGCCTTTCCTCGATCACGAGCAAAGCACGCGTTGATCACGTCTTCACCACTATTGTTTACTGGCTTGAGTTTAACTTGAATTTATTGTAGGGGTTTCTGGGATTGGAAATCAACATTTATAACTTTTATTCGAAGCATTTTTTTATACCAAATAGATAAGGAGCTATCGTTGTGTCTGACTGAGCAGCTTTGATACAAATTCAGCTGATTGACTGACACAACTTCAATTTATAAGCAATAAGGTATTTGTTCAACAATTTTCATCTCTGGAAAATTCATATTATCACATCGCAAATCACAAGGTATGACAACTTTGATAGTGTACCTATTGAAACACCAGTTTTCAGTTTTGCTTGACTGACAGTATGTTTGTGTTAACAACTACTTTTATTAATTGTTAAGTGAGGAATCACACTGATCGACCAGGACCGACCGTCCGCGACCTTCCACCTACGACCAAAAGTAGAAGTAGATCAATGAAAACTTTCAAAGTCACACTTGATCGACCATCCACGACCGACCACTAGAATAATTTTGTAAATCTGACATTAATTTGACATTCGAAAGGTTATGTGAATTGTCTGTTCATTTTTTGAAAATAAGTTAAATTCATAATATCAATAGTTTTGCTTTGAATAATGAGCAGTAGTGATACTGAAGGAGAACATTTTATTTTTCCGGTAGGAAATATACCTATTTACATGAGTTTTGTTGAAGTCAAAAGTTCATCATAAATGTGTGTCAAAATGATATTACGTCAGGATAGTGTGACACCGACCAAAATTTCCAGCAGACTGCAATTTCGAACATGGTCTTTGAAAAACGGTCGAGGACGGTCAATGACGATTATACAGTGTGAGTTGTGCGATAAGAATATACGTGTTGGAAATTTTGGTCGTAAGTGGACGGTCGGTCCTAGTCGATCAGTCCTAGTCGATCAGTCCTAATCGACTAGGACCGACCGTCCGCGACCATTCTTATCGCACAACTCACACTGTATAATCGTCATTGACCGTCTTCGACCGTTTTTCAAAGACCATGTTCGAATTTGTAGTCTGCTGGAAATTTTGGTCGATGTCACGCTATCCTGACGTAAAGTCATTTTGACATACATTTGTGATGAACTTTTGACTTCAACAAAACTCATGTAAATAGGTATATTTCCTACCGGAAAAATAAAATGTTCTTCTTCAGTATCACTACTGCTCATTATTTAAAGCAAAACTATTGATATTATGAATTTAACTTATTTTCAGTAAATGAACAGACAATTCACATAACCTTTCGAATGTCAAATTAATGTCAGATTTACAAAATTATTCTAGTGGTTGGTCGTGGATGGTCGATCAGTGTGACTTTGAAAGTTTTCATTGATCTACTTCTACTTTTGGTCGTAGGTGGACGGTCGCGGACGGTCGGTCCTGGTCGATCATTGTGATTCCCCACTTAGTGTGATTCCTGGCTAAAAAAACTAGTCTGAATAAATATTATTTGCCTCTGGCTCTTAGACTATGACTGATTTGACAGGCTTGTCTCTCAGAATGTAACAACTGCTACGATGCCAGCTTTCTTGGAAAGCTGAAATACCTGGTTATATGTGTACATGTGAGTACACTCTGCGTAAAAACGGCTCACTCTACAGATACAGCCATTACTATGGAAATCCGCGCGGACAATTGAAAAACTTTTGACTCCGAATGTTAGGGAAGTACTACCTTAAACGAAATTGGGCATTCAATGATATTTTTTCAAAATTTGACACAATGTATTTTGGTTCCTATAATTTTATTATCCGCTTAAGTCCTTCAACGAAAAATATTATCAGTACTTGTTTCACCTTATATTAGATACCAAAAGTCAGGGCTGCGAATTGCTCGAAAAGAACGAATCACGAAATTAAAAACAAACAATTTTCGTTATTTAGCGCATCATAATAAAACTTTCCAAGAAAGCTTCATTTTCTCTTTTCGGAGTATCGTTTCCATCCCCATTTCCGTGGCTATTGAATGAGAAAATATAAAAAGGAAATACTAAATGTTGCATTTAAGCTGTTGTGCAGACTTTTTTCTGCTTTGAAAGTTTTGTGTAAGTTGAATCGAGAAAACTTTGTAAATGGTTTGTTTTATGGAAAGTTCTGGATATAGCTATTCAGATGGAAGATATTGAGATGAACTTTTTCATTTCGATATAATAGTCAAGTGGCTTTTATGAACACAATGCAAAAAAGTTTCGCTACTGTTTTTTTGCCATGAATGTGTTTTTCGAGAGTACTTTCGAAGAATATCATAAAATAACCCATGTTTTCAATATCTTCTGACATACACTTGAGATCATTAGAGAATTATTGTAGGTACCAGAAAATCAGTAATATATGTTAGGTACCTTGGGATGATATGTTGATGAAATGAAATAAAAAAATCAGGATCAAGATGCCAAACCTAACCAGAGAGAGTAGGATATAAAACATCGCTATTTTAATTTTTTGGTCTTTAAGCAAATTGATGAAAAGTTCTGAAATTTCTCGCACATTTACGTAAACTTTTCTGTTTCTTAAGCATCTAGAAATACCCGTTCTTCTTCTAGTAATAATATTCTTATTTTATAATGATGAAGTTTCGAGTATCTATGTTTATATTGACATAATATTTGGGGTCAAGGTGTCTTGAAGAAAAACCATTATTTTCAACAGGACAACGTTTCGGTAATATATTTCATTGTGCTCTGAAATATAATAATTTGGAGGTTTTCACAAACACGTAAATACGAAATTCAGAAAAAAAAAATTCGAATTTTTCATCAGGAAACAAGTCTAGAAAATTAATTTAAAAAATTGTTCTATTATAAGGTAGACTCAGGCGAAGGGTTTTGGTTTGCCTTGATTATAAAGTGCAACATATAACATTAAAATAAAATAAGGAAATAGACAGCGTCAAAGAATTGGTCAGCAGTTGCCTTTCGAAATAGAAAAATATCATCGAGCATTGCAAACTAATGAAGTGAACATTTATGTTCCATAAGTATCGTTTTATGAATATAAAA
The DNA here is from genome assembly GCA_958298965.1 of Chrysolina haemoptera. Taxonomy (NCBI): domain Eukaryota; kingdom Metazoa; phylum Arthropoda; class Insecta; order Coleoptera; family Chrysomelidae; genus Chrysolina; species Chrysolina haemoptera. The sequence goes on from OY282598.1 coordinate 26,748,644, forward strand.
ACAAAAATGGTAGATATTTAGATGACGCTGTTTGAATTTTTCAGTATTTTTCATATTGGTATAGGTATTGGTATTGGTAAGTATGGATGGTGACTGATTAGATCTATTGTGCCCCATCTTTTTCTGCTATCACAAGGTGTTCTTGTTTACAGCAGCCCTTCAAGCCTAAATTCCTTCAGGGATTTTAGGATTTTGAGGGGGTCTAGTTGTGGTATTTCTCCCACAGTCAGCTGGTGAGATCCCAGTATATTCAATCTTTTACGATGTACAGCGTAACACTCCATAAATATATGGTGGGGTGTTTCTGGATGTTCCCACAGAATCTGCAGTGCTGTCCCCCTTTAAGCGTAGCTTCCTTAGGTGTTCTTTGGGTCTGCAATGCCCCGTTAGAAATTCTGTGATTGTCGTCACACTAGTTTTGCTGAGGTTAATCAGTGTCCCTCAGCCCTGGAAGTATTAGCCAGTATGTTGCTCTCATTGATTCTTCAGCTTTATTGAATTCTTCTTGGAAGTAAGAAAGGTTCTGGCCCGATCAATGACGTTGATGCGTCTTTTCGTGCCAGGGTGTCTGCTTGTTCATTGCCCTCCATTCCGACGTGCCTCGGCACCCAGAGGAGGGTCACCTTGTTGTTCCTTCATTAAGTTGTCTAGGCATTCCCAAACCATCTTCGAGTTGATGTTAGAGGAGCTCAACGCTTTGATGGCTACTTGACAATCGGAGAGGATCATGATTTCCGGTTCCGGTACATGTTATGGTATTCTTTCCCAGTGCTCGAATGGATTCTATATTTAATTTTCGCTTGGTATTTAGTTGTGTTCGAAAAAATGTCTTGAAACTGAATTTCCTGGTAATTTCGTCAGTTGGGAGATCGGCAAGGCCTGTCCCTTTGACTGCGATGAGGTTTGCTCCCCAAGCAGTTCTCCTCACCGTGATATGGAGACGAGTGAGGTCCAGAATGACCTATATTGCTGCTGTTGGAGTCGACCTCATTGCTCCTGTTATACAAAGACATGCTAGTCTTTGCACTTTGTCCAAGATTTTCTTTGTTGTGGCAAGCTTGGTTCTGCCATGCCATATTTATTGTGGCGAGCTCGGTTCTGCCGTGCCACACTACTGCTCCGTAGGAGATCATAGGTCTCACTATCATGGTGTAAATCCACCGCAGTACTGATGGGTTACAGCCGCATGTTTTTTCTGCAATGTTCTTGAACACCATCTGTGATGATTTTGCTTTATTAGTGGTCTTTTCTACGCATCTGTTACAAAGTAGTTTTGAGTCTAGGGTAAGCCCTAGATACTTCACCCCTTCCTGTCATTCTTAGTCTGCTCCGTCGAGGCGAACAGTCTTCAGATGCTGAAACTTTGTTCTTCTAGTGAATGGTACTACTGTTGTTTTTCGATGAGTTAATTCTTAACCCCACCGAGAGGCACCACCATCTGGTTGTCTCTAGCTCTCTTTCTATGAGATCGCAGAGGGTTCCTTCGAATTTGCCTTTGGCCATAATGACTATGTCGTCCGCAAATCCAAGGAAAGTGACTCTGTTCCAGGTCAGTGATCCGAGTAGTTCGTCTACTACGAGACTCCACATCAGAGGTGATAGTACCCCTCCTTGTGGGCACCCTCTGTTTGTGCTGATCCGGAAGCTACTCTTGTCCACTTTCGTTTCAGCAGTTCTTATTCATTAGGGCCCTATTTATAGCTTCGTGAGAGGTGTTGTCGAATGCCCCCTCTATGTCTGAGAAGGCGCATATGGCCATTTTTTTTTTGCTCAAGTGATTTCTGGATGCTTTCGGTAAGCACGTACAGAGCGGTTTCCGTTGATCTGCCCGCCCTGCGTGCAAGGAAGGTAAGATTGTGAAGCTGATTTTTGGCCTGAGATAATGAAGGCAGACACCCGAAAACAAGTATATTATCTCTCATTCAAGAACCGAGAAAAGTAACAGTATATTTCCACGCGAGCATAATAATATATCCTTATAAAGATTTTTGTCCACTGTCTTGGCGTGCACATCATAAATGGCTTCTCTCCTTGAATACGCCCATAAACTTCACACTTTGGCTACAAGAAATATTCAAAAGGGAGAAAATATGAGCCTCTTACCGGATTGAATCGCGGTTATCTACGCGAAGATTGATAACACCGATAAGAGTAGAAAAAGAAGATATCAGGAGCAGCTCGTCGCCTAAGGGCGACCGGTGGATTTTCTCATCATAAAACTATTCAGGAGTTGGTTTTCATTTCGAACACAAGACAAGGATACAAAGGACTGGACGGCTCATTCGTAGATAATAGCTTTTTTCGTGTAAAATTTCAGACTCGCTTTTCCGAAGTTTCTGTAGTGAAAGACGACGTAGAAACGTCGTGTCTTGTTTTAGGAAAATGCTTCAATTGCTAGAGTGTTGGACACGAGCTGAGAGTAATGTCAATAAAGAAAACTCTAGTGAATTAGTCACGACAAAGCGCTGGTTTCAATTAACTGCTCATAGCTGTCATTAGAAGTTAACTTTTTTTATTCTTCTTCTCCACCCTTCCACGCAAAATAAAGTTAGAGGTCGTTAGAGACAGAAAATGTTAATGAGTTGAGATGTAAGATCAGATGGGAAAGTTATACATAGAATAAGAAAAAACTGGACAAAAACTATTTCGTCGAAGCAACGAATCGTTGTAATTTGGAAGCTAATCATTCACAAAGAGACGAAAATAGAACTCCTTCCTCCGTAGAGAGTTTGACATAGGGTAGTAGACATTTGAGAATCGGGCCCCTCGTCCTAAAAGCTATATCTTCAAGATGGTATTCCAGAACCTTGCGAGTAATTGAATTAGGGGTATATAGCTAGCAGTGAATCGTTCAGTTATCAGTTACAGACGTACAATCATTCGCCGAGATCAGTATCCACATCCAAGTCTCCTCGTTCAGTTGTTCCCGAGTCGAGGCTTAGCGACGTACCATGGCGTGTACGCTTAGATTGTTTAGTGTTCGCTATTGTAGCGGTGTTGTGAATAAAGTGTTATTGTTATCATTCAATGACAACCAACTCACCCGTCACTCTAACAGACAGATGTATCAGTCTGGTACACTGATGAATTCAGGATGTCTGAAAGGGCTGAAGTGGGCGTTACAGTGCCAAGTTTCAGGCTTGCAAAACTCCTTGGTAACACCACAACCATCTTTCAAGCTGAAGTACATGTTATAGAGTTATGGGCCTAGGAGTACCTTGAAAGTGTCACACGGAGGGAAATAATCTATATACTGTCAGATAGCAAAGCAGCACTGAAAGCTCTGAAGCCATACACTTGTGAGTCTTAAGCTGACTTGCGCGGAAATGCATGCAAAAACTCTCTGGGACAACTGGCAGAAAACAACCAGGTCACTCTGATGTGGGCGCCAGGTCACAGAGGTATAACAAGCAACGAGAAAGAAGACTGCCTTGCCAATGAAGAGGCTTATCGCCAAGGAAAGCTAAACAACATCTTGAGTTGGACAAACTTGACATTGTTAACGGGGCTCCTCACTGGACATTGCACTTTAAGGTATCTCCTCAAAAAATTGGTAAATCAGAGAGTGATAGTTGCCGCTGGAACTACAGAACATTTGCTTTGCAAATGCCAGGAGCTTTTTAGGTGAGAGACTAAACTTCCTGGAAGGGACCCTCTCAACGCCCTTCGAAATCAGGAAATTAGTTCTCAGGAAACTAAAAAACTTCATACGATGTATTGGTTTTTTGGGCCTCCAAAAAATAACTATAGTTCACGCACAAAAAATCTCATTGGTCAAAGTGCTTGTGCGAGCCTCGTGATCAAAGTCTTGTTGAAAGAATAACCAATAATTCTAAGAAATTCTAAATTAAAAGGTTTGTAAAGTAGGAGTGACAATGAAATAATTGAGAAAAATATATAATTAGAACAATTATAATTTCATTATATATATATATATATATATATATATATATATATATATAGCTAGGAAAGGAAAGCTAGGAAAACTTGTTGGTTACGCAGCATGCAGGAAGTATACTCTTATAACACTTGTTCCAATATTTCGACAACGTTTATTGTCATCCTCAGGGAAAGCTACAATATTATTAAAATACAATGAAACAATGACTAACAGTGGATTCCAAAACTACTTACAGTGTCGGTGAGGTTATGTGCATAGATATTATAAAATAGACGTTAACAATTGCAATGTACATATTAAAACAATTTGTGAGAGTCCTTAAAGGTCATCATCAACAATTATTGAACTTTTATAGTTAAAAAACATTAATTATAATAAAATTGAAAAATTATTTCCTCATACCGGTATTTTAACGTCGGCATGGGAGAAGAAGAATTTAATTTAGGTTAACAAGTGAGGTTAGGTACGATCCTGCATGGAACAGTACTAAAATGAGGAACATTGACAGACTGAACCTACCATGGAACGAGACCTTGTCATTCAAACATGGAATGGCACAGAACACCATAGAAAAGCCATCATATCATATCTGTGCCATTCCATGTTTGAATGACAAGGTCTCGTTCCATGGTAGGTTCAGTCTGTCAATGTTCCTCATTTTAGTACTGTTCTATGCAGGATCGTACCTAACCTCACTTGTTAACCTAAATTAAATTCTTCTTCTCCCATGCCGACGTTAAAATACCGGTATGAGGAAATAATTTTTCAATTTTATTATAATTAATGTTTTTTAACTATAAAAGTTCAATAATTGTTGATGATGACCTTTAAGGACTCTCACAAATTGTTTTAATATGCACATTGCAATTGTTAACGTCTATTTTATAATATCTATGCACATAACCTCACCGACACTGTAAGTAGTTTTGGAATCCACTGTTAGTCATTGTTTCATTGTATTCTAATAATATTGTAGCTTTCCCTGACGATGACAATACACGTTGTCGAAATATTGGAACAAGTGTTATAAGAGTATACTTCCTGCATGCTGCGTACCCAACAAGTTTTCCTAGCTTTATCTTAACTGGTCAGCAAAGACTTCCTCTCTCCTAACTATATATATATATATATATATATATATATATATATATATATATATACATCTATTTATCTTTTTAGCGTCTTTCTATTCAGTACGCTTTCAGCGTCCGAGGAAGTATATTCAACTATTTCGCCTTCAATAGGTGGCAATAGGTTCAAAGAGCATAAAAATGTAAAGTATATTGAAATATTAGTATTGGATCACTCACAATTTAGATTTATATATTCTGCATATTTTTTACGTCCTTTCATTATACTATCATTTGAACGCCCTCAATATACACTACTTTGTACTATCCTTACAACATCCGCCCGTATGATTATTGGACGAATAGAATACTTTCGGCGTCCGACAGTGTTGCCATGTCTGGTATTTTGTAACTTAATGTATGCAGACGTATTATTCCGCATCATTAGGAAATAATGTCAAAAGATTCGTGAACCTGTGAAGCCCAATGAAGTGAAGAAATAAAGAACATGCTTTACTTTCAACATGAACTGAAAAGTAAAAAATTATTGACAATGTAATAACTCAAATGTGAAAAAGCGTGGGTGCTTACAAACTATTTTCTTATATTACTGATTTCAACTTTACAATACTGAGCGTTCAAAAGCTCGAGAAAACTTAAGTCAAGAACCCCACAATTTTTTGCATTTGAGTAATTACATTGACAATTATTTTATACTTTTTAGTCATTGTTGGAAGTTAAGCACGTTCTTTAGTTTTTTAAACTATAATTTCGTGTTTTAATAAAAAATCAAAATCTTGAATTCATGAATTTTGACATGGAATTCAAAAAACCCCCACATACAAATTTTGAATCGAATCTGATCATAATAACAAATCTCGTCCGCCATCTTAAATTTATGAATTTTCACAGAAAATTCATAATCTCTGACCCCACATACATACATACCAATTTTGAATCGACTATTATCACGAATCTCGTCCGCCATTTTTCAAATTTTGCTGAAGAAGAATCATATTATTCAAATTGGAGAATAAATTGATAAAATGTATACAGTATCGGAAACTTTTCATCTGGGGTATAGACAGAAATCTACGCGAGCAAAAAGGAACGCAATGATGTGATAATACCACATAAATAAGAGAGACGTACTACCGTGCGCCTCTCCTGTTACCCCACCCGACGCATTAACGGACCACGTGGCAATGCGACACACCACACACAGATCACGTCGATATCCCTTCATCGAGCGAGTAGAAAAGAAATTGTAATGCTTGTGCCGGGGAAGTAGTTGTTTTCTGTTAGATATTACAAATAAGTCACATTTTTCAATTTTCATGGAAAATGTTTCCCTTTTCAACAGATAGCAAGCTATTCTTTACGCTCTCATGAAACTACCATACCCAAGATGAAAACTTTCCGATATATATAGAAAGCCGCCCAAAGTTTTCGGTTCGAATACGAAAGTGGCAATAAGCTTGTGAATCTGTAACTCAAATCTCAAGAAATTACTTTTTACTTTTTAGCGCCTTTAATTTTTTTTAATTATATCATTCTGTGCTTCTTCGTTAGTACGCATTGATCTATGCATTTCAAAGAAAGCATGGTTATTACAGGGGCCGTTTCCTGTGAGTTTTGAACTATCTAGCTCTTCACTGAGGAGGCCACCTATATATTCACTCGTCCGCCATCATATGAATTTTAGCAAATTATTCATGATCTTCGACCCCTAATACCCCACGTACCAATTTTGAAGAGAATCAGACCATGATTAGGAAACTCGCCCGCCGTCGTGGATTTATGAATTTGGTTAAAAAATCTATAATCTCCTACCCCAAAAACCCTCTCCTATCAATTCAGAATCGAATCGGACGGACCATAATCACAAAACTCGTCCGGCATCTTGGAACCGCCATATTGAATTCATGAATTTTGACAAGAAAATCATAATCATAACCCCAAAAACTCTCACATACAAATTAAGAATCAATCGGACCATAATCACAAAACTCGTTCGCTATATTGGAGCCGCCATATTGAATTTATGAATTTTGACAAAAATTTCATCATGTCCGACCTCAAAAACCCCCACATACCAATTTAAAATCGAATCGGACCATAACTACAAAACTCATCTTTTTTACTTTGATGAAACGAAAGAACACTCTTTTGTCTCATTTCCACTAGATTTTTATTGTTACGACCGGTTTCGGGTTTTATCCCATTATCAAGTATAAGAGAGTATAAGAACACTCTTTTATCTTATTTGCACTAGATTTTTATTGTTACGACCGGTTTCGGGTTTTATCCCATTATCAAGTATAAGAGTTTTTATACTTGATAATGGGATAAAACCCGAAACCGGTCGTAACAATAAAAATCTAGTGGAAATAAGACAAAAGAGTGTTCTTTCGTTTCATCAAAGTGATCATGAATTTCCACAAAATAAACAAGTCATCAATCACACAAATTTCATCTTTTTTAATTTTTCTCTAACGAAAATTTCATAATGCATTGTCACCGAAATTATGAACACCTGCTAAATTTCGAATCAGACGATTAGAAATGTCTTATATTTGACTTGCAAGATTTGATTACAAACACACAGACACCGTGACAGGTGAAACTAAATAAAAGCTTGTATTTTAATGAAAATGGAGTTATTTTCCGTTTAGTATGCAGTATTCAAGTCTATCTCCTATAACATACATTTTGGTTGTGGTGCATATTGTTGTAACCTTCTCCTTATTTTGGAAATTGGGAGATCTGTGAGTGGTCACAGAACGTTACTCAGATAATGAATATTTATAGTGGTTACCAAATGATAGATGGAAAATGCGTTTCCCCGTAGGCGTTTATTAGACACTTCCAAAAGTTTTCAACAAGTTGTTACAGAAAATACGTTGTTATATGTCGAAGTTTTCTTACTAACTAACTAAAGTGAGTTTTTGCTAAAAGAGCACAAATTATGGAAAAAAGGTTTGATATAAAACTAGCATGAGAACAAAATGATAAAATGCATTACATATGGACAATATAATCGAGAACTCTATACTTGTTTCATATTCTGAACAAAGAACAAGAAATTTGCTGAGATGAGTTGTATGTGCATAAAACAAGTCACTGGATTAATATTTCCTACGTATCAAATGAAGATTCGTGAGCTTTATAAGTTTCGTGGTTGGTAACAAAAGGAGTTTCATATGTCTACTGAGAAAAACAAGTATTAATAATATAACCTTGCACTGATAATTATTCTAGAAGCAGTATACAGTTTGGAATTACAACAAAGCAAAAATATATAGTTAGGTTTAATAGGCAAAAATATAGGGTGGATTACAACAATATCTCGGTGTGATATTCTAGAAATACAAGAAATACTCAACCAGATGTTCAAAGTGAAATCTCACAAGACTTCCATAAAAAAAATCAAAATGATGTTCAGGGTCGCCATCTTGAGATATATAACAATAATATAGTTTTGTCAATCCATTGAAGTGTGCTGAGTTTGATTTTATAAACCCACCAAATCAGAAGAGGGGGCATTTACGATCCAATAAAAAATTCATAAAGTTGTATGATATTCATTTGATTTTTTTCCTATACAAATTACTATTTTCGGCAACCGTCCGGGAAGAACCTACGTTTCGAACGCTTTTTCTTTCAGAAAGTAGCACTTCCCGCTCTAGTCCAAGAAGTACGTACTTCCCGGACTAGGCTGAGAAGTGCTCGAATTTTAATGTGAATAATAATCTAAATAAGAATTAGAATGTACCTATCTTCTGTTCAAATTTCAATATTTAATACAAATAAAAGGACTAAAATGTTCGAAATTTTGTCCTACAAAGAAATATAATGAATAAATTAGTCTAAGAGCCGGAATAGAGGTCGACCTTCACCCATCTGTTAACCGGATGAAACATACTTTTTATAGAGTTACACAAATACATCTATAAAGGCTTGCCTACCAAAATATGGTCCATACTATATACAGTGAGTTTAAAAAATTTGCACCATATGGAAAACTTTTTTATTATCGATTTTTTAGGAAATTTTAATCCCCATAAAAATTGGTGCATGGCGGACTACTTGCATATCTATGAGTTGTCAAAATTTCAAATTTCCAGTGTACAAGGGAGAACAAAAATAGGAATTTTGATCAGGTGTAAACTACCCCTTAGCCATTAAAGGTATATTTGTCTATTTATTAAACTTCATAAAACGTACGTTCCACGGTTGCGGAAAAAATAGTGTACGCAACACGTCTGAAAACAGTTTTTTTGGACCCGCTGTGATTCAACAAAGCGTACAAGTTATATAGACAAGGGGCTTCATTGTCTGCTGTGAAGTTGCTCATATCTAATCCTTTTAGAGGAAAATCAATAGTGACCTTTTATTTTTCTCTAAATTTTTCTGTTTGAGAAAACCTTTTTAAATGGATTACCAAAATTTTTGGGAATTTATGAATCAATAGAGATTTTGTGCTTTTTCTTCTTCCTTTGCAAATCGAACATGTCATACTAGATACATTTTGCATTTCATCTTGAGTACAGAACTAAACTATTCTTTTTCGGAAACTGAACTCAAATGTTGACTTTTCGTTAAAATCTCAGTAAGCGAAGTGACTCTTTGTTGTTCTAGAACGTAAAAGACATACAGTTTTGTACATAAAAGAGTCGTACAAGGCATTGCACTAATTGCGCTGAAAAAATGTTAAAAGCGCGTTACTAACAGAAATAGTTTGAATTTTGACACTACTTGTCAAAGTCGATAAGAAGTTCAATTAAGATTGACTCACAATAGCTTCGTACAGCAATAACTGCTGTACGACTTTTTTATGCACACAACTGTACGATAGTCATGCAAAAAATATCACCTAGATATTTCATTTTGCTTCAAACACGAAATGTCAATTAACAATAACAGATACTCATTTATTAATTTTTTATTCTCATATTAGTTTTAATTCGAATGCAAAATACTGTTGCGTCCTCGAATGCGAATTTTCTTTCATCGTGTATTCATTGTTACCCCACTGAGTCCATCAACGATAAATGAGACCACGCAGAAACCTCCCGAATACGAATGGTGTGTTGCCAAGTGTCCGGACGCTGAAGAATCTCAGAATGTAGTCCACAATAAGTATACAGTATGCGTTTGTAGCGCTGCAACGGACATGACTTGAACTACACGTGAATATATTTTGATCAACTTGTGATACTTTAGCGTCCACATGATGGCGAATATGTAACTCCGTCAAAGTCACAGTGAAACTCACGACCACAGACAGTAATCTGTCAAATACGGAGGTTCGAAAGTAAAATGATAGAGGTCACTAGCAGTTCTTTCACACGAAATAATAAGGGATTACATTTGAGCGTCCGTATACGGACGCATAAAGGTGGGGGACGCTGAAACATATGTAAATTTAAAATGTATGGACGCACAAATGATAGAAAGCTATATATATATATATATATATATATATATATATATATATATATATATATATATATATATATATATATATATAATGAACTTGAAATAGTGGGGTTGTGCAGCAAGTAAAAGAGAACTCTTTGAAGGTTGTCCAAGCTTTCCGAAATTATATTATATATATTTCTCTGAAAATTATGGGTCATATCGATAAATTAACTTCAGAGAGCCAATTATAAAGCAATTCTCATTGTGAACAGTCTAGTTATTAGTCCGGTAATTCCTTTATGTCGTCAAGATAAGTCTACTCCAAACTTCCACATTATTCTTAATGATCAATTATTATAGAGAGTCGTCCAATGCGAAATTACTATTAGCTGAAGAACTGAGCTTACTTCATGTGTGATTGATCTAATGTTCGGCTAACATAGCTGAAAGTGTGAAAATATGCACGAGCATGATGCGCATTATCAACGACGAAATGTACTCTGTGATTCACTAGATATATCCACTGATAAGATACTTGGTGAAATGTCCGTGATATGTCTAGTGCTAAGGCACTTGATATCAAACGTTCGCGCAAAAAAATGGGAATTCCACACTTTCAACTACGGTTGCCGAACTGTACGTGAATGTTTCGAATACATTGAAAGTATCCAAGTTAACGTATTTCAATGAATGAAAGTAAAGTTCACACGTACGTACTCTTCGAGTATCAGAATAAAAAAAGCTTTATACTCACTCTCATCTTGACATCATATAATGAAACCCACCTGCAAAATAATAATATTATTGAAATCAGGACATTTTTAAATACAGTGTGGATGGATATAAGTATATAAGTTATGGAGTACAAAGATATATGAAATTTCGCCTTGATATTATTCGATTTCTTCTATAAGCGCATTTGAAAAATCGAAAAATCAACATAAAATAAATTGAAAGGGGCAGCTAACTAAGGCATTATATGGATATAACAAGTAGGATTACTATTGTTTATAATTTTCGAATATACCTAGCTGTTTCCATGTGTTAAAAATCCTCATGACAAAATGGCTAGCGCCGATTTTGTATTTAGTACCCCAGCTTCACTTCCGAAAATTATCAACTCGTAAGATAATGGTGCGTTTCCACACTCTATAGTATGCATAGTGTCTGTCTGTCTAAGTGTGGTTAGAACAGACAAAAAAATTACTTTTCACAAAATTTCAGAGACCGAAGATGATTCAGACTCATTTGTTATCAACGAAGGAATCAAGACGTAGAGGAGAACACTTCAGGAAAAATATACGAAAGGTTAAACGTGATCTACCTATCATTCTTTTTCAATATCAAAGTGAACAAGAATAATTGAGTTAATATCAAACAAATTCAATTTATTTTTATCCAAACCGAGAAGCTCCATTATTTTTCACTTTAGAGCTATAATGGACTCTCAATTCTGCACTAATTTCACTATTCATATGAGTCTCTTTTCAAAATTTTAATACAGACAGCCGATTTGAAATCACCCTATATGGGAAAAACACCAGATATCAAAATTGCTCACAGTGTTCAAAGTTTTTTTTTACCAATCGATCATTTCTGTGGTTACAGTTTTCACAAACATTACTCTCTCCAAACTCGACATTTTTATTCCCATAAATTTCTGCTTGGTGTTAATCACTCAAACTGAGTATAGTTGTTTGTGAACCTTATTATTTATTTATTTGATTGTGGTATTGGAATAGTCATTAGAGTAATGAGTTTTTTCAAACAAAGCATCTTGATTCACACATAACATCAACAGTGATTCAAACGTTCATTTATACAAACGAATAACTCTTTTATCGATGATTCCGTTTCGATGTGAATATATTTATTTATTTAAACGGCAAGCCAATTTACAATTACACAGAAAGATACAAAGTAAAAATACATGTGTACACATTAATGTAATCATGGGATGAATACAAATAAAAGGAGAGAGAAAAACAAAAATAACAAATACAACTTTTTAACAGCTTTTCTAAAGGAAGCGAAGGATTAATCGAATAGTCCAAGTTTGTTGCTGTGAGTGTTTGCTGATCTCATTGTTTCATTGAGAGACTCATTTTGATCATAATTTGTTCTGCAGAAAGGAATCTTGAAGATGTCACTATTTCTATGTCTTCTAACATTTACCGAGAGCGGAATAAGTGCAATAATTGGATTGATAATTTTATGGAAGAATATCAGACCGATTTCTAATCTTCTGTGTGTTAACGTGTTTGAGATCAAAGTTTTTAATATTTGTGGATAAAAATTTTCGTCGCTATTCATTCTCAAGTTATAGCCACAGTATCTCAAGAATTTATTTTGGGTACTCTCCAAGAGTTCAATATCAAATTTATGAAGTGGTGACCAAATGACAGAGTTTAAGTATGGACCTCATCTGTGCACAATATACAGGGTGTTCCTTAAAGACATGCTAATATTTGAGGGGGTGATTCTTTGACTTATTTTAAGGAAAAAACTTTCTATAAACGTATGTCCTAAAAGTCCTAACTTTTGAGATACAGGGTGATAAAGTTTTGAAAAAAAATCAGTTTTTTAATAATAACTGAGATAATATTGTAGACTTTTTTATAAAATTTGGTACATGTCTTCTATGCATCAAGGTGCATTTTTTAATGCACAAACATTTTCATTTTCTCAACAAGTGGCGTCCGTACGGGTTTTGCATTGAATATTTTTGGAGAAAAAAATACTACGCCACTGCTTTCTCCAAAAAAAATAAATACTTTTGAGATCCTCATTTATTTTTGAGCAAATTTAATCTCCTGAGTTTTCTTTGTCCGCCGCATGGTTTTCGCTTAAAAAAATAAAAATCGTTTTACTTCAGGATCAATTCCTCAAAAATCTGATGTGGTGTGGAAATGATTGTGCATCGACTTAAAGCAAATAAAGGGATCAGATTTGTTCCAAAATGAATGAGAATCAAAAAAATATGGATTTCAGCTTGTACAAAAACGAATTTTATTTTATTTTATAAAAGTAAGTTTAAATGAACGGATCAAATTCATTAATTATTGACAATACTAACACTGATTATAAAAAATGTTGGAAATGGCCACCTTCACTTAATAGGCATGCTTCCGCCCGTCTACGCATGGAATTACGCACACGTTGAAATATTCCCGGCGTATTTCGAATAGTTTCACACGAGGCAACTCTAAAGTATTAACGGGAGTTTTATACACTAGAGTTTTAAGGTGCCCCCATAAAAAGAAATCTAAACTGTTGAGATCAGGGGATCTTGATGGCCATTGCTGAGGTCCTCCGCGACCTATCCAACGATTATGATAAACTGTATTTAAGATAGGTAGCTGAATTAATATCGTAAAGTGAAATAATAAGTGAAAAGATTAAGAAGTGGTGAAAAGAAATATCAATTATAAAGAGGTAGCTAAATTACTATCGGACGATTTATTGTCAACAAAATGTTAGGTACCTACTGCGATATGAAGCAATTTCAATTTAATTATTTTAATCTAGAACCGAGCATCTGACAAGAATTACACATTTTTTTGGATTCTCATTCATTTTGGAACAAATCTGATCCCTGAAGAATTGATCCTGATATGAAACGATTTTTATTTTTTTAAGCGAAAACCATGCGGCGGACAAAGAAAACTCAGGAGATCAAATTTGCTCAAAAATGAATGAGGATCTCAAAAGTATTTTTTTTTCAGGAGAAAGCAGTGGCGTAGTATTTTTTCTCCAAAAATATTCAATGCAAAACCGGTACGGACGCCACTGGTTGAGAAAATGAAAATGTTTGTGCATTAAAAAATGCACCTTGATGCATAGAAGACATGTACCAAATTTTATAAAAACGTCTACAATATTATCTCAGTTATTATTAAAAAACTGATTTTTTTTCAAAACTTTATCACCCTGTATCTCAAAAGTTAGGACTTTTAGGACATACGTTTATAAAAAGTTTTTTCCTTAAAATAAGTCAAAGAATCACCCCCTCAAATATTAGCATGTCTTTAAGGAACACCCTGTATAATCTTGAGAGAGATGCCACGAGATGAGGTTTCAATTATGTTATTCTCAAAGGTCATTTTTGAGTCGAATATATCCCCCAAATTTTTGATTTTACTGCAAACTGTTGAATTGGGAAAGTTGATTTGGTAATTGTGATCAATAGTCTCAAAATTACGTGGAAAAGTTATCTTTAGACATTTAGCCAAGTTTAGTTTTAGTAAGTTAATGTTACACCACCTTGAAAGGTTATTTATATCAGACTCTCAGCATCAGATATGGATTGAACTGTTTCAGATCATCGGCAAATGATAGAAAAGAACTATTGGTAATAACATTTGGAAGGTCATTAAAAAATATATTAAATAACACTGGTTAGTTAGTAATTCTAAGCAAAATTATTTTATACAAATATTTATGGGTGAGATTTCTGATGTGTTGAGGGGTAAAATGCGTCAGAACATACGAATACACTGCCCTTTTTTTCCAGTTAAGGTTTTGGTATGTAGTAGCAATGAAAAATAGTCTGGATAATCTGTGATTATGCATAATATGTCTGTCTGGCAGGTGAAAAAAATTTCCACATTTTCGCAGTAATCAAAATTCATCAGTTGATGGCCTATATTATAATAAAACGCAAATACACTGTTGTATAGAGAATTGTGTAGTAGCCGTAATTTTTGTCTTCAAACTCTACCTAACCTAACCTAACCTAACCTAACGTGCGCCATTTTCGAAGTGTTTCGCTCTTGTGGTATGTTCTAGCCTGTAGAAAAAGTAATATTTCTGAAAAGTCATCACTTTTGATGTTATTGAGTTATCAAGAGCAGGAGAAAAATCAGCTTTTACTTTTAACATCAGAATCGGAAAAATATAGAAGCAAAGAATCAGCTATGTTCCAAAATTGGATGATCAATCATAAGACAAATTTTCAAACCCGTGCAAATAACATTTTCTATTTTTCCCATTTTGAAGATGCCACCAGACTTATTTGCCAATTTCGTTAATCAGCCAGATTTATTATCAATTACAGATTCTGATTGTATCAGTTGATGTGCTGAATTCCAAGCCTTTCCGCACTTTCCGCACTCTTAAATAAGCCAGACTGCTAGTTTCATAAACTTTATGTTCCACTTTAGTAAATGTAAAATATTTATGACTGGGAAAATAAGTGGACTAACATTTTTTTTAAATCCATCCAGAAATGTTACCCAGCCTAAAAAAATGTTATCACTAATAATTGGTTCGTTATGCAGCGACTGGGAAAATAATTACGAAAAAAAAATTATCTGCCTCCTGGATTATCATTTTATCGGCTGATAGGAGACGTATTCTGCTCGTTCTCATTCATTCTAATGCACTTTTTTCTCGAGTTTCAACACAACAAATTCGAAGAGGTGGCTGGTCTAAGCATAATAAATTTTTTAAATCTCGTGTTGCGTCGTTCCAACATCGAATGCAAGTAAGCATTCACGGTACGCGGAAAGATATATCTCGATAGATAAGTTCGGCATCTGAGCTTGTGAATTGCTTTCGTTGCGAAATGTAAATGCATTCGAATAAATATATAGGGTGACCTTTTCTAGGAATGTTGGTATTCGTGGGAAAGGATAATTGCAATATACTTGTGAATATTGTTGCTAACTGATAACGAACTTTAAACATAAAAAACAACAATTCTGAGGACAGTGCACACATAAAAAAAATATCTTAAAACAAAGCAGCCTGCTTTATATATAATCAAACCAATATGTTCTCAAAAGAATAATTTACCATTAAAAAATTAAAATTCACCGAATAAAGCAAACACCTTCACCCAAAACGTTAGTTTCTCGATTCGAAAAATAATTTTTTTCTTTTGAGACCCTATTTTATTGTGTGCCCGTCCTCAGAGAGTTTTTTTTAGCCAACAATTTTAATGTGGTTATCCATAGAGCATCAATAGTTCTAGATGGATGACATAAATTCGAAATAAAAATAAAAGTTTCAAGGCCTACTTCGAATTTTTTTCAAGGTCAAAAATCCAAGAACATACTGAATCTATCAAACACTTTCAGGATTCTTGACATGATTTTTTGGGTTTATGACCTTCCACAATCTGAAAATGAAAAAAAATGTTTAATCCAAAGAAATCTGTACAAGTGTAGAAGGGCAAATTAATTAATTTTTTCATTTTCAGATTGTGGAAGGTCATAAACCCAAAAAATCATGTCAAGAATCGGATTTCCACCACAAAATCAAACTTTCAATCAATACTTTCAGGATATTTATAGCGTAAAAAAGTATTGGAAAACAATGGAAGAGTACACGTTATAGTCCATCTATCCAACAAACGAATTGCGAGGAAATATTATTCTATCCCCGTTATGCATCAGCGCAGTTTCTCCAACTTTGTCTGTGCAAACAGATAACTTTTAGGCAAAGTCGACTCTCGACAACAAAACATTAAAAGTCAATATACACACTACAATGTTCGGTATACCGAACACCACTTTGAATTGTTATGGTAAATCCGGAAAAAGCATCGAGATGTTTTATTCATTTTACGTTCTCGAAACATATCGGATACATATCGAAGGTCGCTATTCAACTTGTAAGTGATATGGATATGCAGAATGCAAGCTTTCCATGCGAGGATAAATCGTTTTTATCGTCGGAGATTCCATTGTATTTCGAGCGTGGGTTTGATGCTAGATTTTCAATTTTTTCGGTTTCATTAGAAGTGAAGGCGAATCAGTGGGTTTTGCTTTGATGTCCCCTTTGAATTATAAAATAATATGCGTTAATCCAATTATAAGCTGTCGACAGTTCATAAAGATATGATCATTCACTGATGATGAATTATTCACGGGTTTGAGCAACTGAAACAACAGTTTTTTAATTTTGGTAGTAAGTTTTTATAAGAAGTTCACCTTCAAGCCATGCACTTTTTCAGAGAACCAGATTGGTCCTTCAAATGGTTTTCCGTAGCTTTGATAACGATTTCTGCTCTTGTTTTATCACAGTCCTAGAGTCAAATTCACATTGAGAAGTCAGCGAACGTAATATAAGTAAAAGCATTTTAAATGGGACATTCCACGCCAATGTTGCCTACATCTCTCGCAGATGAAACCACCAATGCCCAACACCCACCCACATTAGGCGCACTTTTTGCGCTAGTCCTCAACGTCAGCTTGACAATTGGCCCAATAGAACCGTTGTCTCAATGTCCCCCGGTGATTCCATCATGCACTTCCTGCCTCCTGGACTTGGGTACTACTGTCTGGCGTCTTTCCTCTCCGCCATCCAACACATGTTTCAAGACCCCATTTTCCAACGTAAGGGAATTCCATTGAGCCCAGTATGATTTAACAACTGGAGAATAGCGTGGGACTTCCTGCCATGATGGTCTTCGGTTGCCCCTTTTCCAGCCGACGACCAGATAAAGGTCTGGATCTTTTTCTTGGTCTTTCTGGATTTTGAAATCCTTCCAGTCATCGTCAACCACCGTGTTCCTACGAACGACTGTGTCCTTCTCCTCGGCACGGCGACAGTGAGAGCAGTCGTCTGGACATGGTCTCCTTGGAGTCGCCTGATCCTCTGTGCTACCTGTCCTTCGGGGTTTCTGAACTGTAAAAGCCATTTGAGGGCTGCATGGTCAGTCCTCACCAGGAATCTCCTTCCGTAGGCGTATTTGTAAAAATGTTGTCTGGTGACACAATAATTACGCTCCAGTTTGCTGAGGGTTTTGCTGAAATACCCAGTGACCTTCTCTTGTCCTTCCTGGATCTGAGACAGGACGGCTCCAAGCCCTACGTTACTGGCGTCAGTATGCAAAATGAATTTTCCATTGGGTGAAGGATAGCTCAGGATCGGTGCGTTGATCAAGGCTTCTTTGAGCTTCTTGACTGACTCTTAGCACTCCGGAGACCACTGGAACTGAGTCTGTCCTTCAGTCAGTCTGTTTAGTGGTTTAGCGATGTTGGCAAACCCTAGCACTTATCGACTGTAGTAGGTGCACAGTCCAAGAAAACTCCGAAGCTGGTGGATGTCTTTTGGATTGGGCCATGGAACAGATGGCATTTCTTAGGGCTCAGTTTCGGTCCAGAGTCCAGACCTACCAACCACCATGATGTCGTCGAGGTATACCAGGCACGTTTTCCATGTATTGACTTGGAAGAATTCCTTACTGAAGTTCGAAAGTTATCAAAAAATTTTTGTCGAGAGCAAACAATTTCGATTTTTCAAAAAATCCACAATTTAGTCCTTTTTCAATTTATAGGGTTGGCCCTTTTGACGAAAGAATTGAATAATGTGTAATTCATTTATGCGCAAAACAGGCGCTGTCACACTATTAGTTTTGGCACAATTGCAATTTGAATTTTTTTTCAACTATCCTGTAATATTAATTGGGGTATTGTTGTGTTACTATTCACACATCAAAACATTATTGAATATTAATCCAAAATATTTAGCAGGGTACCTGTGGATGGCTCCAAATACATATGGATTTTAACCTAGTTATTACCGGCTATATGATGTCAATACACATAATATGAAATATAATTGTTCGGCATTCGATAATTAGTTGACGTTTAATATTCGCTTTTCACCATCAGCCACGGATATTACTCGTTGGGTATTTATTGTTCATTATAGTTGAACCGTTTGAAATAATCTTCTCAAAGTCTACCGAAGCTTTTCAAGTAATTGGGTTCTATTACAATTTCAAAGCCTCCGTAGTATTACTACAGATTATCGTTCTTATTGCTAGTGAAAACTACCGCTGGGTTAGCTTGGAACGTCCTCCGCGGAAACTTCGTCATTGGAAATTTATCTCAGGTATCAAATGGAGTACGGCACCGATCGTGTCATGAATATTTCCCAGTCAGTCATGAAACTGCAATAGAAACCCAAACGAATTCACTCCGCGACAGAAATAGAAACTACTTACAGAAAATGAGTTCCTTTGAGCCAACTCAACCCATATACATTGAACATTACGATTGTTGAGCGAAACAGTTACCCAGTGAAATAATAAATATCAATAGGGTTGAAGATATCACATTACGTTCTAGTCATTTGAATGATACTGATCAGTTTCCTTTCAGACATTGCAATTTGTTTTCCAGCTGAAATAATGTAATCCATTCATAATAATAATATATGCCTCTGGAGAAAAGGTTCTACACCAGTCTTCAAGGGTGGTGCAAGAGTACACGCATGCTATCGCAATGGCATTTGGTATCGACATATGTGCCACGGTTCATCTCAAAAGAGGACAAGCAAGGAATACGGAGACGATGTTCAACACGCAGACGGAAGTATCCTACACCATTTTGATTCTGGGGACACATATACTAGGGGTGGTAGGGGTGGAACAACGCCGCTCCCAAGAGGTAACCAAAGTTAAAACTCTCTCCGTGGCAAGTATCAGCATGAACTGCGACAGACCTCGTCATCAGAACTGTCGGAGGTTTTCTTCAAGAACATCGAAGACCTTGGCTCATCCGCAAATGTTACCTTTGCTTTCCTTAGATCGAGTGGGCTGGAGTCGGAGACCAAGAAAATAAGTTATAATAACCTGCCAGGATGGTGTCTTCAACTCCTTGGTGTATCGTAATCGCGTGATGGATGTAGAGGTCCAGGACACTAGTTGCAGAGATGCACGGCTGGTGAGACCATGTTGCATTCGCTCTCTGCTTGTCAAATTTATATTGTCTGTAATATCTATGTTTTTATGCCGCTATGAATAGCATAGAAAGTGTAACGAAGTTACTAAGTCCCAGTTTTGTTGGGCAGGCAAAAGCAACATTTCCTGCTCCTTTATAACTCTGTTATTAATATGTGCATGAATATAATAATAAGCCTTATGTCGAACCGAGCCATCTCCTGTTTAGCTATCATAGCTCTTGGATTTTGCCGGCATCCGTTCAGCTGAATCATCGTATAGAAATTTCCGTTGCTGGCAAAGTAGGGCTAGCTGGTAGTGCAGAATGCCTTCACTAGAGGGGCCACTCCGCGCGACATCGTTGTTTGCACAGACCAGACAGAAGCGACCGTTAGAACATGTTCTCAGGTGGCATAGACTACGGAGACATTCGAAGAGCTCCGAAAGGAGCCAACCGAAATGAAGGATAACTTGGAGATACGCCTTCCACCAGGATTACGATTTTCTGATGAATGCATGTTAATAATTTCTCCTATCTTTTTGAAACTCACTGTATGTTCAACATCAATGGAAGGCCATTATTGCATTTACGAATAATAAGCAATGATTGAATAAATACCACTTATTCGAATGATAAACAAAATCATTAGTTCAATGTATGAAAGCATTATAAGGATAAACTGAGATTCAATGTATATCAAGGGATAGAAATAACCCATACTGATGAATTCAATAATCGCCGTTCATTGGATCGATTGAAAATATCCATCATCGAAATGATCTGATTCATTATATCAATCATACAGCAGAACGAAGAATAATAACTAATTTGATGAATACAGTTTCATCATTTAAACGAAAACAATTTATTGGTTGGGTGAACATTCTTCATTCGTTTAATGAATGATACTTGGTGGAATATGGGACACGCTGCTCTTTAATCTGAAAATTATACCAACTTGCTGTTATGCGGCAGAAATCTTAGCCGAACGAATGCAGAAGACTGTCGAACTTGGTTCACTACGTCTACTCAGGGCACATGATACTCGGACCCAGTAATCACTCACTCCAAAGACGTGGGGAGTGACTGACTATCTGGGTTAATGACACCAGCACGCTCGCTTATGAAATAAATCCAAGAAATTCACTTGAACCGCGTTAAACATGCACGCCCATAATGCGCATTAGTCGTACAACGGACTATAGTACGTAATATATCCAGTAATAAGGCACTCAAACATGAGCCTTCGCGCAATGAATGAGAATTTAACATGTTCAGCTATGTTGGTAGAAATGTACTTCTATAATGGTCCTCACCAAACCCTTTTGATTAATATGACGAATAACGCGTACCAAGCTGAAAATAATAATGATGAAACATGTTTGGTTCGAAAGATATAAGACCGAGAATTGAGTGAAAATGTGATTTTTATTTTCATTAATATTGTAATTTTCACGAAAAATATTTAAAATCACCGAATTTTTAGCATGAATCAGTGGGGTGAGAATGAGTATATGAGAGGGCAAATAACCAACAACAAAGGGATGAAAAATGTGTTTTTCTACAACTGTCAAAAAAGGTTCACTTTTTTTGTGTGGTTTGTGTGCGTAAAGTATTACAATATTTCACTATCAACATACGATTTCATTATTAAACGGAAAAGCGTAAAAAAGTGCACTTTTTTAATGGCTGTTGCTAGGCAACCGACAGTTTTATGCAACAACAGTGACAGTTCCGAATAATAACGAGATCCTGTCATAAAGTCAGTTCTCGTTTTCTTTGGCAACTAATAACCTATAAATATCTGATATACAAATGTTTCACCAATAATATTCTTAGTATTCTCACTATTAAATGAGTATTATCAAAATTCGAACTTATTGCGGCGAATATATTCGAAGTAATAGCATATACCTCAAACGAACTATTGGACTTAATCTACACTAGGTAATCCAAGTAGCTATAGCTGTTTGGTCGCTAGAAACTAGTTGACATCAATAATTAATGAAATTTGTGAAATTAGGCATCTATCCAAATAACGAATTCTTGATAACTATGAATTTAGTTTAAGTAGAAATGAAAAGTGATGACGATTGAACGGAGAAAATCGTGGATAGTGCAAATATGAGATTTCCTTGACATAGTTTTAAGAAAGAAAAACGTATTCGTTGCTTCACGGGGATTGTTTGGTTGTTGTATTTTGAATACAAATCTAAGAAAATGAAAAGTTATTTCGATGGACTAGTTATTCGAAAGTCAAGTCAACATTAATAATAATGAATATGTTATTTTAATATTCGCTTCAAATTTTCCACTTTGCGGGATAGTGTGAAGAGAAAGGAATTTCGAAATTATTCGTTTCATTTGTTTGAAACTCAACTCTCCGGCATACTCTTCGAACTTTGTTCGAATAATGAATCAATAAAAATATGCCAAATTCATTACATATTTGCAAAAAAATATGAATTGGTTATTTTTTTTTGACAGTTGTAGAAAAAATACTGTATGAAACTTGATACATAAATTACTATTTTGGAATTATGATGCACTTTGAAATATTATGGACAATATCTAGAAAGCACGCAATGTTTAGATATTCGAAATGTAGGATTGCAGAAGTTTAATTCAAATCTGAAACATGCGCCATTAAAATGACCATGCTATAATTACCAGAATGAAATTACAGCCCCAGTTAAGTTCCCCCATTTCTGTTTTGTTTCTTTCCGGGAACATTATGCAAATCCAGATACGCCAATGGGCGATAAGAGTTGTTCAAACAAATTATTTGTTATCTCTGATTATCGTTATGAATTTTATTATAGATAATTCCGTCCGAATACGGATTCTTATCCAGGATTCTCTTATGCTGATTGTCATTTCTACTATACGCACCGGCACCGTACGAATACTAAGTAAAATAAAAGAGTTGCAACTAAAGAGATGGTAAAGGTACAAATACTCGATCTCGAAGGTTTTCATTACATTTCATTGGTAATCCAGTAATATACAGTGCACCGAGAAAATGGTTTTTTTGCAGATAATAAATCAATTTATTCACGCAGTTAGATCAATATTAGAAATTCTGTTTAGTATTCAAAGAACCTCGATAAACATATAACAGTTATTTCAGAAATAAGTATTAACATACATTAAAATATTCGTTACCTGCTGATTTTTTGACATAAGAACATATTACTTAACCTGCAAAATAAAAAAATTATATTCAGCATATTTCTTATTTTTATCAATATTTTTTGATAATTATTCGTTGAATATAAATAAATGTTTGTTAGATTTGAGTCAGTTTGGGATAAAATATGACATCATTTGGACAAAACTAATGACTCTGTAAGCGACGGGAACTTTATAGTCACCAACATAATAATTTCCAGAAAACGTACTGTTTACTAAAA
The DNA here is from genome assembly GCA_958298965.1 of Chrysolina haemoptera. Taxonomy (NCBI): domain Eukaryota; kingdom Metazoa; phylum Arthropoda; class Insecta; order Coleoptera; family Chrysomelidae; genus Chrysolina; species Chrysolina haemoptera. The sequence goes on from OY282598.1 coordinate 26,772,126, forward strand.
GGATTTGGCGGTTGCAAATTATTCGACATATCCAACCCCTCCACAGATTCACGTGTCATCGCATCAGCATTTCGATACGAGGATCGACTGTAACTCTGAAAGCGTGCCCTTCTACCTTTTATAACACCATTGTATTCAAGTCTTGTATGTTGTCTTACTTGTCTTGTCTTGTCTGTCAACCTGTTCAACCATATCAAGATCATTAATTTCTTTGTTTTTGGCAATATAATCATCATTATTTTTGGCGTGAAAGTGGACTAAGTGAACTGAACCCACGTACGAATGTGCATATGGATTGAAGCCACAGGTGAATGTGAATGTTTGTGACGGTTTGCCGCTCGTGGAGTAGACGCAAGGGTGTTCGTACCCTGCTAGTGCCGCGGTGATGGAAGTATTGTTGAGGGATTGGAACCTTCACGAATACATTACACGATTTCAAGGTAATCATGTTCAAAAGCTATATTTATGTGTAATTATTTCCATAATTGAAATCATTGTACTTATTATTGGTAGTTCCCTGACCTAGCCTAAACCAACCTAACTTAGTTCAATGCTGCCAAAATGACCGGCTGCCTCTTCTAATAATACAATGATTTCAATTAATGAAGGTTCCAATCCCTCAACAATCCTTCCATCACCGCGCCACTAGTAGGGTAGGAGGACCCTTGCGTCACCCGCACAAACACCACATTCACCTGTGGCTTCAATCAATATACAAATTCGTGCGTGGGTTCAGTTAACTTAGTACACTTTCACGCCAAAAATAATGATGATTATTTCGCCAATAACAATGAAATGAATGATCTTAATATGGTTGAACATCGAATAATAATAAATTGGTTTACGTTCGAATCATACATTCTTAGTGGATATAATATATTTAACATATATATTTATATTTAAGTTACTGTGAGATATATATACAGGGTGTCCCATATAAAACTCCGAGGGCAAATATGTGGAAAATGAAATACGTTATCCATATTTCTTGAAAGAAGATTATTTTGATGTCAAAGAGTCCTTTTATTCACATAGAGATCCATCACTAGGCGTCATCCGTTAGGGCGTCGCGATACCGACGCCAATTTTTTTAAATGGCATTCCATATTTTTCAATGCTATTTTCGATTCTGCATCGAATTCTGAATTCAGCCATATAGCACACTCATAGTTTCCCTGGAATACACATGCACCACAGCAACTTTATTGCATATTATAAAGAGGGCCATGAAAGCGTCAAAATAAATGCAATAATACGAGTATTCATCGATCTATCAGAAAATCTCTCAGATTTTACGGAAGTTTATTCAGTTTTGGGCTGGTTTTTGGTAAAATTGAAAAATGGTTCAATTTTCGAATGCAGACAAGTTGGATATGATACGTATTTATGGCGAGGCAAGAAGGAATGCGACAGAAGCAGTGAGAATATACGCTAATCGGTTTCCTTACAGAAGATTACCGTCAGACAAAACATTCACTAGCTTAGCCAAATCTTTAGCACAAAATGGATGTTTTAATGAACGGAAGCGAAAAAAACAACAAACGGCTACAGATGAGAATCACACTGTTGCAGTGCTAGGTCAAATGGTACTGGAACCACCAGACAAGTAGCAATAGATTGTGATATTTCGAAATCATCAATACAACGTATTTTATCAAAATTTTTATAAATTCCATCCCTACAAAATTCATCTGGTTCAAGGACTACAAACAGGTACTAATATTTCTGTTTTATTTTTCCTAACTATAGTCTATTCTAATATTTAGGAGATGCTGATAGGAGATTGAACTTCATTGCATGGTTGTCCATCCGTATTTATCATGATAATCAATTTCTGAACGAAATATTATGGAGTGATGAAAGCCGTTTTCATAATAACGGTATAATAAATAAACATAATTGTCACTACTGGTCTGACGTGAACCCTCCTTGGATTCAAGAAACGAAACATCAGTGTGTGTGGGGGGTTAATGTTTGGTGCGGAATCATCGGTGGTTATTTGATAGGGCCTCATTTTTTCGAAGGAATTCTCAATGGAGAGAGGTACTTGCTTTTCCTCCAACATGTGTTGCCGAATCTCTTGGAGAATTTACCAATGCAAACTCGACTAAATATGTGGTTTCAACAAGATGGGGCACCTCCGCATAATAATCGAATAGTTACCCAGTATTTAGATGACACTTTTAATGAGAAGTGGATTGGAAATAAAGGTCCAACACTATGGCCAGCTCGAAGTACAGATATGACTCCACTGGAATTCTTTTTGTGGGGATATATTAAAGACTTAGTTTACATGCGACGTCCACAAAATGTAGAGGAACTAAAAAATAGTATCACAAATGTTTGTGCTTCCATTTCCCGAGCGACGCTTTTAGCTGTTACGAATCAAGAAATAATTAAAAGATACAATATGTGTATTCTAAATGAAGGAAAGCAATTCGAACACTTATTAAAATAATTCATTTTATCACTTTAATTATGTTGTTACTATCATCGAGTTTTGGTCACAGTAAAATATTTTTGGTAATTTGAAACATTTATTTTAGTTTGTATTGACTGCGTATACAGAAACAAACAACTAGAAGAAACTGAACAGGATATGCAATTATAACTGATAGATCGGAACTCGTGTTATTGCTTTTTAAACTCGTGTTATTGCTTTTTATTTTGACTCATTCGTGGCCCTTTTGATGATATGCATTAAAATTGCCATTTTTCATTAGTATTCAAGGAAAACTACAAGTGTGCTATATGGCTGTATTCAGAATTTGATGCAGAATCTAAAATCACATTGAAAAATCTGGGATGCCATATAAAAAAATTGGCGTCGGTGTCGCGACGCCCTAACGAATGACGCCTAGAGATGGATTTCTATGTGAATAACAGGACCCTTCGACATCAAAATAATCTGTTTCGACGAAATATGGATAACATATTTCATTTTCCAGATATTTGCCGTCGGAGTTTTATATGGGACACCCTGTATATATATATATATATATACATAACCTCACCGACACTGTAAGTAGTTTTGGAATCCACTGTTAGTCATTGTTTCATTGTATTTTAATAATATTGTAGCTTTCCCTGAGGATGACAATAAACGTTGTCGAAATATTGGAACAAGTGTTATAAGAGTATACTTCCTGCATGCTGCGTACCCAACAAGTTTTCCTAGCTTTATTTTAACTGGTCAGCAAAGACTTCCTATATATATATATATATATATATATATATATATATATATATATGTATATATACTTAAATAGTTACACAAATTATATCACAGTCAAAGTGATATTAAGTATTTTATTGTTAATAAATTAATTTCTATAGTGAACTTCAAACGAGTAAATGAAAACAAATATTAGTTAATATTGAAGTAATATGTTTCTTTGAGTTAATAAATATTAAGTTTGTATCAAACAACTCATTTATTTGAAATTTTCAAACAAATCATTTATTAGTAGTAAAATTACATTAGTTTTGCCATATTCAAAAACATAATTTGTTAACCTTCAAGAAAATTTCTTTACACCGGAGCACCCTTATAAAATCTACATTTTCCAACCGATTGGAATGATTTTTTTTTATTAGGTAGAAATTCAAAAAGTCTACTAGGACACCAAATTTCATGAATAAATCTTCATTTCCATGGCCAAGTAATCTCATTTTTCAAGGACAAAAATCTAAAAAAAAATACCAGCGATTTTTTCTAAAAAAATTCAATTACACCACTGGATTCGCGACATTTTCAAATAGTTCATATGTAAATTACGTTCAAATGCGTCGATCAATAAAAAAGTTATGAGGAAATGAAATTTTTATCAACCCACCACTTCAATTTCAAAACTTTTATCGGAACTTTGACTACACCACTGGACTCAGGGAGTATCGAAATATCACAAACTTTAATTTCATTTCATTTTGGAGAAGAAATTGTGAATACCTTTTTTGTAGAGAATTTTATGTCGTCATTTGTTTTTGGCAAAAATGAATTTTTCGAATTTTCTCGGAAAATCATCAATAACAATTTTCCAGATGCTTTCACGACTTATCACGCTCGAAATTCGGAAACACATAAGAATAACTTGAGCAGACACCCTGGCACGAAAAGGAGCATCAACGCCACTGATCGGGCCAGAACCATTCTGCGGACTTGGAAAATCTTACTTCCAAGAGGAACTCAATAAAACTGAAGAAGCAAGGAGAGCAACATACTGGAAAAGACTTCCAGGGCTAAGGCAGGCCAAAGATCTCGGCAATTTCAGATCGAAAACACTGATTAACCTCAGCAAAACTAGTCTAAAGACAATCACAGGATTTCTAACGGGGCATTGCAGACTCAAAGAACACCTAAGGAAGCTAGGCTTAGAGGAGGACAACACCTGCAGATTCTGTGGGGAACATCCTGAAACACCTCACCACATATTGATGGAGTGTTATGCTGTACACCACAAAAGATTAAATATACTGGGATCACACCAGCTGACTGTGGAAGAAATACCACAAATGGACCCCCTCAAAATCCTAAAATTCCTGAAGGAACTGAGGCTTGAGGGGATGCTGTAAACGAGAACACCTTGAGATAGCAACGGGTGTGAAGTTATCCACATCCACAAATGTACACTGAGAAAAAGTTAACTTTGTTGGTAACATTTTTTTTTCTTACTTGAATGACGAATTAGACATTTCTCAATGGCTCCATCATATTTAAAAGGTTGATTACCATGGGATATGAGTATTAGGGTAATTTTTTATGATATGAGAGAGGGCGAAATGAGAGTGATATTAATTAAATGAATAAATTTTGTATTAAGAGGGCCTTGTAGAATATTTTTTATAGCAGATTTGTTTTTAGGAGGCTAGACTACATATTTGTAGGTATATCAATTCATTTGTAGCCCCGTCGGAGGGGGTGTGATTGGGGAGAGTTTTTCGAAAAAAATCAATTTTCTAGGAAAACGACTTTGTAGAGTTTTTTAGATGAGATATTCTTTTTCAGGAGGTTGAAATACATAGCTGTGGGTATATCAATTCATTTGTAGCCCCGTAGGAGGGGGTGTGATTGGGGAGAGTTTGTAGAAAAAAATCAATTTTCTAGGAAAACGACATTGTAGAGTTTTTTAGATGAGATATTCTTTTTCAGGAGGTTGAAATACATAGCTGTGGGTATATCAATTCATTTGTAGCCCCGTAGGAGGGGGTGTGATTGGGGAGAGTTTGTAGAAAAAAATCAATTTTCTAGGAAAACGACATTGTAGAGTTTTTTAGATGAGATATTCTTTTTCAGGAAGTTGAAATACATACCTGTGGGTATATCAATTCATTTGTAGCCCCGTCGGAGGGGGTGTGATGGGGGAGAGTTTGTCGAAAAAAATAAATTTCCTAGGAAAACGACATTGTAGAGTTTTTTCAATTGGATATTCTTTTTCAGGAGGTTGAAATACATACCTGAGGGTATATGAATTCATTTGTAGCTCCGTCGAAGGGGGTGTGATCGGGGAGAGTTTGTCGAAAAAAATCAATTTTCTAGGAAAACGACATTGTAGAGTTTTTTAGATGAGATATTTTTTTTCAGGAGGTTAGAATACATAGCTGTGGGTATATGACTTCATTTGTAGCCCCGTCGGAGGGGGTGTTATGGGGGAGAGTTTGTCGAAAAAAATCAATTTTCTAGGAAAACGACGTTGTAGAGTTTTTTAGATGAGATATTCTTTTTCAGGAGGTTGAAATACATAGCTGTGGGTATATCAATTAATTTGTAGCCCCGTCGGAGGGGGTGTGATGGGGGAGAGTTTGTCGAAAAAAATCAATTTTCTAGGAAAACGACATTGTAGAGTTTTTTAGATGAGATATTCTTTTTCAGGAGGTTGGAATACATAGCTGTGGGTATATGAATTCATTTGTAGCCCCGTCGGAGGGGGTGTGATGGGGGAGAGTTTGTCGAAAATAATCAATTTTCTAGGAAAACGACATTGTACAGTTTTTTAAATTAGATATTCTTTTTCAGGAGGTTGAAATACATACCTGAGGGTATATCAATTCATTTGTAGCCCCGTCGGAGGGGGTGTGATGGGGGAGAGTTTGTCGAAAAAAATCAATTTTCTAGGAAAACGACATTGTAGAGTTTTTCAGATGAGATATTCTTTTTCAGGAGGTTGAAATACATAGCTGTGGGTATATCAATTCATTTGTAGCCCGGTCGGAGGGGGTGTGATGGGGGAGAGTTTGTCGAAAAAAATCAATTTTCTAGGAAAACGACATTGTAGAGTTTTTTAGATGAGATATTCTTTTTCAGGAGGTTGAAATACATAGCTGTGGGTATATCAATTCATTTGTAGCCCCGTCGGAGGGGGTATGATGGGGGAGAGTTCGTCGAAAAAAATCAATTTTCTAGGAAAACGACATTGTAGAGTTTTTTAAATTAGATATTCTTTTTCAGGAGGTTGGAATATATAGCTGTGGGTATATCAATTCATTTGTAGCCCCGTCGGAGGGGGTGTGATGGGGGAGAGTTTGTCGAAAAAAATCAATTTTCTAGGAAAACGACATTGTACAGTTTTTTAAATTAGATATTCTTTTTCAGGAGGTTGGAATATATAGCTGTGGGTATATCAATTCATTTGTAGCCCCGTCGGAGGGGGTGTGATGGGGGAGAGTTTGTCGAAAAAAATCAATTTTCTAGGAAAACGACATTGTACAGTTTTTTAAATTAGATATTCTTTTTCAGGAGGTTGGAATATATAGCTGTGGGTATATCAATTCATTTGTAGCCCCGTCGGAGGGGGTGTGATGGGGGAGAGTTTGTCGAAAAAAATCAATTTTCTAGGAAAACGACATTGTTCAGTTTTTTAAATTAGATATTCTTTTTCAGGAGGTTGGAATATATAGCTGTGGGTATATCAATTCATTTGTAGCCCCGTCGGAGGGGTCGTGGTGGGGAAGAGTGTTTCAAAAACAATCAATTTTCTGGTGAAACAAAACTGAAGAGTTATTTAGATCGGATAGTCTCTTTCAGGAGGTTGTAATACATACATACAAACTTTGTAGATTGGCCTATTGTCCCTCATCAGATACATCCAGTAGTAAGGTTTTTATAGATGTCCCCAACCGACTGACATAAACGGGTTCCAATAAAGATCTATTCTTGATATTTTTTTCCAACAAAATAAATGATCAAAACCCCACAACTGAATGTATCTATCCACTTGTTTGATGTGAGTTTTCAATTCCACCTCCCAAGAGTTTTGATCTATGTAAATGGTATCCGATAAATAATGGTACCTTTCTAAAAAACTACAAAATACATTCTTCAGTCGTGTGCTTGCTTGCAAGACTCAGTTTCTCTGGGATCGATATAAATAATTTTTTTATTTTTCATTTCTACCATGATAGACACCAATGATTCCTATTGACGTGTAATGGCATAATTGATACTTAAGGCGTCTTCTGTTTTATCCACAGAAATTAACTTAATGGAATATTTTTTACTTTTACTTTTGAAACTGAACAAACTCTCAGGCAGTAAATGAAACACATAAAATAATTTTATCCACAATCACCTTATAATTGAAGTTTTATCCACACTTATGAACTCTTAGACAAACTCTCCCCCATCACACCCCCTCCGGCGGGGCTACAAATGAATTGATATACCCATAGCTATGTATTTCAATCTTTCAATCTCCTGAAAAAGCATATCCAATTTAAAAAACTCTACAATGTCGTTTTCCTAGAAAATTGATTTTTTTCGAAAAACTCTCCCCAATCACACCCCCTCCGACGGGGCTACAAATGAATTGATATACCCTCAGGTATGTATTTCAATCTCCTGAAAAAGAATATCCAATTTAAAAAACTCTACAATGTCGTTTTCCTAGGAAATTTATTTTTTTCGACAAACTCTCCCCCATCACACCCCCTCCGACGGGGCTACAAATGAATTGATATACCCACAGGTCTGTATTTCAACTTCCTGAAAAAGAATATCTCATCTAAAAAACTCTACAATGTCGTTTTCCTAGAAAATTGATTTTTTTCGACAAACTCTCCCCCATCACACCCCCTCCGACAGGGCTACAAATGAATTGATATACCCTCAGGTATGTATTTCAACCTCCTGAAAAAGAATATCCAATTTAAAAAACTCTACAATGTCGTTTTCCTAGGAAATTGATTTTTTTCGACAAACTCTCTCCCATCACACCCCCTCCGACGGGGCTACAAATGAATTGATATACCCTCAGGTATGTATTTCAACCTCCTGAAAAAGAATATCCAATTTAAAAAACTCGACAATGTCGTTTTCCTAGGAAATTTATTTTTTTCGACAAACTCTCCCCCATCACACCCCCTCCGACGGGGCTACAAATGAATTGATATACCCACAGATCTATATTTCAACTTCTTGAAAAAGAATATCTCATCTAAAAAACTCTACAATGTCGTTTTCCTAGAAAATTGATTTTTTTCGACAAACTCTCCCCAATCACACCCCCTCCGACGGGGCTACAAATGAATTGATATACCCTCAGGTATGTATTTCAACTTCCTGAAAAAGAATATCTCATCTAAAAAACTCTACGATGTCGTTTTCCTAGGAAATTTATTTTTTTCAACAAACTCTCCCCCATCACACCCCCTCCGACGGGGCTACAAATGAATTGATATACCCGCAGGTATGTATTTCAACTTCCTGAAAAAGAATATCTCATCTAAAAAACTCTACAATGTCGTTTTCCTAGAAAATTGATTTTTTTCGACAAACTCTCCCCCATCACACCCCCTTCGACGGGGCTACAAATGAATTGATATACCCACAGCTATATATTCCAACCTCCTGAAAAAGAATATCTCATCTAAAAAACTCTACAATGTCGTTTTCCTAGAAAATTGATTTTTTTCGACAAACTCTCCCCCATCACACCCCCTCCGACGGGGCTACAAATGAATTGATATACCCACAGGTATGTATTTCAACTTCCTGAAAAAGAATATCTCATCTAAAAAACTCTACGATGTCGTTTTCCTAGGATATTTATTTTTTTCAACAAACTCTCCCCCATCACACCCCCTCCGACGGGGCTACAAATGAATTGATATACCTTCAGGTATGTATTTCAACCTCCTGAAAAAGAATATCCAATTTAAAAAACTCGACAATGTCGTTTTCCTAGGAAATTTATTTTTTTCGACAAACTCTCCCCCATCACACCCCCTCCGACGGGGCTACAAATGAATTGATATACCCACGGGTATGTATTTCAACTTCCTGAAAAAGAATATCTCATCTAAAAAACTCTACAATGTCGTTTTCCTAGAAAATTGATTTTTTTCGACAAACTCTCCCCTATCACACCCCCTCCGACGGGGCTACAAATGAATTGATATACCCACAGGTATGTATTTCAACTTCCTGAAAAAGAATATCTCATCTAAAAAACTCTACGATGTCGTTTTCCTAGGAAATTAATTTTTTTCAACAAACTCTCCCCCATCACACCCCCTCCGACGGGGCTACAAATGAATTGATATACCCTCAGGTATGTATTTCAACCTCCTGAAAAAGAATATCCAATTTAAAAAACTCGACAATGTCGTTTTCCTAGGAAATTTATTTTTTTCGACAAACTCTCCCCCATCACACCCCCTCCGACGGGGCTACAAATGAATTGATATACCCACAGGTATGTATTTCAACTTCCTGAAAAAGAATATCTCATCTAAAAAACTCTACAATGTCGTTTTCCTAGAAAATTGATTTTTTTCGACAAACTCTCCCCCATCACACCCCCTTCGACGGGGCTACAAATGAATTCATATACCCTCAGGTATGTATTTCAACCTCCTGAAAAAGAATATCCAATTTAAAAAACTCTACAACGTCGTTTTTTTTCGACAAACTCTCCCCCATCACACCCCCTCCGACGGGGCTACAAATGAATTGATATACCCACAGGTATGTATTTCAACTTCCTGAAAAAGAATATCTCATCTAAAAAACTCTACAATGTCGTTTTCCTAGAAAATTGATTTTTTTCGACAAACTCTCCCCAATCACACCCCCTCCGACGGGGCTACAAATGAATTGATATACCCACAGCTATGTATTTCAACCTCCTGAAAAAGAATATCTCATCTAAAAAACTCTACAATGTCGTTTTCCTAGAAAATTGATTTTTTTCGAAAAACTCTCCCCAATCACACCCCCTCCGACGGGGCTACAAATGAATTGATATACCTACAAATATGTAGTCTAGCCTCCTAAAAACAAATCTGCCATAAAAAATATTCTACAAGGCCCTCTTAATACAAAATTTATTCATTTAATTAATATCACTCCCATTTCGCCCTCTCTCATATCATAAAAAATTACCCTGATACTCATATCCCATGGTAATCAACCTTTTAAATATGATGGAGCCATTGAGAAATGTATAATTCGTCATTCAAGTAAGAAAAAAAAATGTTACCAACAAAGTTAACTTTTTCTCAGTGTACATTTGTGGATGAGGATAACTTCACACCCGTGAGATAGCAGAAGAAGATGGGGCACAATAGATCTAACTAGGTCGCAGCGCATCAGTCACCATCCATACCAACCAATACCAATACCAACTTGGGTGATCCGTCGCTCTTTATCCGCTACGAAAACCCTCCCTGCCACCAGACTACATATTTTTCTTTAGATCAAATATTGTGTTGAAATTGTGTTTTCCCTTAACCTGCTGTCGCCCCCCTACGAACGGCAGCCCTCAGAAGTCGAAACTGTGCGAGCTAAGGACGAGGTCTTACCTTTTAACGTGCGATTCCTAGCACGACCCGAGAAAATAGATCTCGAAAGGAGGTCGTCCGAAAGTCTCCTCCAAACCATAACTTCGCATAGCGTTGCTTGGCTTTGATATCGATGACCCACGCGCTCTACCGTTCGAGCTGTCCTCTCGGATAATATGAAAGGAAAGAAAACTAACCTATATTTCAGACATCGATTATGAATCAAACTGCGGTTCCCAAACTTTTCCCCCACATCTATCCGAATCCCCGAAAGTTTGACTACATTATATTTACATACATTATATTCTGAAGAGGTTATATAAAAAAGCAAATATGAAATCTAGATGCTCAAATATTCACCGTTCTCTGTGCGACTCGATTATTGAAAGCTCTCAGGATGTGAAACCTGGTAAATATTTGAATTTTGAGTTTGTGTCTCACGAGCTTCTTCAGGTTTACATTTACTGAGTAAATACAAAATATTTCGCCCAATTTGGAACGTATAATTTGTATACACTTTGTTTCTTCTTCGAGTGGTGCTAAGAAGTTACTTTAAAAGTCCACGCTGAACAAACAGTTATAATAAAAAATGTTTCGAGGTAGGTACGAACTTGGCAACTGTTGGGATGAAATAAACAGGCGACGAACAAGTCAGAAGTTTGATTTCAAATTAATATTTCTATAAATAATAATAATAATAACGTAATTGAATTATGATTGTGATTATGATAATCTAGTGACATACAATAAAATGCGCAAGCTCCCTTTCTACCACTCAACTAGAGAACTAGAGAGATAAAATAAAGGTAAAGAATCTTTTTGAAAACAAGAATTTAATTATAACCATTGAAGGTATAATGGTATATTAATTTTACTTATTTCACGTGTACCTAAAGCTGTTGTTTCAGCATTATTATGGCTGATCAAGTAGTTAATGGACATCTGATGACACATTTTATTGACAGTTTATTCGACATTTCATATTAATCCAGACGATTGGGTTTTGAGACAATAATCAATTGTAGCACCACCTAACTTGGTGTGCTAGTAGTTGGAACCATGATAAACACGAAAAAAAATTTTTTTTACCAGAATTCCAGCTGTGGAACATTTATTGAAAAGTATAGGATTTATCGAAAAAACAACTCAACCAGGTGAAAAACAATTCAATTTTCCACAAAAATTATTCCTAGTAATATCTTACGAAATGCTCTCGTTTTCTCAAAAAACGTGATTGAATACCGACATCAAATTTCAGGTTCACCCCTACCCGCCGTTGAAAGTTCTGGCGGAGCCAAATATTTGATTGGCCATAACACTGCTAAAAATGATCGGAAAAGGAAAAGTTCATATCGTTTCTGAAGACTCCTACCTTCTCATGCAAATATAATATGCGAGTATTTGAGGACCTACCTAAAATGTGTTTTGTCGCACTTCACGGAGATGTTTGCGGATGATCCAAAAATCATGAATAATTTAGTAAATATGAATTATTATACTGAAGCAGCAACCCATCCCTCTTTGGACTATATGCAACAGTTTTAAAGTAGTGTGACAGGTCCCACTTATACATGCCAAAAATAGTACATTGTTTACCGGGTAGGAAAAGCTTAACATTCCTGGGCGACTGTGAAGATTGCTAAGTCGAGGCGCAAGCCGAGACTTATCAACACAGAGTCCAGGAATGTGGCTTTTCCTACGAGGTAAACATACTATTTTTCCACAAATCGTTTAAAATTCGACAGATATTGATTGATTTAAAAAAAACGCGATAATTTTATTCCCAACTAGATGGTGCTTTGAAATTCCTAATAAAATTACTTGGGCTACTATGGAAACGTATTGAGGTTGAATTGTCAAACTTGACGTTTATAAATTTAATTGCTGGTGTTCTCGAAAGTAAAATGATAAGTGATGATGAAATTTCCATTCCTGGGACTCCTCCAGAGCTGGTTGAGGCAGTGAATACTGCTTCATTAGAATTATTGCCAAAGAAATCAAGAGAAAAGTACGAAAATGCATACAGACGTTTTATGGATTATCGCATGAGTAAAAATACGAGTTCTTTCTCAGAAAATGTTGTAATGGCATACTTCCTAGACCTTTGTTTAAAGATGAAATCTTCAACACTATGGGCCAATTATTCAATGCTGAAGTCAACCCTTGCAATTAAACACAATGTAGATATATCTACATACTCAAAACTTCGTTCTTTATTGAAACGGCAAGCTCAAGGTTATAGGGCAAAGAAATCTAAGATTTTAACGAAGGAAAAAATTGAAAAATTTATCCAGGAAGCTCCAGATAAAGAAAATTTAATAATTAAGGTAATTTACAAGGTTTTAATTTCTATTTAGATTAAACCTTTATTTATTTTTTAGGTGGCTGTAATATTTGGTATTTCTGGGGCCTGTAGAATGGATGAGTTAGTCCGAATGACTGTACACGATATAGAAGACCTAGAATCTAAGCTTTTAATCAGCATACCTGATTCGAAAACCAACAAACCAAGATCATTTGTAATTAATCAGATCTACTTGAATGTTTATCGAAAGTATGTTTCGTTAAGACCAGAAAATATGAACAGTGACCGATTTTTCTTTAAATATCAAAGCGGAAAGGGTTGTAGACAAGTGGTAGGAATTCATCAATTTAGAAAAATGCCCAAAATAGTTGCTACTTATTTGAACTTGGTAAATCCGACAGAATATACTGGTCACTGCTTTCGTCGGTCTTCTGCAACAATATTGGTTGACTCTGGTGCCGACATAACTAGTTTAAAGAGGCATGGCGGATGGAAGTCATCAAACGTTGCTGAAGGATATATCGAAGAATCGCTTAACAATAAGGTTGAGGTGGCAAATAAAATTTTCCAGTACAAAATATTCAACAAAATAACCCTACCACCCCGCATGTTGTCCAAAATGTTTCTCATAGTTCTAACAGTGTTCCTCCAATGTTCAATAATTGTACTAACTGTCAAATTACTGTAAATATAACAAATTGATCTTAAAAATGTATTCAGCAATGACTTGATGTTTTCAAAATATAAATTAATTCCTTATAAGCAATGTGTTTTCAATCATTTATGTAGAACACTAACAACTGTACGGAAATATCATTTCTTTTCTTCAAGAAATTTTGACAGGAATGTCAAAATTTTCTAGCGATTTGCGGAAAAAACTTTGTTCTACTCCTGCGTCATTTTCAACTTACCCATAAAATCGGCTTTCTCTTCACTAAATGTTGAAAATAATCGCTTATTCATATCCGGCATATATATATATATATTTAATAACACTATTGTGAGGTGCAAATCTCAAGCTTGAAATCACACACTTCATTGTTTATGTAGGATGTGTATGAACGATTATTTTCAACATTTAATGAAGAATTTGCCCTGATTATGGGTGAGTTGAAAACTGAGGCAGGAGTGAAACCCAATTTTTTTTGGCATGTATAATAATAATAATAATAAACTTTATTCATATACAAAACAATGTGAACAAAGTTGAATAAGAGTATAAGTGAGACTTGTCTCAGTAGCGTCAAATCTTTGCATATGGTCCAAAGAGAATACTGATTCCTACTCCAGTATAATTATTTGACATAACTTTCGGATCCTCAGTAAATATCGTAGAAGGGTTATGTGAAGTGGGACCAAACTCATTTTGGGTACTCAGATACTCAGATGTTATATTTGCATGAGGAAGTAGAAGTCTTTAGGAATGATATACACTTTTTCTTTTCCTTCTACTATCATTTTTAGCAAAGTTATGACAAATCTAATTTTCGGCTCTGCCGGAAATTGCAGTGGCGGCCTAACGCGAGCCTGAAATTTGATATCGGAATTCAATCAGGTTTTCTGAGAAAACGAGTGCATTTTGTGAGAAATTACCAGGTATATTTCTGGTGGAGAATTGAATTATCTTCCGCCTTGTTGAAATTGTTTCTTGATAAATCTGATACTTTCCGAAACAACAGCAAAAAAAATTAAAATTTTTATAAATGCATTTTTTTTTTGTTTCCACAATTGATATTTTGGTGAACATTTTTTTTTTTCTAGAAATATATGATGTGCTACGATTCATTCTTCACTTGTAGCTTACATTAGTCTTTGGTTACTGTACTACAGTGTTACTCTTGTACACGTAAGTAAAAATTATATTGCCATGGCACACTAATTGGACAAAGAAAATAATAGAAAGAAGAAAAAACCAATTCAGATTCGCCTCTGTTCACTTGGCTATTGATTATTCGATAAAACTGGATGAAAAGGCTCTCCACATCAGGCTGATGAAGAGCTTTCCATAATTTCAAAAGTACACGTTTCAAATTGAGCGGATATAAAGCCAAATCTTCAGCCATTCTGTTCCCGTTCGATCTCATTAAGAAAACACGGAGAGAATATAAAGAATCGAGAGCAATTCTACACCAATTTCACCATTCGAGAACCAGATTTGTCGTCTCGAATACTTACCTTAAAACCTTCACATTCAAAGATTTTCAATTACGTTAGACACATTCATCCTGATGGCTTATGGCAGAACTCCTGAGACACAAGACTTTGAAAACAAATGAAGTGCAAAAAATAAAACGATGTTCTTAGCGAGGATTTCCTTATTACATAGCGAGTTTCTAGCTAGAATTTGGAACTAAATCGACGGGGATTTCAAGAGGGATTCAAACTCTGACAAAAACTAGGAAAACGTTTAATGGTCTGTGAGCCACGAGGAAATGAAGGAAGATGAACATTATTCCAAAAATAATAGTTTAAAAAACTAAATAACACGCTTTACTTCCATCATGGACTTAAATGTAAAATGTAAAAAAAAACGTGGGGGCTTTTGACCTATATTCTCATATTTTGAATTTCAGTTTCACAATACTGAGCCTACAAGAGCTCAAGAGAATTTATGTCGAGCACTCCACGCTTTTTTAAAATTTGAGTAATTAAATTATAAATTATTTTTTACTTTTTAGTCCATGTTGGAAGTAAAGCGTGTTTCTTTAGTTTTTTAACTATTATATTATATTTTCACTGAAAAGTCGAAATTTATTACCTCAAATTTTCAATTTTCAATCTAATCTGACCAAAGTAACAAAATTCATCCACCATGTTGAAAAGGGGAGCATTCTCCATTAAAAGTGATTTTTTTGTAATATTTTGGGCCGCATCTTGAATGCACGAATTTTGACAACAAATCCATAAATGTCGGACCACGAAAACCGTCAGACACTAATTTTGAATCGAATCGGACCATAATGACAAATTTCGTCCACCATATTGGAGGCGCCATCTTCGATTTATGAATTTTGGCAAAAAATTAAAAATCGACGACCTAAAAAACTCCTGCATATCAATTTTGAATCGAATCTGACCATAGTCATAAATCTCGTCCACCATCTTGGAACAGCCATCTTGAATTTATGAATTTTGATTGAAAAAAATCATAATCTCTGACCCCGAAACCATTAAGTACCAATTTTGAATCGAATCGTACCATTATCACCAGTGGCGCAAGCAGGGGGGCTTAGGAGCTGTAGCCCCCCCCCCCGCCAGCCACTAAATTACTACTGTTTTTCATAACACTCGAATGACAAAAAAGTTTTGGTGACTGATAAATTGTATGTTCAGTCCCCCCTCCCCCCCTCCCCCACCAAACTGAAATCCTGGCTGCGCTACTGATTATTACAAATCTCGTCTGCAATCTTCGAGCCGCCATTTTTTCAGATACAGATGAAGCTATTGTTTCAGTTGATAGTCACGTTGGTGATAATATATTTTTTTATTTTATTTTTATTTTTTCAGAATGTTAACATGAACATTATTATTTTCAATATTTTTCAATTTTTTTAATCCATTTCGAAGTCTCAAAATTACAAAGTCATAGCCACTTTCAAAATTCGGCGCGAATAACAAGTAAGTACGTCACAATTTTACGAGAAGGGCAGATTTAGCGCAATTGTCATATCTCAAAAAGCGTCTGGAAAACCTAGAATTTTAGAATGTAAAAATGCAGAAATTCTCGATAATGATTATGAATTAATATACAGGGTGAACTATGATCACTTACAGGATATTATACAGTGTGTGCTGTCCCTAACACAAGAAGTGGAAAACCAAGTGAAATTTGGACTAGAAAAATTACCTATCTTGTATGAGTGTAAAAACGCGCCGCCCCTGTTTTTTCACACGTGGTTAGCCAGAATCCCGGTCGTAGTTAATTCTTTGCAAAACACAACGTATTAAACTAAACAAGTAAGTGAGTCAAATCGATGTAAATTGTTGAGTTGACGCGGTACAGTCATAACCAACCTTACGATTTCAATAATGGAAGGAAACAACGATAGTCGTCGCCGACCGATGTTTAAACCCTTTTTACTCCCATATACACCTACTACGTAGGCTAATTGTGGCAAATACCTGTCAGAAAACAAATACTTCCTTGACTAATACCACGACGGGTATTGAATTATATCCAACGGATACTTGTGCAATGATGAGGTACATTACACAAGGAAACAATTGCAAGTGCTCCCTGTAACCAAATGGCAGAATTTTGTTTTGATTCGGACAGGGGGGGCACCTGCAGCCTAGTTTCGAGGTACTTGCCTCGTCATCAGTACAGGATAGGTCACTACAGACAGCTTTGAAGCCATCTGTTCCCCGTCCGAATCAACCCACAATTCCGTGTATTTGGTCAATCTGGTCACGCGCTGATGAAACGGTTGTAAGCCGCTCCACCTGGTGGCGAGTAGATCAAGAAGCACTCCGATTCTCCGGGTCCAGATATCTGAACACAAAGATCAAACTCTGCAAGTGGTCTCCCTATCCGAATCAAACCAAAATTCTGCCGGAGCACTTGCAATTGTTTGCTCTGCAATGAGGTACATCGCACAAGTATCTGTTGGATATAATTCAATACCCGTCGTGGTATTAGACAGGGGAGTAGTTGTTTTCTGACATGTATTTGCCACAATTAGCCTACGTTGTAGCTGTATATGGCAGTAAAAAGGATAAAAACATCGGTCGGCGACGACTAACGTCATTAAACGATCTCCCAAAGGAACTCTGAGTTATGTGTTGGGATATCCGACTAAGGAAACATGTTTGCAACATTACTATTTCAAAATAATATAAGGAAATATGTTTGGATATTAAATGTCGGTGTATAAAATGAAAATTTAAATCGCTTCGCATGCAAGATCCATAACTAGAAGTCATGGAAGTTCACCTGTGAATAATAAATAAACTTATTATTCCACAGGTTTTTCGAATAGTTTTTTCTAGGCGTGCGACTACGACTTTGATGCCAGCAGGGAGTAGGTTATAAGGAAGGTACTCCAATGAAATATTCATCTATGTCAATTATAAGTTTTATTGATTTAGTTTACAGTCGATCATAGAATGTAAACATTTTAATTGGGTAGGTATGAAATATTTTATCGTTGGGACCAAACTGACAGGCTCAAATCTATTGATAACCACACCCCGATTATTGTACGTTGAAGGACAGATGAGTTGATAACGACATATTCAATCCAATGAAACATAACCGAAAACTGAAATGCGATTGATCAGTAGAAAATAACAGATTACAGGTCCATATAAAATTTTGAAGGGGTCAAATGACCCAGCATGAAATATATTCAGAAAGAAAAGAGGAACATTCTCCATGAAAATTGAAAAATGTGATTTATTTGTAATATCTAACAGAAAACAACTACTTCTCCGGCTAAAGCAACGCTGGGCATTGAACTATATCTCATAGATATTGTGAAAAGACTAACTGAATAAATGAATTATTTCTTGAGTAGATCGCAAGAAATGTGTTCACCATGACTCGTAAATGATATTAGGAATGTTTTGTGTCGTTGAAGCTATTGGGTCTACTTTCAACGTCATGTGGTAAGTTTTTCAACGGTCTTTCAATTTCAAATTGTTTTCCAAGCCCAAAGACTATTTCAGTCGACAAAATTTGCCTGGCAACCGAAAAAACTTTAGATTTACATCACGTTCGATTCAATAACGCAATTTCCATTCGCGATATTAATGAAAAAATCCAATTATTTGTTATACTTCAATTAGGCTATTGATGTTTACATAGATTTTGTTAATATCAATAAAAATGCATGGAAGAGGGTGGGGTTTTCAGGCAAACCAACACAATGTGAAAGGAAATAAGGAAATTGCTATAGAATGAATCAAGGGTTTCTGAATTATTTTTGTATAAAGTTCGAATTTGAAATGTTAGCATATTGAAAGATTGCTGAAAATTTTTATTGTTAAAGTTGCCATTTCCGTCAAAGGGCTGCACCCTTCCGAGCAACCCTCAGAAGTCATCGAGATATTTTGCGAGCTAGAGAAGACGAAGCCTTACCTTTCAACGTGTGATGCCAAGATTCATCAGTCGAATGAAATATATTGATAACTTATTGAAAAGAGAGTAACAGTTAGCAGTCAGTTATCAATATTTTGAATTTGCACAACAAAGGTATTCATGTTGAAAAGAGAAACATTCTCCATGAAAATTGATGTAGTTCAATGTCCAGCGTGGCTTTAGCCGGGGAAGTAGTTTTCGGTTAAATATTACAAATAACTCACATTTTTCAATTTTAATGGAGAATGTTCCCCTTTTCAACATGAATACCTCCCAAGAGGTTATCTTGAACGTTGGAAAATATAGCGACAAAAGTTTGTCTTTCAGCCGTAGATGATTCCATAACAGATTTTATGAATATCCTATTCATAATTTCTAACAAAAATCGAAATGCAATGCCCATGACAGGTTTATGTCAAAAAATAACTTTCAAAGTGTCACAGCAGAAAAAATATTTCTATCATTTTCCATCCTTGTTCTGTTTAATTGCTTCTGAAGAGCCTGCTTTCCAATTCTACCAATTTCCCTGATGAGCTTGGCAAAGCGAAATAGATTTTCGTCGACAAAAATGTATCAGGGATGAGAGAAATGCGAGAGAAGAGAACCTTTCTTCAATGAAATGAACGATTTCTGTTAGTGATATTAATTTATTTAATGATTTTTCAATGAAATGAAAACTAGAGAAAATTATAAAAAAATCAACTATCTGAATGAAAATGCGAATTTTCCCTTTCAGTTAGAGTCTTTTCACAATATCTATCAGATGTAGTTCAATGTCCAGCATGGCTTTAGCCGGAAATGTAGTTGTTTTCTGTTAGATATTATAAATGAATCACATTTTTCATTTTTCAATTTTCATGGAGTTTCAAAGTGCTATGATTCGTTCTTCTCTTGTGGCTTACATTTTTCTGTGGTTACTGTGCTAATAGTGGGGCTAATGTGGTCCAACGGACCACATGACTTCTAACTTCGAGGTTATCATGTAAGATCGAAGGGAATGGGCAGATGACAACATCAGGGGCAAACCTGGAGAGATAATCTCGTATACGGACGGATCCAAAACCAGGGAAGGAACTGGTGCTGGAATATACAGTGAAGGGAGAAACTTTCAAATAAGCGTGTGTGAAACTAACCCGAAAAACACAAAAAGGTGAAGGTGGAGCTGACAACTAAGGCGTGTACTCGGAGTTCTTGAAAGTAGCCGGGTAGCTCAAATTTTCCTCCGAAATACAGCATAGCCGCAAAAGTTATTTTTGATCTGGAACTTTGGAATGGTTCGGTATAAAACCGACTGCAACTTTGATGTAGCTTGTTGAGTTGTGAAAAAAACCCAAAGCTGATGTAGTGTGTGTTTGACACGAATTCTTTCAGTATAGAATTTTTGTTCCCAACGAAGAATCACTATGGATCTTCTCAATCCTGGTTTCCGTTCAGCATCCAGCTTCTAGAGAGGTATCCAGGTTAACTTACCCTTGCCCACTGGCTAAGGACAACCAACTGTTGGTGAGGCAGCATTCACTGTATCGAATTACCCCAGTCTCCTGGCACGGGAACAACAGCTGACTAATGGAAATGGGATTGTACCATTATTAAACCCACAAGAAACGAGGGTATCCTCAATTCCACCCCTGTTGGAAGTACATCCGGAAAACTTCTGTCATTTTCCACCATCAAAACATCCGAAAAATTTCCAGATCTTTATTTCTTCATCAGGGAACCCAGTCTCCACTGAGAACCGGTTCGGAATCCATCCAAAAGTCCCTGCTCGGGCGCCATGACAACCAAGGCGTGTACTCGGAGTTCTTGAAAATAGCCGGGTAGCTCAAATTTTCCTCCGAAGTACAGCATAGCCGCAAAATGTATTTTTGATCTGGAACTTTGGAAT
Source organism: Chrysolina haemoptera (assembly GCA_958298965.1). Classification (NCBI taxonomy): domain Eukaryota; kingdom Metazoa; phylum Arthropoda; class Insecta; order Coleoptera; family Chrysomelidae; genus Chrysolina; species Chrysolina haemoptera. The sequence continues at coordinate 26,793,171 of OY282598.1, forward strand.
GGTTCGGTATTAAATCGACTGCAATTTTGATGTAGCTTGTTTAGTTCTGAAAAAAACCCAAAGCTGATGTAGTGTGTTTGACACGAATTCTTTCAGTATAGAATTTTTGTTCCCAACGAAGAATCACTAAGGACGAAATGCCAGGCCGTAGATTGCTGAAAATACTAATTACATCATTTAGAAGTCCAGCGAGGTAACTAGAAAATATCCGAGCCCAGAAGTCTGGCGGATAGCTTTTCACCGAGCCACGGCTGCGGTGAGAGTGATAAAAATAAAAGCAAACATGGCCGGCCAATGGGGAGCCACGCCACTTGTGGGCGGGGCCTATTGGACTTCGCGGACTGAATGTGCTCTCTTGAGTACCGAAAATGATATTATATTTTCAAATAATATATCAGACAGGAATATTTACAAAATGAAACATCCAATTTAGAATGAGTGTTTCTGGGAAGGTAGGACAAGCTGGCGACAGGACCAGCAGCCGAGCAAAAAAAATTATAACTCGATGTGAATCGTTCCACATTAGAAAATAAATGCTATCCTAACCATTCCTGAAAGCACGCAATGTTTTGCTCCAAACAATAAATGGTGACTTCAACCAGACCATTGTTGACATGAGGAAATGCATAACTCACGAGAGATATCAGTGTTGTGTGGCGGTTGCCGATTCCTGCCGCTACCGCCACAGTGATGATTAATACCGCCTACGGATGATTACGATAAGTTATTGCCATTCAGAGCCGAATATGGTTTATTGATTCGGTGCGAATTCAAATTATCGACTCGATGATACTGTAATTGAATCCTTTCTGCATTATGTATACCCTAGGAAACTATTCGAATATAGTTTTCGTAGGTAATACAACAAGTGTATTGGTGATTATCGAAATGAAAATTCCTTCGACTTTGAGAAACAAATTAATAATAATCGGTAGACGAGTTGTATTTGTTAAGACTATTCCATGAATGAAATCAAAACCATTTTTATTTATTATTAATGTTAATATTGAAAGTACAATTAGTGCTGTTGAATATTTTGACGCAATTCATATCGAGTTCGCCCTAACTGCGCAGAGCAGCTGTCTTGGTATTTAAAACTTCCCGCTATTTCAGTGACCATTCACAGGGCGCGTCTTTCGTTGGTTGTCTTTAGGTTTGGTCTTGTGACGGTTTCGGGTTTCGGACAGTTTATTTTGTGAACGCGTCGAACGCGAACAAGCCTATTAAATTGTTCAGTTCATTGGTAGATAGATAGTGACTCATCGTTCATTTTCATGCTTTTACCGTAATTGAAAGGGCGGAGTTTTGGTTTACGTGTATGCAAAATTTGTCGAAAAGTTGATATGAATGAAAAGTGAAGCGTATCATGGTTTTGGTCAAAATTCGGTGTTGGGTCAAAAGTTTGTCGAAAATTGTGAAGTTGTTATGAATTAATAGTTAGTGCTCATCATGGTTTGGGTCAAAGTTCGGTGTTGTATCATTATACCAACTTGCTGGTGGGGTGAGTTTGTTTTATAAAACAACCAATGACGAAGCGAACTACAAAGGTATCTAATAGCCAATCAAGTGCCGAACTACAAAATCCAAAACATGCTGTTTTCAATTATCAATATGAAAATTTCCACCAATCAAAAACGCGTATTTTAGCATGAGTGGAATAGTCGTTTGCAATTACTATGAATATACAAAGGCGATTATTGGAGGAGATGAACTGATTGTACGAGTTCTTGATATTTCCGGTGCTATTTCCGAAAGAGAAATCCAATGGAATGCATGAAACTGAATTACAAACCACTGGCAGATATTCGGTACAATGAATCTCTAATAACTGAAATTAACGAAGAAATCAATATAGTGTTGATTACTGATGGACTAGTGATCAGTGGGAGCGACGTCAATTAGTCAACTAACACATATTAGGTATTCAAATATTTGCATGAGAAGGTAGGAGTCTTCAGAAACGATATGAACTTTTCCTTTTCCTTCTTTGATCATTTTTAGCAGAGTTATGACCATTCAAATATTCGGATCCGCCAGAATTTTCAGCGGCGGTAAAGGGTGAACCTGAAATTTGATGTCGGCGTTCAATCACGTTTTCTGAGAAAACGAACGCATTCCATAGGAAATTACTGGGAATAATTTTTGTTGAAAATTGAATTGTTTTTCACCAAGGTGAGTTGTTTTTCCAATAAATCATATACTTTCCAAGATTACAGCAAAAATCTAATTATATATTTTTAAACGAAAAAAAAAAAAAATGTTCCACTACTGGAATTTTGGTAAACAATTTTTTTTCGTGTTTATCATGGTTTCAACTACTAGCATACCAAGTTTGGTGGTGCTACAATCCATTCTTGTCTCAAAACCCAATCGTACTGGATTATCTGTAGATTCTGTGAAATTTCATTAGAAAGGAATGCATCCACCATTGAAAATTGAATAAAATTTCCCATCGAAATGTTTATTAATTAGAGCATGAAATCATTTGTATTGAAACCTTTGACATAACTCGAAGATGTTTTCATACCCCACTATAACAATCGATTGAGATTGTAAGCAGCATAATTCGAATTTTCTTCGGGAAATGCCGTAGAGAAAGGAATACTGGATGTGCCGCGGGTTATCTAATCAAACTCCCCTTCAATCGCCTGTTTTTGCATCCGTAGTGATCGTTAGGGGCTTTCTTCGAATACAAAAATTATTATTGAGCCATTGACGATGGGAAAATTACAAAGAAATGTCAGACGGAATTGAAATTGTAACAAGCACTGCAGCAATGGCACTTATTACCAATCAGAGTCGGTCGATATGGTTAACATTTTGTTTTGCTTTGTTCAGAGCTCTCTCTCTATCGCGTATTGCGGTCCAATTAGATTCGATTAACGGATTTTTGTTTTGCTCGATATACGTTATTAATGAAGAAAACTAGATGGGAAATAACAAGTTATGATCAGAGTGTGTGCAGTAGTTCCATAATTAAGCAGTGAGCCTTGAGGTAACTAAAGGAATTATCTGATATACACTGAATAAAATGTGGTACGTTATATCAATAAATGCCGTTTTTTACCTCTCTGTTCATTGGCAAAATACATTTTTCATCGTGGCAATGAATAAATATTCACTGACTTTTGTAGGTATTTATTGATACAATTAATTCACGTTTATTGAGATCAAAGATGATCGTTTCTTACATTTATGAACAGTTTTCGTTGCTCCTGCGGAAAAGTTTATTGGGGTGAGGAAAGGAGTACACTGAGATCAATGATGATCTAATTTCAGACCTATGAACATATTTCGTTACGGCTTTGAAAAAGATTATTGAAATGAAGAAAAAAGTACATTGAAACAATGTATATTATTTCACGAAAAAAATGTGGTACATAATATCAATGAATACCGTTTATTACCTTTCCGTTCATTGGCACAATTAACTTTTCATCGTGATAATGATTAAACATTCACTGATGTACGAAGGTATTTATTGATACAATGAATTCAAGTTCATTGAGATCAAAGTTGATGATTTTTTATATTTATGAACAGGTTTCGTTGCTGCTATGAAAAGGTTCATTGAGGTGAGGAATGTGGTACACTGAAACAATTTGAAATTCATCAATGAACATAATTCATGGTCCCAGAGCACTGATGTATATATTTAAAAAAAATATGGTACATTTTATTGATGAATACCTCTTCGTTTATTGGCACAATACATTTTTCGTCGAGTCAATGAATGACCATCCACTGAAATATGTATGTTTTTATTGTTACAATGAATTCAAATTTATCGAGATCAATGATGATCTATTTTCAGACCTATGACATGTTTCATTGCGGCTATGAAAAAGATCATTGAAATGAAGAAAAAAGTACATTGAAACAAAGTATACCATTTTATGAATGAAATGTAGTACATTATATTAATGAATACCGTTTATTACTTTTCCGTTCATTGGCACAATACATTTTTCATCGTGACAATGATTCTAGTTCATTGAGATCAAATATCATCTTTTTTTACATTTATGAACAGGTTTCGTTGCTGCTATGGAAAAGTTCATTGGGGTAATGAAAGGGGTACACTGAATCCATTTGAAATTGTTCATCATGTCAATGAACGTAATTAATGGTCCCAGAGATGATTTTATTGTTACAATGAATCCAAGTTTATCGAAATCAATGATAATCTATTTTCAGATCTACACACAGGTTTTATTGGGGCTATGGAAAGATCATAGAAGGTGTAACGAAGTAACTAAGTCCCAGTTTTGTTAGGCAGATAGAAGCAACATTTTCCTTCCATTCTATAACTCCGTAATTAATATGTTCATGAATATAATAATAAGCGTTATGTAGAACCAAGCCATATCGTGTTTAAATATACTCATAAATTTTGCCGGTATCTGTTCAGCCGAATCCTCGCATAGAAATCTCCGTTGCTGGCAAGTTAGCTTTAGCTGGTAGTACACAGCGCTTCCACTAGAGGGACCACTCCGCACGACTTCGTTGTTTGCACAGAGCCGGTTAACTCAAGCAGACAGAAGCGATCGTTGAAGCATCTTCTCAGGTAGCACAGACTACAGAGACATCCGAAGAGCTCCGAAAGGAGCCAGCTGAAATAAAAGATAACTTGGAGATACGCCTTCCAATCAGGATTGCGATGTTCTGACGAATGCATGTTAATTATTTTGTATATCTTTCGGAAACTCACTGTATGCTCAATATCACTTGGAGGCCTTCATTGCATATACGAATGATATGCAATGATTGAATAAATACCACTTATTCAAATGATAAACAAAATAATTAGTTCAATGTGTGAAAGCATCACAATAAAAAACTGAAACATAGATTCAATGTATATCAATTATTGAATTAAGGAATAACCGATACTCAAAATAATCACCGTTCATTGGATTGATGAAAAATATCCATCGTCGAACTAATCTGAATCATTATATCAATCATACAGCATTCATTCGAAGAATGGACAATAATAACTAATTTGATGAATACTGTTCCATCAGTTGAACGAATACAATTTATTGCTTGGGTGAATACTCTTCATTCGTTTGATAAATGGAATTCATTACCATATTTAATGTACTTGATCATGATATCAATGAAAGCATTCATTGATATTATTAAGATCCGTATTCATAGTATGGATAAACAGTGGTACATTGACATAACGATTGCGTTCATTGGACCAATATTGATAAAAATAATCATTGAGTCACTGAACTTTTTCATTGTATTCAGGTACCAATTTTTTTCTGTGTAGAAAAAGATGTCATTTGATCCATCAATCAATCAATAAATGTATGATCGATTAACAAAAATACATTGAAATAAATTCGTGGAATTATTTATTTAATTAAATGTAATACAAAGAAATAAAAACTAATTCGAAAATACAAAAGCGTTTTAAATATAAAATAATATCAAGATGAAAATCTTGATTAAAGTCCAGGACTTGAAGTGATGGCGCATTTGCTGTTTCAGTTGGAGGAAAACCCGGAAAAACCCACAACACCATCAGAATTCGGATTATCAACTCTCTCGTAGAAAAGGACACATGCTTCCTGAGAGATGAGAGAATCAATCTTGGATGATACACGGGGGTCATCGAAAAGGTGCCATCAATTAGAATAAGGGTGTTTGCAATATACTGTATAGTGTCCTTGGAAAATGCCTGCTGATATTATAATCAGTATTAGTTCCATCCTGGACAGAATATTGGTCCAAATTCAAATTTTGTGTGGGAAAATCAATGTCCAATTTACTGGCATCAGCGAAGAAACTCGTTTTAATTGTATAACTGGAATTTTTGGAAATGTTTGTACACGAATCATCTTTTTGAATTCCCTTTTCATTCCACAAGTTGAGCAGAACTTTGACACCCTGTATATTGAATACGAAGAAAATTGGGACACATGCTTGTATGAAGAAAACATCTCATTTTCACTCAAAAAACCTATACTGAACGTTTGGCGGTATAAGCCTGGGTCACCCTGTATTGTATACCGGATGGATCGAAACAAAAATTGAAAATTTTCGTTTTCTCAAATGAAAACCCACAAATTTAATTTCAGTAATGGAAATGCCACACAATTTCCTTTTCAGTGATGTATCACACTTAGTATTCATGAGTAATTACTGGAACAACTCCCTTATCTTCTATGGTTTTTATTCGACTAATTTCTCTCGAAATTATCATTTTTTTCGGTCATTACTACTACATCTTTATTGTACTCCCCTGAAAATATCCAGTTGATCTTTCATCTAGGTACCACAACCACATTTATGTTCACCTTGAAGTGTATGACAAATCTTAATGCATTTCATTCACACGTGAAGTAAATACCAATTTTGATACATCATTGGAAAGAAATTTTGTGACCTTTCCAATACTGAAATCGAACGTGTGGATTTCCATTTAAAAAAACAAAGATATTTTTCAACTTGCTTTTCGATCCTTCTAGTACACAAATGTAATGAAATTTCAATTGTGTGTCATGTTACAGAAACTAGACCATATTGAAGTCATTTCGCCTCTCATCGATTTTTAGACTTATTTTTCCACAAGGAGTTACAGGTTGTTGAATAACTCCATGTTTTTTTAAGTAATATTGATATACCTACTTATCTCCGGAAATAACGTTGAAAAACATACATGACACATAAAAAATATGGGACTGTTCAAATATACAGGGTGACATTGGCGCAGCCAGGGGGGGCTTTGGGACTGCAGCCCCCTCCCAAGCCACTAAATTATTACTTTTATTCATAACACTCGGATGACGAAAAAAAAGCTCTGGTAACTGATGAGTTGTATGTTCAGCTCCCCCCTAAACTGAAATCCTGGCGGCGGTACTGTAGGGTGACCCTAAGCTCAATTGCTCGTTTCAGATGTCGTGAGACAAAGAATATTGCAGTACCTGTAGTTTTTCAATCAATCATTTTAGACCACAAGTGCGATAGTTTGTTGAAATGGTTTTTTCGGGAGGAACATATAAATGCCAAAATATAGAGGTTGTCCCATTAATAATTTTGAATCTAATATTACGTGACCGAAAACGAAAAGCTCTTTGGGTAACATAATATCAAAAAATGCTGCACCAATTGCTTTAATTTACAACCCCAAAATTACAATTTTCTACTACTCTCGAGTACCGAGATATTCCCTGTCCAAAACCTCGTGTGCCACCCTGTATCCCTTTTGTACCCCAATGGGCACACGTAAGTTTTTCAAACGTGTTATAAACGTGGCATTGGTTGAATAAACGTTTCTGGTTAAACATTTTAACGAAAATAATTTAGTGTAATCTTCAACGTTGAAAGAATACGTTATAAAGATGTGTTTTCAACGTTACTTCCTCAACAACTCGTTAAATATACGTTTAACAAACGTTATGTTAATTCAAAACGAATTTTTAGTCAAACTCACTTTATGCGATTCATTTATCAATGTTTATGATTAGTTCCTCATCCTTTTAGTTGGTTTGAACAATGTTGTTTTATTGAGTATCTTCGACGTTCAAAAAACCTGAATGAAAACGACAATAAGGCGATAATTAGTAAGCAATTGTTTAATATACCGCTGTTACACGCGACATTTTTTCGTTTCATATTTCACAACGTTATTTTAACGTCCTTGTGCCCATTGGGATATAGCCCACAGTAAACATTAACAAACGCAAACTGATTTCATTATAATATGAAGGTTATCCTATTATTCTCAAAAAAAATTAAATTTTCCCCCTGAAATATTATCTACATTCTGGTGATATGCTCACATTTGCAAGTCGTTAACTGTGAGAACATTTGGAAAGTTACCTCCACATTTCAAAAATAACAGACCACATTTGTTTTCATAAACTGAATATATGCGAGAACTGTAGGTTTGAAACTAGAGCTAATGATGAAAAATTGTACCTTCAGAAGCAGAAGTTTATTCCCGAAATGGACCGTTTCAGATATTTTAATAATTTGTAGTCACATGCATAATTAGAAACTTTTGAACATGACTTGAATGAAAAGTATATCACAAAAAATACCATGCTTGATGCAAAAATAGCCTTAGTTCACATTGCACCAATCGAAATAAATGTTCGGCCAACAAAAATAGAATTATTTATTTTGGTATAATTGATAAAAACGACAGCTTCTCATTGAATTCGAAAAATACTCAAATGAAACGTATTCTATCACTTCTACAACGAATATGAGGGTATCGAAAAACATCAAATTTGATATATCACTCTGTATGTATGTCCATAATAACTATCAGTATGATTTAATGGAGGGAAATTATATAGAATAAATCGATTAATTACTGGTAAACGATTAAGTAATATAATTCTGCAACTTTACGATCACTTTAATCATAAAAAATTTTAATTGATTATTGTAAAAACCTCACTATTTTTTTTGTTAATGTCCACCAGTTTACACGGAAAATATAGTGATTATCAATATTGGATTTTGCAAGAATGCAAAAATACATCAGAAACGACCCCAAGAAGGTTGTGCATTAGAGTACAAGTGAATAAACATGCGAATCACCTGGCGAAAACTTGCTGAAAGGGATCCCGACTCTTTATCGACTGAAACCCAAGTTTATTTTTGCGAAGTCACTTTGATATAAGTACCTACTCACCTAATGATTATACAGAAACTTTATAATCAGCTTTAAAAATAAGTTTAGAGGTTGAGTATGAGCAAAATACTAAAATTCAGAGTTTTGTACGACTTGCCTACGCTCATTTCATATTTTTATCCACAATCACCTTATAATTGAAGTTTTATCCACACTTATGAACCGTATAAAGTACCACTTTATCCACTAGTGGAATAATGAAATTACTTTATTCCACTAGTGGAATAACGAAAAATACAATCTTGAATATCAATCACATTTTACTTATTTATCATTAATATTAACATTAACATTTATATTAATAGACATTTCGTTCTTCGTTTTAACATAATTCAACACCTCCCAATATTTTTGTATGTTATTTCAATGATTTTTGAGGAGATGACAGCCGCTGTTAGAGCAAAACGTCAAATCATTTTGTGATGAAAAATTTCCGCGATTCTGATTCTAAATGAATGTGATTGTGAATAAAACGTTGTATTGCATGCGTGTTTTAGATACATTTTATTTGCTTAAGAAATTTAAACATTCTTGCGCAAATAAAATGATTTCTAAAACACTTATACAATAAATAACTATCAAGTCTCTTATTATATTCTAATACCAGATGAGCGTATACTATACAAGTCTTGACATTCCTCAGCACAACAAAGCAGAAATCTGGGTTCAAGGCAAAAAAAACGACCATCAGTGTGTCGATTCTTGGTGCTTTCTGCTTTCACGAATCTAACGTCCATGAGTAAGTTTATCGATGAAACTACAACTACGAAGTTTGATTACAAATTGTATAACGATGATAATAAAAAAAAAAAAATTTAAATTGAAATTTTGCAACCATCTTGCAAGAGAAACACTGCAGAAAATACTCATTTATTGCCTCAAATTTGATCTTATGAGAGTCAAGGGCCTATTGAAAGTATTAATCTACTGTGGCATATGGAATAGGATACTTATATCATTGAATGAATGGGTATCTCTTTCATATTATTAGGGTGCTTCTTTGTGTTCCAGAATATCTCCTGTATTCCATACACCTTAATCCACTATATTGGTTGCTAATATAAACTCCACCATATGACATAAATATAAAACTTTTCGTTGGCTTACAGTCGCTATAAACTAGATGTTATGAAAACCAGGTATATGATATAGAGTTCAAACACCTTCCTTTTATAGTAGTTGTCAAAAAAGCGGTTTCTGTGAAATTATGTCGAACAAACTGCCTAATTGGCAATATCTGCCATACGTCTACTTGAATGCACTCATAACGGACAAAATTCCGTACTGAATCGAAGTAATTATTGTAATTGCTTCCGAAATGATACCTTATTGCACCCAATCTTGCAGTTATAATAAATTTCCTCACAATGTTTGTATGAACCGTGATTAAATTGTTGCACCGTATCGTAACTCCATATAAACACGAATCGGGCTTGGATAAATTTTCAAGCGTTTGTAATTAGTGAAGCTGTTGACGGGAAACTGATTCAATAGAATGAATCTGTTTCCGATGAAAATGTACAGGGTGATTTAAATTGGTCACTTTTGGGGGGTTTGGTATTTTCGGTAACGAATTATTTTTATTAGGTAGAAAATTCTGAAATTTGGACATGAGGTCTCTGAATAATTTGAAAGTTTTTGACTTTTGGTAAATATCAAATCATTTAATAGTATAATGAAAGTAGAATGAAAGTCATACTCATTAAATATTTGTTTCTCATTTGGATTTTCTGAATGAAAATCATCAAAATCGATAATGTCGTCACAATTAATGATATATTAGAAAATAATTATGATACTTTGCATATGCCGAAAGCTCTGCAGCCACTTGATATATCACATTGCTGAATTACAACCACAAGAAAAATATACTTATTTTACTTATTTTATCAGTCACAGTTACAGTTGTTAACGTTTAGGGTTATCTCACTTCTATGTGACCAATACAGTTCAAGTAAACGATATTGTGCGACGTTGAAGTTGTTGGAACTCTCAAAAGTCGAAACATAAGCTTTTTATTTCCGCCAAATAAATTATGTTTGAGTTGTTTTATATGATTCCGTTTTATTGATCAAATAAGTTCATAATGATTCCAAAAAGTTATTCATTACCACAAACTCAACAATAAAAAATTGTAAATTCCAATTATTTCTGAGTTTGCATGTAGTCTTGAAATTGTAAACAACTCTTTCAAATAACATTAAATATACCACTTTTTGCCCAACCTGATATACAGAAACAAAACCCTATAAAGTGTTTTTGGCCAAAGTATGGTTCAGCATGTATCGGTATTGACGACATAAAATTGTATATAGTCTAGGTGCCACCCCATGCCACGTGTGCCGTTGTATGTCCCCTCAGTTTCATTAGGAGTATAGAAAAAAATTGGTCACATGGTCCGAAGCATGTTAGGTTGTTCGCCATATTTGAAAATGGCCGCCAAATAGCAAGTTTTTTCATTTGAATACATCTTCTTAACCATTAGTCCGATTTTAATTTCCTAAACATCATTGCACTCCTTCTTCAAAGGCAAACAAATCTTGTAACCAAACTACTTTTGATAAATCCAATAGTTATGTAGATACAGTGAGATTTTTAATATTGACAGTACTTTAAGGCGTAGTGACGACGAAAAAGACGTTAACTTGTGCATTTTTTGTAAAAAATCTTTGCAATCATGTTCAAGTAAAAACGATAAAGAAAACATTAAAAGTGCTGCTATACTCATTGGACAAAAGGCATTGAAGATGAAAAACGCATTTAATATCACATATTACTCGAGCATATACTGATATAGACCTTACATACCTGAAGAAAACTAGCTGAGTTCGGAAGCAGAGGGTAAAACCGGCACCTACATCAATAATAGACTAGTAGATCTGGACCCAGTGGACGTTAAAAAAAATATATAGTCTATAACTAATCGAAAGTAAAAGACTGGAAACTGTGAACACAGCAACTACTGAAATCTCAGCAAGTAGCTACTTTGAAAGATGTAGTGTTTTACATGCGAACGACTATCACCAGAATTGTATAAGAATAGTATATTCTGTAACAAACTTCTCAGAGTACTAAATCTTTCCCATGGCATGGCTTGGCTCCACCATTTCCCTAGAAAATCATGGGATTTCATGTTTAACCAAAATAATGGAAGTCTCTCGAGGACATCTGAAAGAGCCATTACACGGCGTGTGGAGTTTCGCGCCTGGCGTGTGAACTGACACTCCACGCGCCGTGAGAATGGTGCAGCGTGCCAAGTTTCGGGCAGAGTATCATGTCCCGTCGATTGTCGGTAAATTTACACAGTTCGAAGGAAACCCACCGCGTGCGGAGTGGCGAGACTGCGGTGCAAAGTTCACGGCGCGGCGCGTACAACACCCGACTTGTCAATCAAAGGCCGTGAGATCGCTAGCGTCCAGGCACGTGATCGGCGTGGCACTCCGCAGTCCACATGCCAGGCGCGTCACTCTTCACGCCGTGTAATGGCCTGTTCAGTGTTGCTCGAAAGGGGGCACCCGGTTGATGGAAATAACATTTTTTTTAACAACGCTGTGTCTTGCCTATTAGTGAGAGAAGAGCGTAAACTTACTGCCATCAGAACTGACTTCAGATGAAGGAAATAAAAACTTTTCAACTTCTCAAAAACAATTGGAGTAGATCGGGATAAGGTAACCAAATCATTGGAGTAACAATTGGAGTAGATCTCTGTGAATTTCAGGATCGATAGATATACCGGCGATGAGTCTAAATCTTGCCAGGGGTTGATCTGAGGTGATGGAATCACCCAGGAAAAATATAGGCTCAAAATTCCAATGAATTCGGAATCAGGACAACAATTTTATTACAAATACAGAAAATGTTCAGTTCTGAAAAATTCAATCTGTCCCACTTCTCATGGAAACACCTCCTGGCGAGCAGTGTATGTCACTAAGATTTAGACTTATTGCCTCTATATCTACCGATCCTGTAATCTACAGAGTTCTACGCCAATAATTATGGAAACTACGACAGTGTTTCCATGAGAAGTGAGGCAAATTCGGATTTTTCAGGACTGAAATTTTTTAAGTGAAAATCTGCACTGGTAGGTGTTTCACAAAGCCCCGCAACAAAACTGAGGGGACATATAACGTCACACGTGACATGGGGTAGCGCCCGCACTAATATAAAAAAGATTGTCTAGCGATTGCTTACACTTTATATCGAGTAAGACACCAGCAGAATTGATCATGGACCAGCAAAATGGAATGGACCAGTAGAACTGGTAAACACCGACACTGTAGATGTCTGTAGACCTCTGCCACGTGGAAAATGTCCAACAAAAATATAGAATTCCAATTCCCATCTTTCTCTTCCATGCTCACATGGCAATACTCAACAGGAAACGTTAAAGTCGTATTGACATGAAGTGAACGGTGTTTTTCGAAGTACGGAAGTTCTTCACTAACTCCACGATTGACTCGGCATAATATTTTACTAGCGTTTGGACCCTGACAATGGATTGCGCACACGACTGCATATCTTTCCAATAAATCTTTCTTCTCGATTGTTGAGAGAAGAATTATTGCAGGAAACGTCCAATAATATCAAGGTACTTCACTTTAAAGATTTATGCGTGTGCATGTTTTCGGTTTGAACGTATAGCCCAATAAAGTGAACTCGTTTCATTTTTTCAGTGTCATTTCCCAAAGGGGTCATGAATTATTCAGTCACTTCTCTCACAGGGCCGGTAAGGCGAATGTGGACTCGGTGCAAAGTGTTGGGGTCTGAAAATTTGCTGAGGGCACAGGAGCACACACATTAAAACTAATAAAAAAAGTAACAGACATTTTTTTTTCAAAGACAAGCTTTTATTGAAATGCGCTGAAAAGTATAGAATAATTTATTTAGATCATTTTCAAAACAATTCCACTGTCCTTGTCTTCCTGAACGCGTAGAAATTCGAAAGGATTTCCCATTGTTTCCAACGGGCAAAATTACGATGATCAAAAATGTCTGTTGTGAGGTCTTAGCAAAACGAAAAATGTTGCAAAAACTCGAGAAAAAAAATCGGAAAATCTTTCTGAAGTGGAAAATGTTAGCAAAACAATTTCACAAAATTTTACTCCTCTGCCCCCTATCGCCAAAGGCTGGATAGAAAACGAGTGAAAACTCTAAAAATTGTCCGACGGTTGCGGAAATAAAAAAATATTGGATATGAATATTCTGTTGAAATATGGTGGATTTTTAACAATAATAACAACAACAGAGATTCTTTTAGAATGAAACGATATGCGATAATGCGATAAATGTAAAAGGTGCGCTAGGATCCTATTCTAGCACATAAAACCGCAAGAAAACTTCCGAATGTTCTAGAATTTTTTCAATATTTTTCCCGTATTCTACGCCATGAATTCGACATTACAAAGCCGTCAAAAAAGGAAAAATGATAAATTTAAAAATTGGTCCAACTCAAAGTGCATATACGTAAAAACGCCCACCAAATCTATGTTTTACTAGTAATCGATTTAAAATTCGGTCAGCGTAAGGAAAAAAAATTGAATTTGACGAATATAACATGGAAAAAAACGGCACCTGCAACCTCTAGATAACATTTTCATCTGACGACCGAATCGATTCAGCATGCCGAAATTAGTATATGCTGTGATTTTCAAGTCGATCGGCACAAAATGAATTTTCAGCCGAAAAAACATCAAAGGGTTATACCTTAAAAATAGCCAAAAATCCAAAGTCATCAGATCCACTCGAAATTACCACCGATATGATCAAAATTTTATGCTGATTCCGAAAATGTATGATTTGAATATGTTCGGATACACAGTGTACCATAAAACAAAGATAAATGTGCAACAAAAATTGTATCGCACGAATCCGGCATCCTAGTATACAAAACCACCTATAACACCTACAAGCGAACTGTTAAGCCAGCAAGCAATTGTAGGCAATTTTCTTAGCTTTCTTTCTATATACCTATGTATTTAACGAATGTGTCTCGTTATGGTCGCAAAATGCGATAAATGTAAAAGGTGCGCTAGAATCCTATCTAGCACATAAAACCGCAAAAAAAACTTCCGAAAGTTCTAGAATTTTTTCAATATTTTTTCCGTATTCTACGCTATGAATTCAACATTACACAGCCGTCGAAATATAAAAAATGATAAATTTAAAAATCGTTCCAACTCAAAGTGCACACGTTCGTAAAAACGCCCACCAAAACTATGTCTGACTAGCAATCGATTTCAAATTCGGTCAGCGTATAGAAAAAAGATTGAATTTGACGAATATAACATAAAAAATATTTAAAAAAATTTTGTCGGGAAAAAGGCACCTGCAACCTCTAGATAACATTTTCATCCGACGACCGAATCAAGATAGAGCAATTCTGCGAACGCCAATCGATTCAGCATGCCAAAATTAGTATATGCTGTGATTTTCGAGTCGATCAGCGGAAAATGAATTTTCAGCCGAAAAAACATCAAAGGGATACCTCAAAAATAGCCAAAAATCCAATGTCATCAGATCCATTCGAAATTACCACCGATATAATCAAAATTTTATGCTGATTCCGAAAATGTATGATTTGAATATATTCGGATACACGGTGTACCATAAAACAAAGATAAATGTGCAACAAAAATTGTATCGCACGAATCCGGCATCCTTGCACACCAAACCACCTATAACACCTACAAGCGAACTGCTAGGCCAGCAAGCAATAACATTCTCTTGTAGGCAATTTTCTTAGCTTTCTTTCTATATACCTAAGTATTTAACGAATGTTTCTCGTCATGGTCGCAAAATGCGATAAATATAAAAGGTGCGCTAGGATCCTATTCTAGCACATAAAACCGCCAGAAGTTCTAGATTTTTTTCAATATTTTGTCAATATTTTTCCCGTATTCTACGCCATTATTTTAATAGTGATATTTTGTGATGCATGCATGTGACTGAATAAAGAACATTTTGAATGGAATTATAATTTTATTTTTAGGCATTTTTGAATTCGTATCAAAATCATAACCTGAAAAAAAATCACAATATCCAATCAAAACTACTTTCTGCGTTCTGAACATACGAAAGCACATTTTGGCAACGTAAACATCGAAATTGTTCACTGATTGAAAGCCACGATTACCATCAAAGAATAGATCCGAAACACTTCATCAGCAATATGCCAGAAGATTGATATTGGCCCAAGTCCAATCACTACACAAACGGGTAGCTTCAATCCAACATTTCCGATAATGACGCCGAAAGCTGACCACTTTCCGCTCTAGGAAATAATATAGGGTCGGGGATACAATAGTCGGATATAGGAAAGCTGTTAACAGGAGCAGCTGTCTTTCACGAAATCTGGATAATTTGTTCGGGAATTCATAGCTATTGTGATATACTTTATGTCTTTGGGTAGGCGGCAGCTTCCTTTTCTTTGTGGTCAATTTCTGTTGAAATGGCAAGTTTTTTGGTACGGTAAAAAGATGAAAGGGGTGCCAGATGATAATTCATATGAATATTCTGTTGAAATATGGTGGGTTTCTAACAATAAGAACAACAGTGATTAGTTTAGAATGAAACAATTGATGGTTAATTCAGTAAGTATGTGAATTGTAACAGCGAGAAATTAGGAGACGTGATAAATGGTGAAAATAAAATTGAGTTGAAGATCTATAGAGTATGAAAATTATAGAGAAATTTCGAATAAGCCCCATTATTAGCCCTGTCAAATAATGTCTGAATATCAGTCGATACCTGGAGGTTCATTATCAGCTATCGGTATTTGTGCTAACAAATTATCACAAGCTTTTGTTTAACTTTCTTGGGTCGTATGTATGTCTGTCTAAAAGGTTAAAAAAAATCTATTTTCAAGCGCTTGCTGATTGAGTTGAAATTGTGCACACGTATTGAGAACCGAACACAGTACAACGATTTCACAAAATGTTAACCCTCTGCCCCCTCCCGCCGAAGGCTAGATTGAAAACGAGTGAAAACTCGAAAAAATATCCGACGGTTTCAGAAGTCTAAAATTATTAAAAAAAATTCAAATGTCGGGTCTCGCACACTCCTCCTTCTCGAAATGAACAAAATGCGGAAACTCAGAATGAAGGAAAAAAAAAATTTAAAAAGTTCTAAAAAATTTTAAAAAACCAGACGAAAAAATAAATCATTTTCAAAAAACATCAACTTTTCTCGTATTCTGGAATGCGTAGAAATTCGGAAGAGTTTCCCATGATTTCCAACGGAGGAAATTACGATGATCAAAACTGTTGGTCGTGGGATCTTAACGAAAAAATTGACAAAAACTCGCCAAAATAAAATCCGCAGAAATAGTGAACAATATGGGACAATCGAATCCAACATTAAAAAATTGTACGTCTCTACCCCCTTTGAAAAGCAGAAAGAAAACGCGTAAGTAAAAGTACGAAAAACAATTTCGGTGGTGAAAAATTTTGGCAAAAAAAACCTGCCGAAGTCTGGATAGAAAACAAGTGAAAACTCAAAAAATTATCCGACGGTTTCGGAAAACAAAAATTATATCGCAGAAGGGGGAGTCTTCTAAAAAAAAAAGGAAAAGTCAGAATGAAAAAAAGTTATTGAAAAACAATTGAAAAAGTCGATAAGACGAACGAAAGAATCATTTAAAAAAATCAACTTTCCTCGTCTTCCTGAACGCGTAAAAATTCGAAAGAATTTCCCATTGTTTCCAACAGGCAAAATTACGATGATCAAAAATGTCGGTCGTTCGTGAGGTCTTAACGAAACGAAAAACGTTGCAAAAACTCGCGAAAATATAATCGGAAAATTTTTAGGAAGTGAATTATTTTAGCAAAACATTTTCACAAAATTTCACCCCTCTGCCCCCGTTACGGGACTCCTGACCGGCCATGAACCAGTGAAGGAACACCTCAACAAAATGGGGCTGTATAATGGAGTTCCTGACTTGCAGAGTGTACGGTAAGGATAGAGGAACATGCATTCACGTTTTCTCCGACATTTCTGCTGGAAAGCCTGCCTACCGTTAGGTATGAGGCCATGGGATCTACCATTTCTCAAGCGAAGATACTGCGAAGGTGACCCTTTCAAACTCCGCACTCCAAAAATTGGCGGACAGATCCAGAACTATACAAGGCACACTCAGTAAATAAATTTACAAATTCGAACAAGACACGTAAGTACTGAATTGTGTACTGTGACAGTACACAATCTCCACATAAAGGAGGAGGTTTAAGGGAGTAGCCCTGACGTAACGGAAAATGAATCAGCGGAGTTTCACAGTATGTCTTCAGTGTAGAGACTCATTACTTCTCTATAAAAACAGGATTTTCTTTTTCGTAGGAAATAGAACAGAATAAAAGTCCTTCCATTAAAACTTCAATCGGTGTGTATATGTAATATTTTAGGCAATGAAAATCACTTTCAACGAAAAATAAACCGTTACCACAATTTTTTTGGAATGATTCTCTCCTATCTGATTTTTCGTTCTGAATTTATCGGAGCAAAATACATTCATGAAATTGTTTACAGCTTCATAACTTGGTGCATTAAAGCGTTCAGTTCGCAACATAAATGACGGATTAAACAGAGCCATAATCCATAAACTAATCAGTTTCACACAAGTGGTTCTGAATATTATTATGGTGCCGAATAAAAGTATCGACTGCCAGGTTTATGCCGTTACGCATGACAAACAAAGCTAGCTGTGTGTGGCAATAAAATGGTTGGAATCGTCATTTTGAAAGCTTTAGTAGTATCACTAGAGTTTTAATTGGACAAATCACATTTTCATATTGCAATGTTCATATTTGATAAATGAGATTTATTTCGACGCTCTCTTGCCATACCGACGACGTATTTATTTGTTCCGCATTTATTTTTATGGAATGGTGATGTATGAAGCTTTTTCCTATAATATTCCGCATCAACCGTTAGCAGTGGGAGAGTATAGTTACATGTTGGTACATATACTATCTAAATTTTGTTCAGTATGTTAATTGATTTGATAAATTTCACAAGTTTGATTGTGTTGTTTTCATGCAGACTTTTCTGAAGGTCGTTCAGAAATCCATGATATTCTCTCTGCTGTTGATAACCGGGACATTCTGTTGAGATTTTTTAAAATACTGATTTGTATTGAGATTGGATTGTAATAACGAACTAGTGTGGCATAAAAGTTTGTATGTACCGCGTGCATAAACATCTATTAATACCCTTGGTACATAAATAACTATTTCTCAA
The DNA here is from genome assembly GCA_958298965.1 of Chrysolina haemoptera. NCBI lineage: Eukaryota > Metazoa > Arthropoda > Insecta > Coleoptera > Chrysomelidae > Chrysolina > Chrysolina haemoptera. The sequence goes on from OY282598.1 coordinate 26,812,063, forward strand.
GGATCGATTCCGCAGGTTATTTTCCCATTTGCATATTTTTTGTTAGTGGAAGAAGTGATTCTCTAAGTAACAAATGAAATTGAAAAACATTCCGATCCATGATTCAAATTACATTTTTCCATTTCGTTCAGATGGAAAACAGCCACCAGTAAGAAAATAAATGCGGTAGAGATAATGAGTATATACAAAGAAGTCTAACTTCTAGACTTCGCTTTGTAAAAAATGATTCACAAAAGGACTGTTTACACAAAGTAGCTCGCTGAATTCTTCGCAGCATTAAAAGAAAACCATAAAGGCAATTTCCAGAGAAAATCCGGAAAGACTATGTAAAGCAAATATGATAGCCTCTCGGATTGAGAAATGGAAATGAGTTTTATTTTTTAGTCTGCCTTGGTATTAATTTTTATGCTCGAATTTATGAAAAAAATAATATGATAGAAGTAAATTACGTAATACCGTTTGTTCCTGAATGGATTGGAGTGAGATTATAGAAATGTGAGACACAGGAAAATCACATTACACTACAGATCAGTACAGATGTGTCCGCTGTGGGTAATCCAAGTGTAAATAACACAAAACACAACAACCGTTGTAGCAACCAGGGTTTTCACTATCAAGCTGTCATACAGTATCGGAAAGTTTTCATCGGGGTATGCTGGTTTCATACGAGCGTAAAGAATAGCTTGCTATCATGTTGAGAGAGCATTACAATTTCTCCCCGACTCGCTCGAGAAAGGGATATCGACGTGGCTGTTAATTCGTCGGACGCGATAGTACTGCGTCTCTCTTGTTTATGTGCTATTATCATATCATTGCGTTCCTTGTTGCTCGCATAGATTTGTCTATACCCCGATGACAACTTTCCGATACTGTATACATATATCTAAACCTTCTAAAGAAAAATCGATGGAATCACTCAAGTCCCTATGAATTTTCTAAAGGAAAACATTTCGAACGAAATACAAAAACCTTATGAAATTTTTGAATTGCTACAGATTTTGTGAATGTTCCTTCTTTGCATTTTGTACATGAAAGCTCTTTTATCATTATCCAAAGTTTCCTCACAAATAAATAAATCCACAGAGTGTAACAGTCTTAGTTTTTTTTTGCGCAATCAGTACATAATGGTCCCAGAATAGATACACCGCAACTGAACGATTACAGCAATATGTTTATTTCAATGTGGATTTCAGTTGACCGACACAAAGGATTCTACAATTTATGGATTTGTCTGTCTTCCAGAGTCTAGATAGACCAAGCCTCTCCTGCTTTTTTACTACCACTCAATTTTTCGTTGATTACTGTCGATAACACTCTGGTTTCTACGTCAGCAGAATCTTGTTGAGAGCAACGATGAAATGAGGTGCAAATCTTTGAATTTGTTTTCCTGATGAGTCTGTTTCAACCTCAGAGTAATAAAGACCATAGCGATGTCTTCTCCCTACTTGCCTTGAAGTTAACATAACTCTGTTTGTTTACAAGCAAGTGCCTTATACATGTTAAGTCTGTATCCATTCGGGTAGTTTCGTGTATGCCCGCTCATTTCATTTGGATGAAGTTGACATTCTTCATTTGTTTTATGGTCCTTCTTACTATAAATGTAAACAAACTGTCGATAACATTTCACCACCCGTCACCCCCCTCTCCGACAAATTGTATAGAAAAGGATTGTGTAGGTACCTTTTCTTCTTTTTCCTAGAATATTTTTTCCAATAGTCCAATAATAAACTTATTTCAATATGTTCAGGGATTCATCAAGCCAAGTAGCTTGAATTTTTTCTTAAATACATGACTTGAGTTCAAAACTTTTGAAAATTTGATATTTGACTTGACCCGATTTACGTATAAATAGTATAAAAGAAGAGAAGAAGGAATGAAAAGAGCAGAAACTACAAAAAATCATACAACAGATGAAAATATAGAAGAGCCAAGTAATACATACCAACAACTAAAATTAGAGAAACAGCAGGAAAAGATCGACAAATGGCAAATACAATGGGAACAAACAAAAAAAAGGAGAACAACGTATAAAATATTGCCGAAGGTGACAATAAAACGAATCGCGCTATCATGGAAAACTACACAGCTGATAACGGGTCATGGGCACATGAAGGCCTATAACAAGAGATTCAGACTGAGAGAAACTAACGGAAGGTGCAGATGTGGAACAGCGGACAAAAAAACAGAACATATAATCACAAACTGTGAGCTACAGGCGAGAAGAAGAGCGAGGACAACTAAGAGACTGTCACAATGACATACCCACCTAACTTTACGGATGTTAACAAACTGAACACACAGATGCTGGTATACCTGAACGAATGGGGAGAAGCTATGGTCGAAAACGACGAAAATTGATTCCAGAGTCGGGATCCTAAGCTATGAACAACAAACACCACAAGAATAAGAAGTAACACTAACAACCAACAACATCACAACATATGAAATGTACTAAATAAATTTGATTTTGAAAATAAACAAACAAAAAAAAGAAATTCAAGGATAAGACATTTCTCCACCAATTTTTAGAGTGCGGAGTTTGGAAGGGTCACCTTCGCAGTATCTTCGCTTGAGAAATGGTAGATCCCATGGCCTCATACCTAACGGTAGGCAGGCTTTCCAGCAGACATGTCGGAGAAAACGTGAATGCATGTTCCTCTATCCTTACCGTACACTCTGCAAGTCAGGAACTCCGTAATACAGTCCCATTTTGTTGAGGTGCATGGCCGGTCAGGAGTCCCGTAACGGTTCTCAGCTGACTTCTAGTATGCCGTTCGTTTGTAATATGGTCCTTTGATGTAGTTTTTCGTGTTTTGTTTCCTGGGATGCTCCCCCTATATTGTTTGTGTCTGTTGTTGCACAAAGCCTTTAGTGCCACTTGACTATCAGGATGTTAATATACGCATTGGAGCATGGCGTTCATGAAAGACAGAGGTATAGGTGTCCAGTGAGTAGCTGATGCCAGTAATCATATTCCTGGAGAACACTTCTGACCCCGCTCCACTCTCATTCTTGTATCTATCTGTGTACCAGATTTTTCCTTAGGAATGCCCTTGAGCAGCGGGCCGTCCCAATCAGTTCTGTCTGCTATCAGCACCCTGACTTGGTTATTGCGATCAGTTCTCTTTCCAGCGCGTCCCCGATCATAATTCCAACGATGCTCATGTTTCCTTTCCCAACACTCGAATTTGGTGTGTTCTGCAGTCTGGAGGCACCAAGCCCTGACTCTCCCTGCATCACTAGGTGGAGAGGAGGCAGTTCCACGAGTGTCTTCATGGCTGCAGTTGATTTCGTTGCCCCTCTGATTCCAAGACAGGCAAGTCTTTGTACCTTGCCTGGTCTTGTTATGGCTCATCTTGGTTGTGTCTTGGACCACCACACCAAGGAGGAGTATTATAATGGAAGGCATCACCACCTCGATGTCGTTAGGTCCTAGGTACTCTGTTTTCGTCACCGGGTGAATGCTACCATGGTTGCCTTGATGGGGTTGTCGTTGAGCCCCTTCAAGTCCGTCTATCTCGTAACCAGGTTAGGAGTATCCTGCATGCGATCTCCAACCGTTGCCAAGGGCTGGATGTCCTGCGTCGTTCAGAGTTTCTAGCAGTGAGTTCACGATCAGATTTCACAGAAGCAGGGATAGTACTCCATCTTATGGGTATTCTCTGGTCGCCCTGACCACTAATACAATAATGTGTATCAACCGATTCCTCAGCATTGAGTATATGTAGACCACACATGGTTCCTCAATGTCTTTGTGTCTAAGAGCTCTAATTTCCAGAAAGGCTGCTAACAGTACATCTTTATTTTCAAGCGTATGTTTCACCCTCCTTACTGACCCCGCTCCACTCTCATTCTTGTATCTATCTGTGTACCAGATTTTTCCTTAGGAATGCCCTTGAGCAGCGGGCCGTCCCAATCAGTTCTGTCTGCTATCAGCACCCTGACTTGGTTATTGCGATCAGTTCTCTTTCCAGCGCGTCCCCGATCATAATTCCAACGATGCTCATGTTTCCTTTCCCAACACTCGAATTTGGTGTGTTCTGCAGTCTGGAGGCACCAAGCCCTGACTCTCCCTGCATCACTAGGTGGAGAGGAGGCAGTTCCACGAGTGTCTTCATGGCTGCAGTTGATTTCGTTGCCCCTCTGATTCCAAGACAGGCAAGTCTTTGTACCTTGCCTGGTCTTGTTATGGCTCATCTTGGTTGTGTCTTGGACCACCACACCAAGGAGGAGTATTATAATGGAAGGCATCACCACCTCGATGTCGTTAGGTCCTAGGTACTCTGTTTTCGTCACCGGGTGAATGCTACCATGGTTGCCTTGATGGGGTTGTCGTTGAGCCCCTTCAAGTCCGTCTATCTCGTAACCAGGTTAGGAGTATCCTGCATGCGATCTCCAACCGTTGCCAAGGGCTGGATGTCCTGCGTCGTTCAGAGTTTCTAGCAGTGAGTTCACGATCAGATTTCACAGAAGCAGGGATAGTACTCCATCTTATGGGTATTCTCTGGTCGCCCTGACCACTAATACAATAATGTGTATCAACCGATTCCTCAGCATTGAGTATATGTAGACCACACATGGTTCCTCAATGTCTTTGTGTCTAAGAGCTCTAATTTCCAGAAAGGCTGCTAACAGTACATCTTTATTTTCAAGCGTATGTTTCACCCTCCTTACTAATTGGGCCAGACTGCCTTCGAGTATGATTTGCAGTGCTTCGGGTCCCTTATACAGCATGACATGGTCGATCCCGTCTGGTCCCGGTGATTTGAAGGGTTTGAATGGGCCTATTACCCATCGAGTTTTGTCATAGGTCACGACCTTCTTTGCTATATCCCAACCTAACCTAGGTTCAGTATCTTCAGTTCCTCTGGGTTTCCATAGCACGTGTCTATTTCATCTGTGCTCCAGGAAACTGAACTCTCAGTAGTTTTTTAATTGTGTCTTCTCCTGTACACGAGTGCTCCCCTTGTTTATTTTTCAGAGAGTATATTGCTTGTTGGGTATCCTTCTATCTCGTCACAGTGCGTTCTCCAGAAGTACCTCTTGGATTTGTCCAGCGCTTTTTCCAAATAGCCAAGGCGTTTTTGTACTGATACCACCTTCCATTTCCTTGGCCTCTGTTGAATTCTTTTCTGGCTTGCTTTCTCAGTTCTGCAAGTTCTTTGTGCCACTAGGGCACCTTCCTTGTGGTGTTCCTTGTGATGAGTTTTGCAAAGCTCGTTGAACGTAGAGATGGCTGCATCATTGGGTTCTTCCACAGCCAACTCTAGGTCCCTGTTTGTTTCCACTGTTTGATGTGTTCCTTGTAGTTTGCGACCTAGGTTTTCTCTGTACGCTTCCCAGTTCGTTTTCCTTATGTTCCTATGTCTCTTTGTAGATATTGATCTTTATTTTGAGGTTAATTTGTCTGTGACCTGAGCCACTCACCTTATCAGATACATGCCATTCTGTAACAAGAGTACTCACGCATGTTGATGCTATTTTTACGTCGAATAACTCCTTGTTTTTTGTGATAAAGGTGAGTCTGTTTTCCACAATCAATGTGTCGAGGTTTTCAGCTATTATTTGTAAATCTCGCTTCAAGAACGTAATACCCATATTCCTACAAAACGAATTCCATTGAAAAGAAGAAAGACCAATTCAACAACGCTTTACTAAATACATTCCTCATTCACAAATCCATCTAATTTCTACTGAATTTGGTGGAAAGCAAAAAATATTTTTTGGTCTGGTGAATTTTATTAATATGCACTTGGCATATGCCGAGTCTGCAGAGTGGGTATATCCAACACGCAAATCGAAGCTCGTTAGTCAAAATGCTTAATTATTGGGTGCCTTTTTCTGATTTTACAGCACAGGAATATTATTGGTTCACTTATTTTTGTCATATTATTCAAAAGAATGTTTGGAACGGTCTATGAAAGCTGGAAATATTTTTAGTTGGCCCTTACTTGGCCATTCATTTCTCTGAATGGATGTGACAATTCTGACACTCCTCCCACAATATTACAATAGTTAATGAAATTTGTGAAATTGGGCATCTATCCAAATAACGAATTCTTGATAACTATAAATTTAATTCAAGTAGAAATGAAAAGTGATGAAGATTGAACGGAGAAAATCGTGGATAGAGCAAATATGAGATTTCTTTGACATAGTTCAAAGACAGAAAAAGGTATTCGTTGCTTCAAGAGGATTGTTTATTCATTTTGAATACAGATCTGAGAAAATGAAAAGTTACTTCGATGGACTAGTTATTCGAAAGTAAAGTCTACGACATGCTTTCCTTTTTCTATGGCAATTTGATGGAACTTTTCGAAAAACATGCGCCCCTTCGAACAAAAATCCCCAGCACCATGGCTCACATACAATATCAAGGAAATGATATCATGTAGAAAAGAGGCATTTAATAAATATAAAAAGTCTCGCTCCTTGCTAGACTGGACATATTACCGCGAACTGAGAAATTACATTACGGGTGCGATACGTCGAGAAAAAAAAGCATATCTGGATCATATTCTCCTGCAAAAAAATTCAAAATCTACTTGGAACGCTCTACGATCTCTTGATTTGTTACGTGAAAAAAGTAATACTGAAATACCACCCGACCTAAAAAATAAGGACCTTATTAATAACCATTTCAATAGTATTCCTCAGCTCATACCTTCAGGAGACCAGCTGTTATTACTCGATAAATATGAAATATTACCAACTACCGAAAAGTTATTTACTTTCTCTCGCGTTACAGAAATAGTGGTAAGAAAGCACATGTACGACATCAAAAGCAATGCGACAGGGACAGATCAAATATCACTTCGTATGCTCCATTTGATAGATGACCATCTACTGAAACATATCACTTATATAATAAATACCATGTTAATGGGTGCTGTATTTCCTCAAGTCTGGAAACACGCTCTGGTTATTCCCCTTCCCAAGTGTAATACACCTTTACATTTTTCGGACCTTCGTCCCATAAGTATTTTACCATCTCTGTCTAAAGTTGCAGAAACGTAATGAAAGAGCAAATAACCTCCTATGTACAGGAAAGTAATATTATCTTGTCTGGTTTCAGACAAGATCACAGTACTACAACAGCCCTTCTATCTATTACTGATGACATATTCAAAGCTACCGATGAAAGCAAACTGACATGCTTAGTATTGTTGGACTACAGTAAGGCCTTCGATAATCTGGATCACGGAATTATCTGTAAAAAACTTCGCTATTTCGGTTTCTCTAGCAAGGCTACTTGTTTAATTGAAGACTATCTGTGTAACCGTAGTCAACGTGTAATTATACACGGAGATGTATCGAGTGCCTTACTTGTGTCAAAAGGTGTGCCACAAGGATCCATTCTCGGGCCACTATTATTCAGTATATACATTTCTGACTTTTATAAATCAATAAATAAAAGTACGATACATCACTATGCAGATGACACCCAAATATATTTCTCGTTTCATAGTGACAGTTCGCAAGAAGCCCAATTGAATATTAACAGAGACCTCCAATCTATATTTGACATCTCTTCTGCACATATGCTCAAACTTAATGCAAATAAGTCTGTAGTCATGCTTTTTGGACCAAAGAAAGTGAGAGAACTTGCACTTGGAAATTTTGAAATATGCATCGATGGCAATAAATTGCCATTACTTGAGGAAAATAAGAACCTAGGACTATACTTCGATTCTGATCTAAGATTCATGAAACATGTTAACTATCTTTGTCAAACCTCTTATAACACCCTGAGGCAGTTATATCCGAATCGTGATATACTCTCTACAAAACTTAAAATGAAACTTTGCGAGTCTCTGATTTTTTCTAAAATTTCTTATTGTGATAGTATTTACGGACCTGCCTTACTGCAATATGACGCACATCGCTTACAACGTATTCAAAATTCGTGTTTAAGACTTTGTTATGGAATACGTAAATATGACCACATCTCGTCAAAAATGAAGCACTCTGGTTGGTTGAGACTGGATACCCTCAGAACTGTGCATCTTTTAACTATCACGCATAAGATCCTCATTTCTAAAAAACCAGAATATCTCCTTCGTAAATTGACGACTTTTTCGAATACTCGAAACAGTAAATCACTAATCATACCTAGACATCGTTCTGCCATTTTCACCCGCAGCTTTTTCATACAATGCTCCAAAATTGTATAATCAATTACTCAGTGAATTTAGATCGTACACTCTATCAAATTTTAAAAAAAGATTGAAGATTCACTATAAGGAAGCAGGGAATACGTGAATACAAATATATGATACTGCATGGCATTGGACTTTCAGACATCACGATCTAGAAATGAGTTGAATATTTTTATCTGTTTATGGTATATATTTATCTTTCTTGGCGTTTCTCCACCTTTTTATTTTAAACACTTTTTTGTTTGCGGTTAAGTTGAAAAACAGCTCTTGCTGATACTTCGCCGATTCATCACTCATGTTTTTTCTTTTATTAGTTTGTAAGTTTGTTGTTTTTGTTTATGATGTTGATGAATAAAGCCGATTTATTATTATTATTATAACATTAATAATAATAATATTGACCTCGATGAATATGTTATTTCAATATTCGCTTTAGATTTTCCATTTTTTGGGATAGTGTAAAGAGAAAGAGATTTCGACTCTGTCGAAATTATTCGTTTCATTTGTTTGAAACTCAACTCTCCGGCATACTCTTCGAACTTTGTTCGAATAATGAATCAATAAATATGCCAAATTCATTTCATATTTGCAAAGAAATATTAATTGGTTATTTTTTTACAGTTGTAGGAAAAATACTGTATGAAACTCGTGAGCGAAGTGTTTATTTTACTCGTAGGAATATATTTCCTACTCGTAAAAAAAAGTATCACTTTACTCACTTGATACATAAATTACTATTTCAATCAAAAACAAAAATAATCAGATACTCTTTTTAAAATATAAAATCAATGTATTTGTGAATCTCTCAACTGAATGAGCTTTCATGTTATCATGCTTATAAACTTCAAGAGCTCGCCACAGCAGTCCCCACGGACTCTACCATTACCGATGAAAGACAGCATGTAAGCGCCATCGTGGGTGGTGTGACATGAAATTCAGCTCTCAGGTTAATTGGTTATAAGATAAACCGACCCATAGCTTCTTGGCACTTTGGCTATCGGTTAATTGTTACATATTTAGCCAAAGAGTTAATTAGATCACTTCGAGTTTACGTAACATTCCCACAATCCTTATACACTTTCGAATCATAATCCGCATGTTCCCGCTGAACGGCTGGTCGTTTCATAAAACTTCAATGGAGTTATGATAAGTCGTTAGCGTGTTCTGGTTTTTTGAACCGACAACGTTGACTAATGCTATTTATTTGGTGCATTACACAGACTGAAAGTTATGAAATGGACTGTCTGATTAATGAATTGAAACAGGGATACAAGTTCGCCAATGCACCGTCGGAAATGGGATACTTGCATGTCCTATGTTACGGGTCAATTTTCAGAGTCTAGAGTTTGTATAAAATAGCCCACCTCATCTCAAGTATTCCTCATATTTTCTTGTTCAACTTTCTATTTTCTATTATCTTCTTCAATCATCTATCTCTTCCTATAAATTACATTCACTTAATTCTCAATTAAACAAAACAATTTAAGATTTACCTGAACCCACTCCAACGACACCTTTACGTCTAGCAGTTTCTTGATGCCCATCGACAACGAGCGAAGGTAGCTGCTAGCTACTAAAATCATAATCTTATTATCTCCAATTACTTCAATTCAATAAAAGTATTCTGTATAATTTCGATTCCAGATTGTTGTTATATTCTTGGCTCCCAAAGGTAAACATGTCACCTGTCAGGTAATGCCCATTTATCAATCATCTGTCAGGATGGCTGGTAAGGAAGTTTTGACATAGGTTGAGACTGTCACCTGCTTTGGTCTTTTTCTACACTGGCTTTCAGCTGGAAAGGTTAATTGGAGGTCCATGTGCTTGGCTCAAATCGCAAATTTGCGGATTTTCTTTCTCAGATGAAAGAGAAATTATAGTGGTAATAAAGTAGCTCTTCAGGAAAAGGCTTCACATAACTGTGGATTTCATTTATACTACTATAAATTTCACCACTACGTTAAGGCCACACCCCATCCCAGGTATGTCGTTATCTCACCATTCAGTCCTTTCTACTAACACAGTTTCCCTAATCCTCCGTCTAACTAATCTGGGATAGTCATAGATCAGTCAGGCCCGATATATAATAAACTGAAACACTTCCAGGCCTTTTTAGTACCCCCTTTGGGTGCTCCCATCTTTCACCGTGTCTACCATCCATTCACACTCGCCCGAACCCTCTATCGAAGTGAACAGCGTCACGATCCATCACCACCCAGTGCGAAGGGCCCTCTTTCATCCCGACTTCGGAGTACTGGAGCCCCACGGTCCTGACGATTGCTAGAACCGGCCTGCCTATCCCCGAATTAGCGGCACTGAGGATCGACATCGAGTACATCCATACAGATAAGCTTTAAAATATTTTATTGAGAAACCGAGCTCATACGGCTTGCTGGCCTTCATTTCATTCTGCCTGGCCATTTGTGCATTATTTCGCGGTTTTGTTTGCTAAAATTTTGAAGTGACCTGAATTATTTATGAACCTACACCTTGCTAAAGAAGCAAACTTACCGAGGTGAAAATACCGTGTAAGCTTCTTGTATGATCATAAAAAAGGTATTTTTTTTATTGATTTCAATGATTTCCATGTGATAAAAATCTAATTTAAGCGCAAAGCAAGAGTTGTCATTGTCATTGTGTCGATCAAGTGTCAATCGAGGCTCCGCCTTCTATTTCCTCTTCTTCTGCAAACTCTCTCTTCTATTTCTCTACTTTCCTACTTAAGTGCAATACACTCTAAACTCCAACACACAGCCTCGTTAGTTATTTACCCACCCCACTTAGCCTGGCATTTCCGTACGAAACAAAAATAATCCGTGCTGCCCTCTTTCCCAGGAAAGCGGGTGGCACCTATCAAAATTGACATGGAAAAGTTGTTGAGTATGACACCGTTTTTTAAATGGACTAGTTTTCAGGGGTTGCTCGTTTGTGATGTTTTGACTACATTGGCCATACATATTTATGGAAGAAACGAGAGCATTCTGAAGTTCCGCAGTAATACCGTTTGTCGGACATCAAATCTCACATTTGGAATGATCTACAAAGTGAATTTGGAAATAAATTTGATGAAATATATAAAAATGTATACAGAATGTAGATAAAGTCTGTTTTATGCTAGGGTAAATAAGATTTGCCCAATGCTTGTTCATTCAAATCTACTCAATATTTTTCTTCGCTGGTTTCTGAAGAACCTTCTGGTTGATTTCCTAACCTAGATCGATTATTACCTCCTTCTTCTTCCGGCATAAATGGGCGGGTTTTGAAGGTACTCCACGTAGGCCTGTCAGTTTAGACCCTTTGTGCAACCGCATGTCTGTGGCACTAGTTGTTGTTCGTTCGGTTCTGGTTTCAGAGGTCCCTCAAGAGGTTTTCCTGCTAACTTGTGTTACGGGGTACCTTCGGATTCTCTAGTGTTCCCACTCATCTCAGAGGCACTCTTGGGGGTTCCTCTGGTCTGGTTGGTTTGGCTCACCCGGAATTAGTTCCGCAGTCCCTGTGGGTGTGGTCTTTAAGTCGCATCTGACGATAGTTGGGACCGTGTCTGGGAAAGCCCCAGGAAAGTGGTCACGTAGGTCCCTACTTTTGTTTCGGGGTACTTTCAGTTTCTCTGGATCCCTTTTGCGGAGTGTAGATTTGCCAAAGGAACCCTCGCCCTCAGAACGGACGGATTGGCTCCACTTGAATGGGTTCTGGAGATATACCTGCTTTGGTGCCCCTTCTAGATGGGGTATTTTAGTCGTCTCACGACAGACGGACCGTATCTGGGGAGGTTCGCAGAGAAGTGATTATGGGAGTCCCTTGGGCGGTTTTTCTATTAACTTCGGTATCTTCGGGGCCTCAGGATCCCGTTTTCAGAGTGTCCTCTTTCACAAGATGGTCAAGTAGCTCAGTGGTTGAGACTTTCGCGTTCGAAACCAGTGACTGCTGGTCGGCTAGGTTCGAATCCTTAGCGACTACAGATATTAATCTGATCGCCCGAGAAAGTGCTAGGAATCGCACATTAAAATAGTTGATTTATGTTACGCCATCTACGGAAGAAGATGGTGTGTCGAGTCCTGACGTAAAAAACATGCCTAGTCTACTTAGATGATTTAATTGTAATGGGTAAAGCATAAAACAAACATTGAATAAATTTCATTACCATATTGCTCATAGGCAGCAGACAGGAAATCAGAGATATCATTCAACTGATTGAACCTGTAACTGTCCATTATGAATCAAATTAAATTTTTTTCGTCATACTGCTGAAGCATGACCAAACGAAATGTACACTACACGTCTGAACTTTTATTGGAAAGGAAAAGTGTACCGCAGTTTCCTATTTGTTGGTTTATAGCCCTGAAAGTTCTTCACGTATTGATCATGTAACTTCATTAAATAAATGAATCCATTTCCTGTTTCAATCCATTAGAATTGTATTTTCATTGGGTGTCCCGAACATCAGTTTATTTCTCTTTTGGATAGAAAGTTTTCTCATCTCTGTCCCTATTGAATTGAGTTCATTAATTATTTTGTTAAATCCTCACCGTGAGTATTCAAAATCCCAGTCGTCAAATTTAGCTTGCGTATGCCTTGACGGAAATTTAACAGTTTCTTTGAGACAAAGTAAAGCTTGGTGTAAAAGAGCTATCAATAATTGATCACTCAAATCAGGACGATGGCTGAGAGATTTAATCAAATTGAGACATCGAAATGACTCATTTTCTCAACTTTGACACGTATTGATCTGCTTAATGTATATGAAGTGAATAAATGCAATCAAAGCATTAACAAAATCATAAACTGAAACTTATCTGAACTATTGCAGAAAATTGTGTGATATTTCAATTTTTTATCTATCCATTGGTAAAAAGTGTCGAAATAAAAAGCATACGGTGAATAGTTTCCACTATAGTAGGTATCATTCTTATTGTAAATGTTTATAGCACTGGCACCATCTGAAACATATCTGTTAACTTCCTAATTTAGATTTGGAAAAGTGATGTAAGATAACATATCGACAAGTAATGATTTTGCAATTACCTTGTTCTATCACTTATGTAGGTCACAGGTTGAATCTCATTTTAATCTGAAATGGTGTTTCATTTTAAGAATGATCTTAAGTAATCTTTTCATGTTTTTTTAACGAAAGTTTGTTTGAAACCTATAACAGTGAAGCGGTAATAACATAATCGTAATGATCTTCACAAAATTTCAATTTTAAAAAATTAATAATATAAATTATAAAATTGAATTGTATGTACATAGTAGAAATGTTGAAAAGGGGGAACATTCTCCATGAAAATTTAAAAATGTGATAAATAAATAAATCACATTTTTTCAATTTTCATGGAGAATGTTCCCCCTTTTCAACATGAATACCTCCCAAGAGGTTATCTAGAACGATGGAAAATGGCGACTAAAATTTGTCTTTCAGTCGCAGATGATTCCACAACAGATTTTATGAATGTCCTATTCATATTTTCGAACTAACACAGTAGAAATATTTCGACTGAATACAATATTGCACAAAAATGTTAGAACTTGCTGAAGCTGAGTTACTTGCCAAAAAATGCAGTTTTAAGTCGTATACAAATCCTCCAATTTTTTTTTTCTGATCCGACCAGCCACTATGTTGTCGTTAGAAAATAAAATATCTAGTAGGAATAAATTAAAAATTAAATTTTACACAGCAGATGCATTTTAACCGAAAACCGTAAAGTTGTAGTTTTCCCAATTCCTACTTCAGGACTGAAATTAATAATTTGAACTTATCCATAGCCCTCTAGATTAAAAATTAAATATCGAAATAAACAAAAAATGCTCACAAAAAGTAACAAGTGATACATGGTTGTATTCAGAATGTTATATGGAGACAAAAAAGGTGAAAATATACCAGGTGTCTCATTTAAAAATCAAAAGTTTATATCACTTCCGGTGAGACGGAAAGTTGCACGAATCTGAGTCACTTATCAAAAAATACAGTTTTATGTCTCATACAGATACTCCAAATTTCATTTCAATAAGTGCAAGATCAAAGAAGTTATAGGGTCGAGCCACTTTCCGTGGACACCCGGTATAGTTGTGGAAAAAGTATAGTATTCAACATGCGCATAATGGCTATCGCTTGGTGAATAACAAACTATTGAACTTCAAGTTCCTTCCCACACTCACTCCATTTCACTTTGAATCTGTCTCTGAGAAAATCTCGGAATTTATGAAAAACAATAATTCTCGCAAAACGCCTGCTTCGCGGTAATAAGCGAATGTGCATTTTATACCGTACATATACAACTGAATGGGTTTAGTTGTTGATAAAATACTTGGTCGCCAAAGCAATTTACTTTCTTTTCAAGTTGCAGCTTGCGAAACCATACAATGCAACGAATGGGCAATTCGTGATGCCACCACTGATTCATAGACCAGGCGTTTTGCTACGAATTCAAACGAAGGTTCTGTTGTAAATTGTCACAGAGAGTGTTTAAATTTTTGCTTTCTGTTATGCACTTTGTGAGTTTTTCGTTGTTGGATACCCACGATCCGCATTCTAGTTCAACATTTTCTCGACTTGGTTGAGTGTGTGAAACTGAAAACGTTGTTCTTGACATGATTTTTTGGGTTTATGACCTTCCACAATCTGAAAATGAAAAAAATTTTAATCCAACGAAATCTGTACAAGTGTAGAAGGGCAAATTAATTAATTTGCCCGATAAGTTGCTGCATTCACAAGACTGCTGTCTAGAAAGAAATTAATTTTTGTCAGTAACGTACCCTACACTGAATTTGCCTATCTGAAAAAATGAGATCGAATTTACAAAGAATACTTCTTTTTTTTTGAAAATTGTTGACGTTTCGGAGGCTGTATCTGCCTCCGTTATCAAAACTTCTTGAAAAGACGCTGAAGAAACTGAATTTGAATTGCGGTTTTGGAAATAAGATCTTTCTTTGACAGAGTCAAATGAAATCTGTCATACATTTTTTTGATTGACATTTGGTATCTTGATACATAGAGTGTTCGGTATCAATCAGTCACCATTCTATTAGTTCTTATTTCATCTCTGAGAAGAGGTAACCAGGTGCGGTCCATTTCGATGGAATTGGTTGAAAAGCAGTTGTTCGATAAAAGAATGCACGCAGTTTCCTTTAACTTTCTTTTTTCTTGATTTGATTCTCTCAATAAAATTTTGATATTATTCCATTCCATCATATGATCGCCATCAGATGTTAGAATATGTTCAGATATTTTCGAACCCGTTATTTTTCGATTTCTGATGTAACTTTTATGTTCTTCCTGTCGCACAATCAATGGTCTTGATGTTTCACCTATATAACTCTTACGAACAAGGTAAATTGTAAACACAATTTTTTGAACATTCACTAACGTTTTTGGGTTTTGTATGTGTGAGTATTGGACTGTCTGAGAAGATAAAACGGATTGGCCATAGGTATGATGTAAGAACAACATTTAAAACAACCAATACATTGAGATCAATACTCACACATTCAAAACCCAAAAACGCTAGTGAATGTTCAAAAAATTGTGTTTACAACATACCTTGTTCGTGTGGTAAGAGTTATATAGGTGAAACATCAAGACCATTGATTGTGCGCCAGGAAGAACATAAAAGTTATATCAGAAATCGAAAATATCCGAACATTCTAACATCTGATGGCGATCATATGATGGAATCGAATAATACCAAAATTTTATTGAGAGAATAAAATCAAGAAAAAAGAAAGTTAAAGGAAACTGCGTGCATTCTACACTTGTACAGATTTCTTTGGATTAAAATTTTTTTCATTTCAAAAAAAATCATGTCAAGAATCGGATTTCCTGGTCATAACTCTGCTAAAAATGATCGGAGAAGAAAAAGGAAAAGTTTATATAGTTTCTGAAGACTTATACCTTCTGAGGCAGGAGTAAACCCTTGAGACTTGTCTCACTAGTCTAAAATCGTTGTATATGGTCCAAAGAGGGTACTGATTCCTGCTTCAGTATAATTATTTCATATCAACTAAAATATACATGACTTTCGGATCCTCCGTGAATATCGTAAAAGGGTTATGTGAAGTAGGATAAAACACATTTTGGGTACTCAGATAGTCACATTATGTTATATTTGCATGAGGAAGTAGAAGTCTTCAGGACCGATATAACACTTTTTCTCCTTCTTTTACTACAATTTTCTGCAAAGTTATGACAAGTCTTATTTTTGGCCCTGCTGGAAATGGCAGTGGCGGATTAACGCGGGCCTGAAATTTGATAACGGAATTTAAGCAGATTTTCTGAGAAAACGAGCGCATTTTGTGAGAAAGTACTGGGTATATTTCTTGTGAAGAATTGAATTATCTTTCGCTCTGTTGAAATTGTTTCTTTATAAATCGGATGAAGAAAAGGTTTGTATTTCGTGCAGAAATTTATTTATTAAATCATATCAAAGCGCTTTCGACTATAAAGCCATCATCAGTGCGTACTCGTCAGGTGTACAAGAGCCAGACCATAAAAATATCATGTGTCCATAGGACCATGTAAAAATTTAGAAACGGGACATCATATGATTGACATTTTAAAAAATCCTTATTCCAGGATTAACTTAGTATACTGTCAAATGTTTCTTCATCCAATTACATTGGAACTGCACACAGCTTGACAATTTATATCTACTTTCGAAAGCAACAGCAAAAAAATTTATATTTTTTTAAATACATTTTTTTTGGATTCCACCCCTGATTTCTTGGTAAACATTTTTTTTATAACAATGCATGATGTCAAGAAATCATGTGCCAAGTTTCAAAGTGCTCCGATTCATTCTTCACCTACATTTGTCTGTGGTTACTGTACCATAATATGTGATATTACCCAGTGTGTTCATTATGACTTTTGTTCAGTACGCTGAGTTCAACAACATATTGAAGTTTCGGTCAATTTTACTGAAATGTTTTTTGAATAAAAAGTGTGCGTGATTTTCTGGTTGTTCTCATCAAGTTTTTTATCATTTTGTGCATTATTACTATTGCTGGCACCACCAACACAAGGAAACTGTACGTCAACTGTCGATATAGACATCAGATAATGACATATTTTGCTGACTCGTTTTCTCATTTCAGGGATTTTAACCACTGAAAATGATGTCAGTGTTGAGCTCAAAAAATGAAAATTTTAGCGATCGGACGTGTGCTGCATATTGAAAATTATTTTTTTTTGTGTAAAAATTTTTTTTTTTTACAATCTCTTATTTATGTCATTTTAACACATTAACAGGTAGGAACAATCTTATAGTGAAAAACCAAAGCCATAAGGTTTGAATGTCCTCAAAGGGTGGAAATAAGGGAGCCATCTTGTAAAAGAATACTCGGTCGCTGACGCATTTTCTCGCTCAAGGCAATCGACAGAATGAAATCTGATATCGTTAGGAACCCGACAGAAAATTCCCATAAGCCAATCAGCTGTTTAAGTAAATTTTCCGGCCGGAAAATTTTGGAAATTTTTTTTTCATATGCCTAGCATACGTCCGATCGCTAAATTTTCATTTTTTGAGCTAAACACTGACATAATTTCCAGTGGTTAAAATCCCTGAAACGAGAAAATGAGTCAGCAAAATATGTCATTATCTGATGGTCTAATAGTGCGTATAATTTATTTGAAGAGTGACGACATGAATAGGTACAGTACGTCATGCTTCAACAAACAAAAAATGCACCTGTCTTTATAATTACGCAGCACCGACAAAGTTAATCATTGAATCAAAGAAATAAAAATTATTCGGGATTTGAAACAATGCACTCTCAGTGAAAAGATTTTCTCTGAAACCAGCCAATTGGAAAGATAGTATATCATTACCTTGAATTATTCATTTAGTCTAGTGACGAAGCACTTTTTTAAATAAAACTTACAAAGTAGAAATTATTATAACCTAATTCTTACAATCGCTGAAGATTACAGTTATTTAATAATTAATGAAAGTTATATATTTGGAGAACAAATTACTCAATCAATAATCAATATAGTTGTGGATAGAAGTTCGTGAAAATCAAATGGAGATATTATTTCTTGTTTCTCTTTATAAACTATTAGCGAATTCACATTAGTATCACGTAATGATCAATTATTATTATTTCAGAAATGTATCTTAATATTATTTTTTTTTTGTTTTGAGGTCACGAATGGACGAGTGAGAATCAGAAGTGATCCCTCAGTAAAACATGAAGGAGGTGATTATATTCAGACGAAACACGTAAACTTTCGAGTAAGCATTAATAATGTTCTTTCAGTTACTCATTTAGTTTAACCATCTGGCAATATATATATAAAGGTGATCTAGATATAGGTAAAGTGATTTTGCTACTTTCAAACACCGGCTGGTGACAAAGTATTGTAATTAAAATGCTAATTTCATTTTCTCGGACAACATGGCATCGGAGAGGAACGTTCAACATGTAAAAAATCTTCCATAAAAAAAAGGATTTACTGAAAAATTTAGCTTATCATGTTCAGAATTTGCTCTAGATTTAAAAAATGTGAAAATGTACAAGGTGTTCCATTTGAAGAACTAATACTCAGATCATTTCAAGTGCTACAGAATTAGTTTTTATCTCAAAAAATCACATTTTACGTGTTCAATAGCCCCCTAAATTTTCGTGCTTTGAATCGGAATATTTCTCCCAAAAATAGAGGTGCCCCATCTCTCAGACTCACCCGGTATATTTGTAAGTGATTGAGTTTTTCACGCATCATATTTTTCCTCTAATTTCAGTTTTATATACTCTTCAATTTTTATGTTTGCTTTTAAGTATGAAGACTCAATCAATGAGTGGAATAAAAATTTTGAGGTGATGCATAAGTTTCTTTCAATTTAAGATTGAAATTCACTCCAAGTGATTTTTGAGGTTAGATTGATTGTTTGTATATTTTTGAGAAAGCAACTCGATATTTCAATAGTTTCCAAATTTTTACTCACTTTTCCCAGGCTACTATTCCTTTGCTGACGTATGTGGGAATCCACAACTTCCGTTACCAATGAAATTCGCAAATTCGCACAATGGACAGTTCTGCATTGTGCGAAAGTATATAGAGGGCATTACGAACTTCCTTAATTGAGATTAACAGATATGCACTCTTGACGAATAAGGTTTTAGTCCCGTTTTACTGATTATTCATCATTGACTCGTTACGGCTTCTGGTGCGAAGCTCTCGAAGTTGAAGTTTGGTTCATTAAAATGTATCAATTATGTAACGCTATGATTTATGTGTGTAATTTGACATATGAGACAGAGCAGACAAAGTGAGGGTATGGGTAAAGCGCAAAAAATAAAGTACCTTCTTATGTACAAACGTATCGCCTGTCCAGTGTCCACCTCAATTTCAGATACTCGACAGGATGCAGAACATGGTGCTCCGTATCGTTACAAATGAGGACCGATACATCCAGTTGGATGCGTTCCGAGAGCATGCGTGCGTCGGCTTCATCCCGACATATGTAAAACACTTGTCTCACAAGTTTTACAAGGCAAGAGGAGACCGAGGCGAGAACGAGAAAAAGACCAAGACCAAGACAAGACCAAGACCAAGACCAAGACCAAGACCAAGACCAAGACCAAGACCAAGACCAAGACCAAGACCAAGACCAAGACCAGACCAAGACAAGACCAAGACAAGACCAAGACCAAGACAAGACCAAGACAAGACCAAGACAAGACCAAGTCAAGACCAGGACAAGACCAGGACAAGACGGAGACAAGACCGAGACAAGACGGAGACAAGACCGAGACGAAACCGAGACAAGACCGAGACCAGACCGAGACCAGACCGAGACCAGACCGAGACCAGACCGAGACCAGACCGAGACAAGACCGAGACAAGACAAGACCGAGACAAGACCGAGATAAGACCGAGACAAGACCGAGACAAGACCGAGACAATACCGAGACAAGACCGAGACAAGACCGAGACAAGACCAAGACCAAGACCAAGACCAAGACCAAGACAAGACCAAGACAAGACCAAGACAAGATCAAGACAAGACCAAGACAAGATCAAGACAAGACCAAGACAAGACCAAGACAAGACCAAGACAAGACCAAGACAAAACAAGACCAAGACAAGACCAAGACAAGACCAAGACCAGACCAAGACCGAGACCAAGACCGAGACCAAGACCGAGACCAAGACCGAGACCCAGACCGAGACCAAGACCGAGACAAGACCGAGACAAGACCGAGACAAGACCGAGACAAGACCAAGACCAAGACCAAGACCAAGACAAGACCAAGACAAGACCAAGACAAGATCAAGACAAGACCAAGACAAGATCAAGACAAGACCAAGACAAGACCAAGACAAGACAAGACCAAGACAAAACAAGACCAAGACAAGACCAAGACAAGACCAAGACAAGACCAAGACAAGACCAAGACCAGACCAAGACCAGACCAAGACCGAGACCGAGACCGAGACCAAGACCGAGACCGAGACCCAGACCGAGACCAAGATCGAGACAAGACCGAGACAAGACCGGGACATGACCGAGACAAGACCGAGACAAGACCGAGACAAGACCGGGACAATACCGAGACAAGAACGAGACAAAACCGAGACAAGACCGAGACAAGATCAAGACAAGACAATACCAAGACAAGACCAAGACCAAGACTAGTCTAGAAGAACCGGTTCCCTAGGGAATCCAAGTTATAAATCTATCACGACCAGTTAGTACCTCAACCAGGTTCTGGTACAACAACAAAAAAACTTGGAAAGTTTGCGTCTCACCCAGAAGGCCCGGGTTCGATTCCACCGTCTGTCACAGAGCTGAAGTGCTTCAGAATCTACGTTTGAATGAGCTTCAGGTCCCGTATCTCTCTAGCTCGGACAATCTGTTCTGAGGAGTTTTCTCCGAAAGCCTGGTAGATTCGTGAAAACCGATTACTATTTTTTATTTCAATAAATAAAAGTTAGAATCCGAATGCATTTCCCAAACCACAACAGAAACGGGCCAATTCGTTATAACCGTTTAGTGTCTTTCGTGACTTGCAGTAGTTTATGATTGGAGTTCAATTTAAATTTTCATCCATATTCCATTTCCTAAACATGAATGAGGCGTAACATTTGACACTTTTAAGAAACTGCTTTGACCTACTTCGGTGCTTTTACTACAGCCAGCCAGCCCACCATCACATGCTCCTGAAAATCACCATTTCAGAAAATTATATACATTTTTATAGCGTTTCATTTCATTAGTATCTTTGAGCTTCTGGATATTTTTGGATGGATGCCAAAAAAATGTTGTCAATGTTATATTGGATGAAGAAAGCATCTTCATTCAACGTTGTATAGGAAATAAAAATAATTCACAACCATTCCTAGTTGAATGACTTCAAGTTTCGTTGAATTTAGCAGGTGAAATCATGTAATAACCTATGCTGAAACAGATTGAATTAAATGTCCTGATTTAACTTTTCTGAGATGTTTGGCACGTAAGTATTCATCATCGAAATTCAACCAGTCCAATGGGCAAATATGTAGCAATAGTCTGAACTGACTCCAGAACAAACGACGACTACGTAAAGTTGAATGAAATAGAAGGTCTCATCAACTTCAAATACCATTATGAAAATTGCAATAGTCGGAAGCCTTGTGGACCAGCCCTTTAAATTCAAAGCTGAAACATGCGCTTTGATATTTCAAAGTATTAAAAGAGAATTAACCCGCAATAAATTAAAAAGGAATCGGAAATGAGTTTTCCACTGGTCTGGATAATCGTTTCAAGTATATCAATAAAATATGGAAAGTAGCGCGGGGTTGCACTTTATTATCTTTCCAAGTCGGATTAAATTTGAAATGAAATGTTTTATGAAGTTTTGGAGGATTTGTTTTGCGGCAAATTTCCATTTGTGTATCATATTGGCGAGTATACCAGACCACAGATGGAGATGAGAAAACAATTTTATGGAGATTGCTATAATCAACAGATAAATAAATGGTTCAACGGGTTCGAAAATATCCGAACATCTAACATCTGATGGCGATCATATGATGGAATGGAATAATACCAAAATTTTATTGAGGGAATCAAATAAAAAAAAAAAAGAAAGTTAGGTAGAGGAAACTGTGTGCATTCTTTTATCGAACAACTGCTTTTCAACAAATTCCATCGAAATGGACCGCACCTGGTTACCTCTCCTCAGAGATGAAATAAGAACTATTAGAACGGTGATTGATTGATTGATACAGAACACCCTATGTATCACGATACCAAATGTCAATCACATGTATGACAGATTTCATTTGACTCTGTCCAAACCGCAATTCAAATACAATTTTCAGCATCTTTCCAGCAAGTTTTGAAAACGGAGGCAGATACAGCCTTCGAAACGTCAACAATTTTCAAAAAAAAGAAAAGTATTCTTGGTTAATTTTATCTCATTTGTTCAGATAGGCAAATTCAGTGTAGGGTTTTTTACATTTCATTTAAGACAGCAGCCTTGTGAACTCAATAACTTATCGGACAAATTAATTAATTTGCCCTTCTACACTTGTACAGATTTCTTTGGATTAACATTTTTTTCATTTTCAGATTGTGGAAGGCTACAAACCCAAAAAATCATGTCAAGAATCGGACTTCCTCCACAAAATCAAACTTTCAATCAATAAGGTTAGGAATATTCACGGAAAACCGCTAAATGACATATTCAATTTCAAAAGACGAAGAGTATGAATTCGCCTTATACAAGGTAGGGAGGCACCAGAAATTCAATTGCCTGAAATTTTCCGCACTTGTTAGGTAAACTACTATTTTCGTACAGAATTGTACGAAATGTTATACTTGTTGATAAGGAGTTGGCTGAGATAAGGATTAGGAATACTGTTTCGTTATAAGGGTGTGTTTTATAAATCAAATTTTGGAATTATGGATTGGGACTGAGTCTTATAACACTGACTGGGTTATATCCGATATACAGTAGGTATTTTGACTTAAAGTCTGGGAATTTCTTGAAAAAAGAATGCTAACGATCGATAACGTTGAATGAAGAATTAGAAATTCTTGATGTATTGCCAAGTTTTCATTCAATATTGAATTCTCTATCTATTTCCTGAATAATATTTTCAACATGATATTCCTACCATGATTAATTGTGGAAATGAGTAAAATGGCTACTGGTGGAATGCGTACGTAGAAATGCGTAAAAAAATCAAAAGTATGTGAAAGAAATATCGACTGTGTCTCAAGGAAATGTTCACGCATTGTCCATACATTCACTGATGTTCGAAAGAGACATTGTTTTATTTAAAATTGTACTTGGAATTCATCATTTGAAGATACGACGACAACATAAAATATTCTAAATAATGATACAATTGCTTCAATATTTAAATATAATACTTAACTGAGGTAGAAAAAACTTTATATGACATACTTTCATAAAGAGCTTTTCTGTACGCCCATAAAAAGAACTACTTTCCGAACTAGTATTAGAAATTACTTTTGTATGACAAAAAATATCAAAAATTCATGTAACATTGTACAAATTGATGCAAAAATTCTTTCATATTTTGTGAAAGAAAATGCTGGTGAATTCATTAAGCAGATCCTCCGTAGTGAAAAAGTTTTTGTACTATAATTAACAGCATTCGTTAATTAGTATTTGCTCTAATTTATACTTTGATGACACAAAGCAAATGAACGCTGGTAACTAGTCCTTAATTTACGGCTCCCGTTTCAAGTCCTTTATTTAAAACGCATGGTTTCGTTTCAGCTAACAAGAGATTAGGATTAAACATTAGTTATGTATGGAAAATTTTCGAGAATGCTTTAATGAATAGTATTATGAAACGCAATGACCCTAATCTCATGACTTTATTATCAAGTTGCTGTACAGTGTAGTCATTTTTTGACCTTATTTTCTCGAATTCAAGAGAACATTTTATATGGGCCTTAAATGGTCTATTGCAGGCTGCAATCCTTCCAATTTACAGGGTGAGTAGGTTTCAGTTGGCACAATCAGACGACATTATTTAATAATAATAATAGATTTTATTGATAGGAATAGCAGTCACAGATTAAATGAAAGTACATCATAAATAGAATATCCTATCAAATGGCAGGATTCAATATATGACCATGATACCATGATCATACCTTGCTCTTCCATCCAACCATGAAAAGTGTATATATGATTACACAAATACATATATCGAGGAGAAAATAACTAGTCATTTTTTGTACACCTAATGAAATCAATGAAAAATAATGAAAAAGTTTTAGGGGGCAATGAAAGATAATTACCATTCAATTACGCGGATACGTTGTATGGGCATAATTTAACTCTTATGTATAAAAATAAGATCCAGAAAATTCGAAACTCATGCCCACGTATGATTTTTGATGTAAGTAGGCGACAACGAGTATCAAATAAATTGAAGGAGATTGGATGGTTACATATAGAGAACAGGAGAAAGGTTCATTTTAGTACCTTGTCATAAAATAATTCAAATACATAGCCAATACATATTAATTTGGCCATTTTGAATCGATTGGCGTTAGCAGAATTCGCCTATCTCTAACCTTTCTCGAGTTGGTCAGCTCTAAATCAGTTTTTAAATGGTTTTTTTTGCCGCCAAAAATATTTCTGATGAGTTTTCGACATTTTCGTTCAAAGATTCGGGATCAGCACGTCGACATTTATCCGGGAACAAAATTTTGAAATTTCAACAATGAAAAATAAAAAAGTTCAAAAAATTATCTATCATGATACTCGACTTTTTTGTCTGTCGATTTTTTTCATTCAAATTCCCAGTATGTACTAATTCGGGCATTCTGAATCGATTGGCGTTCGCAGAATTCGTCTAACTCTAAATGTTCTCGAGTTGGTCAGCTTTGAATCAGTTTTTAGATGGTTTTTTTGCCGCCAAAAATATTTTTGTCAAAAATTTCGGAATCAGCACGTCAAAATACGTTCGACGACAAAAAATTTAAATTCGAAAAATTAAAAATAAAAAATCTTTTCTGGTTAAATCGTATATCTGAGCATATAAAAATCATACATTTTCGGAATGAGCATAAAATTTTACGTATACAGTGCGAATTTCAAGTCGATGTGACGACTTGGTATTTTTCATGATTTTTACCTCTTGCAACTTTTTCGAGTAATTTTTAATTTCTTTCGATTGACTCGAAATTCACAATACATACTGATTCGACCATTCTGAATCGATTGGTGCTCGCAGAATTTGTCTATCTCTAACCGTTCTCGAGGTGGTCAGTTCTGAATCAGTTTTTTGATAGTTTTTTTGCCGTCAAAAATATTTCTGATGAGTTTTCGACATTTCCTAAATCGCAGATTCAGGTTATGAATATCTGTCCGGAAGTTATTTTTATTGTAGAGATAAGCTGGTTCAGTCTGCATGATTATTTTGTGGTTGAATGGAAACATGTTTTCTTTATGTCAACGGCAAAAGAGGTTGAGGGTAGATTTTCAAAAATACTATGTGTGTCTCACTACTCATGAAAATACCTCCGAATTTTTTTCCGTAGAATTCTGAATTTAGTGGAATCAATAAAATCGAAAAGTAGAAAATGACCTCGAAGAGAACGTTCCAACTAATATATACTACATGCCAGCATCGATAGAACCACCGACTTTTCTAAAATATCATAGTATGAGGCATAAAACATCGAAAGTGTCTTGGGATTCTCAATCAGAAAAACCATTTTACTACTATTCCATTTTTGTTGCTGAAAAAATTGAGTTCTACTTCGATCATGCAGGTTTTTTTCCAAACTAGTTTGGGAGACTCACAAAAATAAACCCCAGTGATTTTTCCTTTTGTTTTTCTTCATAATTTTTTTTATTTATTTTTTTATTCAAATAGACGTAAGGAGTTCATGTCGTTGACTTTAAAGGATGTGTTTTTTAAAATCTTTTCCAAATCGGTTTATATTGATAATTGATTTTATGGTTTCAGGAATGATATTGTAGAGTTTAGACGCAAAGTAGGTATATGATCTTCGAGTAACGGTCCTGATCATTAGGGGTGTGATATACTGATCTCTTTAGCGTGTGCGGTACTGATGTGCAGGAAGCAATGCGGTATGTTTATTTTTATGATATTTTGTGCTAGAACATAAAAAAACAACTGTCTCATGTCCAGAATGCGTGTTTCGGTATATGAACTCTCAGAGGGATATCTGTTGTTTTTAGAAAATAATACCTTGAGAAAACGCCTTTGTATAACATCGATTTGATGAATATGCGCATTCAAATCTCCTCCCCACACTGCAATTCCTTAGCTATATGACTTTCCACAAGTGACTAATATAAACTGAGACATTTCAGCGGTAGAAGTTCTTTAAGTTTTCTAAACTTGAATAACATGGTCCTCAGTTTATTGACGGTATATTTAATATGGAGATCCCATTTCAAATGAATGTCAAGAATTATTCCCAAGTATTCAATTTTCTTTTGAGGGTAGATACCTTCTCAGTTGGTGTATATATTTTTTTACTAAGATTTATTATGAACAAAACATAAATTACTTACTGTAGAAGGCAAAATCTGAGATGGCCTTATATCCAATTTTGAACCTTTATATATGTAATATATGGTCCAAATTGTATGCTTCTATCATTAAATGCACAATTCTTTCACTTTTCTGCAGGTCTAATCTAAGAAAACAACTGCATGAGCTGAGGCTACACCAAGGCTCCACACTATGCAGGTTCTGTGATGAGGAGGAAGAAACAGCCTCCCACATAGTGTTTGAATGCATGAGGATTAACATCTTCAAATACTACACTGCAGAAGATACCATCTCATATGAAAACCACATGTGAAAACTCCAGGAGTTCATCAGACGATCCGAGATAGACCTGACAGCGGGGAGCAGAAAGATTCAACATAATAAAACTACCCACACTTTGGCTAATAGCCAGTAAAGGGTGTAGGCAGATGACGAAAAGAACAAATTTTTGAACAGAATAGACACCCTTTCAATTCATTAGTATACTTGATAAGAGTTACTGAGAGAAATTCGCACCAAATAAAAATTGTCTATCTACCATTATTTTCATTGCACATATGCACGCCACATGCTCGCTCTGATAATATTTTTATCGAAAATTAATCTCAACATCTGGTTGTTCTAGGCAGGCTTTAATGTTAATTTCACATTTTTCACCGCTACAACAAGCTACTAATACGCCTCCCCTAGTAAAAAAACGTTTACCTAAAATGATCCATCAACTTCAAAAGCGTGTTTGAAATTACGCCCTTCCTATGACACGAAAGCAAAGACAAGGTAGATAAGTCATTGGCGTGCAGTGAGCTGGTAGGCAACGATACTCATTAGTTAGAGAATAGAAGACAAATATGTCATAATATAACCACGATGCACGATCACTGTCATTCTCTAATCTGTATGTAACTCATAACCTCTCATCAAAGCTTAACACTTCATTACTGTGATTCAAATGAGTTTTAGATAGTTAAGACTACTCAGTATATTCACGAGAAATTTATTGATTGAATTCGTCGGTAAGATATTGGATTTCCATATAATGGCAGAACAGAAACACATAAAAACAAGTAACCAGTCACTAAAATGTTTCCATAAATTTATTCGATTATTAATTCTATTTTTTTTGTAGCTTGATAATCTTCTCACCTATTTTTCGTGATAGAAAATGGTAACGCACATCGATGTGTTTGGTGCTTGATTGGTAAGAATCATTCTGAGCAAGGTTGAGCGCGCTCTCATTATAAATGGATATTCTCAGTCGAGTCTTCTCTTGATAGGAGCAGCCAGAGACCTTGAGTAACAGCAGACAATATTGGTTGCTTTTTAGTTTCCCAAGATACAGATTTTCGCTCATTGCTGTCACTGGAAAAATCAGAGCTACAATACCCCAGTCATCTCGAAAGATTTGTTTTCATCGTACTCTAGCTTCCAGTCTGCTGTTCCTTCCATATATAGGAGGATACGTTTTACTGCAGACCAATGTACAGGAGCTGGGTTATCGTTGAACAGGCTAACAAACCTGACAGCAGGAGCTTTGTCTTGGTATGGGATGTCCTCCATCTTTCATTTTTCTTTTAAAGAGCTGGGCTTCTGGTCCTTCGACAGCTTAACGTTAGGATCTAGAGGAACTGAAGCAGGGTCGCAGGTTTCCATATGAAATTGACTCAAAACGTTTTCAATATACGTTTTCTGATCAATCCATAGCTTTCTTCTCTTCCTGTCCAAGCACAAATTAGGCTCCACCAATGTTGGCCCTTCTGAAGTTATTACCCCGTCTTTTAGTTTCTGGTCGTCAGAAAAAAATTGCAGATCATCAACCCAGACTGCTATAACCACTATGTTTTCCTGACTTGAAATACACGCATGAGTCAAATTGTGACTGCCTCAAACCGATACTCTTCAGGCTTCCATCGAGTTTGATGTTCCACACTCGGAGTCCCAATAAACTCTTCCTGAGATGACTTGGTTGGAATGCTGATAACCTTCGGGATGACGCATAAAGATATTTTCAGTGAGACCTCCTTGAAGGAAAGCAGAAACTGCATACATCTGGTCAGTGCTCATATCCATCGGGAAAAGGTTTCGTCAAAATCTAGCCTTTTTGCGGTGGGAACAAGCCTCCAACAATGAGCCGAGCTTTATTCTTCAATACTTTACCAATAACATATCGGACATATCGGTTTTTTCTGAAGACTTATTTGTTAGTGATAGCTACCTTTCTTGTAGGTATATCTATGTTCTGTTTTCCAGCTGAGATTGATACCCAAGGTCCATGTCTTGCTTTTGAGATCTTGGTCAGGACGATTTTCAATTTCATCGACCTTTGTTGGATCATGGAGTTCACTGCTCAATGCAAATAAATATAATCCTTAAACTTGCTAGGTGAACGTTTAAAATCGTTTGAATTATTGATATTATAGATTGAACTATCTTCGTTGTCAGGTCCGTCATCTATTTCAGCTGGAAAGTCACAAGATTCATCGCCTCCACCTTCACCACCAGTTGCATTCATTCATTATTTGACTTCTTATTTCACCACACACAATTTTCCCAAAAACTCACATTGAAAAAAGGCATGTTCCACTGGGCATAACAGGCCATCCCTCTGCTCTTGTTGTATTGACATAAATAAATATAATTTTTTTTTTTAATGCAACTGGTTTCCCTTTGTTTCTATGTTTTATTATTCACACTAAGTCACAATATCGATATGTTCAAAGTTATAAAACTTTGAGTTAATTTTGCGAGTGCTCACGTACAACTACTTGCTCAAACAGTAATTAAAAGAGCACAGATAATAAACATGGAACCATTAAAACATTTTGACAGAATAAAATGGCAAACAGTAAGAGGGGACAAAGAGTTCAAGTAGAGCCATGAAGATGACAGCTCTGACTGCTGCCGAAAGCGCTCGCATATAATAAACATTAGGTTTTAAAACTTTGAACACATCTTTGTGACTTAGTGTAACAAGAAATAAATTAATAAATAGTTGATTGGATTTATTCAAGACTGCTCTATCACAAAGACTTGTATTTAGATAACGAATTAAGAGAATTTCGATTTTTCTGTTGATTCACATAGAAGGAAAGAATACCCTTTCAATTATGTACCACTTGTCCTATAATTCCATGTAATATTCAAGGAGTCAAGGCCAGCGCAAAAAAGATGAAATGCTTTCATAATTTCATAACGTTTTTCCATAAGGATTGATTGGAAAAAAACAACTTTATCCAAGAGTTCCGTGGAGCCATTTTGCTATTTCAAATATATTTCTCTAAACTTATTTAAGTGAACGTACAAACTAGGCCTTTATTTGATATTGACTAGCATTGCATGTTTTCTTGAAATTTTACATCCCTACCCTCCATCTATCCCACTACCTATGTTCGCGGTAAGTCAAACAAGAATATCGTGTGTCAGGAAGAGATTTTAGGCGATGATTAACCAAAATCAATTCATTATAATGGCGCTTAATTGGCCAGAGTAGTTTTTCATGTCACAATCTAAGCGAGGGTGGGTACAGGACTAAGTAAAGTCATTAGCAAACGAAAAATGGCAGTTTATCCAAATGAAGTCGTTGAGCAACGTGCACTGACTAACAACGAAAAAGCAGATTAGATTATGAGTAGCACAAGCGAATGGAATTACTTATAGGTAATAGGGATGAATTGAACAATTCGAATTCTCATCGGTGTGTTCTATTCAAATCCAAATCTTGTATTGATGGAAATGGCCAATACTTTTTGGCAAACTCAGATTTACAGAAGGCACAGGTGAGAACTAGAGTGCGCTTTAGAAGGAAAACAGAGAAAATACATTGTGATGTGATTGCGATGTGATTGCGAAGTGATTGCGATGTGATTGCGATGTGATTGCGATGTGATTGTGATGAGATTGTGATTGTGATGTGATTGTGATGTGATTGTGATGTGATGTGATTGTGATGTGATTGTGATGTGATTGTGATGTGTTGTGATGTGATTGTGATGTGATTGTGATGTGATTGTGATGTGATTGTGATGTTAATGTGATGGTGATGTGATGGTGATGGTAATGGTTATGTGATGGTGATCGTGATGTGATTGTGATGTGATGTGATTGTAATGTGATTGTGATGTGATTGTGATGTGATTGTGATGTGTTTGTGATGTGTTTGTGATGTGATTGTGATGTGATTGTGATGTGATTGTGTTATGATGTGATGTGATCACAATTGTTGACTTCCGTGTACTGCTTATGTAAAATATTTTGTCTCCCAAATAATCCAGTGAAATTTTCCACACCCGAAGGTTTCTGAAATGTTTCAACATCTTCAAGAGTATGGAATAAAATCATACCTCTTGTGAACTTTTTCCAGTTCTTGTTTCGAAATTCTAAACTCGGCTAATCGCCTCGTTCAGAAACATTTTACTCGTACTATAAAAATATATTTACCTACCATCAATATGTAATGTCAACCATAACGATACTGATATGAGTTTCGTAATGAGGTTCATTACGACACTGGAACTTCATTACAACACTGTTACTCCATTACGACACTGGAACATAAACATAATCAGAGTTTATGATGAATTTATTGAAATTGACGTAATGTCAAATTTGTGCTCTTGAAATGATTGCTTAAAATACGTTGCTGGCTCTCCCTGTAAGATCACCATTTTGAAATTTTTCAACTATCTTTGAGTGGATATTTAGAATTATTGATGGTAGGTAATAGTTATTTACCTAACAAGTGCGGAAAGTAGTACTTACGACGGCAGTTGCACGAAAGACGCGGAGCGGAGTTTGGACAAGCCGTTAAGGGCGGAAAAGACATTTTGCGTCAGAGTTAGGTACAATATTTTTCCTACGAGTGTTTTTGTCCATCTTATTTATAAAAAAACAAGGTTTTTAAAAAACAAGTTTTTATAATAATGCTACAAAATGACTAATAAGACAGAATAGTTACATAGATCATTTAGTTAGTCCTAAATATCATCATTTACAAACATACAAAAATCGTGCGGAAAAGTAAAAATCGTACGGAAAAGTAGAAATCGTGCGGAAAAGTAACTTTTCCGAACGATTTTGAATCGTACGGAAAAGTACAACTTTCAAAACAAAAAATCGTGCGGAAAAGTTACTTTTCCGCACGCTCGTAGGAAAAATATTGTACAATATTCGTATCGTAATTTCAAATTACGATAATGGATGGGTTATCAAACTCGGCCTAAAGGCGTTCCATCTCATATCGTGGTATGAGTCTTTGCGACACTTACATCGTAAATATCTATTACCGGACTCATAACGTAAAAGACTACTTTCAGAATCCAAATTATCATTTGTTGAAGTAACGGCAGTCATATCCCTGACACTATCTTTCGTCCAATTATTTCATCTTTGAGTCATTGGGATTGTTCTAGACACGTATAAGTACGCCATTCAACAAAACACTCTCAACAAAAACTCATTTGAAGAGTCGATTAGTTTCAGCTACATTAAACATCTCATCTCGGCGAAATGCCTGATAAAAAACCAACTGGAGAATAGACCTCTGTTACACCTCTGTTAATGTGGAAATGCGGTCGAAGTTGATAGCCCACTAGTTTTTGCACCGAGAAATAATTTCCTGTAAAGACCCGCAGACCAGAGCGGCAGCCGCCGGCCGTTTGGAAGCTAAATTGGAATGGTCCAAAGCCGAAATCAACAATTATTCTGAAATAAAACATGAGAATAGCCCAACACAATTTAGTTTCCAACTTGATAAACTCATCTTTATAGATGGTGAAATCGTTAAAAACGCCTTCGTTGTGGTGTAGACCATACGGGTTTATTTATTTAGTATTAGCTTTTGGATAATAAAATAAATTTAAAAAATATTTTTAAAAGTAAACTTTTATTTATAAACTACTGGACTCAAAAGTGAAGAATAATATTTAGGGTGAGTATATGAAAACAAAAAACCTTTGAAAATTTTAACATTTTCTTAAAAGGGTGCGACTTCATTTAATGATATTTTACCCTTCTAGATTTTAATGATATAATTAAATATCAAAATTTTCTCAAAATTTTTGTTTTCGTACACTAAATATAATTTTTTTTTTCAGTTCAATAATTCAAAAATAAAATGAGGTACCTATAAAAAAATTACATTTATTCTATTTTGTACTTTTCAGTAAAAGAATTTGTTTAATTATATGTTTGAATAGAGCACTTGCATTTCGGAATTCATATGCCACAGTGCAATTGTCACTTTGACACCGGCAAAAGTTAGCTTCAATTTTTACAGCGACAAATACACTAGTGGTTTTTTCACTTATTCATTTGTTCATCAATTATCGCGGTGTTGGTTGCCAAAATGAATAGTTTGACATTGATATGTTTCTGAATTTCTTATTCATTAAATTGTCCTGCCGAATTACACTCGAGGTTTGTATTGATATCGGGTAAATTTGTGTTGTTTAAATTCTAAACTGTTTCCTATAGCAATTTTGACTCCAATAACTGTCAACCTGAAAACACTCCACCTTCGGTAATAGTTGACAGTTATTCTCGTCGAATTGCTAGGAAACAGTTTCTCATTAAACAACCCAAATTTACCCGATAAAATACAAACCACTCGTGTAATTATAAGTGAAAAAAATTCTTCTTGGCATTGAAGTGAGTATTAATCCATGGTGTAATCTGAATTGAGTGCATAAGTCTGTAGAGGTGTTATAAACATGGATTTTCCAATTAAAAAATACGTTGTTATGATGATAGGTATCATAAAAACAGTTTTCTCTTTTAGATTTGAGGACCATCATGATGACTTTTGCTGTTATGGGTTGTTATAACCGATCCGATCCAGACCAGCACGTAAAATTCCAAATTTCTTTCTATACAAAGAAGGCAGAGACAGGTAGAAACATGTTGTGACGTCAGCTGACAGTGCTCTATTGCTATTGTTGATTCGTCGGTTGGGGTAACAGGATAGGCGCACAGTAGTGTGTCTCTCTTATTTATATGGTATTATCATATCATTGCGTTCCTTGTTGTGAAGTATAACCAGAATTATAAGGTCATTAATCACCAACCACTTGAGATATCAGCAGGCGGTCAGGCCGTCCATATTACGCAGAGTTGTACCTGCCCTAACCATTCAAATTTGTTTTGTATGTAAATAAATAGGTATGATATTGGGTTAAAAAAAATTGCTTGATTATAATTGAGAATTATCTATGTACATATAATATGTTATGATATATAACACACAAACATTTATAAACATCACGATAATGAATGCGATTAGAGTTCAGAAACTTTATAATTTTGAGTTGTTTAGAATCAAATTTAATATACTCTCTCTGTCGTCACCCAAATTGATAATAATCTTTTGTTTGGGAAATTTTCCTATATCCATATATGATTTTTCCACATTTTTACTATGAAAAACACAGTTGGCCCAGCTGCTGTCAGGAATGTTTGCAGTTTCTGTTTGAATGAGAGCTACCACATTTGAACTTAAAGTTGGAGAAGTATTATTTCTTCGAACAGCTGACTTAAGCTGATGCCATATATGTTCAATTGGGTTAAACATACAGTGATAAGCACCGTATGTCCCAAGCTTTCAGCCAATGAATCACAAAAATATTTCTTTTTATCGAAAAACTGTGTAAAACTTCTAGTAACTGTTTTTTGTGTACTTTTTCTCATAGTACATATCACGATTTAACATATATTCTTGTATGGTGGCTTTGGTGTCTTTTGAACATGGTGCTTTATCTAATCTTCGACTAGGGTAGCTAGCATCATCCATGACGATAAAACTGTTGGGTGGAATATTTGGTATGAGTTTATTCTGGAACCAGTCTTCAAATAATTCGGCTGTAATATCATCATGATAATCGACTAAAGAGTCCTTAATATTCTTTGCCGATAAACACAATGCATTTGGTATAAAACCACTTTCGGTTCCTGCGTGAATTATCGTAATGCGTTTTCCTTTATTAGACGGCGCATTAGTTTTGGCACAAGTCAGATAAGTCTACCCAACTTTTTTTTTTGGAATATCGTGTGTATCGAACTAAGTTTCATCCAAATAAACTATCGTTCTACCACATTCTCTAAACTCGTTTATATTCAAATCTTCATTTCTTGAGGCGCGCAGATTCCATTATGATGTTTCTGCCACTACTGAGTTTTCTAAATTGAAACCCGTTTCGTAAAAGAGACGTCCTCAAATTCTCTTTGCAACACTGGATACCTGTTTCACTATTTTTTAGCCGTTGCATTAAAATATCTAATGTAGGCACAATTTGCTCTTTATATAAGGCATATATACTGTTCTTCGAATTATATCTACATCACAGCCATCTAGTTTCCTTGAACCACCAGAGTCTTTTCGTTTCTTTCTTTTTGAAATAGGGTTACTTACTATTTTAAACACTGTGGAATACGGTGTTTTTGTTGAGGAAGCACTTTCTCGCACAGCTTGATCCTTGGACATTCCACGTTTCAGAAGGGAAGTATAAACATTTGATATAATTTGTTTTCCATGAACGTGTAACATTTGTCGACTAGTGGTACAACGACCACCAGTTGAAGTACTAGCTTCAGGATGAGCCCACGGACGCCACATTTTTCACGACACAAAATTCGAATAGACACAGAAAACAGAATATTAGGTTATGACTAAATGTTGTTTAACTTTCTCCCTTTTATTTCTGAATAGACCATTATTGCTATAATCTCGTTAATAGTCCGTTAGTACCAGAAGTCAGATGGCCAGGTAAGTAAATTTTATTACTTACACACATTTAAACATATCATTACCAAGGGTTCTAAATCAACTCAGGAGATTTTTTATTACCAAATATATTCAAATACAAAACTGTCAACAGAAGCCAAAAAAATAGAGAACCTACTATTATTAAAATGCCAAACTATTTCATAAGATATTTCAATCCGGACCTGGGAATATTTCAAGGGACACATACTTTCATTGCTTATCTGTATTCCGAACAATGGGTAATGAGGGTTGTCGGCTAATATTGATTTACAACCTTACTAGATTGTTGGTTCTACTTTACACGTAGATTTCTGTCTCTACCCCAGATAAAAAGTTTCTGATACTTTATGTGAATGAACATCCGTGTAAATCTGAAAATCTTGCAGCTGATTCAATTTCACGTGCTTCCACGGTAACCAAACAGTAAGTAAACAGTCAATCACAAACCCAATTTGAACGTTGACGTCGGCAGAGTAATAATGCAAATATTTCAAAAAGCGAGATTGACGGCAAACCACCTGACGAGACGACCTTAGCGAAGAAGGGCTGGAAGCGCCTATCTTTGATCGCACCACCTCCGAATTTGCACAGCAAAATAACGGCCTCGGAAAGATATAGGGTTACGAAACGTGCCCTAGAGCGGGTTTAAATAATATTTTAGATAAGTTTTTCCTCCGCTGCCGCCGCACTGATAAAAAGGATGTCTTCAATCAAATATATATATCCTCTTGAACAGAATCATCTTCTGAAAAGAATAATTATTTCTAATTGATGAATATACTCTTATTTCAAACTCATTGAATTGTTTACTTCTTTACAAAAATTATCTTGAAATGAATTTGTTTGCATTAATACATTCCAACTCTTTACCCTAGAGAACTCCTACTTGTGAAAAATGCTCCTTTTGACTCAAGAACATGATTTCTTGGCGAAACCCCGCTACCGGAACGACGCGAAACCACGCGAAAGCGCGCACTGCGACTGCCGACTGGGACCTCTATCCTGTTTGCTTTTGCCCGCGTTTGGTTTGGGGGTTGTGTTTGAATCATAATTTAAGTTGTTAGTTTTGTATTTGACAAAGTGGTTATGTGCAAATGTGCTGCTACAGAAGTGCAATGTGGAGGTTCAATTATTTCTGCATGATTTGAATTTAGGTCATTTATGGACCAGTTGTGGGGGTAGGTTGAAGATATTTTTGTTTTCAACAGGTGTGTGATAATGGCGAATGACGCTGTCGTTTCTATATTCGATTGCATTTCTATGCGTCACCGAATAGGTACCTACTTGGTTATATAGTTTCTGAAATTAAAATATTACAAAACTATTCTCCTATATAACCATTATACCTCAATTGTTCGCAGTTGTTCTCTGTTTGTTGAACTTTACCATATGAACATGGCTTCCATGGCATATTTTTATAACCAAGTGCACATTTGTACTGAGCCTCCAAATGCAGATAATCTTGAATCAAAAATTTATTGCATTATGAAGACGAATGTTGTTCGTTATTGAAGTTGAAATATTCTTGCCTCAACCAACTCACACCATCGAACAAAGAAAGTATTCACAACCGTGTTCATTATCAAAGTTGAAATATTCTTGCACCAAACAACTCTCGTTATTCAGTGAAGAAAGTGTTCATATGTCTCAAAACAGTTTCCTTTCAAGTGGTCAAGAGGATTCCGTCAAAAAATCAAACTAATATTTGGTTGGACCTATTCAAGAATACAATCGACTTGAATCAATGCATTGATGCAAAATATCCTTTTTATCAGTGCGTACGCCTTTGTTCGAGGGATGGAACAGATTTCGGTATTAGTCCGGGGACAATGACGGAAAGAATGCATCTATGCCACCACTGTGTTTAAGCTTGTTTCGTCATCATTTTCCACGAAATTGTGGAAGGATACCGTGGCTGTCTTATGGAAAAGCGTTTCCAGTAAAACCTTCTGCCTTTTTGTTACATTGCCGATCTCGAAATTCCCACAGCTTCCGACAGCTTCTTGACACACTGATTTTTGCAGTGTGGCTTTTTAACAAGTACCATTTTGATATTCAGGAAGTTGAAAGTATAATATTATTCAGAATCATAATACTTCTACATAAAAACTAGATTACTAACAAATTGTTTTCAACAGCATATAGTGGAAATTCTGTAAGCTGTATGTTAATTTTTAACGTATGTTAATTTTCACACATATTTAATATACGATTATGCTGTAAAAAATATATGAACGTAGTGTTATCTCTGTAAGCTGTATAGCCTGTACATTCATGTTCACACATATTAACATATCTATATGTTAAATTGGTGAAAATTAACATAAAGCTCACAAAATTATCTACCACTAATTCGTGATATTTTGTTCTAGTACACCGGGACATTCAAAATTGATTTAAAGCTGTCCCCCTAAAAATCATGAAAAACAACAAAACGTCACATCGACTCGAAACTTTCCCTGTATACGTAAAATTTCATTCTCATTCCGAAAATGTATGATTTTTATGTGCTCAGATATAAGATTTAGCCGGAAAAGGGTGTTTAAAGTAGAAAATCCAATTTCCTGAGATTTTTTATTTTCAATTTTCGAATTGCAAATTTCCGTTATCCAACGTATTTTGACGTGCTGATTCCGAATCTTAGAACAAAAATGTCGAAAACCCATCAGAAATATTTTTGGCGGGAAAAGAAATATCCAAAATGGATTTAAAGCTGTCCAACTCGGGAACGGTTAGAGATAGACGAATTCTGCGGACGCCAATCGATTCAGAATGGTCGAATTAGATATATAAACAATTTCCAGCCTATCAAAAAAAATTGAAAATTACTCGAAAAAAGTTGTAAGGGGTATACCCCTAAAAATCATGAAAAACAACAAGTCGTCACATCGACTCGAAATTTGCCCTGTATACGTGAAATTTCATGCTCATTCCGAAAATGTATGATTTTTATGTGCTCAGATATAAGATTTAGCCGGAAAAGGGTGTTTAAAGTAGAAAATCCAATTTTCTGAGATTTTTTATTTTCAATTTTCGAATTCCAAATTTCCGTTATCCAACGTATTTTGACGTGCTGATTCCGAATCTTAGAACAAAAATGTCGAAAACTCATCAGAAATATTTTTGGCGGGAAAAGAAATATCCAAAATGGATTTAAAGCTGTCCAACTCGGGAACGGTTAGAGATAGACGAATTCTGCGGACGCCAATCGATTCAGAATGGTCGAATTAGATATATAAACAATTTCCAGCCTATCAAAAAAAATTGAAAATTACTCGAAAAAAGTTGTAAGGGGTATACCCCTAAAAATCATGAAAAACAACAAGTGGTCACATCGACTCGAAATTTGCCTTGTATACGTGAAATTTCATGCTCATTCCGAAAATGTATGATTTTTATGTGCTCAGATATAAGATTTAGCCGGAAAAGGGTGTTTAAAGTAGAAAATCCAATTTTCTGAGATTTTTTATTTTCAATTTTCGAATTTCAAATTTCCGTTATCCAACGTATTTTGACGTGCTGATTCTGAATCTTAGAACAAAAATGTCGAAAACCCATCAGAAATATTTTTGGCGGGAAAAGAAACATCCAAAATGGATTTAAAGCTGTCCAACTCGGGAACGGTTAGAGATAGACGAATTCTGCGGACGCCAATCGATTCAGAATGGTCGAATTAGATATATAAACAATTTCCAGCCTATCAAAAAAAATTGAAAATTACTTGAAAAAAGTTGTAAGGGGTATACCCCTAAAAATCATGAAAAACAACAAGTGGTCACATCGACTCGAAATTTGCCTTGTATACGTGAAATTTCATGCTCATTCCGAAAATGTATGATTTTTATGTGCTCAGATATAAGATTTAGCCGGAAAAGGGTGTTTAAAGTAGAAAATCCAATTTTCTGAGATTTTTTATTTTCAATTTTCGAATTTCAAATTTCCGTTATCCAACGTATTTTGACGTGCTGATTCTGAATCTTAGAACAAAAATGTCGAAAACCCATCAGAAATATTTTTGGCGGGAAAAGAAACATCCAAAATGGATTTAAAGCTGTCCAACTCGGGAACGGTTAGAGATAGACGAATTCTGCGGACGCCAATCGATTCAGAATGGTCGAATTAGGTATATAAATAATTTCCAGCCTATCAAAAAAAATTGAAAATTACTCGAAAAAAGTTGTAAGGGGTATACCCCTAAAAATCATGAAAAACAACAAGTGGTCACATCGACTCGAAATTTGCCTTGTATACGTGAAATTTCATGCTCATTCCGAAAATGTATGATTTTTATGTGCTCAGATATATGATTTAGCCGGAAAAGGGTGTTTAAAGTAGAAAATCCAATTTTCTGAGATTTTTTATTTTCAATTTTCGAATTCCAAATTTCCGTTATCCAACGTATTTTGACGTGCTGATTCCGAATCTTAGAACAAAAATGTCGAATACTCATCAGAAATATTTTTGGCGGGAAAAGAAATATCCAAAATGGATTTAAAGCTGTCCAACTCGGGAACGGTTAGAGATAGACGAATTCTGCGGACGCCAATCGATTCAGAATGGTCGAATTAGATATATAAACAATTTCCAGCCTATCAAAAAAAATTGAAAATTACTCGAAAAAAGTTGTAAGGGGTATACCCCTAAAAATCATGAAAAACAACAAGTGGTCACATCGACTCGAAATTTGCCTTGTATACGTGAAATTTCATGCTCATTCCGAAAATGTATGATTTTTATGTGCTCAGATATAAGATTTAGCCGGAAAAGGGTGTTTAAAGTAGAAAATCCAATTTTCTGAGATTTTTTATTTTCAATTTTCGAATTTCAAATTTCCGTTATCCAACGTATTTTGACGTGCTGATTCCGAATCTTAGAACAAAAATGTCGAAAACCCATCAGAAATATTTTTGGCGGGAAAAGAAACATCCAAAATCGATTTAAAGCTGTCCAACTCGGGAACGGTTAGAGATAGACGAATTCTGCGGACGCCAATCGATTCAG
The DNA here is from genome assembly GCA_958298965.1 of Chrysolina haemoptera. Lineage (NCBI taxonomy): Eukaryota > Metazoa > Arthropoda > Insecta > Coleoptera > Chrysomelidae > Chrysolina > Chrysolina haemoptera. The sequence continues at coordinate 26,852,468 of OY282598.1, forward strand.
AATGGTCGAATTAGGTATATAAATAATTTCCAGCCTATCAAAAAAAATTGAAAATTACTCGAAAAAAGTTGTAAGGGGTATACCCCTAAAAATCATGAAAAACAACAAGTGGTCACATCGACTCGAAATTTGCCTTGTATACGTGAAATTTCATGCTCATTCTGAAAATGTATGATTTTTATGTGCTCAGATATAAGATTTAGCCGGAAAAGGGTGTTTAAAGTAGAAAATCCAATTTTCTGAGATTTTTTATTTTCAATTTTCGAATTCCAAATTTCCGTTATCCAACGTATTTTGACGTGCTGATTCCGAATCTTAGAACAAAAATGTCGAATACTCATCAGAAATATTTTTGGCGGGAAAAGAAATATCCAAAATGGATTTAAAGCTGTCCAACTCGGGAACGGTTAGAGATAGACGAATTCTGCGGACGCCAATCGATTCAGAATGGTCGAATTAGATATATAAACAATTTCCAGCCTATCAAAAAAAATTGAAAATTACTCGAAAAAAGTTGTAAGGGGTATACCCCTAAAAATCATGAAAAACAACAAGTGGTCACATCGACTCGAAATTTGCCTTGTATACGCGAAATTTCATGCTCATTCCGAAAATGTATGATTTTTATGTGCTCAGATATAAGATTTAGCCGGAAAAGGGTGTTTAAAGTAGAAAATCCAATTTTCTGAGATTTTTTATTTTCAATTTTCGAATTCCAAATTTCCGTTATCCAACGTATTTTGACGTGCTGATTCCGAATCTTAGAACAAAAATGTCGAAAACCCATCAGAAATATTTTTGGCGGGAAAAGAAACATCCAAAATGGATTTAAAGCTGTCCAACTCGGGAACGGTTAGAGATAGACGAATTCTGCGGACGCCAATCGATTCAGAATGGTCGAATTAGATATATAAACAATTTCCAGCCTATCAAAAAAAATTGAAAATTACTCGAAAAAAGTTGTAAGGGGTATGTATACCCCTAAAAATCATGAAAAACAACAAAACGTCACATCGACTCGAAATTGTCCCTGTATACGTAAAATTTCATGCTCATTCCGAAAATGTATGATTTTTATGTGCTCAGATATAAGATTTAGCCGGAAAAGGGTGTTTAAAGTAGAAAATCCAATTTTCTGAGATTTTTTATTTTCAATTTTCGAATTTCAAATTTCCGTTATCCAACGTATTTTGACGTGCTGATTCCGAATCTTAGAACAAAAATGTCGAAAACCCATCAGAAATATTTTTGGCGGGAAAAGAAACATCCAAAATCGATTTAAAGCTGTCCAACTCGGGAACGGTTAGAGATAGACGAATTCTGCGGACGCCAATCGATTCAGAATGGTCGAATTAGGTATATAAATAATTTCCAGCCTATCAAAAAAAATTGAAAATTACTCGAAAAAAGTTGTAAGGGGTATACCCCTAAAAATCATGAAAAACAACAAGTGGTCACATCGACTCGAAATTTGCCCTGTATACGTGAAATTTCATGCTCATTCCGAAAATGTATGATTTTTATGTGCTCAGATATAAGATTTAGCCGGAAAAGGGTGTTTAAAGTAGAAAATCCAATTTTCTGAGATTTTTTATTTTCAATTTTCGAATTCCAAATTTCCGTTATCCAACGTATTTTGACGTGCTGATTCCGAATCTTAGAACAAAAATGTCGAATACTCATCAGAAATATTTTTGGCGGGAAAAGAAATATCCAAAATGGATTTAAAGCTGTCCAACTCGGGAACGGTTAGAGATAGACGAATTCTGCGGACGCCAATCGATTCAGAATGGTCGAATTAGATATATAAACAATTTCCAGCCTATCAAAAAAAATTGAAAATTACTCGAAAAAAGTTGTAAGGGGTATACCCCTAAAAATCATGAAAAACAACAAGTGGTCACATCGACTCGAAATTTGCCTTGTATACGCGAAATTTCATGCTCATTCCGAAAATGTATGATTTTTATGTGCTCAGATATAAGATTTAGCCGGAAAAGGGTGTTTAAAGTAGAAAATCCAATTTTCTGAGATTTTTTATTTTCAATTTTCGAATTCCAAATTTCCGTTATCCAACGTATTTTGACGTGCTGATTCCGAATCTTAGAACAAAAATGTCGAAAACCCATCAGAAATATTTTTGGCGGGAAAAGAAACATCCAAAATGGATTTAAAGCTGTCCAACTCGGGAACGGTTAGAGATAGACGAATTCTGCGGACGCCAATCGATTCAGAATGGTCGAATTAGGTATATAAATAATTTCCAGCCTATCAAAAAAAATTGAAAATTACTCGAAAAAAGTTGTAAGGGGTATACCCCTAAAAATCATGAAAAACAACAAGTGGTCACATCGACTCGAAATTTGCCTTGTATACGTGAAATTTCATGCTCATTCCGAAAATGTATGATTTTTATGTGCTCAGATATAAGATTTAGCCGGAAAAGGGTGTTTAAAGTAGAAAATCCAATTTTCTGAGATTTTTTATTTTCAATTTTCGAATTCCAAATTTCCGTTATCCAACGTATTTTGACGTGCTGATTCCGAATCTTAGAACAAAAATGTCGAAAACCCATCAGAAATATTTTTGGCGGGAAAAGAAACATCCAAAATGGATTTAAAGCTGTCCAACTCGGGAACGGTTAGAGATAGACGAATTCTGCGGACGCCAATCGATTCAGAATGGTCGAATTAGGTATATAAATAATTTCCAGCCTATCAAAAAAAATTGAAAATTACTCGAAAAAAGTTGTAAGGGGTATACCCCTAAAAATCATGAAAAACAACAAGTGGTCACATCGACTCGAAATTTGCCTTGTATACGTGAAATTTCATGCTCATTCCGAAAATGTATGATTTTTATGTGCTCAGATATAAGATTTAGCCGGAAAAGGGTGTTTAAAGTAGAAAATCCAATTTTCTGAGATTTTTTATTTTCAATTTTCGAATTTCAAATTTCCGTTATCCAACGTATTTTGACGTGCTGATTCCGAATCTTAGAACAAAAATGTCGAAAACTCATCAGAAATATTTTTGGCGGGAAAAGAAACATCCAAAATGGATTTAAAGCTGTCCAACTCGGGAACGGTTAGAGATAGACGAATTCTGCGGACGCCAATCGATTCAGAATGGTCGAATTAGATATATAAACAATTTCCAGCCTATCAAAAAAAATTGAAAATTACTCGAAAAAAGTTGTAAGGGGTATACCCCTAAAAATCATGAAAAACAACAAGTGGTCACATCGACTCGAAATTTGCCCTGTATACGTGAAATTTCATGCTCATTCCAAAAATGTATGATTTTTATGTGCTCAGATATAAGATTTAGCCGGAAAAGGGTGTTTAAAGTAGAAAATCCAATTTTCTGAGATTTTTAATTTTCAATTTTCGAATTCCAAATTTCCGTTATCCAACGTATTTTGACGTGCTGATTCCGAATCTTAGAACAAAAATGTCGAAAACTCATCAGAAATATTTTTGGCGGGAAAAGAAACATCCAAAATGGATTTAAAGCTGTTCAACTCGGGAACGGTTAGAGATAGACGAATTCTGCGGACGCCAATCGATTCAGAATGGTCGAATTAGATATATAAACAATTTCCAGCCTATCAAAAAAAATTGAAAATTACTCGAAAAAAGTTGTAAGGGGTATACCCCTAAAAATCATGAAAAACTACAAGTGGTCACATCGACTCGAAATTTGCCTTGTATACGTGAAATTTCATGCTCATTCCGAAAATGTATGATTTTTATGTGCTCAGATATAAGATTTAGCCGGAAAAGGGTGTTTAAAGTAGAAAATCCAATTTTCTGAGATTTTTTATTTTCAATTTTCGAATTCCAAATTTCCGTTATCCAACGTATTTTGACGTGCTGATTCTGAATCTTAGAACAAAAATGTCGAAAACCCATCAGAAATATTTTTGGCGGGAAAAGAAACATCCAAAATGGATTTAAAGCTGTCCAACTCGGGAACGGTTAGAGATAGACGAATTCTGCGGACGCCAATCGATTCAGAATGGTCGAATTAGATATATAAACAATTTCCAGCCTATCAAAAAAAATTGAAATATACTCGAAAAAAGTTGTAAGGGGTATACCCCTAAAAATCATGAAAAACAACAAGTGGTCACATCGACTCGAAATTTGCCCTGTATACGTGAAATTTCATGCTCATTCCGAAAATGTATGATTTTTATGTGCTGAGATATAAGATTTAGCCGGAAAAGGGTGTTTAAAGTAGAAAATCCAATTTTCTGAGATTTTTTATTTTCAATTTTCGAATTCCAAATTTCCGTTATCCAACGTATTTTGACGTGCTGATTCCGAATCTTAGAACAAAAATGTCGAAAACCCATTAGAAATATTTTTGGCGGGAAAAGAAACATCCAAAATGGATTTAAAGCTGTCCAACTCGGGAACGGTTAGAGATAGACGAATTCTGCGGACGCCAATCGATTCAGAATGGTCGAATTAGATATATAAACAATTTCCAGCCTATCAAAAAAAATTGAAAATTACTCGAAAAAAGTTGTAAGGGGTATACCCCTAAAAATCATGAAAAACAACAAGTGGTCACATCGACTCGAAATTTGCCTTGTATACGTGAAATTTCATGCTCATTCCGAAAATGTATGATTTTTATGTGCTCAGATATAAGATTTAGCCGGAAAAGGGTGTTTAAAGTAGAAAATCCAATTTTCTGAGATTTTTTATTTTCAATTTTCGAATTCCAAATTTCCGTTATCCAACGTATTTTGACGTGCTGATTCTGAATCTTAGAACAAAAATGTCGAAAACCCATCAGAAATATTTTTGGCGGGAAAAGAAACATCCAAAATGGATTTAAAGCTGTCCAACTCGGGAACGGTTAGAGATAGACGAATTCTGCGGACGCCAATCGATTCAGAATGGTCGAATTAGATATATAAACAATTTCCAGCCTATCAAAAAAAATTGAAATATACTCGAAAAAAGTTGTAAGGGGTATACCCCTAAAAATCATGAAAAACAACAAGTGGTCACATCGACTCGAAATTTGCCCTGTATACGTGAAATTTCATGCTCATTCCGAAAATGTATGATTTTTATGTGCTGAGATATAAGATTTAGCCGGAAAAGGGTGTTTAAAGTAGAAAATCCAATTTTCTGAGATTTTTTATTTTCAATTTTCGAATTCCAAATTTCCGTTATCCAACGTATTTTGACGTGCTGATTCCGAATCTTAGAACAAAAATGTCGAAAACCCATTAGAAATATTTTTGGCGGGAAAAGAAACATCCAAAATGGATTTAAAGCTGTCCAACTCGGGAACGGTTAGAGATAGACGAATTCTGCGGACGCCAATCGATTCAGAATGGTCGAATTAGATATATAAACAATTTCCAGCCTATCAAAAAAAATTGAAAATTACTCGAAAAAAGTTGTAAGGGGTATACCCCTAAAAATCATGAAAAACAACAAGTGGTCACATCGACTCGAAATTTGCCTTGTATACGTGAAATTTCATGCTCATTCCGAAAATGTATGATTTTTATGTGCTCAGATATAAGATTTAGCCGGAAAAGGGTGTTTAAAGTAGAAAATCCAATTTTCTGAGATTTTTTATTTTCAATTTTCGAATTCCAAATTTCCGTTATCCAACGTATTTTGACGTGCTGATTCTGAATCTTAGAACAAAAATGTCGAAAACCCATCAGAAATATTTTTGGCGGGAAAAGAAACATCCAAAATGGATTTAAAGCTGTCCAACTCGGGAACGGTTAGAGATAGACGAATTCTGCGGACGCCAATCGATTTAGAATGGTCGAATTAGATATATAAACAATTTCCAGCCTATCAAAAAAAATTGAAAATTACTCGAAAAAAGTTGTAAGGGGTATACCCCTAAAAATCATGAAAAACAACAAGTGGTCACATCGACTCGAAATTTGCCTTGTATACGTGAAATTTCATGCTCATTCCGAAAATGTATGATTTTTATGTGCTCAGATATAAGATTTAGCCGGAAAAGGGTGTTTAAAGTAGAAAATCCAATTTTCTGAGATTTTTTATTTTCAATTTTCGAATTCCAAATTTCCGTTATCCAACGTATTTTGACGTGCTGATTCCGAATCTTAGAACAAAAATGTCGAATACTCATCAGAAATATTTTTGGCGGGAAAAGAAATATCCAAAATGGATTTAAAGCTGTCCAACTCGGGAACGGTTAGAGATAGACGAATTCTGCGGACGCCAATCGATTCAGAATGGTCGAATTAGATATATAAACAATTTCCAGCCTATCAAAAAAAATTGAAAATTACTCGAAAAAAGTTGTATGATTTTTATGTGCTCAGATATAAGATTTAGCCGGAAAAGGGTGTTTAAAGTAGAAAATCCAATTTTCTGAGATTTTTTATTTTCAATTTTCGAATTCCAAAAATCGTGAAAAACAACAAGTGGTCACATCGACTCGAAATTTGCCCTGTATACGTGAAATTTCATGCTCATTCCGAAAATGTATGATTTTTATGTGCTCAGATATAAGATTTAGCCGGAAAAGGGTGTTTAAAGTAGAAAATCCAATTTTCTGAGATTTTTTATTTTCAATTTTCGAATTCCAAATTTCCGTTATCCAACGTATTTTGACGTGCTGATTCCGAATCTTAGAACAAAAATGTCGAAAACCCATCAGAAATATTTTTGGCGGGAAAAGAAACATCCAAAATGGATTTAAAGCTGTCCAACTCGGGAACGGTTAGAGATAGACGAATTCTGCGGACGCCAATCGATTCAGAATGGTCGAATTAGATATATAAACAATTTCCAGCCTATCAAAAAAAATTGAAAATTACTCGAAAAAAGTTGTAAGGGGTATGTATACCCCTAAAAATCATGAAAAACAACAAAACGTCACATCGACTCGAAATTGTCCCTGTATACGTAAAATTTCATGCTCATTCCGAAAATGTATGATTTTTATGTGCTCAGATATAAGATTTAGCCGGAAAAGGGTGTTTAAAGTAGAAAATCCAATTTTCTGAGATTTTTTATTTTCAATTTTCGAATTTCAAATTTCCGTTATCCAACGTATTTTGACGTGCTGATTCCGAATCTTAGAACAAAAATGTCGAAAACCCATCAGAAATATTTTTGGCGGGAAAAGAAACATCCAAAATCGATTTAAAGCTGTCCAACTCGGGAACGGTTAGAGATAGACGAATTCTGCGGACGCCAATCGATTCAGAATGGTCGAATTAGGTATATAAATAATTTCCAGCCTATCAAAAAAAATTGAAAATTACTCGAAAAAAGTTGTAAGGGGTATACCCCTAAAAATCATGAAAAACAACAAGTGGTCACATCGACTCGAAATTTGCCTTGTATACGCGAAATTTCATGCTCATTCCGAAAATGTATGATTTTTATGTGCTCAGATATAAGATTTAGCCGGAAAAGGGTGTTTAAAGTAGAAAATCCAATTTTCTGAGATTTTTTATTTTCAATTTTCGAATTCCAAATTTCCGTTATCCAACGTATTTTGACGTGCTGATTCCGAATCTTAGAACAAAAATGTCGAAAACTCATCAGAAATATTTTTGGCGGGAAAAGAAACATCCAAAATGGATTTAAAGCTGTTCAACTCGGGAACGGTTAGAGATAGACGAATTCTGCGGACGCCAATCGATTCAGAATGGTCGAATTAGATATATAAACAATTTCCAGCCTATCAAAAAAAATTGAAAATTACTCGAAAAAAGTTGTAAGGGGTATACCCCTAAAAATCATGAAAAACTACAAGTGGTCACATCGACTCGAAATTTGCCTTGTATACGTGAAATTTCATGCTCATTCCGAAAATGTATGATTTTTATGTGCTCAGATATAAGATTTAGCCGGAAAAGGGTGTTTAAAGTAGAAAATCCAATTTTCTGAGATTTTTTATTTTCAATTTTCGAATTCCAAATTTCCGTTATCCAACGTATTTTGACGTGCTGATTCTGAATCTTAGAACAAAAATGTCGAAAACCCATCAGAAATATTTTTGGCGGGAAAAGAAACATCCAAAATGGATTTAAAGCTGTCCAACTCGGGAACGGTTAGAGATAGACGAATTCTGCGGACGCCAATCGATTCAGAATGGTCGAATTAGATATATAAACAATTTCCAGCCTATCAAAAAAAATTGAAATATACTCGAAAAAAGTTGTAAGGGGTATACCCCTAAAAATCATGAAAAACAACAAGTGGTCACATCGACTCGAAATTTGCCCTGTATACGTGAAATTTCATGCTCATTCCGAAAATGTATGATTTTTATGTGCTGAGATATAAGATTTAGCCGGAAAAGGGTGTTTAAAGTAGAAAATCCAATTTTCTGAGATTTTTTATTTTCAATTTTCGAATTCCAAATTTCCGTTATCCAACGTATTTTGACGTGCTGATTCCGAATCTTAGAACAAAAATGTCGAAAACCCATTAGAAATATTTTTGGCGGGAAAAGAAACATCCAAAATGGATTTAAAGCTGTCCAACTCGGGAACGGTTAGAGATAGACGAATTCTGCGGACGCCAATCGATTCAGAATGGTATTAGATATATAAACAATTTCCAGCCTATCAAAAAAAATTGAAAATTACTCGAAAAAAGTTGTAAGGGGTATACCCCTAAAAATCATGAAAAACAACAAGTGGTCACATCGACTCGAAATTTGCCTTGTATACGTGAAATTTCATGCTCATTCCGAAAATGTATGATTTTTATGTGCTCAGATATAAGATTTAGCCGGAAAAGGGTGTTTAAAGTAGAAAATCCAATTTTCTGAGATTTTTTATTTTCAATTTTCGAATTCCAAATTTCCGTTATCCAACGTATTTTGACGTGCTGATTCTGAATCTTAGAACAAAAATGTCGAAAACCCATCAGAAATATTTTTGGCGGGAAAAGAAACATCCAAAATGGATTTAAAGCTGTCCAACTCGGGAACGGTTAGAGATAGACGAATTCTGCGGACGCCAATCGATTCAGAATGGTCGAATTAGATATATAAACAATTTCCAGCCTATCAAAAAAAATTGAAATATACTCGAAAAAAGTTGTAAGGGGTATACCCCTAAAAATCATGAAAAACAACAAGTGGTCACATCGACTCGAAATTTGCCCTGTATACGTGAAATTTCATGCTCATTCCGAAAATGTATGATTTTTATGTGCTGAGATATAAGATTTAGCCGGAAAAGGGTGTTTAAAGTAGAAAATCCAATTTTCTGAGATTTTTTATTTTCAATTTTCGAATTCCAAATTTCCGTTATCCAACGTATTTTGACGTGCTGATTCCGAATCTTAGAACAAAAATGTCGAAAACCCATTAGAAATATTTTTGGCGGGAAAAGAAACATCCAAAATGGATTTAAAGCTGTCCAACTCGGGAACGGTTAGAGATAGACGAATTCTGCGGACGCCAATCGATTCAGAATGGTCGAATTAGATATATAAACAATTTCCAGCCTATCAAAAAAAATTGAAAATTACTCGAAAAAAGTTGTAAGGGGTATACCCCTAAAAATCATGAAAAACAACAAGTGGTCACATCGACTCGAAATTTGCCTTGTATACGTGAAATTTCATGCTCATTCCGAAAATGTATGATTTTTATGTGCTCAGATATAAGATTTAGCCGGAAAAGGGTGTTTAAAGTAGAAAATCCAATTTTCTGAGATTTTTTATTTTCAATTTTCGAATTCCAAATTTCCGTTATCCAACGTATTTTGACGTGCTGATTCTGAATCTTATAACAAAAATGTCGAAAACCCATCAGAAATATTTTTGGCGGGAAAAGAAACATCCAAAATGGATTTAAAGCTGTCCAACTCGGGAACGGTTAGAGATAGACGAATTCTGCGGACGCCAATCGATTTAGAATGGTCGAATTAGATATATAAACAATTTCCAGCCTATCAAAAAAAATTGAAAATTACTCGAAAAAAGTTGTAAGGGGTATACCCCTAAAAATCATGAAAAACAACAAGTGGTCACATCGACTCGAAATTTGCCTTGTATACGTGAAATTTCATGCTCATTCCGAAAATGTATGATTTTTATGTGCTCAGATATAAGATTTAGCCGGAAAAGGGTGTTTAAAGTAGAAAATCCAATTTTCTGAGATTTTTTATTTTCAATTTTCGAATTCCAAATTTCCGTTATCCAACGTATTTTGACGTGCTGATTCCGAATCTTAGAACAAAAATGTCGAATACTCATCAGAAATATTTTTGGCGGGAAAAGAAATATCCAAAATGGATTTAAAGCTGTCCAACTCGGGAACGGTTAGAGATAGACGAATTCTGCGGACGCCAATCGATTCAGAATGGTCGAATTAGATATATAAACAATTTCCAGCCTATCAAAAAAAATTGAAAATTACTCGAAAAAAGTTGTATGATTTTTATGTGCTCAGATATAAGATTTAGCCGGAAAAGGGTGTTTAAAGTAGAAAATCCAATTTTCTGAGATTTTTTATTTTCAATTTTCGAATTCCAAAAATCGTGAAAAACAACAAGTGGTCACATCGACTCGAAATTTGCCCTGTATACGTGAAATTTCATGCTCATTCCGAAAATGTATGATTTTTATGTGCTCAGATATAAGATTTAGCCGGAAAAGGGTGTTTAAAGTAGAAAATCCAATTTTCTGAGATTTTTTATTTTCAATTTTCGAATTCCAAATTTCCGTTATCCAACGTATTTTGACGTGCTGATTCCGAATCTTAGAACAAAAATGTCGAAAACCCATCAGAAATATTTTTGGCGGGAAAAGAAACATCCAAAATGGATTTAAAGCTGTCCAACTCGGGAACGGTTAGAGATAGACGAATTCTGCGGACGCCAATCGATTCAGAATGGTCGAATTAGGTATATAAATGATTTCCAGCCTATCAAAAAAAATTGAAAATTACTCGAAAAAAGTTGTAAGGGGTATACCCCTAAAAATCATGAAAAACAACAAGTGGTCACATCGACTCGAAATTTGCCTTGTATACGTGAAATTTCATGCTCATTCCGAAAATGTATGATTTTTATGTGCTCAGATATAAGATTTAGCCGGAAAAGGGTGTTTAAAGTAGAAAATCCAATTTTCTGAGATTTTTTATTTTCAATTTTCGAATTCCAAATTTCCGTTATCCAACGTATTTTGACGTGCTGATTCCGAATCTTAGAACAAAAATGTCGAAAACCCATCAGAAATATTTTTGGCGGGAAAAGAAACATCCAAAATGGATTTAAAGCTGTCCAACTCGGGAACGGTTAGAGATAGACGAATTCTGCGGACGCCAATCGATTCAGAATGGTCGAATTAGATATATAAACAATTTCCAGCCTATCAAAAAAAATTGAAAATTACTCGAAAAAAGTTGTAAGGGGTATGTATACCCCTAAAAATCATGAAAAACAACAAAACGTCACATCGACTCGAAATTGTCCCTGTATACGTAAAATTTCATGCTCATTCCGAAAATGTATGATTTTTATGTGCTCAGATATAAGATTTAGCCGGAAAAGGGTGTTTAAAGTAGAAAATCCAATTTTCTGAGATTTTTTATTTTCAATTTTCGAATTCCAAATTTCCGTTATCCAACGTATTTTGACGTGCTGATTCCGAATCTTAGAACAAAAATGTCGAAAACCCATCAGAAATATTTTTGGCGGGAAAAGAAACATCCAAAATGGATTTAAAGCTGTCCAACTCGGGAACGGTTAGAGATAGACGAATTCTGCGGACGCCAATCGATTCAGAATGGTCGAATTAGGTATATAAATAATTTCCAGCCTACCAAAAAAAATTGAAAATTACTCGAAAAAAGTTGTAAGGGGTATACCCCTAAAAATCATGAAAAACAACAAGTGGTCACATCGACTCGAAATTTGCCTTGTATACGTGAAATTTCATGCTCATTCCGAAAATGTATGATTTTTATGTGCTCAGATATAAGATTTAGCCGGAAAAGGGTGTTTAAAGTAGAAAATCCAATTTTCTGAGATTTTTTATTTTCAATTTTCGAATTTCAAATTTCCGTTATCCAACGTATTTTGACGTGCTGATTCCGAATCTTAGAACAAAAATGTCGAAAACTCATCAGAAATATTTTTGGCGGGAAAAGAAACATCCAAAATGGATTTAAAGCTGTCCAACTCGGGAACGGTTAGAGATAGACGAATTCTGCGGACGCCAATCGATTCAGAATGGTCGAATTAGATATATAAACAATTTCCAGCCTATCAAAAAAAATTGAAAATTACTCGAAAAAAGTTGTAAGGGGTATACCCCTAAAAATCATGAAAAACAACAAGTGGTCACATCGACTCGAAATTTGCCTTGTATACGTGAAATTTCATGCTCATTCCGAAAATGTATGATTTTTATGTGCTCAGATATAAGATTTAGCCGGAAAAGGGTGTTTAAAGTAGAAAATCCAATTTTCTGAGATTTTTTATTTTCAATTTTCGAATTCCAAATTTCCGTTATCCAACGTATTTTGACGTGCTGATTCTGAATCTTAGAACAAAAATGTCGAAAACCCATCAGAAATATTTTTGGCGGGAAAAGAAACATCCAAAATGGATTTAAAGCTGTCCAACTCGGGAACGGTTAGAGATAGACGAATTCTGCGGACGCCAATCGATTCAGAATGGTCGAATTAGATATATAAACAATTTCCAGCCTATCAAAAAAAATTGAAAATTACTCGAAAAAAGTTGTAAGGGGTATACCCATAAAAATCATAAAAAACAACAAGTGGTCACATCGACTCGAAATGTGCCTTGTATACGTGAAATTTCATGCTCATTCCGAAAATGTATGATTTTTATGTGCTCAGATATAAGATTTAGCCGGAAAAGGGTGTTTAAAGTAGAAAATCCAATTTTCTGAGATTTTTTATTTTCAATTTTCGAATTCCAAATTTCCGTTATCCAACGTATTTTGACGTGCTGATTCTGAATCTTAGAACAAAAATGTCGAAAACCCATCAGAAATATTTTTGGCGGGAAAAGAAACATCCAAAATGGATTTAAAGCTGTCCAACTCGGGAACGGTTAGAGATAGACGAATTCTGCGGACGCCAATCGATTCAGAATGGTCGAATTAGATATATAAACAATTTCCAGCCTATCAAAAAAAATTGAAATTTACTCGAAAAAAGTTGTAAGGGGTATACCCCTAAAAATCATGAAAAACAACAAGTGGTCACATCGACTCGAAATTTGCCTTGTATACGTGAAATTTCATGCTCATTCCGAAAATGTATGATTTTTATGTGCTCAGATATAAGATTTAGCCGGAAAAGGGTGTTTAAAGTAGAAAATCCAATTTTCTGAGATTTTTTATTTTCAATTTTCGAATTCCAAATTTCCGTTATCCAACGTATTTTGACGTGCTGATTCCGAATCTTAGAACAAAAATGTCGAATACTCATCAGAAATATTTTTGGCGGGAAAAGAAATATCCAAAATGGATTTAAAGCTGTCCAACTCGGGAACGGTTAGAGATAGACGAATTCTGCGGACGCCAATCGATTCAGAATGGTCGAATTAGATATATAAACAATTTCCAGCCTATCAAAAAAAATTGAAAATTACTCGAAAAAAGTTGTATGATTTTTATGTGCTCAGATATAAGATTTAGCCGGAAAAGGGTGTTTAAAGTAGAAAATCCAATTTTCTGAGATTTTTTATTTTCAATTTTCGAATTCCAAAAATCGTGAAAAACAACAAGTGGTCACATCGACTCGAAATTTGCCCTGTATACGTGAAATTTCATGCTCATTCCGAAAATGTATGATTTTTATGTGCTCAGATATAAGATTTAGCCGGAAAAGGGTGTTTAAAGTAGAAAATCCAATTTTCTGAGATTTTTTATTTTCAATTTTCGAATTCCAAATTTCCGTTATCCAACGTATTTTGACGTGCTGATTCCGAATCTTAGAACAAAAATGTCGAAAACCCATCAGAAATATTTTTGGCGGGAAAAGAAACATCCAAAATGGATTTAAAGCTGTCCAACTCGGGAACGGTTAGAGATAGACGAATTCTGCGGACGCCAATCGATTCAGAATGGTCGAATTAGATATATAAACAATTTCCAGCCTATCAAAAAAAATTGAAAATTACTCGAAAAAAGTTGTAAGGGGTATACCCCTAAAAATCATGAAAAACAACAAGTGGTCACATCGACTCGAAATTTGCCTTGTATACGTGAAATTTCATGCTCATTCCGAAAATGTATGATTTTTATGTGCTCAGATATAAGATTTAGCCGGAAAAGGGTGTTTAAAGTAGAAAATCCAATTTTCTGAGATTTTTTATTTTCAATTTTCGAATTTCAAATTTCCGTTATCCAACGTATTTTGACGTGCTGATTCCGAATCTTAGAACAAAAATGTCGAAAACCCATCAGAAATATTTTTGGCGGGAAAAGAAACATCCAAAATGGATTTAAAGCTGTCCAACTCGGGAACGGTTAGAGATAGACGAATTCTGCGGACGCCAATCGATTCAGAATGGTCGAATTAGGTATATAAATAATTTCCAGCCTATCAAAAAAAATTGAAAATTACTCGAAAAAAGTTGTAAGGGGTATACCCCTAAAAATCATGAAAAACAACAAGTGGTCACATCGACTCGAAATTTGCCTTGTATACGTGAAATTTCATGCTCATTCCGAAAATGTATGATTTTTATGTGCTCAGATATAAGATTTAGCCGGAAAAGGGTGTTTAAAGTAGAAAATCCAATTTTCTGAGATTTTTTATTTTCAATTTTCGAATTCCAAATTTCCGTTATCCAACGTATTTTGACGTGCTGATTCCGAATCTTAGAACAAAAATGTCGAAAACCCATCAGAAATATTTTTGGCGGGAAAAGAAACATCCAAAATGGATTTAAAGCTGTCCAACTCGGGAACGGTTAGAGATAGACGAATTCTGCGGACGCCAATCGATTCAGAATGGTCGAATTAGGTATATAAATAATTTCCAGCCTATCAAAAAAAATTGAAAATTACTCGAAAAAAGTTGTAAGGGGTATACCCCTAAAAATCATGAAAAACAACAAGTGGTCACATCGACTCGAAATTTGCCTTGTATACGTGAAATTTCATGCTCATTCCGAAAATGTATGATTTTTATGTGCTCAGATATAAGATTTAGCCGGAAAAGGGTGTTTAAAGTAGAAAATCCAATTTTCTGAGATTTTTTATTTTCAATTTTCGAATTTCAAATTTCCGTTATCCAACGTATTTTGACGTGCTGATTTCGAATCTTAGAACAAAAATGTCGAAAACTCATCAGAAATATTTTTGGCGGGAAAAGAAACATCCAAAATGGATTTAAAGCTGTCCAACTCGGGAACGGTTAGAGATAGACGAATTCTGCGGACGCCAATCGATTCAGAATGGTCGAATTAGATATATACACAATTTCCAGCCTATCAAAAAAAATTGAAAATTACTCGAAAAAAGTTGTAAGGGGTATACCCCTAAAAATCATGAAAAACAACAAGTGGTCACATCAACTCGAAATTTGCCCTGTATACGTGAAATTTCATGCTCATTCCGAAAATGTATGATTTTTATGTGCTCAGATATAAGATTTAGCCGGAAAAGGGTGTTTAAAGTAGAAAATCCAATTTTCTGAGATTTTTTATTTTCAATTTTCGAATTCCAAATTTCCGTTATCCAACGTATTTTGACGTGCTGATTCCGAATCTTAGAACAAAAATGTCGAAAACTCATCAGAAATATTTTTGGCGGGAAAAGAAACATCCAAAATGGATTTAAAGCTGTTCAAGTGTTCAACTCGGGAACGGTTAGAGATAGACGAATTCTGCGGACGCCAATCGATTCAGAATGGTCGAATTAGATATATAAACAATTTCCAGCCTATCAAAAAAAATTGAAAATTACTCGAAAAAAGTTGTAAGGGGTATACCCCTAAAAATCATGAAAAACAACAAGTGGTCACATCGACTCGAAATTTGCCCTGTATATGAAATTTCATGCTCATTCCGAAAATGTATGATTTTTATCTGCTGAGATATAAGATTTAGCCGGAAAAGGGTGTTTAAAGTAGAAAATCCAATTTTCTGAGATTTTTTATTTTCAATTTTCGAATTCCAAATTTCCGTTATCCAACGTATTTTGACGTGCTGATTCCGAATCTTAGAACAAAAATGTCGAAAACTCATCAGAAATATTTTTGGCGGGAAAAGAAACATCCAAAATGGATTTAAAGCTGTTCAACTCGGGAACGGTTAGAGATAGACGAATTCTGCGGACGCCAATCGATTCAGAATGGTCGAATTAGATATATAAACAATTTCCAGCCTATCAAAAAAAATTGAAAATTACTCGAAAAAAGTTGTAAGGGGTATACCCCTAAAAATCATGAAAAACAACAAGTGGTCACATCGACTCGAAATTTGCCCTGTATATGAAATTTCATGCTCATTCCGAAAATGTATGATTTTTATCTGCTGAGATATAAGATTTAGCCGGAAAAGGGTGTTTAAAGTAGAAAATCCAATTTTCTGAGATTTTTTATTTTCAATTTTCGAATTCCAAATTTCCGTTATCCAAAGTATTTTGACGTGCTGATTCCGAATCTTTGAACGAAAATATCGAAACCCCATCAGAAATATTTTTAACGGGAAAAAAAAAAATTAAAATGGATTTAGAGCTGACCAACTCGAGAACCGTTAGGGATAGACGATTTCTCCGAACGCCAATCGATTCAGAATAGTCGAATTAGTATGAACTAAGAATTTGAACGAAAAAGATCAACGGACAAAAAAGTCGAATATATCATCATACATAATTTTTTGAACTTTTTTATTTTTCATTTTTTGATCTTCAAAGTTTTTTTCTCCAAAGTATTTTGACGTGCTGATTCCGAATCTTTGATCGAAAATATCGAAATCCCATCAGAAATATTTTTAACGGGAAAAAAAACATTTAAAATGGATTTAAAGCTGTCCAACTCAAGAACGGTTGGAGATAGACGAATTCTCCGAACACCAATCGATTCAGAATAGTCGAGTTAGTATAAACTGAGAATTTGAACGAAAAAGATCAACGGACAAAAAAGTCGAATATATCACCATACATAATTTTGAACTTTTTTATTTTTCATTATTTGAATTTCAAAATTTTGTCCTCCAACGTATTTTGATGTGCTGATTCCGGACAAAAACCCCCTGAAACTAATCATATTGCAGGTAATCACCAAAAGAACGAAAATTACTGACATTGTAGGTTATGTCCAAGGTTATAGGTAAGGTGCATAACTGCTCTGGACAGCTCTGGAGATAAAACAGCTCCACATTTCCATTTTTGTTAATTTTCATAACTTCACAATCCGAAGCCACACAACACAAGTAACCAATAAGCAATGACTGAATTTCCTCTGAAATCGGTAAAAAAACTACTTACCCGGCTAGAGTCACGCTGGACATTGAACTACATCTGATGGATATTGCGAAAAGACTCTAACTGAAAAGAAAAAATCTGAAAGTGAAAATTCGCATTTTCATTCAGATAGTTGAATTTTTTAATTATCTCTAGTTTTCGTTGAAAATTCATTGAATAAATTAGATAAGGAGAATGTTATTAACAAAATAGAACAGAAATCGTTCATTCCTTTGAAGCAAGGTTCGCTTCTTTATCCCCAATACATTTTTGTCGACGAAAATCCATTTCGCTTTGCCAAGCTCATCAGGGACATTGAAACTATTGGAAAGCAGGCTCTTCAGAAGCAATTATACACATCAAGTTCAATGTCCAGCGTGGCTCTAGCCGGGAAAGTAGTTGTTTTCTGTTAGATATTACAAAAAAAACATATTTTTCCATTTTTCAATTTTCATGAAGAATGTTCCTATTTTCAACATGAATACCTGCCAAGAGATTATCTTGGACGATGGAAAATAGTGACTAAAGTTTGTCTTTCAGGCGCAGATGATTCCACAACAAATTTTAAGAATATCCTATTCATATTTTCGAAACAAATTCAAAATGGAAAATTGGAGTTCTGTCGTTTTCTAAAGATGGGAAAGTGAGAAGTAAGGTTGTTGTACCTATAGATGTTACTAAACCAATAAGAAGGTCGAATTTTCGAGTGAAACAGTTGTTTTTTGTGCGTGTGATCGGGATGTTTTTGTCCGAATAGTTTTCGTCCAGAGATAACGAAATATCAATATTGAAACTGAAAGTCCTTCAAATTTTCTTGGCCTCCTTGGATTTCTCAGTGTCGCTTATCGCCCTCTCCTTGCCAACGTTCCCTACCAATTTGTCATTCACTTTGTCGCCATTCCTTCGCTTATTTTCTTTCTGAATTATTTCTTCTTCAGCTTGTTCTTTCCTGTTGTATTTCTCTTCATTTTCGTATATCCAGTTCACGAACTGATGTTTACGACTACAGAAAAATATGAAAAAGGGAATTATCGAACGTCTGACCTTGTCTGGACCCTGTACGCTACAATATCAACGTCCCAAAACCAATTAACAGGTACTCAAAACGGATAAACATCAACTCTGGGTTTCCCAAGTAATATTATTCAACCTAGTTTGTCACCTAACTCGATGTGATCCGTGTCGAGTAAATGTCAAACTTAATTGAAAATATCGCATGGGCTGGCTGCTCCAGAATTTTCGCGACTCCGATCTGGTATTTGGGATTTCAACCGTACGTTGTTTCAGTGTCGCAAATTACATTTCTGACAGAGATGCATAGGCGTTGCATGGCTGCGCGTCCGCGCACACGCGGGAACCAACTTTCTGAGATTACCGCTGCCGTGAAAGAGATGAACCATTTTATATTCTCAGGAAGTGTTGAAGAAAACAATCTGAGGAAACTTCACAGAAAAAAATTGGCACCTGAATACAATAAAAAAGTTCAGTGACTCAATGAATATTTTTATCAATATTGGTCCAATGAACGCAATCGTTATGTCAATCTACCACTGGTTATCTATACTATGAAAACGGATCTTAATAATATTAATGAATGCTTTCATTGATATCATGATCAAGTACATTAAATAGGTTCGTTATGGTAATGAATTCTATTCATCAAAACGAATGAAGAGCGATCACCCAAGCAATGAATTGTATTCATTCAACAGATGAAACTGTATTAATCAGATTAATTATTATTGTTCGTTCTTCGAATAAATGTTGTATGATTGATATAATGATTTAGATTATTTCGACGATGGATATTTTTCATAAATTCAATGAATGGTGTTTATTGATAATCGGTTACTATAATGCAAGGTTCGTTGGGGTAATGATTTCCATTCATCAAACGAATGAAGAGTGTTCACCTAAGCAATACATTGTATTCGTTCAACTGATGAAACTGTATTCATCAAATTAGTTATTATTGTCCATTCTTCGAATGAATGCTGTATGATTGATATAATGATTCAGATTAGTTCAATTCAATAAACGGTGATTATTAAGTATCGGTTATTTCTTGATTCAATAATTGATATACATTAAATCTATGTTTCAGTTTATCCTCGTGATGCTTTCACACATTGAACTAATTATTTTGTGTATCATTTGAATAAGTGGTATTTATTCAATCATTGCATATCATTCGTAAATGCAATGAAGGCCTCCCACTGATATTGAGCATACAGTGAGTTTCCGAAAGATATGCAAAATAATTAACATGCATTCATCAGAACATCGCAATGCTGATTGGAAGGCGTATCTCCAAGTTATCTTTTATTTCGGCTGGCTCCTTTCGGAGCTCTTCGGATGTCTCTGTAGTCTGTGCTACCTGAGAAGATGTTTCAATGATCGCTTCTGTCTGCTTAAGTTAACCGGCTCTGTGCAAATAACGAAGTCGTGCGGAGTGGTACCTCTAGTGGAGGCGCTGTGTACTACCAGCTAAAGCTAATTTGCCAGCAACGGAGATTTCTATGCGAGGATTGGGCTGAACAGATGCCGGCAAAATTTATGAGTATATTTAAACACGAGATGGCTTGGTTCGACATAAGGCTTATTATTATATTCATGAACATATTAATTACGGAGTTATATAATGGGAGGAAAATGTTGCTTCTATCTGCCTAACAAAACTGGGACTTAGTAACTTCGTTACACCTTCTATAATCTTTCCATAGCCCCGAAAAAACCTGTGTGTAAATCTGAAAATAGATTATCATTGATTTCGATAAACTTGGATTCATTGTAACAATTAAATCATCTCTGGGACCATTAATTACGTTCATTGATATGATGAACAATTTCAAATAGATTCAGTGTACCCCTTTCATTACCTCAATGAACTTTTCCATAGCAGCAACGAAACCTGTTCATAAATGTAAAAAAAGATCATCTTTGATCTCAATGAACTTAAATTCATTATATCAATAAATACCTTCGTACATCAGTGAATGTTTAATCACTATCACGATGAAAAGTTAATTGTGCCAATGAACGGAAAGGTAATAAACGGTATTCATTGATATTATGTACCACATTTTTTTCATGAAATAATATACATTGTTCCAATGTTTTTTTTTCTTAATTTCAATAATCTTTTTCAAAGCCATAACGAAATATGTTCATAGGTCTGAAATTAGATCATCATTGATCTCAGTGTACCCCTTTCCCCACCTCAATAAACTTTTCCGCATGAGCAACGAAATATAAATGTAAGAAACGATCATCTTTGATCTCAATAAACTTGCCACAATGAAAAATGTATTTTGCCAATGAACGGAGAGGTAAAAAACAGCATTTATTGATACAACGTTCCACATTTTTTTCAGTGTTAAGTAGCCTCACCGCTTACAAACTGCATGTGATCGTTTAATTTCAAGTATAACCTCTCAACTATTTCATTAGATAACAAAAGGCACAATCTGATCAATTTCTAACCATCCCTCAGCTTCATGTAGGTACACTGAAAAATATGTAATACATTATATTGATAAATATCGTTTATTACACTTCCGCTTATTGGCCCAATGAATTTTTCATCGATTTAAAGAATGAAAATTCACTGAGAGGAGTAGGCGTCCCTTGATATGGGCTTTGCAGTTTTACCCAAGAGAGTTCTTCCGGATGTGTCTTCGACACGAGACTTTATTCAGAACGGCCTCGATGCCCTGCGGCTTAAAGCTTGGGGATAAAATCTCGAAACTTTCAGAAACTCATGGTGACGTTACACATTCCCTTCAAAGGTGCCAAGGCCAAATGCAGACAGATTCGGCTCCAGCTCGTTACAGTTATCTTCACCACCTCGTTACACTAGTCCATTCTGAAACCTCGAAAATATCTCGTGGTACCTCTTGAGTTATCCTTCTCAGTACCTTCTATCCATTTAAGAACAAGGAAATCAACTTCTACAACGTCCTCTCATCCTCCGATGGTCTGAGGCTACGAACTTGGTCGTGATTTTGAATTCCAAACTGCGTTCCAGTTCATCTGCAAGATAACATATGTGTCTCTGAACTGATAACAGTTATCTGTTTCACTAGATATCAGTTTAGACCACGACAAAAAGTTAAAGTCGGGTTACCAATATATTCTGGGCGAAGAAAATGTATCAGTTCTTTTTCCTGTGATACAAAGTCTCTCCACCTCACGAACACTTATTTATTTTGTAAATCGCACTTCTAATGCCAACTGTCCTAAAAATGCACTAACTTTTTTAAGCACATTTATTTCTACTGGTAGAATATAATAGCCCACTAATTTACTTCTACCTTGATATGTCTACAATACAGGGCAATTCAAATTCGACCCCCACCATTGGGATCTCCTAAACTACAGTATATAAGTCGAAGCTTAAATTGGGGCAAAGTTGCGTTTTTTTGTGCTTAACAAAATACTGTTTTGAAACTTGGAAAATTCCGAGTAGTTCCGGAAATATCGGGAAAAAACTGAAAATCGGAATTTTGGTTTTTATTATTTTCTATCGTTATTTGACAACATAGCTCAAAACCAAAAGTACATTCCCAAGAATCTTTTTTCCAATACTGTGATACATACTGCAATAGTACATACTTTTTGGCAGTCACTATATTATTTCACTTCTTACCACTACCACTATCCAATGCTAAATTTCCAATCCACTACTGGCCCCACCCTTTACACTGACTCATCCTGCGACGAATCATTTATTGTTTCGTACAACGTCGAGAAGCCATAAACAATAAATTATCCATTTCACTTCTATAAGCCAATGATATGGCACGCATTGATAAAAAATACCTGCTCTTTCAGCAAAACTGCAGATTATCCGCTGGAAAAGTGTCAGCATTTCCAGTTCCTTCCATAAATAACCGTATAAACGTAGGAATTTCGGATTTAGTTGTAATGCTGTCTGGCCTCCCTCCTTCATTATTATTTCCAACGCCCCGAACGTAATTCCTAATGGTCTTTCTCCCCCATAAATAAAAGAAACGCAATAAATAAGGTTTACTTCACAGGAAAGATTTGCGATAGGCCCAAATATTTTGGTGCATTGTATGAACTGTTAACATGCAATTACAATTTACGAGCAAATAATGATAATATAATTGATGAAAAGCGTCCTCCGATAACTGGAATACTTCGGAAAATGTTTATAGCTATAGGTTGTGTTCTTTAATATTACTTCGAATGAGAAATGTATCGCTAAGAAATATTTACATAACGTCACGTATTTTGAGAAACTATAGCAGAACCAGTTCATGATCAACATTTAAATCGATATGAACAGCTAGCGCCATCTGTTGAAGAGTAGCGGAGTTAATAAGCCGTTTGAGAAACGAACGGAAAGAAGCTAGCGGATTCTGGTAAAGACGGGAAAGTCTATGTGCAGCAATATAGAACGTGTCCGTCGCCGAAAGGGGAAGTACTGAATTATTGGAAGTTTGAATATTAGCATGTTACATAAATTACTGTATTCCAAGTGTTGAAATAAATATTTTAGAGTGAAATTGTGAACGTTCTTTACAATGAAACTGAATTGAATACTTTCTTCTCTCAACCAAGTATGATTTTGTTTAAATGCTGCTCTTCATTATATGAATTCATAATCAGACATCTGAGCACAAAGCTCAGAAATCTTTCAGAAGACCGTTGCCAGATATTTAGCCAGGGGAGTAGTTGTTTTCTGGCAGGTATTTACCACAATAACCTACAATGTAATTGGATGAGAATGATTAAGGTGAAACAAAGGTTACTGAATTCATGATGTTCCCGAAATATTTTAAGCGCTCAAAATCATGCTCTGCTTCATTCATGAGCAATATAATATTCTCTAAGTTAACTTCTAGTTAATTTAAGAACAGAAAGTGTTTCCCATTGACAACACATATAATTTAGTTCCTAGATAACCAAGGTATCTTCATCGGTAAGTAGTATATCTTACTGATAGAGATTATCGAAATGTGCCTCTATAGGAATGATATAACTTTAACAGGAAATTGAAAAAACTTACAGTCTAACTCCACCAAAAATATTCTTTATTGTAGCTGTCATGGTGGAGTTAGACTGTAGGTTTTTTCAATTTCCTATTGAATCTCACCTCCACTGTATGCAATGGATCGTCTCCGATTGATATAACTTTTGTGGTAAATGGAAAAAAAACTTTTTGTTCTCATTGAATGACACCAAATGCTTCCAATACCCTAGTTCCAGTAATAATATCCCGACAAAATGCAGAATTTTGACAGGGTGACGGGCAAGATAACATTATTATTTTGACAATATATTTCCTTGCTTAACAACCAATCAGTGGATTTCAAATTTTTAAATTCAGCCAATAGAATCGGAACTACAGTGAAAATATAGCTTGTCGCTGTATTTTCACGGTGATAAACCTGCTTAGGTTTTGTTTTACTATCTGTCAAGTGAAAATAATGATTTAAATTATAAACGTCAAATTTATGTGTTTTGACTAGTTATCTTTATTTATCAATATGAGCGATCGTTGGGGACAAATGTCCATTGGTATCATAGATGAGGCCGTGGAAAAGAGTATTCAATACGGCTAGAAGTAAAGCATCAATTACCAGGTGACACGATTTTTCTTTATTTCAAATCGATATATTGTCGTCCTAAATATAATTCGTACTATGATTAAAAACCTATTATTTTTTGGAATATCAATTCATTGGCAATCCCAATGCAAGAAAATACAACTCGTCCTGCGGACTCGTTGTATTTTCAGCTTTGGGATTGCAATTCATTAATATTCCAAAAAATTATCGGTAATAATCATACCACTTATTATATTACCCCTGAAAATTGTGTTTTCAAAAAGTCCTTTTGTCATGGTAATTGATTGGTTTATATAATTATAATATTAGGGAAATTTTCTAGGTAATTTAACAGACATTCTTTGAAGAAAAAGTGTTCTCAACATTTGAGCAAGAATATGAATTGGTATATCAACTCTAATTCAATGAAATGAATTAAGGAGGAAAGAACCCTGCAAAGTGCAACGCAACTGTATTTACACGTGAAGAAAGATTCAGATGATTATTCAATTATCAAATATCATTTTGTTATACATATACTCACAAAAACATGTGATCTCCATGCATGAATGACAGAAAAACCATCCGGAACTCACCTGAAAATAAAAAAAAAACATTTTTATATTTTTCAGTACCAAAATATTTTCCAAATCATTTCATAATGACAACAGTTCCAATGGGAAGTTAAAATAAATTATCAGTTTTTCCTTTTCTTTAGAGAAATTTTAATAGATCGTTCGAAGCCTGATATCCTGTATATTTTGGAATTTTTATGGAACAAAAAGCTAATTAGGTGAAATAATATCAACCACAAAATTTCAATCCTCTACTACCCTCGAAATCCGAGATATGTCCTAGCCAAAACCTTGTGTGCCCAAGTAGTCATTTCAGCTCATATAAAAAGGCTTTCAAAATGTTTTGGCGCCTTTTACATTATCATCCCTGAAGCAGGCTAAAAAAAACAATATATTTCAAATAAAGAAATCTGCATGCATTGTTCACAATAATCTTCAAGAGAGAAACAAGATGTCCTGGTGGATTTTCGACCCAATTATTCCTATTGTATAGGATTATGGCAATAAGCGTGGCTCTGGTATTGCAGGACATCTTGTTTCTCTCTTGACAAGCTTATTGTGAACAATGCATGCAGATTTCTTTAATTTGTATTTGTGGTTAAATTAATCACGCATGTTCTGGGTATTGCTTTGGTTGAGGGGCTGGAGTTCAGATGGCGCCCGTGGTTCAGTGAACG
This sequence comes from Chrysolina haemoptera, assembly GCA_958298965.1. Taxonomy (NCBI): domain Eukaryota; kingdom Metazoa; phylum Arthropoda; class Insecta; order Coleoptera; family Chrysomelidae; genus Chrysolina; species Chrysolina haemoptera. The sequence continues at coordinate 26,877,735 of OY282598.1, forward strand.
CTAGACTGCGGGCGGTGTCTTAGCTTCTGCCTTTACATGGAAAGGTTGCTGAATCATTTGTTGCAGACATTAGTTATTGTATGCAGATACCTACCCTATACTGATGAGGGCAAAAATCCAGAAATCGATCTATAGGTGGTCCAAATGTTTAAATGCAACTAGCAATGGCGGAGACATCCTTGTAGGACTCTGACTCTGCACGGAAATTTATTGGATTTAATTCAACGTTCGTCGTGGTATTGGCCAGGAAAGTAGTTGTTTTCTGATGGATTTTCGACCCAATTATTCCTATTGTATAGGGTTATGGCAATACGCGTCGTCCTGGTAGTGCAGGACAATATATTTCAACCTCTGAAATAAGAAAAATCTCGGTAGGTATGTTTGAAACTTGTTTTTCGAGAATTTGTAACAATCACTGAAGAATAAGTTATTTATACTCTTCACTTCAACAAGTTTCCATGAAAAAGTAGGTAATATGAAGATTGCCAAGGCGGCTGTTCTCTGGAAGACTGTCAAAGAAATGTGAGTAAATGATTTTTTCTACTAGCGTAAGGAAAATCTTTTCCGCATTCATTTTAGTTTTGAAAGAGTCACTTTTCCGCACTAGTGCGAAAAAGTTTTTTCCGCACTCTCTTTAGCGCGGAAAAAATATTTTAGTGCGGAAAAGTAGATTTGTTTAGTTTTTACGGATTATACTGACATTTAAATATTGCGTCGCAGAAGGTTAAAATAGAAAGCTTACCAAATATGGTTGTATAGTTTAATATATATTTAATAATAAATGTTCTTTATGTTAACTTTTGGGTGTTTTTTCCGCTAGTAGAAAAAATAGTGTACCTATCACAAGCGTGAAGTGTATTCTCCATCTGCAATCGCGTGCGGAAAAGAATCACTTTCCGCACTTGTTAGGTAACCTACTATTTTCTACTAGCGTGCGGAAAAATCCACTTTTCCGCACTCATTTTAGTTTTGAAATAGTCACTTTTCCGCACTAGAGCGGAAACGTTTTTTCCGCACTCTTTTTAGCCAGGAAAAAACATTTTATTGACGAAAAGTAGATTTGTTTAGTTTTTGTGGATTAAACTGACATTAAAATATTGCGTCGCAGAAGGTTAAAATAGAAAGCTTACTAAGTAATAAGTTTAATATATATTTAATAATAAATGTTCTTTATGTTAACTTTTGGGTGTTTTTTCCGCTAGTAGAAAAAATAGTGTACCAAACACGAGCGTAAAGTGTCTTTTCCGCAAGCGATTTCTGGCCGAACTCCGCTGAAAAATATCACTTTTCGCACTTGTTAGGTGAACTACTACTTTCTATTAGACTATGAGTGCGGAAAAGTGGATTTTTTCGCAACCATTTTAGTTTTGAAAGAGTCCTGGTAGTGCAGGACAATATATATTTCAACCTCTGAAATAAATAAAATCTCGGTAGGTATGTTTGAAACTTGTTTTACGAGAATTTGAGATTTTGTAACAATCACTGAAGAATAAGTTATTTATACTATTCACTTCAACAAGTTTCCATGAAAAAGTAGGTAATATGAAGATTGCCAAGGCGGCTGTTCTCTGGAAGACTGTCAAAAAAATCTGTGTGAATGATTTTTTCTAATAGCGTGCGGAAAAATCCACTTTTCCGCACTCATTTTAGTTTTGAAAGAGTCACTTTTCCGCGCTAGTGCGGAAAGGTTTGTTTAGTTTTTGCGGATTATACTGACATTTAAATATTGCGTCCCAGAAGATTAAAATAGAAAGCTTACCAAATATGATTGTATAGTTTAATATATATTTAATAATAAATGTTCTTTATGTTAACTTTAGGGTGTTTTTTCCGCTAGTAGAAAAAATAGTGTACCTAACACGAGCGTAAAGTGTCTTTTCCGCACGCGATTTCTGGCCGAACTCCGCTAACGCGTCGATCGGCCATCTGCAATCGCGTGCGGCAAAGTATCACTTTCCGCACTTGTTAGGTAAACTACTATTTTCTACTAGCGTGCGAAAAAATCCACTTTTCCGCATTCATTTTAGTTTTGAAAGAGTCACTTTTCCGTACTAGTGCGGAGAAATTTTTTCCGCACTCTTAGTGCGAAAAAAAAACATTTAAGTGCGGAAAAGGAGATTTGTTTAATTTTTGGGGATCATACTGACATTTGAATATTGCGTCGCAGAAGGTTAAAATAGAAAGCTTACCAAGTATGGTTGTATAGTTTAATATATATTCAATAATAAATGTTCTTTATGTTAACTTTTGGGTGTTTTTTCCGCTAGTAAAAAAAATAGTGTACCTAACACGAGCGTCAAGTGTCTTTTCCGCACTCGATTTCTGGCCGAACTCCGCGTTTTTCGCCCATTGCGTTGTTCGGCCATGTGCAATCGCGTGCGGAAAAGTATCACTTTCCACACTACTATTGCAGCAAGGTAACAGACAAGATAAGGGTTGGTTATTCAAACATATTAAGATAGCACATATCAGAATGCAAAAACCCCATTTGTAATTTACATCTCGCTTGAAGGGATCCCTTTCATCCTAGGAAATAACCCGAAGCTATTCCATTCCAAACTACCGCACCAGATCGGGAATCCACCGAAATCCAATCCCATCTCCGCCAAGTAGTTTTCGCCGATATGTATCGCCAACATTTTCAATAAACTCAATTCTTACCGATTTGGCAAACACAAACAAAATTCTAATCCGTTTTCAATTCCATCTTCTTTAATGCGACTCATGGTGATAAAAGCAGGAATGCATGAAATGCTCGACAAATACTCCACATATTTGCCTGATGTGATGTACGGAAGAGGGGTTGATTGTCACTTGACGCATGTTTAGGGGAAGAATATATGCGTTCGAATATATACTCTCAATATGATACGCATGCAACAACAATTTATTTTGGGAGACATCACTTACGTTTTTAAATAAATCATTTGAGATGAAATGAATAAACTGAGGTTGATACAAAATATGTACAAAAAGTGATTACAATGATGATGGATATGGTACATTAAAGGGTAGAAGGGGTATAGTCCGGTGGCAGGGAGGGTTTTCGTAGCCGATGAAGCGCGACGGGATCACCCAAGTTATTCTTATGTATTTTGACCCGCTGAATTTGAATTTTGAGGGTGATAAGCCGTGAAAGCATCCGGAAAATTTTTATGGACGATTTTCAGAGGGAAATCGAAACATCCATTTTTTTCAGAAACATATGATGTTATAATACTTTGCATAAAATTCTCTACAGAAAAGGTATCCACAAGTTTTTCTTGAAAATGTACCGTTTTCCAGTAAAACGTGCTCGGAATTCGAAAAAATGCGATTTTCTCAATTTTCAGTGCTGTCTCATTCAGTCACATAACGATATTTTCAGGATCACCTTCTCCCAAATTATTCATATATATATATTTCAACTATGAATAACAGAAGAGACATTCTTGTAAAAGTCATTCTTGTGGATTTTCCGGCACTGAATTTCCCGATACTTTTACCTTGCATGGAAGCGGCATTTTTTTATTCGCGAAGCTCACGCAGTGGACGAATTCTTTATAGTGTCGATCAAAACAGGTTCAGCACATATTTTTTCATGATCACAAAGCATTTCAGTAGCGGAAAAACGGAAAATTTCAACTAAAAGTAAAAGAATTTTCCGGGGAAAATAGAAAAATCCATTTTTTCCAAAAACAAATGACTATTCAATATATTTCATAAAAGGTCTCCACAAATTTTTCATTAAAATGTACCGTTTTCTAGTAAAATGTGCTCGAAATTCGAAAAAATGCGATTTTCTCAATTTTCTGTGCTCTCTCATTCAGTCATATAATGATATTTTCACACGAATCCACACGAATGATTTTTCCAAGAATGTATCTTTTGTTATTCATAGTCGAGACATATATAAATAATTTGGGACAAGGTGATCCTGAAAATATCATTAGAGGGCACAGAAAATTGAGAAAATCGCATTTTTTTTAAATTTCGATCACATTTTACTCGAAAACGGTGCATTTTAAAAAAAAAATTATTGTAACCTTTTTTGTACAGAATTTTATGTAGTATATTGAAGCGTTATTTGTTTTTGGAAAATATGGATTTTTTTATTTTCCTGGGAAAATTCTTTTGCTTTGTGATCATGAAAAAATATGTGCTGAAACAGATTTTATTGACATTATAAGCAATTTGTCCACTACGTGAGCTGGGCTGAAATATACAGTGACCGCCAAAAAGTATGTACCTTATGGGAAAAAAGTTTATTATTAGAGTATTCGAAAAAAGATTCTTGAGAAAAGTTTGTGCATGTCCGATAACCTAAATATCGATTTTGACACATGTCACGTGATCGCTGGTATGGCGGCAAATTGAAAAAAGTACTATGAATAGACAAAAAGTCGAGTAAAATGGCAAGATATCGAAAAAAGTAATTTGAAAAAGTAGCTTAGAATTCAATTTTATATACATATACAGAGTTTGAAAAGAAAATGTGAGAAAACTGAAAATGGCAATTTTTTTTTAAATATTTTCCAAGCTTTATAAAAATATTAAATAATTTTCTTATGAATAGCTTGACCATACTGAAATAAGTATTTGTATTTCAGTCTTTCTTTCTCATATTCTCCACACCAGAGAGTACTAAATTAAAAAAATTGAATTTTGTTAGAACCCTTGCTGTTACATTGGTTCGTATCTAACAGTTATAGGTATCAGAATTCCACGATTATTGCGATGATGGAGAAATCCAGAAATATCGTGTTTTTCTGATTATAATCAATCTTTGATGATAATCGTACATGAACGTTTCAGTTCGCACATAATCTTAAAAATAGTGCGTTAAAATAAAGAGGCTAGAGTTTTCAACATTGCATGCTTTGTGTCGAGGTTAACTAACGAATCTCTCGACATGAATGAACCTCTTCCTATCTCGGTGTGTAATATACTATTATTTCCCAAAATCGGATATATCTTGCCAGGGGTGTATTTTAGGTATAGGACATTCTTCATGAATTTGATATATTTTTTTTCGTAGTAAAATAATATAATAGTGTATGGTTTCCATTTGAAAAAATCGTGTTTCATTAGTTTTCTTGATGTTGTTTTAGGTGGTAATTTCGACCACCCTGTAAATGATTTTTGAAAATTCGATGGACCTGTTGACTTGACTTGATGCTTGAGAAGTGATTCTCTGAAATTTCACATTTTCAACTGTTACTGTCTATGAGTTTTCGGAGTGGTGCTGTAACTGTCAAATTTTTCAGAAAAAAATTAATCACTCGAAAACTAACAAATTTGGGTATAGGCATTGTTATACAAAGTGGGCCTAAAATGTGCTGAGAAATCCAAAAATTCAATAAAATACAGGGTGTTCCAATTGAAATAAGGAAGTTGCCCTCAACTTCCGGTATAACGGAAAGAGACCGGAAGTTGAAAATATTTTAGTTGAGAAGGCCATTTAGTAAAACCCACTACCATAAAATTTCAAGTTTTTATTTTTTTCATAATATGAGAGAAAGTGATAAATCATGATTTATAAAACGATCATAATTAACGGTGGTCTAGGTCAGCGCTTTTTGACAAAATCGACTTGTGGACCAGACTATAAAAAAGGTGTAAACGTTTATTCAGTATGAGTCATCCAGTGTTGAATTTCGAACGTTATCGATTACAACTTGGGGTGTCGTTGATGCTATTGTAGTCGCACGGCTCGGCGACTGTGGTTCGGAAGTCCTTCTGATGATAGGCAGCGTCTTTATGAGAAACCTACACAAATATGAAGAGGCTTTGACCAACATTAAATATTTATCCATAGCACTCTTTGCAAGGTGCGAAACCGAGATTTCCAGAATTGGGGCAGGTGTGAATACTTGACGGAAAGTTGGAAATGGGGTAAATCAGGGAGATGGATATTCATAGAGATTTGGGATGGATTTATATAAAAAAACAAAAAAAAAGGGTTTGTTTAAACGAATCTAGGAAATAAACGGAAAAAAAACCTCCCGAAAAAAAAAGATTGATTACTTAGACTTATCGAACCAGAACGAACTAACCTTACGTACGAGTGCGTGGAAATACATTTTGCGAGAAGTAATTAAGAAATTTTATTATCATTCGAAGGGTTTTCTCCGTTTTTTTTTCGGGTTCCTTTTTTTCTGTTTTCTTTTTTCTTGTGTAATCCGAATGAGCATGATCAGATGCATTATTCGAAGTTCCTGAAAAAATAATAGTTATTAGGGACATACTCGTGAGTCCTATAAAACGTTTTCGAATAGTTCCAGATGAACAAGATCATGAGGACAATAGAATTCCCCTTGGGTCACTGACTCAATCTTCACCTCGATCGATAGAAAACTGTAATGAATATTCGGCCTTTTTTCTCTACTTGTTGATGTATATAGCACATACCAATTTTCAAGAGAGTCAGACTATAATTACAAAACTCTTTCGCCATCTTGGAGCCACCATCTTGTTTTTAGGAATTTTTGCCAAAAATTTATAATCCCCGACTCCAAACACTCCTACATACCAACTTTGAATCGAATCGGATCAAAATGGCCAAACTCGTCCGCCATATTGGAGCCGCCATATTTAATACGTGGATTTTAACAAAAAACCTAACCTAACCTAATCAAACCTAACCTAACCTAACATAACCTAACCTAACCTAACCTAACCCCCACATACCAATTTAGAGTCGAATCGGACCATAATCACAAAATTCATCCGCCATATTGGAGCCGCCATATTAGTTTAATTTCTATCAAACATTTCATAATCCACAATGCAGAAAAACTCAAAGCCATCTCCACAAATTCAATATAATCACCAAATGATACGTGATGGTAGAACGATCAAAACCATAGATCAGTTCAATGGTATCATAGTAGTAAATGTTTCGAACTTATATATGTTCATCATCAGCTAAATTTAAAATTATACAATAAAAGAAGAACAGTGTAGCTATCAGTAAGCTAATACAATATGATTTTACTTACATGGAGAGAAAAATGTTAAATAGAAACTTTAATGAAATTAAAAAAGTGTGTCACCACATGTTCCCACCAGGGGTTATGTAGGCACAATAAATATGTTTTTTATTCAAATTTCAATGAAACTACAATAAGGGAGGCTTGGAGCCTGTATCCCATTTTTTAAACGGAAAGTGGACCAATGAGATTGTCAGGAAAGAGTCGAAATATAATCAGTTGTTTTCAAAATTATTTTTCAATAAATTCCGTGGAAGAATGTTGTTGTTGCCTTACATAACATACGTAAAAATGTAAAACCTCATAATTTTTGTAGTGAATTTCAAACCCTATAATGTGTTGGATAATTTTTAAGTGGAGCCCAGACAGACACAACACACATTATTTATTTATATGAAAATCCTCAAAACTAGCGTAGGTGGAAATCTGCTGGAATAATTCGTATATTTGTTTTTCCATTTTGTCAGTGGAAAAATATGAAATGAAAAGAGAAACTGAAATGATGAGCCAAAACATCATTTGAGTAAGTGGTGCATTCATTATTTGAATTTTCTCAACGAGTATACAGCAAAATTCAGGTTAATTGCGATTTTAACAATTTTGCGAACTTCGGAAAAGGTTGCATACTGAGATTTATTGCTTTTTTGATGTACCGTTCACTTGACCAAAGTTTAAAACCTGGAATCATCATGAATTGAATGTCTATTTCTACTGCCCTAACATTGAATAGTAGAATAATATTATGTAAGATATAAAGGTTATTTTTTGTATAATGTGAAGTAATTTCGTTACGTTTTTTTCTCGTTACTTGGGCTTGGTGGCGCGTGGGTTATGTGCTTGCATCCTAATCCAAAGTACGCTGGTTCTATTCACCGCGCGGTCACCGTTCTCATGTATGGCATCACACGTTGAGAGGTAAGGGTTGCGTCTTCCTTGAAATAACATTTCCAATAACTTCAGAATACCTGAACTAAAAAATTGCATAGGATACTGCAGACCACATTCAAAACGGGAAATTGACTTTATATAGTTTCTGAACCACTTATGTCGAACTCAGGCCAAGTCGAGGATTAACGAGGTCTCATCTTTTTACGTGAGATTCCTAGCACTTTCTCGGGCCATCACAAAAAAATTCGAAAGTCGCTAGGCTTGGAACCCACGACCGGCAGCCAGAAAATGATTGAAAGACTGCGCTCTCAACCACTCGGCTACCTGGTAGTTCTGTATAATGTAGCTGATCTTAGAGAGTGACTTTTTCTGGTAGATTCATTTGTTCCAAATTATCCCTTTTAATATTACTGTTAAAATCGCACATTTTCAATAGTTTAATTACGTAAATAACGAGGAGAAAACTACTGTTTCATTAGGTGTACATCATAACATTTTCATTAATTCATTATTAATTTTAAATAAATTCATTATTCGAAATGTCGAAAACTCGCCAGAAATTTTGCGCATAAAAAAACATTTGAAAACTGATTCAGAGCTTACCAACTCGAGAAGGTTAGAGATAGACAAATTCTGAAGACGCCAATCGATTCAGAATGGTCGAATTAGTATATTTTGTGAATTTCGAGTCAATAAAAAAAATTATTATTTACACGAACAAAGTTGCAAGGGGTTTATCCCTAAAAATCATGAAAATTACTAAGTCGTCACAAGGACTTGAAATTTGCACTTTATACGTAAAATTTCATGCTTGTTCCGAAAATGTATGATTTTTATGTGCTCAGATATAAGATTTAGCCGGAAAAGGGTGTTTAAGGTAAAAAATCAAATTTTCTGAGATTTTTTATTTTTCTTTTTTCGAATTTTAAATTTTTGTCCTCGAACGTATTTTGACGTGCTGATTCTGAATCTTTAAACGAAAATGTCGAAAACCCATCAGAAATATTTTTGGCGGCAAAAAAACCATCTAAAAACTGATTTAGAGCTGACCAACTCGAGAACGGTTAAAGATAGACAAATTCTGCGAACGCCAGTCGATTCAAAATGGCTGAATTAGTATGTATTGTGAATTTCGAGTCAATCGAAAGAAATAAAAAATTACTCGAAAAAGTTGCAAGGGGCCAAAAAAACCATTTGAAAACTGATTCAGAGCTGACCAACTCAAGAACGGTTAAAGATAGACAAATTCTGCGAACGCTAATCGATTCAAAACGGCTGAATTAGTATTATTGGGTATGTATTTGGGAATTATTTTATGACAAGGTACTAAAATGAACCTTATGTAACCATCCAATCTCCTTCAATTTATTTGATACTCGTTGTCGCCTACTTACTTTCTGGATCTTATTTTTATACATAAGAGTTAAATCATGTCCATACAACGTATCCGCGTAATTGAATGGTAATTATCTTTCATTGCCCCCTAAAACTTTTCCATTATTTTTCATTAAAGATAATTACTTCACTGCTTTCATTAGGTGTACAAAAAATTACTAGATTTTCCCCCTCGGTAAAGTGATTCGTTATAATCGACCAATTGTAGTTAAAGTGTTCCATGATTATTAATATATTATGGCACATTCAAAACACCTTTGACTTTCTCTATTTTTTTCTTTTGATTTAATATATGATTTTTGCCAAATTCTTTTTTTTTTGCCAATTTGTATTTTCTATCCACCTAGATATTTTTAAATAAAAGAGTTTTTCTGAATATATTGAAATCCATGTCATTTTCCCTGTTGCATTTTCCATTATCAATCATTTGTATGTGTATTTGTTTTCATGCTGCTGATACGTTATAAAGAGTAAATTTGGATTATGAGTACTGCCACCAGCCGGAAATATAATTTTCCTCCTACCCCTGTAGAAAATACTCACTTTCCTCCCTAAAATCAGGGAGGAAACTCATACTTTTCCACCCATAACTCTGCATAATGACGTCAATCTCCATGTGCATCCTAGCTTTGATAATTTTTGTCTTCGATTCATCTCTGCTTCGTTATGAATAATTTCCCTGATATAACTTAACTACACATGCGAATTCAATGACTTTAACAATGATTTTCTATTCCAGCTTCTTCATGAGCGTTTACCATGACAAAGAATAAAAAGCGTATTGTCTCTAATCATTTTTCCGCTCGACAAGACCCGAATAAACCCTACAAAAAGGCATTCAAAATCTCTTTGAAGCAATTTTCTGTTCGTTCCTTGACATTCATAAAGTTATACATTTGATATGCTCTCTGCAGCGCTCACAAGACATCCAAATTTCATGGTACATGTCAAAACGGAATAGAACAAAGACGTATCCAGGATTTCAGATGAGGAAGAGGAAATATAGCTCTTTCCAGCTAGTGTTGTAATTTTCCAAAATGGTTTGTTTCCATATTGGATAGGTAAGGCAAATTTGGCAAAATAATCATTTGTTTATTCAAGAAAAATGTTGTAAACGCAGTACAACATCAGGCTAATTGATTAATTTTTTCATCTGATTGAATTAACTATTTTTTTATTTTCTGCAAGGTTAAAATACCAAAAGAAGTATTTCAAGAAATCATAGTTGATATTACAGCAGCAGTAAGTACCTTAATAAGGGATGTCTGAAAAACATATTCGTGTTAGTAATTGGGATAAACGAAAATACGTTATTTTATTTGAATGGCATCCTGTTCAGGTAGTATTTCAATTCCAGGTTTCACAAGCAACTTTCAATAAGCATATGCCTGCCATACTTATCTCCAATTGTTTCTCAAATATCAATTATTTTTGATTTTTTTGCATCAACATTCGAAACATATGAATTAATTTCCGATAAGTCATATGCTCCAACCATATTTCATACAGGGTGACTGAAAAAATCTAATTTCAAATTAGAAAATACAATGTGCATTTTTTTTTATTTTGAGTTTCGAATGTTACTGTATGAAATATAAAGTATTTTTTAGCTTATGTTCCTTATACCTATGAAAGTGTACAAGGATCAGTAAAGCTATGTTTTTTTATTTTCGCTAATTCTGAGAGCGTCAAATTTTAACCTAATATTTCGGAATTAGCGAAAAAAAAAATTAATAAATGCTCTTTGCAGGAAAATGTGTTTCTATTAGATCTTAAGTCTCTTTCTTGAACAGAACTCGATTTTATCCGAAAGAAACACAAATAAAAACCATATTTGACACTCAACGGTTGATTACTGATTACTGTGTACGAACTGATTGCCATTTATCCGCAAACAATCGTGAATGATAACAAAACAGGTGTTTATTTCTGTCGAAAGTTAAGAAATTTATTATCATAATCAAAACAAACTTTACAGTCCACAGATAGCCTATTGATAAATTTGGTCCTTCGAGCCGGATTTGTAAGTGAAATATCGTCCTGTATTTTGGTGTTCCTAGTTCTATATATCCGTAAAGAAGAGTTCTTGGCCTTTCTTGACCAAGCCTTTTTATCAAATTATTAACTCACTCTTGAAAAAATAGAATGTCACTGTCAAACCTTGTAACCAAGTTTAAGACCACTTCTAATAGTCCGATTGATTTTAAATTTGGCAGGTGTACATAATTTCGGTGACAAGACAAGTTTTGTTTGAGGAGAAAACAAAATGGCGGCTCCAATATGGCGAACGAGTTTTGTAATTCTCATTAACTGATTCGATTAAAAATTGGTATCTGGGGATTTTCTGGGTCAGAGATTATGATTCCTCTGGCAAAATTGAAAAATTGAAGATGGCGGCTCCATTATGGCGAACGAGTTTTGTAATTACGATCTGATTCTATTCAAAATTAGTATCCGGGAGTTTTCGGGTGCGAAGATTATGATTCTTCTGACAAAATTGGAAAATTCAAGATGGCGACTTCATTATGGCGGACGAATTTTGTAATTACGATTTGATTCTATTCAAAATTAGTATCCGGGAGTTTTCAGGGGCGAAGATTATGATTCTTCTGTCAAAATTGAAAAATTCAAGATGGCGGCTTCATTATGGCGGACGAATTTGGTAATTACGATCTGATTCTATTCAAAATTAGTATCCAGGAGTTTTCAGGGACGAAGATTATGATTCTTCTGTCAAAATTGAAAAATTCAAGATGGCGGCTCCATTATGGCGGACGCATTTTGTAATTATGATCTGATTCTATTCATAATTAGTATCCGGAAGTTTTCGGGGGCGAAGATTATGATTCTTCTGCCAAAATTGGAAAGTTCAAGATGGCGTTTCCATTATGGCGGACGAGTTTTGTAATTACGATCTGATTCCATTCAAAATTAGTATCTGGGAGTTTTCGGGGGCGAAGATTATGATTCTTCTGACAAAATTGGAAAGTCCAAGATGGCGTCTCCATTATGGCGGACGAGTTTTGTAATTACGATCTGATTCTATTCAAAATTGGTATCTGCGAGTTTTCGGGGACAATGATTATGATTCTTCAGTCAAAATTGAAAAATTCAAGATGGCGGCTCCAATATGGCAAACGAATTTTGTGTTATGGTCCAATTCGATTCAAAATTGGTATATGGGGGTTTTCGGGTCGGAGCTTCTTCTAGACATTAAAAAAACATTATAATCCCCTTTTTAGTGCATTTAAATATAAAAGTGGTCAAACATTTTTTTTATTATTATTTTTGATAATCGAAATAGTTCCGCCATTGCGAGGCAATCAGCTCTACAACCCCCTCCACTTACACGCCCTTGAAGGAGTCATCGAAGCGACGTTGTTCTACAAAAGAAGTGCAATAACACGCTTGAAAAGGTTAAATATCGGAATCTGATTCAGTACTATTCGAAGTCTGTGAAGGGAAAATTGGCTTTTTTATCTTCGCCCGTCGATCGAGCTCGATTGTTCGTTCGGTGTTTTCATTTGACGTCGCATATCCTCATTACTAGGTCGGCAGCGCCTCTCTTTTTTCCGACAGATGTTCTGTTTCGCTGCGAGATGATTTGTGATCGGATGAGGTGGATGCCGGAAATCACTGGTATCAATCAAGAAGTGAAAAGGGTGCGAAACCGTACATCTCGCTGTGTAATGGAAACTGGATAAAAACGGCGTTGCATGATTTACGAGAATTTAATACGATATTTGGATGACGTAATGGTGAAGAACAAATGAGTTCCAATATGAGGGAAACGAATTTAGTATTACAATACTTATGATCAATTGTTCAAAGAAAGAATAATGTGTTGATTTGGTAAACCACGTTTGATGATCAACTGTGGATTATAAATATACATATATGCAGTTTGAAATGAAATACTCATCATAGATTTATTCATAATTTATCCTTCTCATATTTTAGCAGAACAATTTTGTATTTTATGTTTTGTGCCTGCATTCAATTACAGAACTTCTGAATCAAAGGAAATAACATGATCCGTACCAAATTTACATGAAGTTATAACAAAAAATCCAATAAAATAAGAAAAAGCAAAAATTCCCTTACTAAGCTAAGATTTCAGTTAAACTGAGGATCACTTTTCTTTCATTTGTGTAAACTTACTATATCTGGAAAATAAATTTACAAAATCTGATATAGAGTTTGTGCTTTAAAGATCATAGAAAAAACCATCAACATCGAAATCATCAAATACCAAGAACGCTCAGGAATTGTGAAGAATTGACAAAATGGTTTTTGTTATCAAATATTAACTGGTGACCTGCTTGTTGATGTCTCACATATAAGGTAATAATCTATTGAAAATATGGTGAAACTCTTGCCGTTGCATTATATTTCTCCAAGACAACTGATTAAGTTTGGCAGCAGAGAACCCTTGCAAAGCTTTCATTTTATCGTGTGCTCCTCCTCTCAGTTGTGTTCCTCTCCATCCAGCTTTATCTCGACAGATATCTCCTCGTGGAGTCCCATCTGACAATCTACCTATAAATGCTAGTATTCCGCAAGGAGCCATTCTGCTTCACATCAATGATTCCTCGGCTGTATCGATGTTCTCTGATAACTACAGGATTTTCATTTTCGTAGACACCAGAACAAAAAAAAATTCAGCCAAAACTAAGACTTCGATCAGTATAAAACTGCAGGATGAAGAGACTAATTCATAGTGGCCATCAAAAAAGAATTTGTGAATTCCCTGACTTCCAGGTTTTTCCAGACCTAATTTCTAAAATTCCATGACTTTTCATAACATCACAACACTCTAGAGAATATAAATTGAAAACTTGAAAGAGTCTCACAAAAAATTAAATCTTGCGCTGGGACTTTGTCGAATAAATGGATGCCTGGAAGGAAATTCGCATCAAATGAAGAGACTGCCTCAACTTCTCCTTGTTACGTATTGGAGAGTCTAAAAAAGTGTGGTTGTAGACAGAGCCACTCTAAATCAACGCTCAGGAAACCGCTGTCATAACCTTCACTAAGAAACGAGTGCTGAAAGGTCCAAATCTATCACTACTCCATAGAGTGGAGATCCCACTTGCTACGGAAGTCAGTACCTACGAGTATTGTTCGACCACAAGCTCAATGCTAGACAGCACATAAGGCTAGATTGGTCCTGGACCCTATAGGTATACACGAGGTTGACAAGGTTCAGTAGTGTAGCGTATCAAGATGCAACAGTCGAAGACGATTATATAGGTTGCTGAGTGACATCCAAAGGCTAGCGTACCTGAATAATACCGGTACCATGACTACTCATGTTCTGTCAGGTAGCAGAAGCACTGCTCATATTATGTCACTGCGCAGGTCCAACAAGATCAAAACGCATGCAGTAAGGAAAGGAGAAACCCAAGGCCAATGGTCACTTGAAGGACCACTGTCAAAGCTGTGGAGTATCATTAGGGAGAACAAGCTGGACAGTGCATTCTGAAGGACACGAAGTTCCACAATGGAACTACAAGTATCGTAGTGGACCAGGTCAAAGAGCCACCTCCAAGTTTTCACTTACAGAAACTCCTGGAAACTTAGGGGTCCACGGAAAATAGTAGGCAGTCAAACTAGCCAAGGAAAGAACAGGAAAATCACCAATCTGGACAGAACTCATGTTGAGAATCCATGAGGAAATCGAAATTCAATATATTCAGGCTTGAAAAAGCTGGGAAGGAAAATCTATTCCTCTTTGTAGACAGGCCCTTAACAGGGCACAATCACCTGACCTGACCCACATTGGGATCGGAAATGGTGGTGCTTAGAAGATGACGATACATCATCACACCCCTCATAAAATGTCCTGCACTGAAGGGAGGAGACCATGAACATGTGGATGCACAAAGGACCCAAGGTAAGAGACCTACAAATCCGTCCCACCTATTTCAGAAAGTGAGCAAGTAACTAGAAAAGTTTGGAATATGGATGAACGAAAAATCACATTAGTTTAGTAAGTGACAACAAGCAGTTAGAGCCTATGAAAGCCTAGAAATAAGTAAAATATAATAAAAAATTTGTAACAGCTGCTTACTTTACAGCCTATATGGTATTCAACAAATCAAGAACTATTTTCGAGAATTGGATATCCGTTAATTACCACTTGAGGGGGAAAGAACTAGTCATTTTTTGAACACCTAATGAAATCAGTGAAGTAATTATCTCTAATGAAACATAATAAAAAAGTTTGAGGGGGCATTGATAGATAATTACCATTCAATTACACGGATACGTTGTATGGACATAATTTAACTTTATGTATAAAAATAAGATTCAGAAAGTCATAAAATAATTCCCAAAAACATAACCAATACATACTAATTCAGCCATTCTGAATCGATTGGCGTTCGCAGAATTGGTCTGTCTCTAACTGTTCTCGAGTTGGTCAGCTCTGAATCAGTTTTTAGATGTTTTTTTTTGCCGTCAAAAATTTTTATGATGAGTTTTCGACATTATTGTTAAAAGATGCAGAATCAGCACGTCAAATTACTTTCGAGGACAAAAATTTGAAATTCAAAAATGAAAATTAAAAAATCTCAGAAAATTTTATTTTTCATCTTAAACACCTTTTTCCGCATAAATCTTATATCTAAGCATATAAAAATCATACATTTTTGGAATGAGCATACAATTTTACGTATACAGTGCGAATTTCAAGTCAATGTGAGGACTTGGTATTTTTGATGATTTTTAGGAGTGAACCCCTTGCAACTTTTTCGAGTAATTTTAATTTTTTTTTGAATGACTTTAAAATAACAATACATACTAATTCGGCCATTTTGAATCGACTGGCGTTCACAGATTTCGTCTATCTCTAACCGTTCTCGAGTTAGTCAGCTCTGAATTAGTTTTCAAATGGTTTTTTTGGCGCGAAAACTATTTTTGATGAGTTTTCGACATTTTCGTTCAAAGATTCGGAATCAGCACGTCGAAATACGTTCGGGGAAAAAAATTTGAAAATTGAAAAATTAAAATTTAAAAAGTTCAAAAAATTATTTATCATGATATACCTACTTGCCTTTTTTGCACGTCGATTTTTTTTGTTCAAATTCCCAATATATACTAATTCAGCAATTCTGAATCGATTGGCGTTAGGAGAATTCGTCTCTCTCTAAACGTTCTCGAGTTGGTGAGCTATGAATCAGTTTTCAAATAGTTTTTTTTTTTACGCCAAAAATATTTCTGATGAGTTTTCGATATTTTCGTTCAAAGATTCGGAATCTTCACGTCAAAATAAGTTCGGGGACAAAAATTTGAAATTCAAAAAGTGAAAAATAAAGAAGTTTAAAAAAGTATCTATATTTACTCGACTCGTTGTCCGTAGATTTTTTTCGTTCAAATTCTCAGTATATACTAATTCGGCCATTCTGAATCGATTGGAGTTGGCAGAATTCGTCTATCTCTAACCGTTCTCAAGTTGGTCGACTCTGAATCAGTTTTCAAATGTTTTTTTTTGCGCAAAAATAATTTCTGGCCAGTTTTCGACATTTCGATAATGAATTTAATTAAAATTAATAATGAATTAATGAAAATGTTATGATGTACACCTAAATGAAAGAGTAGTTTCCCCCTCGCCACTACTGCTGAAAACGGTTGACAGTTCGTGAAGTGAGAGACCGGGATGAAACGAATAAAGGAAAGGGATAGCAATACTATAATAGAGGAAATGAGGGCACAACTGTAGCGGAAAAAAAGCGACAGTGGAAAAAAATGACGAACAAAATGACATATACAAGGAGATGAACAGTGTTTGACGATTGAAAACGTTATTCTAAATTACAATAGTTGGCAAGTTTACTAGCCAACTTTCTTTGCACAGTAAAAATGCAAAATTTCATGCAGAATTGAATTTTATAAAATTCACTGGAAACGAAAAATTTCGAAAAAAGTTCTTTGTCCATATGAGTACACGCTCAACTCCCCGAACATATTTAAAAATAATCTTATTAGTAGATATCTGAGTTATTAAGGCATTGAGACATTATAGGAATCCGTTATTACCGCCTACACATGAAAGTAGACATTTCAATTAATTTACCCAATTAGGTACACAGCTGGTATTAGGTAACTAACCATCGCATTTGAAATAAATGCCAAGTACAGGAAATTACAGGATTCCTTCGGAACGCTTCGAGTTTCAAAAGTCGATAACTCCCAAACCCATCAACTCAAACTTCAAGCAATCCCTTTGTGGTTAAATCACTCACCGTAAGAATGGGTTCATTATCAAGATATCAAGAACACGCTATTATTTCAGCTAAATTCCAAAACTATAAGAACACTCACACGTCAAGAGAAAATATTCTGTTCATTTCAATAAGGGATAGTTCAGACGAAGCGCAACCCGCGCGTTTTTGATCGCGTGAATTGAAATGCATGAAAAATGGTTGTGTTATTTAGGAAAAAGTGGTGACCGCGCGGCCATGCAGTGGAAATGAAGCCCAGTTTCACCTCCGCGGAAAAAAATAATTTGGAGAAGCGTTATAATTGTTCTGAATACAAAAGAGAAAACTGTGGGATGGGGTTCATCCAGTATAACGAAATTGGCTCATTAAGACCTATCGGGTAATAACTAAAGTTGCAAGTGCGTTTTCTATGTGGCATAAACAAAAACAAAATAGGAAATTTATCTTGAAAAAGGGAACATTATCCATGAAAACTGAAAAATAAAAAATGTGAATGATTTGTAATATCTAACAGAAAACAACTACTTCCCCGGCTAAAGCCACGCTAAACATTGAACTACATCTGATAGATATCGTGAAAAGACTCTAACTGAAAAGAAAAAATCTGAAAGTGAAAAATCGCATTTTCATACAGATAGTTGATTTTTTTTATATTCTCTAGTTTTCATTGAAAATTCATTAAATAAATTAGATAGGAAGAATGTTATTAAAAAATATCACTCACACAATACATTGGTCGACGAAAATTTATTTCACTTTGCCAAGCTCATCAGGGAGATTGGTAGAATTGGAAAGCAGGCTCTTCAGAAGTAATTATACACATCAAGGATGGAAATGATGGAAATATTTCTTCTGCAGTAACACTTTGAAAGTTATTTTTTGGCATAGACCTGTCATAGGCGTTGCATCTTGATTTTTGTTGGAAAATATGAATAGGATATTTATAAAATCTGACGTGGAATCATCTGCGGCTGAAAGATAAACTTGAGTCGCTATTTTCCATAGTTCAAGATAAACTCTTGGGAGGTATTCATGTTGAAAAAAGGGAACGTTCTCCATGAAAATTAAAAAGTGAAGAATGTGATTTATTCGTAATACATAACAGAAAACAACTACTTCCCCGGCTAAAGCCACGCTGGACATTGAACTACATCTGATAGATATTGCCAAAAGACTCTAAATGAAAAGAAAAAATCTGAAAGTGAAAATTCGCATTTTCATTCAGATAGTTGATTTCATTAAAAAAATTAGATAGAGAGATGTTATTGAAAGGGGTTTATTACAAACTATCGACGATAGAACTCATGTAGCTTTCTAAAAAAAGTAAGGAATACTGAAATATTACCATGAAATAAAACAATCAATTATAAAGAAGAATTGTGATTCATGTACCCAAATTCAATAATCAGCAGAATTATATTCGGTCCCAGTATATCTTATATTTACTCGGATACAAATACAGGTGAATGAACAAATCTTTCCGGTATGTGCTAATTCATCATAGGCGTGTTTTCTAGGTATTTACTTATCTTCGAACATTTCAGCTGTCTAGACAACGTTTAACAATCATTATGCTGTCTGGAAGATTCAACAAATCATTCATTATTGAAAACACTGTTTGTATTTGTTGGGACACTTGTGAAAAAAATAAACATATAGTTAATCAACTGGAAACCTCAAAGGTAGTAAGTGGCCAAAAAAAGTTTTTCTGTGGTATTATTTAATTTCAGAAATCGTAATAAAAGAAGTTGATTATTGATAATATATTATATATGGATTAGAAGTATGTAGGTTATATTATTTGAATTCCTGCGGATACACCTATTTAAGTGTATTTATCATTCATTTTAGATCTGGAAAGCTTTGCTAAACTTACTATATAAAACAAATAATTTCCACAGAACAGAAAGCCAATGAAAAGCAACCACCCTACTTGGGAAAAAATTTTCTTTTCTTCGCTGTCCTTCTATTCATTTCTTCCGTATGGTTATGGTTATAATTATTTGTTATTTACGAGATTTATCTCTACGGAAGATTTTTTTTAAGTTAACTTTGTGTGATCACCAAACAAGAAGACATCTTTGGAGCTCCTACTAAAAACTGGCTTTCCACAAGCTTTTATTCAATTTACTCTTTTTTAGGATATCCTTCTGTCTATCTATCTTCTCTTCTTCTCTCTCTGCAATGCCACCCTCGTGGTCTATCAAAGATGACTCACTCTCATAATCGGTCATGTGAATGTCTTGTGCAGCTGAATGCTCGAATTGTACGTCAATCTCGTCACCATCATCGAAATTATCTTCATCAATTTTGATGTTTGTGTGGGACTGGCCCCAACATCTTCCAATAATCATTGAAGAACGCCCAGTTTTTCTGCATCCACAAGGTGCCCGACACCATTGTTTGCACTTGCAGGATATCGTTCTACAAGCTCCTGTCGGGTAACGACGACGGCAACAATGCCACAGGAGAAACTTTTTTTTGCCAACGACCACATCAAAAGTTGCCTCGGTTCCATGCTGAGAGGCAAACTTTGAACTACAGGATTTCTCGTGAAGCAAGCTTCTGAAGACGCTGACACTCTTATAATTAACACAGCGGTTGAATTATCGACCATTCGTATAACGTAGTGGAACTTATACTTATACCAAAAAATAAAATAGAAAAATTCTTTTTCCAAAAACAAACATTGGACTTTGAAAATCACTTGGAGCTAGCCACCGACCTATTCTCTGATATCTTGTTAGCTGCTTTGCAGCTTTTCATTTCTTGGAGAGGTCGATGTAGTCATATTTGAAGTGACCGAGGTACTAAGTTTGTAGGTGCCACTAAGCAAATCAGTTCTCTTTCGTAATACTACTACTACTACTTCAGTCGAGCTCGCTAGAGGACATTTCAACCCTCTTAATGCTCCCAGTTTAGGAGACTTCTAGGAAGCAGGCATTAAATCTGTTCCTTCATCTTCGAGAGTTGTAGGAGATCAGGTTCCCACTATCGGAGAATTTTATATTGTGTTTGTGAAGAGTCTCTATACAGAATTAAATATTATTGGCGCAGGTGGCCCAATGAGTAATTGCGTACATAGAATACATGCAAGAGATGTAAGTGGGCCTCAGACTCCATACAGCTTAAAATTGGTGTCATGGTTCTCCTCAGAGAGGAACAGCTGCATTGTCCCAAATGGTCTCTGGGCCGTTTCTCACAGTTTCATTCCGTACGAAATGGGGTAGTCAAAGTAGTAACACTGAGAAGCCATGATTCTGTATGTAAAATATGCCGTAATCAGTGGCGACAGTAATTAAGTTTATTATGTATCTTTTTTATCAATTGTTTTTCATTTTGCTGAAGCTTCTCTGAAACGTACCCATTTTGGGGGCCAGTATGTTGCGAAACCGCAAATAGTTAAGTAGGGTTATCTTTATTGGTCTCACATGGGTCATAGGTGCCATACCTACCGCGTCGACGCGACCTTAAAAAAAGAAGAGAAAGATGTTGACGTGTCTGTTCGTTAACAATCTTTTTTGATCTACTGAGAGTTCAGGTGATATTTCGAGAGTTTCTTTTTTGCATCATTTAACTCATATAATTAGCAGTTATTCACGTGTGTTTTGTGCGTTAGTAACCATAAAGCAGCTATCTCAAGTTTGAAGACGTTTGAGGCCCTTAGGACAGTCCTCGAAAACTGGCAGATACAGCACCAGATGAGGTATGTTGCATTTATGAATTTATGTGGGACTCATTTATTATATAAATTCGAAATCAGACCACGCAGAAAATTTGCACTCTCGCCCCAAGTACGGTAAATTTTCTTTTGAGAATAGTTAAAGATTTTGGGTATGTGGTTCACAATATTGCACAAAAATGTATGATTGCTCACCACCACCCACGAAATTTGCGAGTACTAAAATTAGTACTAAGCTCAACATGGATACCAGTCACCACGTCAAAATATTCCAAACCACCCCTGCACGTCAGTTCCGTCCTTATTTGTTGACTAAAATTGGCATTACGATTCTCCTCTCGCGCTTCGGTATTGTGCCACCCCTCTAGAAAAATAAACTCGGTCGTTCTCGATTCAGAGAAACCAGCCTATCGATCATTTTCGAATACGAGTATTGCGTATACAATCTTTATTGAAACGCAGGGCACGCGGCCCTGTTATTATAGCAAACCAATGAAGCAGCCTATTAATTTCTATAGGTGTGACGGGAGGCTTTGCTATCATCGCGTAGACTGTCAGAAAGACCGGCCAATCAGACGTATTCGATTTCGCTCTCATGAAACGTCCCCAAATTGGATTAGAGTGCACATTGTTGGCCGTAAGTCGATTAGAAAGAGATTACGGTGATGTGTTTTCGGCTTGCAGTTTCATGAAAATTTAATTTGTTTTCTGTGAATGGCCTCTGGGCAGGAATTGTTATTGAAAAAATTCCAGATGTAATGGCTTCCGGAACACCTTTCACGAGGGTGGAGATGGAAGAATGGTTGGTTGCATTGGATCTGTGCAAACATTTTCAACTTTGGGTATTACTGTAAAGGTGCATTTTCATGGTAATGCTGGACGCTGAATTTGAACGTCAAAGCAAAACTTTGCTTGGCTTTAAAACCCGAATTTAGCGGCGTCACTATAGTTCGAAATGTAGGCAAGAGTTATATACTGATAGTTCGAAAAAAAAAATAATATTGTTTGTTTTTTTAGTCAAAAAAGTTTTTCTTTGCTATGAGGATTGAGGGGACCAAATAAACACAGAAATTCTTCAATGGAACTGCATACATTCAATTAAAATTTTCCAGTTTTTTTTGAATACGAAGAAAGTGTTGGAAACACAAGGCCTCAAAAAATTCTTGCTGCTGTAACAATTTTAATAATTATTTTACATTATTTTTTCGATATTTTTGTATCTGTATAATATTTTGACTAAATACATTAATTTTATTTCGTTCAAGTATTTTAATTAGTTTTTTACCAATCAATCAACATTGTATTTTCAATCAAAATAGCGTCTCATTTTGGCAATCCTTTTACGTCCAATTTTGCTGAGCTGGTTCTAAAATTCGACGCTGGAACTCAATGCTACAATATTTTAAGATGGCTTTAATGTTGAAATTCCATCACGTCAGTGGCGCAGCCAGGATTGTAGTTTAGGGGGAGAAGAAAATACAATTCATCGGTTACCAGAGCTTTTTTTTTTCGTCAGCCGGATATTATGAATAACGGTAGTAATTCGTTGGCCTGAAGGGGGCTGCAGCCCCAAAGCCCCCTGGCTGTGCCACTGAATCACATGACCGCATTTGACGCTCTGATTCAGCCTCTGGCGTCAGCATGGAAATACATCTCATCAATCTGACAGTTCGACAGACAAACTCGCAATGAAGTGGATAGTGAATGAATGATCTTCAGTGTTTCAGTCCTACAAGTAATAATAACACGATGAGTGTTGTCCTTCCAGTCTGAAAACTGTCCGCATTTATCGACAAGGTCGTCTTCTTATACGCCCATCCGACGTTAGAACAACCGCAAATCTGTAACAAACAGAGTTTTGGAAGTAGGTATATGCAAATCTACATCTGGTTGCTATAAGCCTTTCGATTTAACGCTGTACTCCTTAAGTTTTTTTACTTACGGCTGGGCGCTCTGAGCCTTTATACTCAAAGCTGGACGCTATAAGCCTTCATACTTAAAGGTGAGCGCTATTAACCTTCATACTTAAAGCTGGGCACTATAATCCTTCAAAATCAAAGCTGGGCGATAGAAGCCTTCATACTTAGAGCTTGGCACCACAATCCTTCATACTTAGAGCTGGGCACTACCAGCTTATATACTTATGACTAGGCGCTTTGAGCGTTTAGAGCTGGACGTTATAAAGCAACAAGATGAATATATTTTTTTTTAGACGAAAGAAAGAGCCTGATGGTGTATGATTGGTCCAAGACAACAAACTCATAGTCGGTTATCACTGTTCTTTAAATACTTGGACAACTGAAATTCGAACGCATCATTCCAGAATATCCAATCGTCCGTTTACTAGGACGCACGATATAATGAATCATTAAATATATTTTTCACAAGACTAATCATTGAAGAATGCAGTAAACAACTGCATTTGTGTCTAATTTCCTTCCGTGATATATTCTTCACAATGCTCGTTATCGTGTTTATCGTGAAACCTATTCATGGCCACACAGCCGATTATAGCCCGGGAAGTACTGTCACTTTGGAATACGTCATAGTATGCAGGCTGGTTTTTTATCGTTGGTAGATCATGTGATACTCATCACGAAATCAATCGTCAGACCCTTGAGTAGCGGTGGGCTGCACAGATACAGGGTATCAAAATTTGAATCTATTTTTTATTCATAACTTCCACAGTTTTGAAAATTTTACAGTTTGATTCGAAGAAATGTTTTTGTTCAAAAAGTAATATTGGTTCCTTTCCTTCCCTATTTTATACGCCACTGGTAAAATCAGAAAAAATTTAATTTTTTAATTTCTTCATTCATTTTTGAGTAAAAATTGTATGATTGTTCGAACCCGAAAAAATCAATCTTTTTCAAGATAATTGCGCTTTTATGAATACATACTAATAATGAAATAAAGCTCTTAATGAACAAAAACATTTCTTCGAATCAAACTGTAAAATTTCCAAAACTGTGAAAGTAGATTCAATTTTCCATATTCAACACCTTGTATCTGTGCAACCCACCGCTATTCAAGGGTCTGAAGACTGATTTCGTGATGAGTGAAATGAGTGAGATGGAATCCAGCCTGCATACTATTACTTTTTTTTTCAACTTTTTTTGATGGCCTCCCACCACTCAACCCACCACGGTGAATCTTGGTTTAGTAATAAGTGGTATGTATACTATAATAATAACTAAATTTCATCGTGCATACTATGACGTATTCCAAAGTGACAGTACCTCCCGGACCATTATGACCCAGTTGGAGAAACATATCTTTGCGTGTACAAAAAAATCCTTATCCTATAATGAACGATTCTCATAGACGATATTTTCTCTAACACAATTGGTACGTCAAATATCCTAACGATATTCCTTTCAAGTCGAATGGAATATGTAAATAAATCCATTATCACGAGATAAATCAAGACAATGAGGTGTCTGATGTGTGTTATAAATTCATCCAATCATTGACGTTCAATTTACGTACAAAAGCGTTCAACCGTTATTGAACTGATGGGAATAGCTCTCCTACTGACATGACCACATCAAATGCGTCAATTGCAGGTATAATATGAGCACTTAAACGGTTTTATATTATAAAACCAGTGGTTTGACTGATTATAGGGTCAAATGAAATTATATGGGATAACGTTCCTGGATTGCAATCAATAAATACAGTCAGAGTGCGTGATTCTCTTATATGTGGTGTAAAATGAGGTTACAGATACAATTTCAATAGTTGCCGTTGGCACTTCGTTGTTTATTTCTGTCGTCCCGAGTTTTTCGTGTTTACGATCAGGTAGATAATAAAATTTTATGATTTTGTGTTTAGATCTGGCGCATATTAAACTTACGGTTGTGTTTTGAAAATCCAATAAAAAAAACGAATCGATGGTATACCGGATGAACAAGAATTGGTGTAACAAGACTTTCGATAGAGATGGGAAAGTTTCCAGTTAGTTGCAATTAAACATTTTTCTCACTTCATATGTACTTTTCAATGCACCCCTTTTCAGAGTTGATGTGTGATATCTATCTAACATTGGTTTTCCTTCGTTTTCTTGTTGAGTCCAAGATAAGGCTGTGATACATACTCCCACATGTGCATTTTCATAACCAGGACAGGTACCATCATCAATTAACAAACACAAAGATATACCTTTTTTAAAATTACCACAAAGTTTATAGCACTATTCCCATGCAGAATCAGTGAAATTTTGAAATCATGAGATGCCTGGCATTTCCAGGACTGTCAGTCCTAGGTTTGATGATAATCATGGGTAGGCGATAGTCTTTCAATCGTTCTAGCTGCCGGTCGTGTGGGTTCAAAGTCTTGCCCATATAGAATTTTTTTCTGAGGGTATATCCGGTTGATAAGAATAACAAAATAAATTATATACTGATGTACCAGTACTACCATTCACCAGAAGAACAAAGTTTTGCCTCGACGGAGCAGACTTAGAATGGCAGCAAGAGGTGAAGTATCTAGAACTTACCCTAGACTCAAAACTACTCTGGAACGGACACGTAGAAAAGATCGCTAATAAGGCAAAATCATCACCGATGGTATGCAGGAACATTGCAGAAAAAACATGGGGCTGTAACCCATCAGTACTGCGATGGATGTACATCATGATAGTGAGACCTATGATAACCTACGGAGTAGTATTGTGGCACGGCAGAACAGAGCTCGCCACAACAAAGAAAATCTTGGAGAAAGTGCAAAGACTAGCATGTCTTTGTATAACAGGAGCAATGAGCTTGACTCCAACAGCAGCAATAGAGGTCACTCTGGACCTCACTCCTCTCCATATCATGGTGAGGAGAACTGCTTGGGAAGCAAACCTCAGGTTGGCTAAAGTCGGACTCAAAGGGACATCACACGGTGTAAGGGGCTCAACCTACGTGCACACCTTGCCGATCTCCCAACTGACGAAATCACCACGAAATTTAGTATCGAGAAATTTTTTCGAACGGAACTAGACACCAAGCGAGAATGGAATATAGAATCCATTCGAGCACTGGGGAAGAATACCATAACATGGTACACGGACGGGTCCAAAACTGCCGAGGGAACTGGAGTAGGAGTCTTTGGGCCTCGCACCAAATACTCCAAACCCATGGGCCAGTTCCCCAGCATTTTTCAAGCGGAAATTCACGCCATAGAAAGGTGCATTCAATTCAACCTCAACAGGAAATACCTGAACAAGAGAATTGTGATCCTCTCCGATAGCCAAGCAGCCATCAAAGCGTTGAGCTCTTCTAACATCAAC
Source organism: Chrysolina haemoptera (assembly GCA_958298965.1). Lineage (NCBI taxonomy): Eukaryota > Metazoa > Arthropoda > Insecta > Coleoptera > Chrysomelidae > Chrysolina > Chrysolina haemoptera. Next base: position 26,904,171 of record OY282598.1, read on the forward strand.
TCGAAGATGGTTTGGGAATGCCTAGACAAACTCAATGATCTATGCAGGACCAACAAGGTGACCCTCCTCTGGGTGCTGGATCACGTCGGAGTGGAGGGCAGACTTGGAAAATTTTACTTCCGAAAAGAACTCAACAAAGCTGGAGAATCAATGAGAGCAACATGCTGGCTAAGACTTCCAGGGTTGAGGCAGGCCAAAGATCTCGGCAATTTCAACCGAGCAAGATCGAAGACACTGATTAACCTCAGCAAAACTAGTCTGAAGACAATCATGGAATTTCTAACGGGCCATTGCAAACTCAAAGAACACCTGAGGAAGCTAGGCTTAGAGGAGGACAGCACCTGCAGATTACGTGGGGAACATCCAGAAACACCTCACCATATACTGATGGAGTGTTATGGATCACACCAGCTGACTGTGGGAGAAATACCACGAGTAGAGCTGGTTGGATTTGGCTTACAAAACCGAGATATTGTTTTGCTATTGAAGCATCGCCATAACGGGCTTAACGGATAAACCAACCATCCGATTGGATGTATGTTTTTGCGGACTCGTGTCGTGACGCCACCGTCTCAACATTGCGGCGGCTATCACAAAGACAACCGAGACCATCAGTAGCACCCCTTAAATCAACGACCAGCGGCGGAGATTTATTTGATTTATTTTTTTAACAAATCTCATTTTTGTCCGTCTCATACATAGTAGCTTTGTTTTGGTAATGTTAACACATTAAAAAATAATTGAGTTTGATTTTATTCACTGGGTTTCACAATGGAAAACAGCACCAAAATATCATGGACAATTTTATTAGGCGCTTGATAAAACGTTGTGAATTTTGCTAAAATAAGTGAAAATTAATGTTATTTCGGTGTTTTTTGGAATTTGTGAAATATAAATCAAGAAAAACACCAGAAACTCACTATGAAAAGGGTTTTACGGTGCTTTTATACACCGTCATGCAAAATTTACACCGATTTACATGAAATTGAAACCATGTAATGGATACTTGATATTATACTTAAGTTTAATATTTATATAGTATACTGTATACATATGCCGACACTAGTCCAAGAAACGAGGAAGCGGCCCAATGTTGAATGTGCAGAAATTATAATTTTTCGATATCATTGATTCTTTTCGAGTTATACCGGAAATACCGTGAAAAATCGGGTTTTCTATAACTCGTTAATTGTGAGGCATTCGAACTTGTTACTTACTGTTATGTGTAGCCTAAAAAATTAATTTTTTCAAAAATTGATAAATATTGATTAATTTTCAAAATATATGAAGTTTTCTCAAAAAAGATGTTTTCTCAATTTACCTACTCTTGCTCGGTGAATGATGCTACAGAAACGATTCAGGGCTTATCTTTTTCTCTAAGAGTTGTACTTATATATTATCGAATAAGTATATTGATTTTTTTAATTTTAGGGATAAAAAAATTACTGTTTTTACATGTTTTTTCTTAATAAATTTCTTAATTTTGTTTTTATTAAAACAGATTTCTAGCATGACTTCATGTATTTAAAGAAAAAATTAAATTTCTTCGATCACTAGGAGCCGAGATAATTTTTTTATTTAAAAAAATCTGGAAGTCACAATAATAATAATTGCAGAAGATGCCGATTTACTCAATCTGACTAGAGAAAACAACATAATTATAGTTGGAGAAGATGTTGATTTGATTGTACTTCTCACGCAATTTGTTCCCAGTACAGGAAAGGCATCTTTTTTGAGAAAACATATATTTTAAAAAATAATCAATTTTTCAAAAAAAGAATTTTTTGGCTTGCCATAGGCTACACATAACAGTAATCAACAAGTTTGAATACCTTACAGTCAACGAGTTCTAGAACCCAACTTTGCGAATTTTTTAGGTTATGTTCGGTAATCACGATAAAGTCGCATGAATTCTGAATTTTGATTTCCTATACGCTCATATCTTTTGTTTTCGGATATCAATTTTTGCGCGTACTTTTCCCTATTGCTTGGACTACACGTCCAATCTATTGTAAAATAGGAAACGTATTAAAATAAATTTGATTTGAATTTGATTTGATTTGATTTGCTGCTCCGTCCGCTGGTCAACCTAGTGCGACTGGTCTTTGATCTATGAATATGAACATACTTCAACCAAAAACCGGGTAATGTTAATGATTTTCAGGAAAAAACAAACTATTCTTCAAAGTCACCCACGTCAAAAGTAGGTCGTCGGTCGAATTCTTCCAACTGCATCAACAAAAAACGTCCAACAATCACAGATTGGATGGAAACGTTGAAACGACCACAACGCCCGCATTTGCTGGCTCAATCTGGTTCAGATAGGTGTCAAGTGAGCATTGAAATGCCGGCTCTATATTTGTTGAAACCGGATTTTCAGCGTACTTCTGAAACAGTAAAGTTAAATTGAACCGGAAACTTCGCGAACTACCTGTATTCGATGCCGTTCAATAGAATTCTCAATTACCGTACTCATTTAAAATTTACAATAGAATCGGCTGGATTTAGCGAAAATTAAACGAATATTCTCCCGACAATTGCGTATATTTGAATCGAATAGTTGGCGCAGAGAATTTCAGAGAACTCGAGGTATGGAATGGTTGGTCTTTTCCCCCAGGAATATGGAGCGGCGTTGCTGAATTTACATTTCATCACAATTCCAAGGTGGATATGGCAGGAACCGAACGATGTTCATTCTGAATGTTCAGCTTAGGTGACACTTGGGCTCAGAACAGACGGAAACCTTCGGAAAATCACACCACAAATATCAGTACTGAATTAGTCAATAACAAATTTAGAACATTGAGGAGTTTCATTCATCATCGTTTTGTGAATTGTCAATCACTGGGGTCCATAACTGACCATTCCAACCTGAAATATACTGTCGAAAACATTCTGCCAAAATACCCCGTCCAATACCCTTATTGGCAATAATATACTGACCAATAATACCAGCCAATAGATTTTTACTCTGTTCTAACCAGAACGAGCTAACCTTTACGTGGACATTTTGGCGCGAAGAAATTAAATACATCAAGTTTGTGGATAATCCAGTAACGACAGACAAACTCGAGCAAAAAGTGAAGAATGAATTATAGCACTCTAAAAATCGGCACATGATAAGATTTATCAAAAAACAATTTCGATAGGTTGAGAGAAAATTCAATTATCCACATGAATGATTTTCAGTAATACCTTATGAAATACGCTCGTTTTCTCAGAAAACGTGGTTTAAGGCCGACGTCACATATCATGCTCGCGCTAATCCGTCACTGCAAGTTCAGGCAGGGCCCACAATTAGATTTGTCATAACTTTGCTAAAAATAATAGTAAAAGGAAAAGAAAAAAAGGATATCGTTCCTGAAGACTTCTACTTCCATGCAAATATAACATGCGAGTATCTGAGTACCAATAATTTGTTTTGTTCCACTGCACATAACCCTTCTGCAATATTTACGGAGAATCCGAAAGTCATGGATATTTTAGTTGATATGAAATGATTATACTGAAACAGGAATCAGTACCCTATTTAGACCATATGCAACGATTTAAGGCTACTGAGACAAGTCCCACTTACATGCCAAAAAAAAACTGGGTTTTACTCCTGCCTTAGTTTTCAACTCACCCATAATCCCGTTTTTTTCAGTAAATGTTGAAAATAATCGCCATAATTTTTAGCACAGTTATGCCAAATCAAATTTTCGGCCCTGCCGGAAATGGCAGTGACGGGTTTGATATCGGAATTCAATCAGGTTTTCTGAGAAAATGAGCTCATTTTGTGAGAAATTACTGAGTGTATTTCTTGTGGATGATTGAATTATCTTTCACTTTTTCGTAAATCCTATACTTTCTGAAACAACAGCAAAAAAATTATCATTTTCTTAAATACATTACATTTGTTTTTGGGTTCCGCCCCTGATTTTTTTGTAAACAATTTTTTTTCTAACAATACATGATGTCTATTATATGATAACTATACTTAATAGTCAACTTACCTTTAATAATGTTCTTCATCGATCTTCATTGTTCTGTAACTCACTTTTCTTTCCCAGAACTTGTTTTGCTATTACCTATCATTTAAAGTGGTGCTTCGAAAATCATTATTATAATTATTATTATACCATAAAAGCACGCTCTTTTTTTTTCCTTATTTGAATCAATTATGTGACCCCAATGACTAACTATAGCGCTGAAAACAATATAAAAACCCAAACGATGATTATAATGAATATCCAATAACAGCATTTTATCACAACAGTATTAAAATTTCATTGGAGTGAATTATTTATGAATTGCAACCACAAGCCACGGATATTGAAAAAGCTATATAATTCCGCTATAAAATGGTTTGGAATTTGCATACTCAAGAAGGTAAGTACTTTGAGAATTATTGTTATTAAGCTGGTAGCCGAAGGCCTGTAACTCTGAAGTTGAAATTGCCATTTTCGTGATATCGAACGGTGAATGAATTCCATTCAACTTACTCAACTCTATTTTCGAAACTGTTCGGATAATATCAGAGAAAAATTCAGTAGGGAAGACCAGGTCTAATTATCGAAATAACACTGAAGACTTCATTCAGCTTCAACAAAAGGCAAAAAGCAGGTGCATCCATTAGAATTAGAAGAAACACGATTTTCAGGAGTAATATAATAAGTGGTATGATTATTACCGATAATTTTTTGGAATATTAATGAATTGCAATCCCAAAGCTGAAAATACAACGAGTCCGCAGGAAAAGATTACAAAGCTAGCAACGTCAGGAAAACAAGAATTTTAGGTAGGCCAGTTTTTTGATATGCTATCTCTCTCACTCTCCCGGACGTCATACGGGCTATCTGGTTACCTGTGCAGGTAAAATATTAATTTTTCAGATCATTTTAAGAAGTTTCTTTTTTTTTATTATTTTTATTGAATTTTTTGTAACATGAATCTATTATTGCCAGATATTTTTATTGTTGTTTAAATTCTGCCAGACGATAATTTTGAATTAAAAAAAAAAATTCCAAAATATTTTAGTATGGCTGAAATTTATATATGTATGATGTTATTGAACTATCTGAAAACCCAAAGTTAATTTGCCAAACAATAATTCGATTATTATACCTTCAGCCAGATCGATCTAAAAGTGAAAAGTGATTGGGCATGATGGAAGAGTACAGATTAGAGTGAAGTTAGCCACACTTTTCTGGCCACACTTTTCTAGCCACAGTTTCTGACGAGGAGTAATGTTTTTACTCTCTCAGTATACTACCAAAAATATTCCGATAACCGAAAAATATTCGAAAAATATTCCATGCACCAAAAATTCGAAAATGCCATTCGATAAAAGACCTTCAGGAAGGTGAATATACGGGGTCAAATAAATTTGTTTGAAAGGCATTGAAAAACTAAAATGAATTTTTATTTCATCTTTGGCCGGAAATGTATTGAAAATCTCGAAAATAAGTATATACAGAATTCAGTATCAAGCTTTCAGGGGCGTGTTTCTTAGGTCAAAAAAGACTTTCTTTCTCATAAACATGTGTCCGCAACCGCTTTATTTCTGAGATACAGGATGTTGAAATTTAACAAAAAAATCAGTTCTATTTCAATATCTTTAAACCACTTTGGCTTTTCTTTTTGATTTTGGTACATGCGAAGTACACATTAAAAAACGTTTGATAAAAATACATTTTTTCCATAGCAAACGTTTTTTAATTTTCATCAGTGGCGTCTCTGTAAACATTTTTTGATCAAAATAATGATACGCTACTGTTTTTTTTTTTGTCAAATTAGTATCATTTTCATAATTGTCTTCTATTTTTCCACAAACATGGTCTCTTGACTATTTTCCGTCCGACGGACGGTTTTCGATTTAAAAAATAAAAGGTCGTCATTCGCTTGTACCTATGCGATTTTTTGTATGTCTCATTTTGCTTTTTAAATCGAAAACTGTTCTTCGTATGGAAAAAAGTCAAGGGACCATTTTTATGAATAGATAAAAGGCACTCATAAAAAATATAATATTCATTTAAAAAAAAACCATAGCGTATCATTATCATTTTTGTTAAATTTCAACACCCTGTATCTTAGAAATTCAGCAGTTGCGGACATATGTTTATATGAAATAAAGTCTTATATTGACCTGAAATATACGCCCCCTAATTCTTGATACTGAATTTTGAAACACCCTGTATATGTATAACTTTACGAAGGTACTTTATCGAATAGCTTTTTCAAATTTTTTGTACTCGGAATATTTCGGGAAGTTTACTGACGAAATAAAAATGTACTTATTTGAGTTTTTCAATTCCGGCCAAACAAATTGATTTGACCCTGTATATTTACCTTTCTGAAGGTCCTTTATCGAATGGCGTTTTCGCAGGTAGATGGAATATTTTTTGAATATTTTCCAGTTATCGCCACTGGCCATCAAAACAATCATTCTCTTGTCCGTACCTATCCTACCGGATGTCTTCCTACGAATAAAATATTGTTTTGATTATCCTCAACTCGGGATATTTTGATCAATTCCATATTATCTAGCCAATTCAATAGCAATATATCATTCGTCATTGAATTGTTAATGCCCCTCTGACCTCCGACTTCAAATTACCCAAGAAAACTGATATTGAGCTTATTTGTAAAAATATTTGATATGGCAACACCACGGACAATACTCCTCGTCAGAAACTGTGGCTAGAAAAGTGTGGCCAGAAAAGTGTGGCCAGAAAAGTGTGGCCAGAAAAGTGTGGCTAACTTCACTCTAATCTGTACTCTTCCAACATGCCCAATCACTTTTCACTTTTAGATCGGTCTGGCTGAAGGTTTAATAATCGAATTATTGTTTGGCGAATTAATTTTGGGTTTTTAGATAGTTCAATAACATCATATATAAATTTCAGCCATACTAAAATATTTTGAGAAATTTTTTTTAAATTCACAATTACCGTCTGGCACAGTTTAAACAACAATAAAAATATCTGGCAATAATAGAATCATGTTACAAAAAGTTCAATAAAAATAATAATAAAAAAAAAACTTCTTGAAATGATTTGAAAAATTAATATTTTGCCTGCACAGGTGGGATGCGCACTGATGAACGCCAACCAGATAGCCCGTATGACGTCCGGGAGAGTGAGAGAGAAAGCATATCAAAAAACTAGCCTACACCTGAAATTCTTGTTTTCCCGACGTTGCTACTATTAGATTTATTTTCTTACAAATGACAGATTTTATTTTTGGATACTTTTTGCTGAAAACTTTGAGTTTGCAACCGAAAGAACTGGCCTATATCCAGGAAACTGAATATTCAATAGTTTCGTTTCAAAATATGTTTGCGATGCATGCATCACTGCAGGCTGAATTCACGTGGTTATCTGCATTAATTGGTCATTCCAATCGGCAAGATAATACCAAGTCAAGCTTTGTTCCGTTATCAACGATGATGAACCAGTCTTGTTGCTTGACGCATACATAAAATATTTTTCCTAGTTTGAAAACTGTTGCTCATAGAATGATAAAAAATGGGACAAAAGGATAGGAAATTGTTGATAGAGAAGAAGGTCAATATTAAATATCAAAATTCTCAGAAATTATTGGGAATATACTGAAAATTAATTTTCTGAGGGGAATCGAAAAATTAATTTTTTCCAAAAACAAATGATGTCATAATATTCTGCATAAAATTCTCTACAAAAAAGATATCCACAAAGTTTTCTTGAAAATGCACCGTTTTCCAGTAAAACGTGCTCAATATTCGAAAAAATGCGATTTTCTCAATTTTCTGTGCCCTCTCATTCAGTCACATAATGATATTTGCAGGATCACCTTTTCCCAAATTATTCATATATTTCTCGACTATGAATTACAGAAGAGCCATTTTTGAAAAAGTCATTCGTGTGGATTTTCCGGCACTGAATTTCCCGATACTTTTATCTTGCATGGAAGCTGCATTTTTTTATTCGCGAAGCTCACGTAGTGGACAAATTTCCTATAGTGTCAATAAAAACGGGTTCAGCACATATTTTTTCATATTCACAAAGCATTTCTGTAGCGGAAAAACGGAAAATTTTGTTTAAAACTAAAATAAATTTCCGAGAAAAATCAAAAAATCCATTTTTTCCAAAAACAAATAACGATTTAATATACTCCATGAAATTCTCTTCAAAAAAGGTATCTACAAATTTTTCTTTAAAATGCACCGTTTTCGAGTAAAATGTGCCCTCTCATTCCGTCACATCATGATATTTTCATGATCACCTTGTCCCAAATTATTCATATATGTCTCGACTATGAATGACAAAAGAGACATTCCTGAAAAAATCATTCGTGTGGATTCGTGTGGATTCGTACTCTTTAATGTGAATTTCTCGGCTTTTTCGGAAAACTAAGAAAAAAACATATGTGAATGAATTTTTAGACAAAAGAACGACCATTATTGTGGTTATTTTTTTTTTTCATCACAAACTAGAATAGTAATATGTTCAATTTCTTAGATATGAGAAATCTGTCAAGTTTGGTTTTTCCATGCCGTAAAATCCACATTTCGGAAGATTTTTCCCTGATCACTGATTTTTTTCAGATTTTTCATTTGAAATCTTACTGATGAAAATAATATGTTATTGGAAGGTACAGTATACAAAATGAACCAAACTCAGGTAGTTTGTCACGTTCAATTACATATTACTTTCATCAGTCAGATTTCAAATGAAAAATCTGAAAAAAATCATAGATCATCTATGTGGTTTCTGCACTTATCAGAACAAATACTTTGAAAAAATCTCCAGAAATGTGAATTTTAGGGCATGGAAGAACCAAACTTGACAGATTTCCCATATACTGTGTGACCTATTTCAGATGGAAGCACCCTTTTTCATGAATAAATCTCCAGGGCCAATTAATTTTCCTTATAACTTTTTTATTGATTGACGCATTTCCACGTAATTTACATATCCAATGGTGTAGTCATATTTTTTCTAAAAAAATCGCTAGTATTTTTTTAAGATTTTTGACCTTGAAAAATAAGATTAGTTGGCCCTGGAAATATAGAATTAATCATGAAATTTAGTTCCCTACTAGAGTTTTTGATTGTCTACCTAACGAAAAGAGAATAATTCCAATCGTTTGAAAAATGTAAGTTTTATAAGGGTGCTTCCATCTTAAATGGGTAACACTGTATAAGAAATTGAATTAATTGCGATTCCAGTTGGTGAAGAAAAAATTAAATAACCACAATAATCGTCATTCTTTTTCTCTAAAAATTCAATCAACTATGTTTTTTTCCTAGTTTTCCCAATAAGCCGAGGAATTCACATTAAAGGATCAATGAGTAGGATGTCAAATCGCTTTCCATGCGGTGTTGCCGATTTTCTCACCACGGCTCGGGAGATTGAGTCGGCTGTGGTCACGTTCATATATGAAGTATCTATCCCATCAATGCGGAAATCGCTGTCTACACGGACGGCTCATAAACGGATGAAGGTGCAGGAGCCGGCATTTACGGAACCAAGCCGAAGATGAAAATCTCACTGAGCTTGGGCAAACATGCGACGATATTTCAAGCGGAAATGTTGCAATACACCATTGTGCACAAAACAAGGCACGATTTTTCACGAAAAAACTCACGATAGCCAAGCTGCGATAAAAGCAGTCAACTCAATGCAAGTTACCTCAAAACTTGTTTGGGACTGCATAGAAGCCCTAAAAGAGCTGGGCAGTCAGAACAGACTGACACTAGCCTGGGTACCAGCACACACAGGTTATAGAGGCAATGAAGAGGCCGATACACTAGCCCGAGAAGGAGCAAGTAAGGCCCTGAATGGCCAAGAACCGTATTGCGGTATAGCAAAAGCTGTACTAAAAACAAACACCAAATCATGGATTCAACAGAAGTCTCAAGAATGGTGGAACAATGCACCAGGGATGAGACAGGCCAAAGAGTTTATCAAACAACCGCAGCCAACATTCACAGACTATCTACTAAGCCAGAAGAGGAACACTACTAGAATAGTAGTAGGACTTCTCACAGGGCACTGTAGGCTCAACAAACATATGAGTACAATAGGCCTGGCAGAAGAAATGCTATGCAGGTTCTGTCAGGAAGAAGAGGAAACATCAGTGCACATACTATGCCACTGCGAGGGATTGTCAAGGCAAAGGTTTCTAACACTGGGAGAGGAAAAACCAAGAGCTCCCAGATTCATGGGAGTTCTAAAAACTAGCCTATGGAGTCTCGTAAAGAAGACAGGGCTAGACAAAGAACTCTAAATGATCTCGAGGACAAACACAATAGATCTGAAAAGGTCGCGGTGTAGAGGCTCGTAGCACGAAATTCCTAATATATAATCTATATCTATCCCATGACAGTGATTCCAATCAACTACCATGTTCCGAACCAATAATATCAGCGTGGAAGCCACTTCACGTCTACGCGACCATTCAACTACTATCGAAACTCTTGTTCGCAAAATTGGATTGTTGACCCGTCAGGCAGACCATCATAACCGAAGGCCCCCACGTCTCCGACAGGTACACATAATTCCGGTATACGCGCTAATCAATTGGTTCCCTTCCCGCCGACCTCTCCGCCTTTATTATCCATTAATACGCATACTAGTCCATTAGGACAATTTATGGAAAAGCCTGCATGTATCTCAGTATCACGCTGAACTGTTAACTCCTATGTGGAATTATGATGGAATTACGGTTTATGAGGTCACGCTGAGTACAGTGAAAATTCGAAGCATTGAACAAATGGGGTTGGAGGGATTCGTGATTTAATTCAATAAGTTATATCTCTTTCCAAACATTGGAGAAATGGCTCAATTGAGAATAGTGTTGATATTTAGTACATTTAATAAACTTGTTCATTTGTGAATTTATAGAAAATAGCCAAGATAGGTCAACCCGAGGGGGAAACTACACTTTCATTAGGTGTATATCATAAACTTTTCATTAATTCAATATTAAGTTTAATTAAATTCATTATTCGAAATGTCAAAACTCGCCAGAAATTATTTTTGCGCAAAAAAAACATTTGAAAACTGATTCAGAGCTGACCAACTTGAGAACGGTTAAAGATAGACGAATTCTGCAACTACAATCGATTCAGAATTGCTGAATTAGTATATATTGGGAATTTGAACGAAGAAGATCGACGGGCAAAAAAGGCAAGTATATCATGATAAATAATTTTTCGAACTTTTTAAATTTTAATTTTTCAAATTTCAAATTTTTATCCCCTAACGTATTTCGACGTGCTGATTCCGAATCTTTGAACGAAAATGTCGAAAACTCATCAGAAATATTTTTCGCGACAAAAAAAACCATTTGAAAACTAATTCAGAGCTGACCAACTCGAGAACGGTTAGAGATAGACGAAATCTGCGAACGCCAGTCGATTCAAAATGGCCGAATTAGTAATTGTTATTTTCGAGTCAATCAAAAGAAATAAAAAATTACCCGAAAAAGTTGCAAGGGGTTCACCCCTAAAAATCATTAAAAGTACTAAGTTGTCACATCGACTTGAAATTCGCACTGTGTACGTAAAATTTCATGCTCATTCCAAAAATGTATGATTTTCTATGCTCAGATATAAGATTTAGCCGGAAAAAGGTGTTTAAGATAAAACATTAAATTTTCTGAGATTTTTTATTTTTCATTTTTGGAATTTAAAATTTTTGTCCTCAGACGTATATTGACGTGCTGATTCCGAATCTTCTAACAATAATGTCGAAAACTCATCAGAAATATTTTTGACGGCAAAAAAAACCATCAAAAAACTAATTCAGAGCTGACCAACTCGAGAACGGTTAGAGATAGACGAAATCTGCGAACGCCAGTCGATTCAAAATGGCCGAATTAGTAACTGTTATTTTCGAGTCAATCAAAAGAAATAAAAAATTACCCGAAAAAGTTGCAGGAGGTTCACCCCTAAAAATCATTAAAAGTACTAAGTTGTCACATCGACTTGAAATTCGCACCGTGTACGTAAAATTTCATGCTCATTCCAAAAATGTATGATTTTCTATGCTCAGATATAAGATTTAGCCGGAAAAAGGTGTTTAAGATAAAACATTAAATTTTCTGAGATTTTTTATTTTTCATTTTTGGAATTTAAAATTTTTGTCCTCAGACGTATATTGACGTGCTGATTCCGAATCTTCTAACAATAATGTCGAAAACTCATCAGAAATATTTTTGACGGCAAAAAAAACCATCAAAAAACTAATTCAGAGCTGACCAACTCGAGAACGGTTAGAGATAGACGAAATCTGCGAACGCCAGTCGATTCAAAATGGCCGAATTAGTAATTGTTATTTTAGAGTCAATCAAAAGAAGTGAAAAATTACTCGAAAAAGTTGCAACGGGTTCTCACCCCTAAAAATCATTAAAAGTACTAAGTTGTCACATCGACTTGAAATTCGCACTGTGTACGTAAAATTTCATGCTTATTCCAAAAATGTATGATTTTCTATGCTCAGATATAAGATTTAGTCGGAAAAAGGTGTTTAAGATAAAACATTAAATTTTCTGAGATTTTTTATTTTTCATTTTTCGAATTTAAAATTTTTGTCCTCGGACGTATTTTGACGTGCTGATTCCGAATATTTTAACAATAATGTCGAAAACTCATCAGATATATTTTTGACGGATAAACAACCATCAAAAAACTAATTCAGAGCTGACCAATTCGAGAACGGTTAGAGATAGACAAATTCTGCGAACGCCAATCGATTCAGAATGGTCGAATTAGTATGTATTGTGAATTTCGAGTCAATCGAAAGAAATTAAAAATTACTAGAAAAAGTTTCAAGTGGTTAACCCCTAAAAATCATTAAAAGTGCCAAGTTGTCACATCGACTTGAATTTTGCACTGTGTACGTAAAATTTCATGCTCATTCCAAAAATGTGTGATTTTCTATGCTCAGATATAAGATTAGCCGGAAAAAGGTGTTTAAGATAAAACATTAAATTTTCTGAGATTTTTTATTTTTCATTTTTCGAATTTAAAATTTATGTCTTCGGACGTATTTTGACGTGCTGATTCCGAATATTTTAACAATAATGTCGAAAACTCATCAGATATATTTTTGACGGATAAACAACCATCAAAAAACTAATTCAGAGCTGACCAATTCGAGAACGGTTAGAGATAGACAAATTCTGCGAACGCCAATCGATTCAGAATGGTCGAATTAGTATGTATTGTGAATTTCGAGTCAATCGAAAGAAATTAAAAATTACTAGAAAAAGTTTCAAGTGGTTAACCCCTAAAAATCATTAAAAGTGCCAAGTTGTCACATCGACTTGAATTTTGCACTGTGTACGTAAAATTTCATGCTCATTCCAAAAATGTGTGATTTTCTATGCTCAGATATAAGATTAGCCGGAAAAAGGTGTTTAAGATAAAACATTAAATTTTCTGAGATTTTTTATTTTTCATTTTTCGAATTTAAAATTTATGTCTTCGGACGTATTTTGACGTGCTGATTCCGAATCTTTTAACAATAATGTCGAAAACTCATCAGAAATATTTTTGACGGCAAAAAAACCATCAAAAAACTAATTCAGAGCTGACCAACTCGAGAACGGTTATAGATAGACAAATTCTGCGAACGCCAATCGATTCAGAATGGCTGAATTAGTATGTATTGGGTATGTATTTGGGAAGTATTTTATGACTTTCTGGATCTTATTTTTATACATAAGAATAATTATGTCCTTACAACGTATCCGCGTAATTGAATGGTAATTATCTTTCAATGTCCCCAAAAACATTTTCATTATTTTTCATTAGAGATAATTACTTCACTCATTTCATTAGGTGTACAAAAAATGATTATTTGTTTCCCCCACGGGTCAACCTTTATACAAAAAAGAGTATTTTCAGTAGTAATGCCACAACTGATTGAATTTTCGCGATAAATCTGTCGATTCATTTCTGAACGAAACTGGAAACTGAATTGTTTGTTTTGTGGTGTTTTCTCGAATCAATTTTTTTTTGATATTTTTTATTTCGTTTAAAAATAAATAAACAAATTTTTTATGTAATCTTGGAAAGTATATGATTTATCGAAAAACAGGGTGAAAGACACTTTAAGTCTCCACAAAAATGATTCCTATCAATTTTTTACGAAACGCGCTCGTTTTCTCAGAAAACGTTATGGAATCCGACATCAAATTTCAGGTTCTGTTCTGGCGGAGCCGAATTTTTTATTGGTCATAACTCTGCTAAAAATGATCGAAGAAGGAAAAGGAAAAGTTTATATCATTTCTGAAGACTTCAACCTTCTCATGCGAATATAATATGAGAGCATTTGAGTACCTAAATTGTGTTTTGTCGCTTACCCATAAAATCGGCATTCTCTTCAGTAAATGTTGAAAATAATCGCTTATCCTGCATATATGGTTTAATAACACTATTGTGAAGTGCAAATCTCAAGCTTGAAATCACATAATTATTTTTTTATGTAGGATGTGTATGAGCGATTATTTTCAACATTTACTGAAGAAATTGCCGGAATTATGAGTGAGTTGAAAACTGACGCAGGAGTAAAACCCAGTTTTTTCTTTGGCATGTATGAGTGAGACTTGTCTCAGTAGCCTTAAATCGTTGCATATGGTCCAAAGAGGGTACTGATTTCTGCTCCAGTATTATTATTTCATATCAACTAAAATATCCATGACTTTCGGATCCTCCGTAAATATCGTAGAAGGGTTATGTGAAGTGGGACAAAACACATTTATGTAGGTACTCAGATACTCACATCTTATATTTGCATGAGGAAGTAGAAGTAGTAGCAGAAGAAGACACTTTTTCTTCCCCTTCTATTTTCTAATTTTTAGCAAAGTTATGACAAATCTACTTTTCGGCCCTGCCTGAACTTGCAGTGGCGGGTTAGGGCAGCATGAATTGTCGTTTGTCAGTTTGAGTTTGAATTTCATGGCCAACTTTGTTTGATTAAACAATCAACTGTATCTCCGCGATTTTTCAACCGATTTTCAATTTTGAAGAACAGTGTTATCACAAATTGCGTGCTCTTTCGGATAGTGAAAAAATATGTACAGGGTGTCATTTAAAAAAAAAGTTTGGGGTCACTTCCGGATAGACCGGAAGTTGTAAATTTTCAGTATAGGAGTCAAAATACGTATTCAAGTACTATAGCGACATACCAAATTTGAAATCTGTATGTTCGAAACTATAGAAAAATAAATTAGGAGGCGTACCTCACCTCGTGGTTACCCGGTATATTAGAAATTGAAAACTAATTTGTAGAAAAACCCAATACTGGATTGAATTGCAATTCGAAGTTCATTCGCGGTTTCTTGTATGGATGGCATAACGCTTCGATTATTCCAGAAAGACTACTTCACGCTTCACTCGATACTTACAGTATGGCTGAATTCAAATATCATAATGGATCCGCAAATTGACTTCGCATCTGGAAGTAAAGGAAAATGTGCAAGTGGTAAACCGATATTCGCAAATATACATGATACAGAGAATTTTACTAGGACTTTGATCGGACAAAATTTCAGTAAAGTTGAATATATTCCTTATTCACCTGTAGTGATAATAGAATATTAGTTTTCTGATTTTGATTGACATGCACACACGAGGAAAAAACCCTACTATCATTTCTAGCAGGTATTTTTTCTCGAAAACCGAGCTAGATCAAAGAAAACACAGAAGACCATAAAAATATATTTTTAGTAGTCAAATCTAAAAAAGTAAAAACCCCTCAAAAAAAGTCAGTGGCGTACTTTTTTCAGAATACTGTTCGCTGTCGTGCCCATTGAGACGCCACTGGCCCTAATAATTTGTATCTGGTTATGGCTAAATAACGCCTTATTGTACAAAAAACTATAATAAATTTCAAGCAACTCGATTAGAGGATATTCCTGATATTTCATAAATATATTTTTTTTTAAACTTCAACGGCCTGCATTTCAGAAATGAAGCAACTCCGGAACTTTTTTTCTTGAAATGACCTAACGAACCACACTCTGCAGTTTCGTGCCGTAGTTAGGAAACACCTTAAAAAAATATATTTAGGAGAGAGGGTGGGAATGGCGCTCAGTGGGGAATGACGCTCACAACAGTTTTACATATCTTTTCGTGTTAAGTAGACGCCATTGGCCCCCACTACATTTCTGCTGTGTAGGGTAAATACGCAAGCTTTGCATTAATATGCCCTTAAAAAATATCACACAAATGTGAAATAACATGATGAGAAGATACCTTCAAATACTTGACACTGAAATTACATGAAATGACAGGAAAACACGTAATCGTCTATCAAATCTACCACGCAACGAGATCTGGCTTTGTGAGTAATTTAGATGAAATTGGCGCGCCAAAACTTCAGTGTCTCATATTCAAAGATATGTTCCGAGGGGGAAACAACTAGTCATTTTTGTACACCTAATGAAATCAGTGAAGTAATTATCTCTAATGAAAAATAATGAAAAAGTTTTAGGGGTATTGAAAGATAATTACAATTCAATTACGAGGATACGTTGTATGGACATAATTTAACTCTTATGTATAAGATCCAGAAAATCATAAAATAATTCCCAAATACCTACATACCCAATACATACTAATTTGGCCATTCTGAATCGATTGGCGTTCGCAGAATTTGTCTATCTCTAACTGTTCTCGAGTTGGTCAGCTCTGAATCAGTTTTTAGATGTTTTTTTTTCGTCAAATATTTTTAAGATGAGTTTTCGAAATTATTGTTGAAATATTCAAAATCAGCACATCAAATTACTTTCGAGGACAAAAATGAAACATAAAAAATCTCAGAAAATTTTATTTTTCATCTTAAACACCTTTTTCCGCCTAAATCTTAAATCTGAGCATATAAAAATCATACATTTTTGGAATGAGCATAAAATTTTACGTATACAGTGCGAATTTCAAGTCGATGTGAGGACTTGGTATTTTTGATGATTTTTAGGAGTGAACCCAATGCAACTTTTTCGAGTAATTTTTAATTTCTTTCGATTGACTCGAAATTCACAATACATACTAATTCGACCATTCTGAATCGATAGGTGTTCGCAGAATTTGTCTATTTCTAACCGTTCTCGAGTTGGTCAGCTCTGAATCAGTTTTTTGATGATGGTTTTTTTGCCGTCAAAAATATTTATGGTGAGTTTTCGACATTATTGTTAAAATATTCGGAATCAGCACGTCAAAATACGCCCGAGGACAAAAATTTTAAATTCGAAAAATGAAAAATAAAAAATCTCAGAAAATTTTATATTTTATCTTAAACATCTTTTTCCGGCTAATGAGCATGAAATTTTACGTACACAGTGCGAAATTCAAGTCGATGTGACAACTTGGTAACCCTGGATGAGTTTTCGACATTTTCGTTCAAAGATTCGGAATTAGCACGTCGAAATACGTTCGGAAATAAAAATTTGAAATTTGAAAAATTTAAATTTAAAAAGTTCAAAATATTATTTATCATGATATACTTGCCTTTTTTGCCCATCGATTTTTTCCGTTCAAATTCCCAATATATTCTAATTCAGCAATTCTGAATCGATTGGCGTTAGCAGAATTCGTCTATCTCTAAACGTTCTCGAGTTGGTGAGCTCTGAATCAGTTTTCAAATCGTTTTTTTGACGCCAAAAATATTTCTGATGAGTTTTCGATATTTCCGTTCGAAGATTCGGAATCAGCGCGTCAAAATACGATCGGGGACAAATATTTGAAATTCGAAAAGTGAAAAATAAAGAAGTTCAAAAATTATCTATCATTACTCGACTCTGTTGTCCGTAGATTTTTTTCGTTCAAATTCTCAGTATATACTAATTCGGCCATTCTCAAGCGATTGGAGTTCGCAGAATTCGTCGATCTCTAACCGTCCTCAAGTTGGTCAGCTCTGAATCAGTTTTCAAATGTTTTTTTTTTGCGCAAAAATAATTTCTGGCGAGTTTTGACATTTCGAATAATGAATTCAATTGAAATTAATATTGAATTAATGAAAATGTTATGATGTACACCTAATGAAAGAGTAGTTTCCCCCTCGGTATGTTCTTATTATGTTATTTCACATTTATGTGATATTTTTTGAAGGGCATGTTAATGCAAAGCTTGCGTATTTATTCTAATCTGAAAAAAAATGTGACCTTCTATGTTGACCGTTTCGGGTGAGAGCAATTCCACTCGACAGTGCTGTGGGCTATAAGTGCGACAACTGCAACTAATATTGTTTTGATCTTCTAAGGTTATTGTGTTAATGTCGCTTAAGTTTACCTACTTGGTTTTTTCGATCATTTTCGATCGCAGCTTTATATCCTATTCTTCATGCGTCACTGCACAAGTGTGTTGAGTAGGTACGAAAAAAAATTATACTTACTTCACTAACCATATTTGTGCAGTCTTATCAATTAAACTTTTTTGATCGCAATTACCCCTCTTCATTGGGTAATTGCGCTCAAAGTCAATCTATCAATTTTTGGTAATAAACCAAAAAAATATTAAAATTTTCTCATGTTCATATAAGTGAATAATGGGTCTAATGAATAAACCTTGAGCAAATGCTTTTACTCAGATTTCTTGAAACAGACCTATACATTTTATTAATTAATGAGAAAGACACACCTATAGTAAAAGCTTTTGCTAGCTTTTATTCATAACACACATTAAGAGAGTAAGTGTTCGGTGCGCAAATAAATTTGCAGGTATCTGTGAGTAAAGTAAGAAACAGAAAAAATATGTAAAAGGCAATGTTCCATTGTCAGACAATTTTTTGAATAATGATTAATTGAAAAAAAAAAAGATTAATAAATTTTTTGTGGTCGTGAAATCGACCACTTTGATGCGTCAGACTGGAAAATCGGAAAATGATTTGTGTCAGACAATATAAAAAGTTGGTTTTATAGTTCTCAATGAATGGATCTTGAGAAAATCAACTGGTTATTAATACATTTTCCTACGGCCGTTTTTTCGATATGTTCGAGATGTTTTTTGTCAGAGAATTTCGTTTTCGGGTTTCAGCTCAGTTTTTGAGCCATTTAATTTGAAAATAAATCATACATTTTTTTTAGTGGTCAAAACTAAGTATTTCGGATTTTTTTTTTGTGAAAACCCCCCCGAAACAAAAAAGTCAGACTAGGTCCAATGAAGCCATACAGAAAGTTTGGAGAGAGTATCTATCAGTAAAATTTTTGTGCGGAAAAGTTACTTTTCCGCACGATTTTTCGTTTTGAAAGTTGTACTTTCCGTACGATTTAAAATCGTTCGGAAAAGTTACTTTTCCGCACGATTTTTTACTTTTCCGTACGATTTTTACTTTTCCGTACGATTTTTGTATTGTTGAAAATGAGGATATTTAGGACTAACTAAATGATCTTGTAACTATTCCGTCTTATTAGTCATTTTGTAGCATTATTATAAAAACTCGTTTATTAAAAACCTTGTTTTTTCATAAATAAGATGGACAAAAACACTCGTAGGAAAAATATTGTACCTAACACTTACGGAAAATGTCTTTTCCGTCCTTAACGGCTTGCCCGAACTCGCGTCGTTCGTGCAAATGCCGTTGCGTGCGGAAAAGTACTACTTTCCGCACTTGTTAGGTAAATAACTATTTCCGATGAGCATTCAAACTAAAACCCCTATAATGGATTATTGAGCATGTCTCAGAAAGTGGAATACTTGTGTATTCTTCACTTCCTGACCCCATATAAAGACGACATTCGAAATCCCAGTCTCTCGGGATACGCCAGTGAACAAGCTCTCAGTCACAATCGGCAATATGTCTTCTTCGATTTCGCAATTATGCACGACAATCTTCATTTAGAACTCGCCTTGAGATTCGAGATCGACAAAGTATACTCTCGAGCATTTAACATTTAAATTTTCCCCATTCCGAACTCCGGCCCTTTGTCTCAGTAACAATATCCAACTTTCTCGAGATGTAGTTCAATTTTGCTTTCTGCCTTGTTATCTGTACAAAACTTGAAGCTGTATAACTCGATTATTATGCATCACATTCTCAGTTTGATACAGAATTCCTTTTATGATACTGTCAGTTATAAAACGAGAATGGAATAATTAAGAATATTCTAACTCCGAGACTACTGCAGAATAATTACGCAATATATGTCATGAATTTTGATAATGTCTATTTCACATACCAGATATTTGATCTGGTATGAAATGAGAGGAGGAGAATGTAAACTATATAAATGCTGACTCAAATGAAGTTGAACATTTCCATGCTATACTAAAAAACATATATATGGTGCCATTTTGAAAGCTATTTCACTTTCCGTCTCCCCTCTGCTGCTAATGGAAGTATATTAACCCCCTATTAGATTTACTTATTTTCGAATATGCCGCGCAGATTTGACATTTGAGTGAAGCGGAGAAATTTTTATCGTCGGTGATATCCCGCTCACAAACTCGCTTATTTATTTGATAAAATCGCCTCTCCAAAATTCCAATATACAGGTCGTATTTTTTATGTCGTACCACTATTGGCATCTCGAAAACGGTAAATGATACGAAGTTGGTTAAATTAGACAAAAGTTGCTTATTTTAGTGAACAATGAAACGATGTTTCCAAATCGGAAGTATTACGAACCGTTTTCAAAATATACGGGGAAAACCGAAATTACCCGTTTTATTTTATTTTCTTTGCGTTGGCGCCCCTATTTTTAGGAATAGGGAAATGTGTTCGGGAAACTTTCTTATCTGTTTTGAATTTTCTTTCACGTACTATACTTCAATTTTCAAAACGACGTTTCGTTCCTCGGGGCCACCCTCAACTCAATTTTTTCGAATACGAACCTGCATTTTTTTTTAAAGAATTTAAGTAGTCCTTATCTTACCGACTTCAGATATGTATCTTACCTGGTATTTGTTTCTACATTTCTGCCCCTATATGCCATCGCAAAGAAAAGAAAATGGGTAATTTCAGTTTTCCCCGTATATTTTGAAAACGGTTTGTAATACTTCCGATTTGGAAACATCATTTCATTGTTCACTAAAATAGGCAACTTTTGTCTAATTTAACCAACTTCGTATCCTTTACCGTTTTCGAGATGCCAATAGTGGTACGACATAAAAAATACGACCTGTATTGGTAAATCCAAATGAACATGCCTTACTTAATTTCCAAAATCATACTTGAATTGTTAAAAGTTATACTGAAATATACCGTGTTTCAAAATTTATTTTCTAATTTTTCCGTACAATTTCTCCTCGATTCGCTCGAGGAAGGGATATCGACGTGAGCTGTGTGCGCTGTGTCGCATTGCCACGTGGTCCGTTAGGGGGCGTCCATAAATTACGTGAGGTGTTTTTTAAATTTTCTGTACCTCCCTCCCACCCTGGTGAGATGTCGTAAGATTTTATTCAACCCCCTCCCCCATCCCCCAATCTCACGTGAGATTTTTCAAAATGTGGGTGGGTTTCTTACGTAAACGCGTTGGATTGTTTTATTGTAGAAAGAAAAAAAAAATTGCTTCGTGCTAATAAATATTTACGACTAGTTTTAAAACTAGTAATCAATATTGCTGAGAGTTTAATTATAAGTGTAATAAAAATTCAACAATAGAATACTTAAATTGTAACTGCTGTGATTAAAAAAAGAATATCTACTCTAATTCAGTCCATGGAGAATGATGCGCGGTCTCAAGACAGACTACTGGAACCAACATGTCCATATGATTTTCAGTAAAATCATCTGCTCCTTCAACTTCGTTCTGATCTAGCCACTCTAAGCCGTTGGCGCTTGCGCACAGTAACTCATCAGCTCGTCTTGTGACAATCCGTGAGGGTCGCACTTTGCGGAACAAACGTGCTTGCTTAGCTGGTGCAATGTGGGCTGCTCGCCTGTGATCTGCAGCTCTTGTGCTAGATGCAAAGTAAATACCGCAAGTACTGCAGCATCTTTTCTCTAAATCATCACGTACACTTGTGCAATAGAGATCATAAGGCGTGCTGATGAAGGAATTCAGCGGTTGAATCGGGAGGTAGTGGCGTTTTAGAAATGGAGCAATTAACTTTCCGTCGTGCTCTTTAAAGTCCTGAATTGTCAAATGTCCATTAACCTGAGTGATAAGGTATGGAGGTGGCAGAAAACGGTCGTGAAGAATCATATGCAGATCACTCCGGCGTGGGTTGCAACACTTCTGGTAATCGTAATCGTATTACGATTACGCTTGAGATTAAATCTTAAGCATGTACAATCTGAATTAAATGGACAATAATAGTATAATTTTTTTTTGTTTCAATCGGAAAAAAAATTGCGTGATATTTGCCGAGACCCTCCCTCTCTCCAACGTAAGATTAGATGAGATTTGACTCGACCCCCTCCCCCTCTTAAACATCTTACGTATTTTATGGACGCCCCCTTATTGCGTCGGCAAGGATACCAGGAGGAACATACGTTATGTGTAACCT
This sequence comes from Chrysolina haemoptera, assembly GCA_958298965.1. Taxonomy (NCBI): domain Eukaryota; kingdom Metazoa; phylum Arthropoda; class Insecta; order Coleoptera; family Chrysomelidae; genus Chrysolina; species Chrysolina haemoptera. Next base: position 26,926,588 of record OY282598.1, read on the forward strand.
CTTTATTGATCTAGTTATCGACAATGACTTGTCTTTTATGCCATTTTTTGATATTGGGCTAACTTTTGAGCGTTTCCATAGTATAGGGTGAGTACTAGTTTGCAAGTTTAAATTATATATTATTTTGAGGGGTTTGATCAAGAGTTGTATTATGCACCCTTCAAGTATATAAGAGGGAATTATATCTGGGCCACAAGATTTTCTTGGCTTGAGTTTTTTGCGGCTTTTAGAATATCTTCATCAATTACAGAATCTACAGAATCAGGAGTTCATTAATGGTCTAGAAAAACCTTAATCAAAATTTATTTTAACATTAACTCTCATGTCAAACTTGAAAATGGCCACAAACTTGGTTAACGACAAAGGATGATATATTTTTTTTTGGGGGATTCAAGGGGATGTCTGGAGTCTGGGTAGCCCAACGCTACTCTCACCTAACGAGAGTAAGCCGGGCTCCAGGGGTGGCTGAGGCGCCGCAGCCAATGGGAACAGCGACTTGTGGGCCCCTAGCTTTTCGTATACCGACGCCCAAATCACATGTTTCCGCAACGACACTCAAAACATGGAGGGGTGCGAGAGCTGGAAAACATGTCTCCAGTAGGAGCCGGGAAAGGGGCTGGGATCGGGTGATGCGAGTCTGGTAGCCGGTGAAATCAGCCCTACCAGGATTTAAGGAGGAAGTTTGAAGAAACGCAGCTGGTATTGGAAATGTCTTTGGTAGGAGCCGAAGAGGAGCCTCGGCTCGGGTGCTGTCTGACCGGTAGCCAGTGAAGGAATCGCCCAACTGAGAACCAGCACTACCAGGACTTTTACGAGGAGGGATGGAAGGTACTCGCTATGGGAACTGGAAAACTTGTCACTAGTGGGAGCCAAGAACCCCAGATCGGATACTGCGGAACTGGTAGCCGATGATGCAATCGCCCGCGGTCACCACTTTGCTCGACTGAGAACCAGCCCTACCGGGCTTTCATGGGGAGGCGAATTGAAGGAACTCGCTCTCTAGACAAGCATCCACACACTACACATATAGTTAAAGGATGTATGTTGAGGAGCCTGTAGGAGGGAGAACCTAGGATTATTTAGGAGCATGCCATGGATAAGTAGAACAGGAGATGGCAGAAAGGGTCCATGGGCCTAGCTGCGGGAGCAGCCCGACACAAATACTACTCACTTAGGATGGTATTTTCTGTTTCAACCATTTTCTCTATAAATAAACAACTAAAACTATTTATGTCTTTATTTCAGATTTTAAATGAAGAGGTCTATTCGAGGTTAAAAATTTTCCGATTACAAGCAAGTTTTGCACTGCAAATCTTGGGCCGACGATCTGAGAAAGTTTTCCATAGAAAAAGTCGGTTTGGTCAAGCTGGGCAATTCATGTTACATGAATAGCGTCTTGCAGGCGTTATTTATGACGAGAACATTCAGAAACAAAGTTTTGTTATATATCAAGGATATTTCTCAGCTGTTTTCCAAACTGCAAGAACCTTTCGCGTTACTGCAGTTCTCCACAAGGTCATCTTTGTCACCACATGAAAAATTCAATATTTTAAGACCCCCTGGCTGCCTTCAGGGACAACAACAAGATAGTTCAGAATTACATACTGGATACACTGCATGAACACGAGACAAACTATAATAGTAATGAAGTCAACACTAAAGATAGAGCTACAACAGTAATATTTTCTCCAATTTCTCCAATTCTCCAATACGGCGGTAGCAGAATAGAACAAAGGACTATGGACATAAAAGTAGAAGACAAAAACCTATCAATAAACTCAGTCTGGCATACACGATTTCTTGGAACATTCATCGACTGTAATCTAAATTTCAGGGAACACATAGAACATATTTGCAAAAAATTAAACAAAACATACTTTATGCTACATTCCCTAAAATATGACATGTCAATAAAATCCTTGATAGAAATCTACTATGCTCAAGTTTACTCAATTCTGAGTCAAACCATTATCGTCTGGCCAAGCATCAGAAAGCTCTCGAATATTTACAATGCAAAAACGCATACTTAGACTTATCTTTGATATAGGCTACAGAGACAGTTGTCGTAACACATTTAAAAATAAGAAGATTCTAACCCTATCGTCAATATATGTGTACAAGTTCATTTTCGGAAAAACAAATATTTTATTGAAAAATAATGAAATACATAGCTATAACACTCGAAATGCCCAGAATTTACATCAACCACAGTACAATCATGCAAACTATAAAAAATCACCTGTCTATGCTGGTTCCTTGATATATAATAAATTACCCCCACACTTTAAAAATCACGGTACACTGAAGAGTTTCCAAACATACCTAAAGCGATATTTGGGTAATAACGTTTTCTATTCAATAGACGAATTCATGGAGCACGTGTCCACTAAGTGATATATGGAATTTCTCTTGATATTTTATTGATATTTTATTTAGATTATCAACTTTTATATGACTATCATTTTATGTAATTTGTTGTATTGTATATCACACTGTAGATAATTATTTGTTATTTATTTATTTCAACTCACCATGCGAACTGGCATACCTTATTCATATGTATATGGCAAACAAAGGTGAATAAATATTATTATTATTATTATTATTATTAATACCGACCGTGGTGCAGCAGTCTTTTGAAGGAAAGACGTTGACCAGTTCACGATGCGGAGAGTGCGGGACCAAGAGTGAACGAGTGGATAGTTTCAGGGAGCTCCATAGCTATCTTTTCCGAACCAGTCTGAGAAACAAACAGTACAGTCCTTGATGGAGTATTACTTACAGCCTAAAAAATTAACAGGCGACAACCAGTATCACTGTGATCTGTGCAGCATATTAACAGACACCGAGATGACCATCAGGATAGTGGAAGCACCAACTAGATTGACACTCACTCTAAAACTATATCGTTATGATCCAGAATCACACCAGCGCACCAAGCTCCTTCAGTCCATGACTTTGGATGAACACCTCACACTGGATAATTGCCACTATGAGCTGTATGCGTCTGTATTTTACCGCGGTTCGAGTGATAAAACGGACTGGTTCAAATCCAACGACACGTATGTTTCCAAAGCCACCTCGGAGAACCTGAGTCGCTTGAAATCCCGTGAAACACCGTATATACTGTTTTATTGTCGAGAAGACCTTTCAGATCTGGAGAACCTGCCGGCTACTGTGCTTTCGCATAGGTTACAGATACTTTTAAGTAAAGATACATCAGAATTTGAGAAGACTGAAAGGTATCGGTCTGTGAATTTATTTCAATTGTATTGTATTTTTATAAATTATGTTGATATTTTCCATCAATTTTCAACAGTACCGCCGGCGTTGTACGAAGAGGCAATTACGTATAGTTTCACTAGGGCACTAAAATACAAATTCCGTGAAAGTTTGCTTTGTTTCGTTATTTTTTCCCCGTTTCAACTGAAATGATTGGCCTAATGGCGGTTTCATCAATGCGAAGGTGATGCATCTGCACCTGAATGGCACTGACAGTAAACATTGATACCTGGATGCTTTGTGAGCCCGCATATTAAGTTTACGACCCACCGACATATTTCTCTCGCGTATACCACATTACCACTTCTATATAAGGTAATATATCATGTGACGAATGAGAGAAATGTATCTATAAGATTGAAATTATGTAGATTCATTATTTGTTTTACCGTTGTTTCAGAGAAAGGAGTAGCATTGGATTCCTACGAATGAAAGGGAACAAAGATACACACTTCATGTATGTTGGAGTGAAACATTTGATCAAATTCGCATACGTGGATGTTAGAAAATACCAGCCCTGGTCCTTCGGTTCAACGAACCAATACCAGCATTGCTCAATAAATTTGTTTGGCTTTCTGAATTTCTTATTCGATCCTGACATTGTGGAAATCCTAGTATATTGTCATATTTTTGATGAATCTCTTCATTCCGAAAACGTTGGGGGTTTGAACCGGAACTTCTTTTATAAAAGGAAAAATTTCACTGGAAAATTCGTTCTCAGGAAACTATTGGTCTCCAGGTTGTTATTTTGAATATAGTTGCAGTTCTGGGAAAAGAAAAATATCCGTACCTACATTTGAATCCGTGACAGTCTTTGAACTCTTTGGTCAAATCCTTTATTTGGATAGTCTTAACCTGGAAACAATTGGATTTAGCCTTGCCAGTATTCCCGTGTTTCAAGCAATAATGACATTCAAACTAATCAGGGTAATTGAATTCAACTTATTCAAGATTTGAAGGATTATCCAATTTTTCATACTTCTAGTATTTCTGGTTTCACAGAAAACGTCTCAAACTTGAGAATTTCAAATGGAATATCCTGTATATTTTGATTTTGTTATCACAATTCAACTATACTTTAATAGACATGAATGCATGCTAAGTGAAAAATATGCTAACAGTTTTGAGCCTAATTGAGTATCTATGGAGCCGAGTAATACCTCATTCGAATTTTCTGTTGATTTTCTAATACGACTGCAAAATTTCAGAAAAAAATATTCATCTAAAAACAAAATGGCCGCACATTATGTTAGAACTTTCATACGTGATTTTTTTGAATAAATGTCTTTGAACGAGCTCAATCGAAATCAATAAATATTTTTTGATATCTTCAAATGTTCTCTGTTCCTCAAAATCGCATATGGGACATGATTTCTGCGATTTGCTGAAACTCAATAAAACGAGGTATTACACTACTTATCTACTTATTTGAATTTTTTTCTAATATGGCTCCCATCTGCCATTTTGAGTGACAAGAAGCTCTTGCAGAAAAGAAAAAATATTTCATCATTGCACTAAAGCTCTTTAATAGCCATTTATTCGAAAGGATCCTCTTGTGAGAGTTCTAAAATAATCGACCGCCATTTTGTTTTGGGCCCATATTTTTGTTTGAAATTTTGCTGTCGAAATATTTAATTTAATTTTTTTCATCACAAACTGGAATCGCAATATATTGAATTTCTTATATATGGGAAATCTGTCAAGTTTGGTTTTTCCATGCCCTAAAATTGAAATTTCGGGAGATTTTTTTTTTTTTCTGATAAGTGCAGAAACCACATAGATGATACCTGATTTTTTTCAGATTGTTCATTTGAAATCTGACTGATGAAAATAATATGTTATTGGAAGGTATATTATAATAAAAATAATATGTTATTGGAAGGTATATTATAATAAAAATAATATGTTATTGGAAGGTACATTATATAGAATGTACCAAACTCAGGTAGTTTGGCACATTCTGTATAGGTACCTTCCAAAAACATATTATTTTCATCAGTCAGATTTTAAATGAACAATCTGAAAAAAATCAGGGATCATCTATGTGGTTTCTGCACTTATCAGAAAAACATATTTTGAAAAAATCTCCAGAAATGTGAATTTTAGGACATGTAATGAGCAAACTTGACAGACTTCCCATATCTAAGAAATTGAATATATTGCGATTCCAGTTTGTCATGGAAAAAAAATAAATAACCACAATAATGGTCGTTCTCTTCTCTAAAAATTCATTCTGTCATGTTTTTTTCTAGTTTTCCGAATAAGCCGATAAATTCACCTTAAAAATTAATGAGTAGGACGTCAAATTGCTTTCCATGCGGTGTTGCCGATTTTCTCACCACGGCTCGGGATGTTTGTGATGAAAATAATTAAATAACCACATTAATCGTTGTTCTTTTCTCTAAAAATTCATTCTTATATGTTTTTTTCTTAGTTTTCCGAATAAGCCGAGAAATTCACATTAAAGAATTATTGAGTAGGACGTCAAATTGGTTTCCATGCGGTGTTGCCGATTTTCTCACCAATTTGCGCAAGCAAATTTTTAACAAAAAACATTTATTGCCCTCTACAACCATTGTATTATAGATTTTTGGTAAAAAATCTCTCAAAAGCTACATTCCGGTTTTCATCAACTTGGCAAACTTGTGTTATTATTCAAAACAGGGAAAAACATACATTGAAATGAGTTTAGTAATCGAGAAAAATAATATTCATGAAAGCGTCACTGCCAAATTTTAGATTCGCATTGAAGGAACATCAAAACATAATAATAATTTCACTATAGACAAGCAAAGCAAATATTTCTGACTCACGTTGCGGTTTAAGCATACGAACGCACACCTGCATTCCTCGACAGGAAACATACCTGAAAATGAAGTTTGGAATTACTAATGCAATTATAAATTATCATATTTACGGACGCAAACGAGATATTTCTACATGTCAGTAGTTATGGTTGAATAGATACGATGTACATTATGATATTATCGCGTTAGATTAACCAACTAGAAGTTGCTTTTGATATACTCATTTTATTGGAATTCGAACATAGAAATTATAATATATATACCTACTTACTCTAGAATGCCAATTCAATGGGGCGAAAGTGTTGTAAAAAGTTCGATGCATTATTTAGTGCGCATGATCAGGGCCAGTTTCATTAACACCAGGGTGGGTTTCAGTGAGATTTTTAAATGATTCATGATATTGAGTAAAATCGATTTGATAATACGTTGGTGTCAGGGCAGTATTTTTTGATAAGTGACTCAGATTCGTGCAACTTCTGGTCTCACCGGAAGTGATATAAACTTTTGATTTTTACACCCGGTATGTTTTCACTTTTTTTGTCTCCATAGGACATTCTGAATACAATCATGTATCACTTGTTACTTTCTGTGACAATTTTTTTTTATTTAATTTTTAATCTAGAGGGCTATGAATACGTTCAAATTATTAATTTTAGTCCTGAAGTATTGGGAAAAATACAACTTTACGGTTTTTGGTTGAAATGCATCTGCTGTGTAATTTATTCCTACACTACAATTTCATTTTCAAATGACAACATAGTGGCTGGTCGGGTCAGAAAAAAAAATTTGGAGGATTTGTATACGACTCAAAACTGCATTTTTTGACAAGTAACTCAGCTTCAGCAAGTTCTGACTTTTTTGTGCAATATTTCTGCTATGTACATACAATTCAATTTTAGAATTTGTGTTACTAATTTTTTTAAATGGAAATTTTGTGAATTTCATTACGATTATGTTGATACCGCTCCACTGTGATAGGTTTCAGACTTTCGATAAAAAACTTGACAAGATTACTTAGGATTTTTCTTAAAATGAAACAACATTTCAGTTCGAAATGAGATTCAAATACATTGGGTAACCTGTGACCTACATGACTGTAGAACAAGGTAATTAAGGTGTATAAAAAAAACATTACTGGTTGATATGTTTTCTCACCTCACTTCTCCAAATCTGAATTAGGAAACTATTAACAAGGATATATTAGTTTACTCGATGAGTTTTAATATTTTTGTATCCCAAACTCAAAGATCTACCATAATATTTTTAAGTTTGTTGACGAAAGTTTCTTCGAGACCTAATAGTGTGCAGTATCAAATTAATCGTAATGAAATGCTCTTTTTTTCTGATCCGACGACCCATTATGTTGCCATTTGAAAAAAATTAGTAATAATAATTTAAAAATTAAAAACTTGATATGAAATAATGTATTCGATAACACTACAAGTTTGCAGAACTTTTAGAATTTTTTCAACGAATATACAGTAAAATTCAAGTTAATTGCCATTTTAACAAAATATTTACATTACATACATCACATACAATACATACATTACATATATTACATACATTACATACAATACATACAATACATACATTACATACATTACATACATTACATACATTACATACATTACATACATTACATACATTACATACATTACATACATTACATAAATTACATACATTACATACATACATTATATTTTCTATATATATATATATATATATAAATATATATATATTTTACTGTTTTCATTAGCTATTTATTTGGCACTTTTCATAAAACCTGTATTTTTTCATTTTATTTTTTCATGCTCAAGAATAATAACAGAGGTCTCATGTACTTCATGTATATGAAACCAGCTGATCTTCGGCGTTTTTCCATAAAACTTTTATTCGTTGTTTTTCTGTTTTTTGTGTATGTGGGAAATAAAGACCTATTATTATTATTATTATTATTATTATTATTATTTTGACAATGTTGCGTACTTCAGAAGAGGTTGCAAACTGAGATTTAGCGTGTTCTCGATTTACCATCGACCTGACCAAAGTTTGAAAACTTTTGGAATTATTTTTAAATTTTCGATTTTTTATGTCTATCTCTGCTGGCCTATGATGATATATGGTTCATCAAGCGATGGCTAATAAATAAATGGGTAGTAAGATTTATCGCAACGGACTTAATTACATTCGTCGTAAATAAGTCAGCAATTTGTTTTTAATTCTGAAACATGCTTACGCTATGGAAAATCACGAGCTTACGAACGCATGAGTGGAAAGCACCAAAGAAAACAATTATTCATACAGTGTGAACCATTTAAAATGGAAACACACTTATAAAACGAACTATTAGCAACCGATTGGAACGTTTTTTTTTCATTAGGTAGACCTTTGAAATGACTAGCAGAATCAAATTTCATGAAAGAGTCATTTTCAGGGCTGATTATTCTCAATTTCGAATAAAAAATATAGAAAATTTATTAGCAATTTTTTCTGAAAAAAATCGGGCTGCGCCTCTGGATTCACATTTTCAAATGATTTATGTCAAAATTAGGTAGGAATGAGTCTATCAATAAAGAGGTTGTATGGGAATAAACATTGAAAATTATGCCGTTAAATCAACTCACAACCAGTTTAATTTCAGAAATTTCATCAAAATTACTACACCACTAGATTCAGGAAGTTTCAAAATATCACTGATCAGACTCTTATTGCAATTTGTTCATGAATAAGGTAATTATAAGAATGAAATTTGAGAAATAGATTTCACGAAAATATCATTTCATTATTTTACAATTTTGTTTGTTCATTATCGGATTTAGAGAAAATTATGACCAAATACATTCTGAAACATCCTAAATCCTGTGGTGTAGTCGGAGTTTTGATAAAATTTTTCAAATTTTATTGACGGGCGCATTTCTACGTTATTTTCACATAGACCATTTGAAAATGTCGTGAATCCAGTTGACTACTGTGGATATAAATAAGCAGCCAACCGGGGCAAAGAGTAGACAACTTACGGCTAACCTCGACGCAAGAACAGTTGAATATACATCAGTGTTGAAATAAATTAGCATTTACTTGAAGAAATTAGAAAATAAATTTGATAGACAAAGTTTAGTGCATTACAATAAGAAAGAATCCGTCATTCTCGACCCGAAGCAGGATTTTACCAAATTACTCATTAGACATTACTATGAAAGATTTCGAAACATTTTCGAATAAACTCAAGACAAAATTATTGAGTGATCCTGAGTACCGGAGACAGATAACGAAGGCTAGATCTAGAACAAAAATAGTTTTACTAGCAAGGAGAGAAAATGTTAACACTTTAGTCAATTTATTTAAATATCTACCATATATTACTCAGATCCCTTGTATATTGATAAAAAAAAGGAAAAAAGTCAGTCAAGTTATTTTGGTAAACATTAAGAACACCCGATATAGAACTGAGACATACTGGTTCAATCGTTTTTCAAATTGCCATAAGGTCGTGAGATTCTCATATTATTTAAATGTAAATTATCTTCAAATACATTCATCTATCTGCCTTATTCTTCTAAACTCTCACAGCTAACATGCGTAATTTAAATTGTAATTCGGAATGTTTGATAATGGCTTTCAAGCAGGTATTTAAAATCGTTTCAGAAACCAATATCTTCGAGAATGGACTCTATAATAAAGCACTTAATGTTTGAATTCAGTGGCAGCCTGCTTCAGAAATCAATTGGAGACTGGTTCTTCAAACATGATATATCGATTCTTCGAAAGTGATGGATGAATTAATTTGAAAACAACGAGTAAACTATATGACAAAAAACTTCGGTAGCCGCTGTAATTTTTTTTAATACCAAGAGTATATTTTTATCAGTTAACGCGATCTATACACAGTGCCCGTCTAAAGTCCGTTCCCCCCCTACTAAATTTTGAACCACCTGGTATATCGCAAAGAAATTTGAAAGGTTTATAGTCCGGTGGCAGGGACGGTTTTCGAAGCCGATGTTATTCTTCTGTATTTTGACCCGCTGAATCCGAATTTCGAGGGTGATAGGCCGTGAAAGCATCCGGAAAATTTTTATGGGCGATTTTCCGAGGGAAATCGAAAAAACCATTTTTTCCAAAAACAAATGATGTCATAATATTCTGCATAAAATTATCTACAAAAAAGGTATCCACAATAAAACGTGCTCGAAATTCGAAAAAATGCGATTTTCTCAATTTTCAGTGCTCTCTCATTCAGTCTCATAATGATATTTTCAGGATCACCTTTTCCCAAATTATTCATATATATCTCGACTATGAATAACAGAAGAGACATTCTTGAAAAAGTCATTCGTGTGGATTTTCCGACACTGAATTTCCCTAACAGCTTGTTTAAAAAACACAAAGCCTTGTGTAAAATTCTTATACAGTATTGCGCAATTTTGTCCACAGAACTATAATAAAAACAAAATAATGTTTAAAAATTTAACATAATATTGTGTATTTTTCAATTATATAGTCCACAGAGTTATACAAAAACGAATTACAATTTCTGTAATATTTATTGACAACGGTGTTGTTAACCAATTTATTCAATATTGTGTAAAAAATGGATTCGAAGAACTGGATTCCAGACACAATTTGTTTAAAAAATTTAAACAATTTTTGAAAAAACTACACATATTTTTTTCCGTGTATCAACCATTGGGCCTTATTCTTCCTACTGATTTAAATAACGCAGTACGTTACTTACCCGATTGTGAAAAGTGTACATCGATAATAAATAAACAAAGAGAATTGAAAAGAAGAACTAGATATTGTTGCTGCAGATTGCTACCGATTTTATGCGTTATGTAGCTATGGTCAATCATCAAAACACCATTAATGAAAATAAGGAACGATGTGCATATCAAAAATGTGGTTTCGACATGCCAGGCCATCAGATGTGAATTGCACAATTATTAATGATGCTGTCATAGCAATTCTGATAAAACGATAACACCTGAAAACGAAATAGGACAAAACATCGATTTCATTGTCACTTACAGACGTACGAAAAACCTCATGATTGATTTCTACAGCAAATGCATATTTTGCAATGTAGCATTTCTTTTTTCGAAGTGATATTGATAACTCATCTTCCTGAAATGGATTTAGAAAAAGTGAGTTTGGATTGAAAACTGTATTTACTTCTATTGATTCCATATTGTTTTTTGTTTATTTGAGCTGAAACAAAGGAGTAATTGAAAAGTCTCGGTAATCAAAATGGATCATCCTAATTTCCTCTCCTTTTTTGATATTCTTAATTTTGCAAAACCCTAGATTTGTTGACAACTCAGCAATCACACTCTAGAATACTCTTACAGGAACATCTGAAGAAAAGAATCTATTTTGATAATGCTTCGTTTCAGTTTTTCCCACTAGGGCCCTATGTTCTTTGAAATTCGGTTAGTTTCTAAAAAAATGGGATTATATTTTTGAAGTGTATAGAGATCATTGAGATTTTCACCAGGAAAACGAACTTCCCCAGTTACACAATATTTTGGAAACAAACATGGGGACTGAAACCGAAAGTCATGATCTGGCTAAACACCGTAATCATAATCACATATGGCTCGCTGTTAGTTGTGGTGGCCGTCCATTGCTCAGAATCCTACACTCCTACAGTGTACAAACTCAAATATAAGAGATCTCTATATTCGTGGTGAATCATCTACAGAAAATAATCAAATTGATGAGGATCAAGAACAATTTCATTATTTTCAAAATTGGAACAAAATTTGAATATCGAATGCAATATCTATTTGAGGATAGGAATCAATTAATCTGAATTCTCCATTATGAGATATTGAATATTCAACTGTCTATAATGACTTCTAAGAAACCTGATAATATCGAGTTTAATGAACCCTCATAAGGAACTCTAAAGGTTTTCCACTAGTCATAAATATGCAAATCAGAAGACGGAGTCGGTCTTTCCAACTTACTGACATTTCGGAATATTCAGAATACTCTGTACAACTTGGTAATATCTTGGCAGGAATAATAATCACTGAGCGGAGTAGGATTTAATAACCAGCCAAAATGGGAATGCAAAAGCTGCATGGCGGCATGGAAATAAATATCCAGAAGGTAAATAGAAATAGGAAATTTACATTTTCTCTAGTCGGTGAACACATATTTCCTATAACATTTCCAAAATTTTAATTCTTCAATATTTTCAATGGATTCCGCAACTTGTGAAAACTCGGTTGGCATTTTTTTTTCTTATTTATTTTGTATCTTGAGAACGAATCAAGTTTTTGACACATGCTTATATGAAGAAAAAATCTTATTTTCACATAAAAACCCGATTCTGAACGTTTGGCGGTTTAACCCTGGGTCACCCTGTATATTCAGGGCTAGGCATCACACTGATATGAGTAAACTTCATCTCCTTGTTCGAATCGTATTGTTGCGCCTCACTTCCTTGTTATCCTTTTTCGTTATTCGGTCTCTCACTTCTCAAACTGTCGACCGTTCAGCAGTAGTGGTTGACGGATATCCCATCCTCGTCGCCAATGTAACGTTCACAATTCAAAAGACATTTTATTACTGGTACTACACTGGATAACAGTGGATGACAATTTTTGTGTGTCCAACATCCAACTTATAGGACAGACATTTCAACGCATATGAAATGAGATTTAATTCCATATAGGAGGTCTAGAAATCAAGGTAATGAAGTCAGAAGAAATATTAATAATAATAATGTCTTTATTTCCACATTCCAAATAATTAATGTAATACAATAATTAAGAAGTGATAAAAATAAAATAAAATGAAGGAGGAAGTCTCAAGGAAAAGTTCACTGCCACTTAACCCTTGCTGTGCTAGAATCTACTATAATTTCATGCCTACCTAACCTAAGCCTATCTAACTTAACCTAACCTATCTTATTTTTTTTTGTTTGTATTCATTTATTTTTTATTCTGGATCACTTTTTATGTTGTTGTATGAACATCAACTATATGAAATGAAGTTATTTTTAGAAATATCGAAAAAATTATTATTTTTAATTGTTCCATAAATATGTTTTGAGTTCTTTTTTGAATTTGAACATATTGTATTGCCTTAATTCATGAGGTTTAGCGTTGTAGAGTTAGTACACATTAAACTGGAAACATCTTTCAAGGAGGTTCTGTGAGGAGGACATGTCCGTAGATTTTTATTTCTGATATTAATGCTATGGGCATCAGTTCTGTACTTTAATTTATCATATAGGTATGTTAAGCTTTTATGCAATAACATTTTGTGAAACAGACACAAGGCTTGAAACCTAAATCTTTCTCTCATTGAAAGCCACTTCAACTCGTCCAGTTTGTGAGATACATGATCATATTTTCTGATACCATATATGAATCTAATACATGAATTATTTACACGTTGTACTTTATGATATGTGTCTTGATCGATAGAAAAGCTGTAAATGGAAGAACAATAATTGAATTTTGACAGCACTAAAGTTTCGCATAAAACTTTCTTTGTGGCTATTGCATGTAAGTAACGCCTATGAGGATACAGTTACCTAAGAGCGCCATATGCTCTCTGGATATTACGTTTGACATGCTCGTGGAATTTCAAAGAGACATCCAAAATCAAACCTAAACTTTTTGCATTATCCGTAATTTCAATAACGTCATTTTTAATGATTATTTGGAGGTTATTTTTTGCGAAAGCCTGATTAAATTTGTTACTAATACCAAAGCAACAGATTTTTTTGCATTCAACTTCGAAGAAAGTTGACTAGCGATGTCTGCAATGTTGTCTGAATCATTATTCAATGATACAGCTGCATTATTTAGAAGACCTACAGGAAAATTAAAGTAAAGTTGAATATCATCAGCGTACATAATATGTGGTTTACAATTTCTGGTGAATTTCGAAAAGCGATTTCCAAGAGTTTTCGAATTGTCTAACAAAATTTCAAATTTACGAGGGGTGTTTCACTTCCCTAAAATTTGTACACCAAATTTTCATTTGAGGGATTTCAATTGGATTTCAGAACTTTTGAACGGATTTCTGGATTTCATAAGAAATTTCAAGATTTCCTTTAGGTTTTCTGGATTTCACCAAAGATTTCTGGATTTCATATGGATTTGATGATTTCATTCGGATTTCAAGATTTCATTCGGATTTCAAGATTTCACCGGAAATTTCTGGATTTCAGGATTTCATAAGGGATTTCAGGATTTCATCCGGATTTCAAGATTTCCTTCAGGATTCCAAGGTCAAAAAAATGCTGCACACAGTTGGCAGTAATGTATTCAAGCATACGGGTGCAGGTTCATCGAAATTTCATTGCTTTTGGAGAATTTTATTTCATTCTTTGACAACCAAATGTAAATGAGAGATGTGATTTGTTTCTAGCAGTATCATTTGCGATTTACTGTAGGATTTCAAGATTTCACCTGAGATTTCTGGATTTCATAAGGATTTCATAGGGATTTCAAGACTTCATATTGGATTTCTGAATTTCAGGTTGGATTTCTGGAATTCGACATGGATTTCAAGGATTTCTGGTCATGTTGTACACCAGATTTCCGAAGTGAGACACCCCTCGCAAATTTACAAATTTTTTTCTCGAATTTTTCACACCTGCCATTCGTTATAAAATGGCATTATACACTTTACGGGATTCCAAGAGATTAGATTACACTCTGTAATATTTTCTCTTATATCTGTAGTAAACCGAGCTTTAACAAGACTATTAAATTTACCTCCTTGACAAATACACCCTTCAGAACGTCAAAACCGGAAAAAAGTTACCGCATTAAATAGAGTTTGGTGATGCTCAAAGTGAAACGTCCGTATAACAAACACAACACCGATACATCTACAACAAATTCATCAAAATAATTAAATTTTACTCCGCAACTGTATACACAAGGAATGTTCAAAACTCAATTACTTAAACTCTTTGTTTAGCATTAAAACAAATGAACTTAATTAGGATTCCATAATCGTGATGTGAATGAAGCTGAGCTGCAATTTTTTATTCGAATCGGTTAATTGTGTATTTGTTTATTCTTCTACCAATTTTGCGCTAACCCTGTTCGTTTTCATTGAACAGGCAATCGGCAACGAAATTAGTATGCAAAACAGAAACGCTAGTGCTCGTAACTGAAAAGTGTGTTGTAGATTTAATTGGACTCGAATTCAGACACGTTTTCAAAGATTTGGGAAATGACGACAAGATTCGTCTCTCCCGTTTTAACTGTTTTAAAGCGAAGGGGAAAATGAAGGATTGAATAATACGAGTCTAATGAATGAAAGTATCTCAAGTTGACGATGGATGATAAAAACAACAACAGAATACAAACACTGTATGAAATACAATACACATGGATATATTATACACTGCTAACACCTGCTTTAGTTTTTTTTTTAAACACAAAGTCGTCTCCACAAAGTTTAATAAAAGAGATCAGGATAAAAATGCTACCTGAACAAGACATGTTTCGAACATATACATGTTCATCTTCAGTTTACAGTACAAAAGAAGAGGGGAAGAATGTGTGGGGACAAAAAATTTAAATTTTAGCTAAGAACTATCAACTATTTATATAATTATGCTGATGGATAAGAAAGGTATTTTACGAGGGGAAAACAACTCTTTCATTAGGTGTACATCATAACATTTTCATTAATTCATTATTCATTTTAATTAAATTCATCATTCGAAATGTCGAAAACTCGCCAGAAATTATTTTTGCGCAAAAAAAAACATTTGAAAACTGATTCAGAGCTGACCAACTTGAGAACGGTTAGAGATAGACGAATTCTGCGAATTCCAATCGATTCAGAATGGTCGAATTAGTATATACTGAGAATTTGAAAGAAAAAAATCTACGGACAAAAAAGTCGAATCATGATAGATAATTTTTTGAACATTTTTATTTTTCATTTTTGAAATTTCAAAATTTTGTTCCCGGATGAATGTCGACGTGCTGATTCTGAATCTTTGAACGTCAAAAACTCATCGTAAATATTTTTGGCGGAAAAAAAACCATCTAAAAACTGATTTAGAGCAGACCAACTCGAGAATGGTTGGAGATAGACAAATTCTGCGGACGCCAATCGATTCAGAATGGTCGAATTAGTATATATTGTGAATTTCGAGTCAATAAAAAAAATTAAATTTACCCGAAAAAAGTTGCAAGGGGTTTACCCCTAAAAATCATGAAAATTACTAAGTCGTCACATCGACTTGAAATTTGCACTTTATACGTAAAATTTCATGCTTGTTTCGAAAATATATGATTTTTATGTGGTCACATATAAGGTTTAGCCGGAAAAGGGTGTTTAAGGTAAAAAATCTAATTTTCTGGGATTTTTTTTTTTTTTTTTCTAATTTCAAATTTTTGTCCTCGAACGTATTCTGACGAAAATGTCGAAAACCCATCAGAGGTATTTTTGGCGGGAAAAAGCCATCTAAAAACTGATTTAAAGCTGACCAACTCGAGAACAGTTAGAGTTAGACGAATTCTGCGAACGCCAATCGATTCAGAATGCCCGAATTAGTACATACTGGGAATTTGAATGACAACAATCGATGGACAAAAAAGTCGAGTTTCATGATAGATAATTTTTTGAACTTTTTTATTTTTCATTTTTGAACTTTCAAAATTTTATTCCCGGATGAATGTCGACGTGCTGATTCCGAATCTTTGAACGAAAATGTCAAAAACTCATCAGAAATATTTTTGGCGGCAAAAAAACCATCTAAAAACTGATTTAGAGCAGACCAACTCGAGAATGGTTGGAGATAGACAAATTCTGCGGACGCCAATCGATTCAGAATGGCCAAATTAGTATATATTGTGAATTTCGAGTCGATAAAAAAAATTAAATTTACCCGAAAAAAGTTGCAAGGGGTTTACCACTAAAAATCATGAAAATTACTAAGTCGTCACATCGACTTGAAATTTGCGATTTATACGTAAAATTTCATGCTTGTTCCGAAAATATATGATTTTTATGTGCTCAGATATAAGGTTTAGCCGGAAAAGGGTGTTTAAGGTAAGAAATCTAAATTTCCGAGATCTTTTATTTATTTTCTTCGAATTTCAAATTTTTGTCCTCGAATGTATTTTGACGTGCTGATTCCGAATCTTTGAACGAAAATGTCAAAAACTCATCGGAAATATTTTTGGCGGCAAAAAACCATCTAAACACTGATTTAGAGCAGACCAACTCGAGAATGGTTGGAGATAGACAAATTCTGCGGACGCCAATCGATTCAGAATGGCCAAATTAGTATATATTGTGAATTTCGAGTCGATAAAAAAAATTAAATTTACCCGAAAAAAGTTGCAAGGGGTTTACCACTAAAAATCATGAAAATTACTAAGTCGTCACATCGACTTGAAATTTGCGATTTATACGTAAAATTTCATGCTTGTTCCGAAAATATATGATTTTTATGTGCTCAGATATAAGGTTTAGCCGGAAAAGGGTGTTTAAGGTAAGAAATCTAAATTTCCGAGATCTTTTATTTATTTTCTTCGAATTTCAAATTTTTGTCCTCGAATGTATTTTGACGTGCTGATTCCGAATCTTTGAACGAAAATGTCAAAAACTCATCGGAAATATTTTTGGCGGCAAAAAACCATCTAAACACTGATTTAGAGCAGACCAACTCGAGAATGGTTGGAGATAGACAAATTCTGCGGACGCCAATCGATTCAGAATGGCCAAATTAGTATATATTGTGAATTTCGAGTCGATAAAAAAAATTAAATTTACCCGAAAAAAGTTGCAAGGGGTTTACCACTAAAAATCATGAAAATTACTAAGTCGTCACATCGACTTGAAATTTGCGATTTATACGTAAAATTTCATGCTTGTTCCGAAAATATATGATTTTTATGTGCTCAGATATAAGGTTTAGCCGGAAAAGGGTGTTTAAGGTAAGAAATCTAAATTTCCGAGATCTTTTATTTATTTTCTTCGAATTTCAAATTTTTGTCCTCGAATGTATTTTGACGTGCTGATTCCGAATCTTTGAACGAAAATGTCAAAAACTCATCGGAAATATTTTTGGCGGCAAAAAACCATCTAAACACTGATTTAGAGCAGACCAACTCGAGAATGGTTGGAGATAGACAAATTCTGCGGACGCCAATCGATTCAGAATGGTCGAATTAGTATATATTGTGAATTTCGAGTCAATAAAAAAAATTAAATTTACCCGAAAAAAGTTGCAAAAATCATGAAAATTACTAAGTCGTCACATCGACTTGTAATTTGCACTTTATACGTAAAATTTCATGCTTGTTTCGAAAATATATGATTTTTATGTGGTCACATATAAGGTTTAGCCGGAAAAGGGTGTTTAAGGTAAAAAATCTAATTTTCTGGGATTTTTTTTTTTTCGAATTTCAAATTTTTGTCCTCGAACGTATTTTGACGTGCTGATTCTGAATCTTCGAACGAAAATTTCAAAAATTCATCAGAAATATTTTTGGCGGAAAAAAAAACATCTAAAAACTGATTTAGAGCTTACCAACTCGAGAACGGTTGGAGATAGACAAATTCTGCGGACGCCAATCGATTCAGAATGGCCAAATTAGTATATATTGTGAATTTCGAGTCAATAAAAAAAATTAAATTTACCCGAAAAAAGTTGCAAGGGGTTTACCCCTAAAAATCATGAAAATTACTAAGTCGTCACATCGACTTGAAATTTGCACTTTATACGTAAAATTTCATGCTTGTTTCGAAAATATATGATTTTTATGTGGTCACATATAAGGTTTAGCCGGAAAAGGAAAAGGTAAAAAATCTAATTTTCTGGGATTTTTTTTTTTTCGAATTTCAAATTTTTGTCCTCGAACGTATTCTGACGTGCTGATTCTGAATCTTTGAACGAAAATGTCGAAAACCCATCAGAAGTATTTTTGGCGGGAAAAAGCCATCTAAAAACTGATTTAAAGCTGACCAACTCGAGAACAGTTAGAGTTAGACGAATTCTGCGAACGCCAATCGATTCAGAATGCCCGAATTAGTACATACTGGGAATTTGAATGACAACAATCGATGGACAAAAAAGTCGAGTTTCATGATAGATAATTTTTTGAACTTTTTTATTTTTCATTTTTGATCTTTCAAAATTTTGTTCCCGGATGAATGTCGACGTGCTGATTCCGGCGGCAAAAAAACCATCTAAAAACTGATTTAGAGCAGACCAACTCGAGAATGGTTGGAGATAGACAAATTCTGCGGACGCCAATCGATTCAGAATGGTCGAATTAGTATATATTGTGAATTTCGAGTCAATAAAAAAAATTAAATTTACCCGAAAAAAGTTGCAAGGGGTTTACCCCTAAAAATCATGAAAATTACTAAGTCGTCACATCGACTTGAAATTTGCGCTTCATACGTAAAATTTCATGCTTGTTCCGAAAATATATGATTTTTATGTGCTCAGATATAAGGTTTAGCTGGAAAAGGGTGTTTAAGGTAAAAAATCTAATTTTTCGAGATTTTTTATTTACTTTCTTCGAATTTCAAATTTTTGTCCTCGAACGTATTTTGACGTGCTGATTCTGAATCTTCGAACGAAAATGTCGAAAACCCATCAGAAATATTTTTGGCGGGAAAAAGCCATCTAAAAACTGATTCAAAGCTGACCAACTCGAGAACAGTTAGAGTTAGACGAATTCTGCGAACGCCAATCGATTCAGAATGCCCGAATTAGAACATACTGGGAATTTGAATGAGAAAAAATCAACGGACAAAAAAGTCGAGTATCATGATAGATTAATTTTTGAACTTTTTTATTTTTCATTTTTGAAATTTCAAAATTTTGTTCCCGGATGAATGTCGACGTGCTGATTCCGAATCTTTAACGAAAATGTCAAAAACTCATCAGAAATAATTTTGGCGGCAAAAAAAACATTTAAAAATTGATTTAGAGCTGACCAACTCGAGAAAGGTTAGAGATAGGCGAATTCTGCTAACGCCTATAGATTCAAAATGGCTGAATTAGTATGTATTGGGTATGTATTTGGGAATTATTTCATGACAAGGTACTAAAATGAACCTCCTGTTCTCCATATGTAACCATCCAATCTCCTTCAATTTATTTGATACTCGTTGTCGCCTACTTACATCAAAAATCATACGTGAGCATGAGTTTCGAACTTTCTGGATCTTATTTTTATACATAAGAGTTAAATTATGTCCATTCAACGTATCCGCGTAATTGAATGGTAATTATCTTTCATTGCCCCCTAATACTTTTTCATTATTTTTCATTAGAGATAATTACTTCACTGATTTCATTAGGTGTACAAAAAATGACTAATTATTTCCCCCTCGGTATTTTAAGTAATTTTTAATGAAGAATAATTCAGTGTACTACATTCGCTTGAAAAAATACTCTGTATCGAAACATGTCGCAAAGACAATACATTTTGTGAAAATTTTAATCGTGTTTTTCCTTAGTGTCATAACTATGGATTTCCATCGAATAACGGCCACGTCAATAAAAAAAAATACTGTAAACATTTCTTCATTTAGCAGAGGTGTTTCAAACTTGATAATATATGCTCCACATTCCTTTAGTTTGCAGATGGGGCATATGAACAATTACCGAAAAAGTAAAACATTTGATTTCCTTATTACACGACCCTAAGGGATTTTTTTCAACTCCACGTTCTCAGAAAAGGATAATCTCATAAAATTACTGAAAAACTTACAGAAATATTGTGATGAAGATTGACAATAGCAAAGAATTAATCCAAAGTCTCCATTTTATTCTAATAGATATTTCCACCAGAATGTACGTTTCTACGATTTTTATATGACAGTATCATGAACATCTACCTCATATCGTGTATATGCGTGGTCGTCATCTGAAGTGGCCAATTTCCACTACCCTCTGCTTTCCAAAATAACTAATCTCCTATTATACAAAATGACCATGTAAAATTACCACGCTTCTAACTCTCCATTTTTCAACAGGCTACATGTTCATGTCAGGTGGAAAAAGTCGTTAGCGATCATGACGTGTCATTAACAGTATATGGGAACGAATGAAACGAAACCTAATGTTCTTGTGAGATGGAAACCGAACCCAAAAAAGTGAGGATAATCGCTTTTCTGTCAACATTTGAATGAAATAACACTTTATTTCACTCGAAAACTCATTTCTGTTCGAAATAAAGTGATTGGGTTTCTTATACTTTGGTCACTGAATAGCTTCGACAGAATATAATAAAATGTTCCTCAATGATGCTGACTTATTTACTGAGAGAACCGACCCAAAGAATGTTTAATATACAGGGTGTGTATATCTGTTTAAGAAGCAACACCCATAGAGATTTTGTATCGTAAACTACTAATAAAATATACTAACAAAATATCCATAATAAACTTGAATAATAAATATTCCGATTTCAGCGATATTAGAATGGGAAATTAGTGAATTTTTTGTACTCTTAATGAATAATTACTTGTAATGAAAAATTATTAAAAAAGTTTTAGGGGCCAGGTTATTCTCTAAAAATGTATTGAAGGGGCATGATATGCGATTGGACTATTATGATTGGCGTAAATTATTCATGTAAACGTTTTCAATCTTAAATCTGTAATGGCCAAGCGGTCTCATGCTCGAGACAAAATGCGTAATGAAGTAATGAAAATATTGTGATGTACACCTAATGAAGGAGTTGTTTCCCCCTCGGGTTAGAGCTAACGCCTCCGAGGGGCTTGAAGTGACAAAGTTGAGAATATGCGCAAAAGATGTCCCCTTTGCAATAAAAATCGACGGATCCCAGCGTTTTTTTTCCTGCGAACGATAAATATGAAATATAGGCCTTGTTTCGTTTCCGCTGGGTCACCCTGTATAATCTATTTTCATGTTATTAAACTGATTGTAAATCTCTGAATAGCCTCGAGACAAATATGTCAAATAAAAAGCTTGCAAATTCAGTTGGCTGGGACACAAATGACTGCTTGGCGCTAGTGAAAGCCAACAAAATAGTGAGCAGGTGATTTATCCCCAATCAAATGAAGCCATAAGCTCTGCTGTTTCATTACAAGAAGTATTCGCAATATTTAAAATATTTTCCATAATTGTATGTTTTTTTACAAAACTAGTGAGGTGATGAATTTTTGCGTAACCGAGAAAATATTGTAATATTTTCCAAAACCAAGGAATGAAGTGGGTGAGTTTTGCAAATCACCTGCAAATCAGATTAGTCTTTTCATGAATACAACATTTTTTCTTGCCCAGTATTAAAATAAAAAAGAATTGTGCTGTCCCAAATGTAACCAGGAAAGACCGCACCGCAGGAGTGGAGACGTCGCAGAAGATGGTAGCGTCGGATCCCGGACTGGTCACTGGGCGCAGAATCAGGCCAGAGTCGTTTCTTTGACGAAGTTTCTACAGCTCTTGGTCTTGTGGCTGAGACGCTACGAGTGCTTCAAAGTCGAGTGGCGCAGCAATAGCATCGACCCAGGAGAGAGCATCTGCTACAACGCTATCCTTGCCAAAGGTGTGCCGGATATCGGTGGTAAACTGCCCGATATAATCCAGGTGGCGGAACTGTCGTGGAGAGCACTTATCGGACTTCTGGCGGAAGGCGAAGGTGAGCGGCTCATGGTCGGTCACGACAGTGAAGTGACGTCCTTCCAACATGTGTCGGAAGTGCCTCACAGAATCGTAAATAGCTAGAAGCTTTCGGTTGTAAGCGCTTCACTTCGTTTGATCGCTGTTCAGAATCTTCGAAAAGAAGTCAAGAGGTTTCAACTAATTTCTCACTAGCTGCTGCAGGGCGGCTCCGATGATGTGGTCTGATGAGTCACAGACCAGGGAAAGCTTGGTGCCGACATGTGGGTGCGCAAGAAGCGTCGCCTTGACGAGGGTGTCCTTCAAAGCATTGAAAGGGGCTTCTACGGCGTCGTTCCACGTAATTGGCGTCTTTTGCTTGATGCTTCCTCTGATAAGGTCGTTGAGAGGCGCTTTGCTCCAGGCGGTCCTATGCATAATAGAAGATAGAAGATGCCGGAGTTTCTTTCCTGCCTTGGGCTTTGGATAGTCCTGGGTCGCATAGACCTTCCCTGGGAGTGGTTGAGTGCCTTCTCCAGACACCGGGAATTTGACTTTGGAAGCCCCAAAACAGCATTTCGATGTGTTGATAACTATACCCGATTCCTGGAGGTGTTCGCACTGCAGACAGAGATTTTCCTAGTGTAAGTCTTCGTCTTCGGAGACGATTGGGAAGTCGTCGATATAGTCGTAGAGGAATTCGAGTCCGCGCAGCTTCTCGTCGATGAACCTGCTGCGTTGCGAAGACCAAAACTCATCGCCAGCAACTCGAACTTTTCGAGTGACGTAGTATTTGCAGTCTTAGCGACGTTCTTCGGTGCCACAGATATTTTCAAGGACAAAGCTCTTTCGAATTATTATCATCGATCATAATTTCATTTGACGCAGAGAATTTGCAAAACTCGCCCACTTCACTCGTTCGTTATAACATCCTTTAAAAAACTATTATAATACTTGAATTTCATTTTTAGGTATCCCACAACACAACTTGATGGGTTTTCATTGCCCTCCATCAGTAAACAATTGACCTATGGGTTCTTAAATTTCCTGGACTTTTCACAACCTAATCGTAACTTTGGATTCTTCATTCAGACATTCAGTCTTTTTTTTTCTGTCCCTCCATTTCTCCAAGAGAAACTGTTCTTAACCACCCAATTCCTTGTCTGTAGAGTCGCACATTCATGAATAGAAGTGCGTCTGCTGAGATAAATGCAGTAAGGCCATTAGTGGATAACTCACAGCACAAAGGGCGTAATTGAGACAATTGCATTTACAGGAATTGCATTTAATGGCTGGAATGAATAGGGCCTTTTAACGCCGAGAGCGTTTATTTTTTTCTCCATTAAACTTTTCTTTTCTTCAAACCGAATTCAAGTCAATCGCGACGATGATAATTTTGAAGTACTAAGTATATTAGGGATTGAAATAATAGATCAACTTTAATGTGTGGATGAATTTGGAAGAAATACCTCATAAAATCCAGGAGGTTTTTGTTATGCTGTACTGAATTAACGTGGATGACAAGTATCACGAATCATATGGGACCGAATCACACGCTAAAAGGTGAGAGCTGCGTCTTCGCTAGCTCGCACAAGTCTCCCGGAGACTTCTGAGGGTTGCTCGTAAAGGGTCATCTGGTTGACCGATACACAATGATGAACAATTTTTTTTAACCAGCTTTCATTAAATTGTTGTTAAATGAGGTTCCAGATTCGGTTTAGGTTCAGAGTCTCTTATTTCCTATTAACATTCTCCGTGTGCTGGTGGATCTTTATTACAATAGCAATTATATAATTATTCAATCTGAAGAGAACGATTTCTAAATGTTCCTAGTTTCAAGTCACAGTCTGATCGTTCAGTATAAGGAAACAGAAAATTAATGATCCATCCAGAACAGATAATTTTGAAAATAAAAACATATAAAACTAAAATGCTGCCAATCTAGATAGAGAATAAATTCAATGTCGGCCCATTGAGTTGATGTCAATCTCCAACAGGAATAAATTTATTTGTACATGAAGATAAAACCTCCTTAAATCCATCCATGCACTGAACGACTTCATTCAGAAGATGAATTTCTCGATTATATCGAGCATATCTTTGAATCCAATAAGTAAATTGTCAAAATGGTGACGTATTTGTTTTTCCAATACTTTCTCAAACCCTTCCTATTGGCTAGCTGAAAAGACGTTTCAGTTTTCCTTTATTTGGCGAAGGTGAAATATATGTATGACAAATTCCATTGCCTCATTATTCCCCCCTGGGCACGGTTTGATTGGTTGTAATGAAAAATATCCTCTGTGTTAATTAAAGCCACACCCAACTTAATGAAATTGATGTAAACTATGGAATTATTTAAACTGATGATGCGCTATATCCATTAAACACTCATTTGAACTCACTGCTGTGTAAAGGAATTTTTACTGTCCAGCTTTTATTAGGTGATTAATGACTTAAAACGGTGTAGTAAACGATCCCTATTTCCAAGATGCTACAACATAAAACAGTAATTATTTATTTGGCATTGAATCTTCGATATTCAACCATCATGTTCAAAAGGCATTAGTAAGATTATATTGCTGTTGCGTTAGTACATTTAATTGCAAGTAATTCAATTCTATAGATGATAGCTTCGAATAACGAGATATAAGTAAAAATTTCGAGATCAAAGTCGAAATACCGAGATCTCTGTCAGAAAAATCTTTGAAATAAAAAAAAAAGTTTGTACATAGCAACAAAATAAAATTCTGCTATTTGGTTAAAGGGAGCCCTTGCAATTGTATATTTTGTAATTAGGAACATTGCACAAGTATGTGTGTGATATAATTCAATACCCGTCACGGTATAAGCCAATGAAGTAGTTGTTTACAGATATTTCCCATAATAGCCTTCGGCACTGTAGGCGGATGGGAGTGAAGTGAAGAGCTATGAGCTTTGTGTCCAGACATCTAACTTTGAATCTCTCAACCCGAAGAATTGAAGTGCTTCTTGCTCTGCTCGCTAGATGGAGTGCCTTACACCCATTTCACCGGGCTTGAGATCAAAGTAAACAAATAGACAGTGTGGTGTGTTGATTCAGACAGGAAACAGATGGCCTCAAGGATGTATATACAGGGTGACCCAGGGTTAAACCGCCAAACGGTCAGTATCGGTTTTTTAGGTGAAAATAGGATGTTTTCTTCATATGAGCATGTGTGCACGGTGTCAAAGTTTTAAGAAAAAATCAGTTTTTTATTCATAACTCAAAAATCTTTTAGTTGATAACTTTTGTATCACATTTTTTTCTATCTTCGATAGTAGGAGGTATGGACCACTGCGACCTTACAACATACACCTATTTGTTGTAAACTGTAAAACTGCAATACTGAATTTAAAATTTCTTTTCGATTTTGAAAATTAAAACCTACCATATGAAAAATAAATAATCGAAATAAAATGTCATAACATTTTACATCAAATATTCCTTAATATTGGGTAGATTTAAGTTCATTATTTTATATATACTTATGTATTTAACGAATGTGTCTAGTTATTGTCGCAAAATGCGAAAAATGTAAAAGGTGCGCTAGGATCCTATCCTTACACATAAAACCGCCAAAAAAATAATTCCGAAAGTTCTAGAATTTTTTCAATATTTTTCCCGTATTCTACGCCATCATTTCAATAGTCATTTGGTGGCTTGGGCGGGGGTGCTGCAGCCCCAAATCCCCCACCTGGCTACGCCAATGGAAGAGAGTCTTGGTCTTGGTCTTGAGAAGATTTATTGAGTCGTGGTCTTGGTATTGGTCTTGTATCAAGACCAAGACCTCTGGGTCTCGCTAAGCCCTACTTTCACTAGTTTAGGAAAAGAAACAGTATAATGTATTGATAATATTAATAATAATGATACTCCCTCATTATCACTCGTATAGTTGTCCAAAGGCTTCGCCTGTGCGGGTAGAGGACCGCTATTATTATTATTATTTGCCATGGCGATCTAAGGCGACTTACTGAGTTTTGATGGCGTGTTCACTTTTCGGCTGTGGTAAAAATCTGGAAAACATAAAGTACCACCCCGGGTGGTCGGTGTGCAACTGTGCACTCCAAACTGGCACTCGCTCGACGGGATTGGCAACTAGGCAACTCACAACACACTATCAATTCCGATATACTTGAGAAAAACTCTACACTGCAAAAAATATCGGTGGTAGTCACAACAATATTGTTAAGTCATCAAAATTCTCATCTTAACGGGATTTATCACTGCTATAACCTATTTCTCATAGTTGGAATTGTCACAAGTAGATCTTCACTATGACTCTACTATTCATTGATTTAATGAGCTATGAGCGTTACCTTGACTATTCTAAAACGTTTTGGCGATTTTGTGATGATTACCATTCAGCATTGTCAAGTTAACTTCATATTTTAGCGTTGGTTCTCTAGGCAGCCAATGAACTTGCGTACAAGAGGCACGTGACCGTCTCCTCAAATCCACTACGATTCACGATGCCGCCGGCGTAATCAGATCCGCGCTATAGCCGCCATTGTCGCCATATTCGCGTGAGTTTCCGACTACTAATGCATTTCACATTTTTTCTTTGAATACTCAAAGTTTTAGTGCCATTATGAGACCAGGATGAGTCTTGAATGATCATGAGAAACCAGGAAGACATTGTTTGCTTAGCAGACGTGTGTATATCGCCATATACATCTGTTGCATTGTAGATTAACGGTAACGAAACATTAAGAGAAAAATCTATCTAGTATTTTCAAATAAAGAACCTACGATTGCAGGAAATTAACAAGTAATTACAGTTTACTAGATACAGCGACAGGTGGTTTTGCAATCGATTTGTTTGAATGTGTGAAAGACTACAACAAAACAAGTAGAGAAAATCCATTCCTTTCAAGAAAAAAACCCCGTGATTGCCGCAAGTGTCCAAGTAATTACAGTGTATTGAAGACGAGGATAGGAGGTCTCTTGTCATATCGTTCTGACTATTACGAAGCACTCGAGGCAATTTTCGATGGAAACTAATTTAGGGAAAATTACTCGACCACCCAAAATCTTGTGCATGTTCTATAATGTATACATAGAGGGGTCACTATTCCTGTATTAATAGTCAATTTGCATATAATTAGTGCCATATGGAGTGCCCTTTGGCTAACACGTTTTGTGAAACTAGGCCAGATTTAGGTGGGAGTAGGAGTGCTGGCTGCATCAACGTCAACTACTGCGTGCTGCATCCGGTCGTTTCGTTTCGGAAATCTAGTTGTGATCATCGGTTTTCACGTGCTTAGGCTAGTGGACTGTATATATTGCGGTGATTGTGTTCGTAAGAACGGCACATTGTACCGACTAATTACCAGTGGCGCATCTAGGGGGGCAAGCCAGGGCCCATGCCACGGGCGGCAAACTCAGGGGGCGGCAAATTCGAGCTTGGCAGACGTATTTTTTTAGCACATGAATTATTTTTCGCGAGTCGCGTAGGCATAGATTAACAACCGCGTCAACCGCGCTCGCCCCGCCCGTAGGAATCGCAAACCGCGATACCGAGGAAAAAGGGATGAAGCTATATTTGAAAACTACTTTGTCGATCTCCCTCGACGGCAGTGTTTTGTTTCAAACAATCAGATTGTGTTTCCTATTTAGTTCTGTCTCTGTCATCCGAAAACGAACGATATAACCGAGAGGAAAACTACTCTTTCATTAGGTGTACATCATAACATTTTCATTAATTCATTATTAATTTTATTAAATTCATTATTCGAAATGTTGAAAACTCTCCAGAAATTATTTTTGCGCAAAAAAAACATTTGAAAACTGATTCAGAGCTGACCAACTTGAGAACGGTTAGAGATAGACGAATTCTGCGAACTCCATTCGATTCAGAATGGCCGAATTAGTATATACTGATAATTTGAACGAAAAAAATCTACGGACAAAAAAGTCGAGTAAGTCATGATAGATAATTTTTTGAACTTCTTTATTTTTCACTTTTCGAATTTCAAATTTTTGTCCCCGAACGTATTTTGACGTGCTGATTCCGAATGTTCGAACGAAAATATCGAAAACTGATCAGAAATTTTGGCAACAAACAAACCATTTGAAAACTGATTCAGAGCTCACCAACTCGAGAACATTTAGAGAAAGACGAATTCTGCTAACGCCAATCTATTCAGAATTGCTGAATTAGTATATATTGGGAATTTGAATGAAAAAAGTCGACTGACAAAAAAAGGCAAGTAGATCATGATAAATAATTTTTTGAACTTTTTAAATTTTAATTTTTCAAATTTCAATTTTTTTTCCCCAAACGAATTTCGAAATGCTGATTCCGAATGTTTGAACGAAAATGTCGAAAACTCACCAGAAATATTTTTCGCGCCAAAAAAAACATTTGAAAACCAATTCAGAGCTGACCAACTCGAGAACAGTTAGAGATAGACGAAATCTGCGGACGCCAATCGATTCAGAATGGTCGAATTAGTATATGTTGTTAATTTCGAGTCAATAAAAAAAATTAAATTTACCCGAAAAAAGTTGCAAGGGGTTTACCCCTAAAAATCATGAAAATTACTAAGTCGTCACATCAACTTGAAATTTGCCCTTTATACGTAAAATTTCATGCTTGTTCCGAAAATATATGATTTTCTATGCTCAGATATAAGATTTAGCCGGAAAAATGTGTTTAAGATAAAACATAAAATTTTCTGAGATTTTTTATTTTTCATTTTTCGAATTTAAAATTTTTGGCCTCGAACGTATTTTGACGTGCTGATTCCGAAATTTTTGACAAAAATGTCGAAAGCTCATCAGAAATATTTTTGGCTGCAAAAAAACCATCTAAAAACTAATTCAAAGCTGACCATCTCGAGAACAGTTAGAGTTAGACGAATTCTGCGAACGCCAATCGATTCAGAATGCCCGAATCAGTACATACTGGGAATTTGAATGAAAAAATCGACGGGCAAAAAAGTCGAGTATCAAGATAGATAATTTTTTGAACTTTTTTATTTTTCATTTTTGAAATTTCAAAATTTTGTTCCCGGATGAATGTCGACGTGCTGATTCCGAATCTTTGAACGAAAATGTCAAAAACATTTAAAAACTGATTTAGAGCTCACCAACTCGAGAAAGGTTAGAGATAGGCGAATTCTGCTAACGCCAATCGATTCAAAATGGCTAAATTAGTATGTATTGGGTATGTATTTGGGAATTATTTTATGACAAGGTACAAAAATTAATCTTTCTCCTGTTCTCCATATGAAACCATCCAATCTCCTTCAATTTTTTTGATACTCGTTGTCGCCTACTTACACCAAAAATCATACGTGGGCCTGAGTTTCAGACTTTCTGGATCTTATTTTCATACATATGAGTTAAATTATGTCCATACAACGTATCCGCGTAATTGAATGGTAATTATCTTTCATTACCCCCTAAAACTTTTTCATTATTTTTCATTAGAGATAATTACTTCACTGATTTCATTAGGTGTACAAAAAATAACTAGTTATTTCCCCCTCGGATATAACTATGTCCTACACGTCTATGTATGTATATTTATATATAAATAGGGTAAACATAGAAAAACTAGCGCTAAATAAGTCCTTGTGGCGTTCTACCCGTGAGGCCTATGATCATCATTCGGCATTTGATGGCTGAAAATGATGATGATAAGGTAAAAATAATAGTTAAAAAAGAATAAAGAATACGCCTTACTTCCAACATGGACTAAAAGTAAAAATAATTGACATTTTAATTACACAAATGTAAAAAAAGCATTGGGTCCTTCGATCTATATTCTCATATTTTTTACTTTAATTTAACAATACTGAACTTTCAAGAGCTCAAGAAAATTTTGTCAAGCACCCCTCGCTTTTTTTACATTCAAGTAATAACATTGACAAATATTTTTTTTAGTCCATGATGGATGTAAAGCGTGTTCTTTAGTTTCATGAACACCTCCACGTACCAATTTTGAATGGAATCCGACCATAATCACAAATTTTGATCGCCATCTTGGAGCCACCATTTTGTTTTTTCTATAAGAAAAGTGTCATATTGCATTGTCACCGGAACTATGAACACCTGCCAAATCATTAGGACGTCTCGAAGTGGATGAAAATCGTTTTCAAAAATTCCGTTACATAGATACATACATACAGGTAAAGCTGATAAAAGCGTGTTAATAAAAATATAGACGGGAGGGGGCGGCATTTTTCAGTTTTTGCCCCTTATCTAAAAAATTCAAGATCTGCCACTGCTAATTACGGTAAGAGGGAGTTAATATTTCCGACTCCGGTGGGGCATAATAATCCTCGCTATATATAGGGTATGACCAGTAATGTTTCCGTAGCATTAGCCGCTCTGGAATTAGTTGGCTCTTATTTCGAAAATAGGGTTCAGTTTGTCGATTTGGATAACATTAAATCAGATTTGAAAAAAAAAAAATTGGTCACGGTGTTCCTCAAGGTTCAGTGCCCGGACCACTATCGTTCATAATATATTATGAGGATTACTGTAGTTTCATGGCAACTAGAAAATTTGTGATTTTTCTTCGAAAATATGAATATGATGTTCATAAAATCGATTGTGGAATTACCTGCGGCTGAAAGACAAACTTTAGTTGCTATTTTCCATCGTTCAAGATAACCTCTTGGCAGTTACTCATTTTGAAAATGAGAACATTCTCCATGAAAAATGCGAAATGCAAAAAACATTTAAAAAATATCCTTTTCATCTGTGATGAGTTTGTTATTGAGAAGGGAATGATTCTCCATGAAAATTGAAAAATGCGATTTATTTGTAATATCTAACAGAAAACAACCACTTCCCCGGCAAAAGCCACGCTGGACATTAAACTACATCTGATAGATATTGTGAAAAGACTCCAACTGAAAAGAAAAAATCTGAAAGTGAACATTCGAATTTTCATTCAGATAGTTGATATTTTTAATTTTCCCTAGTTTTCATTGACTCATCAGGGAGATTGATAAAATAATTGGAAGCAGGCTCTTCAGAAGCAATCATACACATCTAGGACAGAATTGTTTGGAAATATTTCTTCTGCGGTAACACTTTGAAAATTATTTTTTGACTTAGACCTGTCATGGGCATTGCATTTTGATTTTTGTTCGAAAATATGAATGGGATATTCATAAAATCTGTTGTGGAATCATCTGCGGCTGAAAGATGATTCCGCAACAGATTTTATGAACATACTATTCATATTTTCAAACAAAAATCAAAATAATTTGTTATTATTACTAACTCAGGCGTTACTTCTCGTATTAACCTCGGCTTAATTATTGAATTATATTAGTCTATTATTGTATATTCTTATTGTTGTGTTCTTTTTTTTTCTGTTTTTTTTTTTCTTTGTTTATTTTTACTTTCTGAACCCTATGGGTCAGTCAAAAGCTAACTCTGCCCTTTGTTAGATTTATACAGTGTCCGCCAAAAAGTATGTAGCATATGGGAAAAAAGTTTGTTATTAGAATATTAGAAAAAATTTTCTCATGAAAAGTTTGTGCATGTCCGATAACCTGAAAATCGATTTTGACACATCTCACCTGAACTCTGGTATGGCGGCAAATTGAGAAAAATTACTATGAAAAGGCAAAAAGTGGGGTAAAATGGCAAGATATCTAAAAAAGTTATTTGAAAAAGTTGCTGAGAATTAAATTTTATTCACATATACAAAGTTTGAAAAGATACTAAGAGAAAATTGAAAATTGCAATTTTTTTAAATATTTTCCTAGTTCTATGAATAGCTTGACCATACTGAAACATTTGTATTTCAACGATAATGACAAAACTTGCTGGCTGTTACATTGGTTCATATTATCTAACTGTTATATCAGAATTCCACGACCATTGTGATGACATGACACTTCAGAAACAGTTTTCCAGATTATAATCAAGTTTTGATGATAATCGTGCCAGAGCGTTTCACTTCGCATTAAAATGTTGAAAACTCTAGCCGCTTTAATTTGACGCACTATTTTTAAGATTATGTGCGAAGTATAATCGAAAATACACGATATTTTTGGATTTCCCTATCATCGCAATAATAGTGGAATTGTGATATAACTGTTGGATACGAACCAATGTAACAGCAAGAGTCCTGACACAATTCAATTTTTTTATTTAGTGCGCTCTGGTGTGGAGAAAATGAGAAAGTTTTGTTATTATCATCGGAATACAAATATTTGAGTATGGTCAAGCTATTCATAAGAAAATAATTTGATATTTTTCTACAGCTGGAAAAATGTTTTTAAAAAATGCTATTTTCAATATTCTCAAACTTAGTGTATATGTATAAAATTGAATTCCAAGCAACTTTTTCAAATAACTTTTTCCGATATCGTGCCATTTTACCCGACTTTTTGCCTATTCATAGTAGTTTCTTTCAATTTGCCGCCATACCAGAGATCACGTGACATGTGTCAAAATCGATTTTTAGGTTATCGGACATGCACAAATTTTTCCCAAGAATCTTTTTTCCAATACTCTAATAATAAACTTTTTTCCCATATGTTACATACTTTTTGGTGGTCACTGTATATTTTTTAATGACAATGCTTGTTTTTCTCTGCTTCTACCAATAAAAGCGTTTATTATTATTATATGGAGAAATCCACGGCGATTCTGAAAAATATTTAAATAGCTGTATGAAGCGGAAACTGTAGATTATCTTCCTTCAGCTTCTTCACAGCACAAAACTCCTGCCCCGAGCGCAAACGAAAATAATTACCAACGTTTGCATTCGTCCATTCACGCCAGAGGGCATTTGATTATCCGCAACAGAAATTATAAAATACGAAACAAAACAAACGAACAACGAGTCAGAACAAAACGCGTCGGCGACATACCTCGGCCATAAAGCAGGCTGAGAAAAAGTGCAAGCTGCGACAAAAAGTTGTTGGTTAGGCAAGTTTGTGAATGTTCCCCTCGACTCCGTGGCGGTCGCTCTCATGGAGAAAAGTTCCTTGTTTGCGGTTTACTTATCTGCTTTCCAGTACACGAGGGTTTTTTGAGCGATTTCGAATTGGCCGTGTCTGTTGTTCTCGTTATTTGGCTTCTGAAGGCGGTATTACGTTGACGGAATGAGACTACGTTGAATACGATAACGCGTTATGTAGTATAAATAATAATAATAATAATAGCGTCTTTATTATGAGAAAATATAAATAATACAAAATTTGCAAAGTGTTAGCGACATTCGGTCGAATAATAGATGAGTATATAACAGAATATTGCTATAAATAAAGATTAGTGCTATAAATAGAGATTAGAAAGTAGATAGGTAATATAGCTAAAAATTATAAATCATATAAAATAGTTTGTCTTTTAGATAGAATCCAGGATTTGATATGTTTTTTGAAATTGTGCCAATCTCTAAGATATTTAATGTCTGCTGGAATCATATTATAAATTTTGGCTGCGTTGCATGAAAAACTAAGTTGAAATTGAGTTGAAGAATGCCTTGGAACACTGTACAATTCTCTACTTATGGTTGGACAATGATGAAAGTCGTCAAGCTTTTTTAGTTCATCCACGAGGTATGCAGGATTTTCTTGTTGATTATTTCGATAAACCAACCCAGCTAGTCGGATAGTGAACCTCTCTTCCAAATTCAGAATTCTCATTTTATTCTTCTATCCTTCTGAGACGGTTGTTGAGTCTCGAGGAGAAACTCAAAATGATCCCCGATGTACAATTCGGCTTTAGAAAGGGTCATAGTACCACATCTCAAGTCGTTAGGATTGTACACGGGGTGAAAGAGGCAGCTCAACGTGGACTCAACACAGTCATGGTCCTGCTGGACATGAAAAAAGCCTTTGACTCAGTATGGGTAGAGGTTCTTATCTCTAAAATGGTGTTGGCCTGGCATGCCCTCATACATGGTAAGACTAATAAACTCTTACCTTTTTGGGAGAACTTTTATGGTGCGAGTAAACAATACTCGCTCTGCTGAGTTTCCGCTCGAGGCAGGTGTCCCGCATGGTTCAAGTTTATCACCACACTTGTACTCTCTAAATACGTATGACTTTCCTCAGTGCGAGAGAAAGGTATATGCAGATGATACCGCTATTTTTGTCCATTCCTTCTCGAGCGTCGCTGCCCAGTACAGGATCCAAGTTCACTCGGATAGGAAGGTCATACCCTATTTGGCGGAGAACAAGATATTGGTGAATCCGGCGAAGTCGGAGACCATCAACTTCACTAAAAACTATACATACCCAAAGCTTCATAGGAAGTTGATGATCAAGAAAACGTGAACACTGCGAGGTACCTGGGAGTACAGCTGGACAAGCGTCTGAATTTCGGTAGGCATGTAACCTTTTCTATTCAGAGGGCTGGAGCAGCGCTAAAGCGCACCTACCCTCTGATAGCTAGAGGTTCTAAGATGATGAAAATAAATTACTTGTTTACAAGCAAATAGTAAGGCCCGCAATGACATACGCTTGAAGCCTGTAGCGTGAAAACCACCCCACTTATGCGGTTGGATAGGATGCAAAACAAGGTAGTCCGTATTATTACTAATAGTA
The DNA here is from genome assembly GCA_958298965.1 of Chrysolina haemoptera. Taxonomy (NCBI): domain Eukaryota; kingdom Metazoa; phylum Arthropoda; class Insecta; order Coleoptera; family Chrysomelidae; genus Chrysolina; species Chrysolina haemoptera. The sequence continues at coordinate 26,961,799 of OY282598.1, forward strand.
GGAGATACCTTCGTTTGGAACTTTAAGGGAGCTTGCTGGCGTCGACTCAGTTCCGACATACATAAAGAACTTGTCTTACAAGTTCTATAAGTACTTCATCCATAACAGTCCTCTCACCAAGGACATTACCAAGCTCAGGGCTCAGGCGCTGGATATCTTCCAGGAGCGACGTGATGAACCGGTTCCGTAGGGAACCACGACGAAAGGTCCGGTTTTTTTGCCTCAGCCTTTTCCGGGGTTTATCATCGAAACAATCAGCCTCATAAACTTACTGCAAGCAATTATTTACATTGAATGCTGTGAACTACACGCATGAGCTATGCAGGAGGCGTGTGTCTTATTGATCAATACCGCAATTTCATAAAATGTCCGGTCATTCCGTTAACATCCGCGGGGCCGGGCATCAGCGCCCCTCTCCTAGGGGTTTCTGTGCCCGACTAGCTCCCCTGAAAAGGAGCGGAAGGGTCGCTACTTCTGCACCTATTTTCCCATCCTCCCCTGACTCCCCCTTAGGTTAAGAAGCATGGGATATAATATGTGTCATGTTGTGAATTGTGAAATGTAATTGTTGAACTATGTAATAAAACCCATATTTTTTTATTTATTTATTTATTTATTTATTCATTTTATTCTTCTAAGTTCGGGATATATGGTCATATTTCCTGAGCTTATGCAAGAGTTCAGTATTTTTTGCAGAGTATACTTGTCTTTTGCTAGTAAGGACGGCCAGTATATTTTGGAGCAATAGGCAAGTCGCGACAGAATCAACGAGTCACATAGAGTCCATTTTATATCATTTGTGAGGTAAAGCCGATTCATAAAAAGGAGTTTCAATGTAGAAGTAATAACTATATTTAACAAGATGAGCAACATGCTTTTCGAATCTTAGCGTTGAATCAAGATATAGGCCAAGATTTCTACAATGTTCCACAATGTTCAGTTTTTTTCCCTTCAATTCTATTTCATAGTTGGGGTCCTTGATCTCTTCAATGTTATTTCCAAATATCTTCAATTCTGTTTTCGATTCATTCAGTAACAGTTTGTGTTTTTCTGAAACTGAAGCGACCTCTAGGTCTTCGTTAATAGCAACACTCGCAAGAGAACTTTCTGATACCGAAAATGAAAGGCATAATTGAGTATCATCAGCATATTGGTGCGACTGATAGTTCTTCAAAAAAGATGAGAGGTCTGCAGTATAAACTAAAATTAGTAGCGGGCCCAATATGGTTCCCTGTGGAACACCCCTAGAAATTGTTTCATAACTAGACTGTTTATCCCAAACCACCACCCTCTGACGTCTTTCACTTAGATAATTCTGGAAGAAACTAACAGAAGTATTATCCAAACCAAAAGATTTCAATTTTTTCAGTAACATTTCATAATCCAAGTATTACGTTTCATTCGCTCTAAATCTGCAAGTTCTTCAGATCATTGCAAGTGACAGTAGCATCCAAGTGCATGGTAATTATACTGATGTGGATCTGTAAAAAATTGCATGAAATGTCCAGTGGAATGAAAATTTGTCGATTTATACACATAGTACAATACAATCACATTGGAAATGGCCCGTATACAGTATCGGAAAGCTTTTATCGTATGTATGGTGGTTTCATAAGAGCGTAAAGAATACCTTGCTATACAATATCGAAAAAAATTTATCGGGGGTATAGACAGAAATTCACGCGAGCGTAAAGGAACGCAATGATATGATGAGACGCACTACTGTGCGTCTTCCCTGTTACCCCACCCAACGCATTAACGGACCACGTGGCAATGCGACACACCGCACACAGCGCACGTCGATATCTCTTCCTCGACTGAGTCGAGGAGAAATGGTAATGCTCTCTCAACATATAGCAAGATATTCTTTTCGGTAAGTACAATCAAATCAACATCTTCTCCAACTATAATTATGTTGTTTTCTCTAGTCGGATTAAGTAAATCGGCATCTTCTTCTGCAATTATTATTATTGCGCCTTCCAGATTTTTTTTTAATGAAGAAATTATCTCGGTTCCTAGTGATCATAGGAATTCAATTTTTTCTTTAAATGCGTGAAATCATGCTATATAGAAATCTGTTCTCATAAAAGTCATTTGTATAAAAAAAAATGAAATTTATTTAGAAAAAACATTTACAAAAAATTGTGCAATGTTTTTAAGTAATTTTTTCATCCTTAAAATTAAAAAATCAATATACTTTTTGGATAATATGAAAGTACAACTCTTACAGAAAAAAATAAGCCCTGAATCGTTACTGTAGCACCATTCCCCGAGCAAGAGCAGCCAAATTGAGAAAGCTTTTTTTTTGAGAAAACTTCACATATTTTGAAAAATAATCAATATTTACCAATTTTTCAGAAAAAGATTTTTTTGGATTTCCATAGGCTACACATAACAGTAAGTAACAAGTTTGAATACGTTACAATTAACGATTTATAGAAAACCCGATTTTTCACGGTTTTTCCACTTAATTGATAGATCTTTTCAATATCTACAATTTCATGATTCAATAAGGGTAAAAACATCGGTCGGCGACGACTGTCGTTATCAAATGATCTCCCAAAAGAACTCTGAGCTTTGTTTCAGATATCTGACTGAATCTCTCAACCCGGAGAATCGGAGTGCTTCTTGATCTACTCGCCACCAGGTGGAGCGGCTTACACCCGTTTCATCAGCGCGAGACCAGATTGACCAAATGACGGAATTGTCATAAACCCCCGAAACACTAGTTTTTAAAATTAGTGTTTCACCCATATTTCTGTTCCGTTTTTCAATAATATTCCCCAAAAATTATACTCTGAGAGTATATCCCGCGAACATTTTTCGATAGGCCCCGCCCACTAGTGGAGCGGTTTCCTATTGGCCGGACATAATGTGCCGGATTTATTTTACTGACAGAATTGTGGGATGATTCAGACAGGGAAAAGATGGCTTCAAAGCTGTCTGTAGTGACCTACCCTGTACTGATGACGAGGCAAGAACCTCGAATAGACATGGGCCATCAAAATGTAACATCGATGTTGGACATCGACAATACTATCGAAATTCACCATCGATTTTTTGCAAACATCGATCTTGCAATATCGATGGTTTTTCGACATCGATGTTTTTTGACATTTGAAACTTTCGACAGATGACAGATGAATTGGCGTGACAGCACTCATAATTTGGGAAAATTTGATTGAGTTACTGATAATATACTAATATATTGATAATCATAAGTTAATCACTTCAATATTTTGGTTTCATCATTCGTCATTTCGTTAACGATAACAAAATAAAAGCGAAATTGAAATATTAGGAAGTGACAGGGACAGGTGACAGCTGACGTGACAGATCTCATAAGTGGTAAAATATCGTTCGATAAACGATATTTACTTTTTTGTTCAATTAACTCTGTGACCACGCGGTACAAATGTTCTGCTCACTCGGGTTCCACAAAAAAACAACGAACGCACCTTGTAACAACTTTTATTGCGCATGCGTGTTGGACCGGTGCTGAAATTCGATAGTGCCTAACTATCGATGTTTCATTTTGCGACATCGATACCAAAATATCGGAACATCGAATGATTACCATCGATGTTTTAGAATCATCGATGTATATCGCCCATCACTACTCGAAACTAGTCTGCAGGTGGTCCCCCTGGCCGAATCAAAACAAAATTCTGCCATTTGGTTACAGGGAGCGCTTGCAATTGTTTCCTCTGCAATGAGGTACATTGCACAATATCTGTTGGATATAATTCAATACCCGTCGTGGTATTAGCCAGGGGAGTAGTTGTTTTCCTATACGCTAATTTTTTTTTTTTTTCGGATATTAATTACTGCCATTGGGCAGTTTCCTCGTTTCTTGGACTATTGACTATCGAACTCAAACCGTCCTCTTGATCTATAACAACGATTTCAAGAATATGCATTTGTCTATATCCAACCGTGCTTATATGTTAACATTTCCAAAAGTAGTTGCGAAAGTACGATCCTTCTTGATACCTGAAGCGATTAATTCTCATCAGGAAAAACTCGAAATTGAAGAAAAGTTTCGCAATAAATACCGGTCCCCAGAATATGGAATCAGAGTAATCCAGCAAGCTTCGTGCGATAGCGTTTTATGCTCAACTAGACAAGTGAATGGATGTACGAAAAACTTTTTCCATAAATTTCAATTGGTCGAAAGACCTGCAGGGACTACGTGAAAAGAGCAGCGCGGGATATCGTTATTCAGATACGTAAATACGAACAATAGAAGTGAATCGTGAGAAGTGTACGTTTCCGTCTGTGGGTCAATACAGCTGTCATTTCGGAAAATAAGCATGTTCGCAATATAAAGACAGATATGCCACATGGGAGTTACTGAATGCGAAATTGTTGGAGACACGCTTCGATAGTTTAATGAGTTCGTATCTCGATGCTTCGTGTTTCCGTGTTTTGGCGGAACGGTAGTGTAAAAAGTAGTTTTCTTAAGGTGGATTCATGCAACATCACTAACTAAAATGAATTTAAGATTTAGATGAATTTGAAATTAAGAACATGACGGTGTTCAGACAGCATCAATTTAACGAAATTAGGAAAATAATAGACATGCGCATATCGTTCCAACTGTCAATTTTTGAAACGTTTTCGGGTATTCTTCGATCAGAAAACAGAAGGTGAACCCTAACCTGAGATTATCGTGGTTTGTTGTTTTTTGTTTTATCTATTCTGGTCTGGTGTTTATAGTACAGCATGAAAACTATCACCAAGAGAAGTGAGTATGGTTTAGTACTGAGTACATTATTGCTTCTGCGAGAGCCTCTAATGTTGTGAGGAATAAGAGAATAAGAGATATAGAAAATTTGGCGTCAAACCTATGCTGAAATTGCGAACATAACATAACCTCTTTTCTCTTTGAAAGCAATCAGCTGTGAGTAAAGAGACTACGTTTCTAATTTATGAAAGAAATTAAGTTATTAGTTGAAAGTTGGCCATCTTTCTTAGTTTAAATGTTAATTTTAATCGCCTAATTTCTTGCGTGAGCACCTCCATTTCATTACATTGTTTTATATTCTTAATTTTAGTTTTAAATTCATTTAAGTTTAGATTTTATAAATGTCTCAAACATTGCAATTCTCACTTCTATGCTGACGACACCCAAATATACTTATCTTTCAAAGAAGATAACATTAATGTTGCATGTGACCTCATAAACGAAGATCTCAATTGTTTAACTACGTTTTCAAATGAATTTTGCCTAACGATAAATCCTTCAAAATCCAAGGTTCTCCTCTTCGGCAGTGCGATTTCTCAAAAAAGATGCTTGGAACTTATCAACATCGAAGTCGATAACACGCAAATCCCGGTGAGTGAGAGTGCTGTCAATTTGGGTGTCATTATCGATAGTTCACTTAAATCTTCATCACATGTGAGTAAAATTGTGCGTAACGGATTTTGCAATTTGAAAAAGCTTTATGCTAATCTAAAACTTCTCAGTAAAAAACTTCGAATTACCCTGTGTGAAGCTTTAGTACTGTCACACCACAACTATGCAGATGTGGTATATGGTCCTTCACTCACTTGCGCAGATAGTTACAGAATTCAGAAACTACAAAATACATGTGTTCGATTCATATGTGGCTTGCGCAGACGAGATCATGTTTCGGAGAGTCTCAGGAATATCGGGTGGCTCAGAACTAACGAAAGGAGGCTTTTACATTCCGCCTTATTTTTAAAAAAACTAATAACCATGAAAAAACCAAAATACCTTCATCGGAAGATACATTATAGGACGGACGTACACAATTGAAATCTTCGACACAAAGCCAAGTTGACAATACCTACTCATAGAACTGCTCTCTATCGGTCTTCATTCTCATTCCAAATTGCTAACATATATAATAATTTTCCATTTTAATTCAATAGTTGTAGTCTTTCTAAATTTAAGATTCAGTTGAAGAAATTTCTGATCGAAAATCCTGATTATGTATTTTGATGCGTGCAATTCAGCTTACAATTACTTACTATTGAGGTTTGATTATACCTATCTTTTTATATAAATATTTTTTCTCAGTTCATGTACATATGTATATTTAATGTTTATTCTTGTAAGTGTGCGATCTGTACACAAGTTGAATACAATTAGTCCTAAGGTTTGATTATACTTATCTTTTTATACATATTTTTCTACTAGTTCATGTACATAAGTATATTTAATGTTTAGTCTTGTAAGTGTGCGATCTATACTCAAGTTGGAGCCCATTCCTCACAAAGAATGAGCTCCTTTTCATGGTTGAGTGGAAGAGCAATAAGCGATCTAATCGTGGAATTGAACTCTGCCATTTGAGTGTCATATCGACATAATTTCATTTATGTATTATGCTCTGTATGTCTACTCAATAAAATCATTTATTATTATTATTATTATTATTATTTATGCTTGCATGAATCCACCTTTAGTTTCGTGACTGCCAGGACGACTGTGAGGATTCTTCAAAAAAATTGGACTATTAGTTTGTAGGAAAGAAACTGGTTTGATTTATGAAGTCTAAAACCCGAGTAAGTTTAAAATGAAAGTCGCGGACTCAAGTCAATGCATGTACCAGTTGCCTCATATGCAGTGTTTGAATGATGGATAGACTTTTTGGGGAGAAATACCTAACCTAACCTAACCTAAACTAACCTAACCTAACCTGCGGCTCGTGCTGCAAACTTTATCTGCGTTAGTTATGACGTACATTATTGAATAATATACTATTAATATCTCAAGGGAATTATTGATAACGATATTGATGACGATATGAGATTACAACAGTGGCACAGCCAGTATTTCAGTTTGGGGGGCTCAACATACAGTTTATCAGTTACCAGTTTTTTTTTTTCGTCAGCCAGATGTTATGATTAACACTTACAAGTGAACTGCAAGGCACGCGAACGATAACATCATCTTGTAGAAAATTTTCTTAGATTTCTTTCTATATGCATATATATTTAACGAATGTGTCTCGTTATTGTAGCAAAATGCAAAAAATGGAAAAGATGCGCTAGGATCCGCCATCCTAGCACATAAAACCTCCAACGAAAAATATTTCCAATATTTCTAAAATATTTTCAATATTTTTCCCGTATTCTACTTCATCAATTCAACATGACATAGTATTCGAAATATTGAAAATGATAAATTTAAAAATTGATCCAACTCAAAGTGCACACGTTCATAAAAACGCCCACCAAATCTATGTTTGACTGGAAATCGATTTCAAATTCTGTCAGCGTATAAAAAAAAGATTGAATTTATCGAATATAACACAGAAAAAAATTAGAAAAATTTTTTGCGGAAAAATGGCACCTGCAACCTCTGATAACATTTTCATCCGACGACCGAATTGAGATAGAGCAATTCTGCGAACGTCAATCGATTCAGCATGCCAAAATTAGTTCATGCTGTGATTTTCGAGTCGATCGGTACAAAATGAATTTTCAGCTGAAAAAACATCAAAGGGTTATACCTTAAATATGGCTAAAAATTCAAAGTCATCAGATTCACTTGAAATTACCACTGATATACTCAAAATTTTATGCTGATTTCGAAAATGTATGATTTGAATATGTTCGGATACACGGTGTACCATAAAACACAGATAAATGTGCAACAAAAATTGTATCGCACAAATCCGGCATCCTAGCACACAAAACCACCTATAACACCTACAAGCGAACTGTTATGCCAGCAAACAATAACATCCTCTTATGGGAAATTTTCTTAGCTTTCTTTCTATACCTATACATATGTATTTAACGAATGTGTCTCGTTATGGTCGCAAAATGCGATAAATGTAAAAGGTGCGCTAGGATCCTATCCTAGCACATAGAACCGCCAAAAAAAATACTTTCGAGAGTTTTAGATTTTTTTCAATATTTTTTCCGTATTCTACGTCATCAATTCAACATGACACATTATTCGAAAAATGAAAAATGATAAATTTAAAAATCGGTCCAACTCAAAGTGCACACGTTCGTAAAAACGACCACCAAATCTATGTTTGACTAGGAATCGATTTCAAATTCGGTCAGCATATAGAAATACGAGTGAATTTAACGAATATGACATAGAAAAAAATCAGAAAAATATTTTTGGCGGGAAAATGGCACCTGCAACCTCTAGATAAGATTTTCATTCGACGACCGAATTGAGATAGAGCAATTCTGCGAACGCCAATCGATTCAGCATGCCAAAGTTAGTTTATGCTGTGATTTTCGAGTCGACAGGCACAAAATGAATTTTTAGCCGAAAAAACATCAAAGGGATACCTACCTTAAAAATGGCCAAAAATCCAAAGTCATCGGATTTACTCGAAATTACCACTGATATACTCAAAATTTTATGCTGATTTCGAAAATGTATGATTTGAATATGTTTGGATACACGGTGTACCATAAAACACAGATAAATGTGCAACAAAAATTGTATCGCACGAATCCGGCATCCTAGCACACAATACCACCTATAACACCTACAAGCGAACTGCTAGGCTAGCAAACAATAAGATCCTCTTGTAGGCAATTTTCTTAGCTTTCTTTCTATATATCTATGTATTTAACGAATGTGTCCCGTTATGGTCGCAAAATGAGAAAAATGTAAAAATCTGCCATCCTAGCACATAAAACCGCCAACGAGAAATACTTCCGAAAATTCTAGAATTTTTTCAATATTTTTCCCGTACTTTACGCCATCATTTTAATAGTCATTTGTTTGGGGGGGCTGCAGCCCCAAAGCCCCTTTCTGGCTGCGCCAATGGATTACAATATACCGGTCAGAAATAAAGAATATTTGACCATCGGAAAAAAGTTCTTAGCAAAATTGCAATTATTTTATCATTAGGTACTAATTGTTTGACATTTTTTTTCACTGTTAGTTATATATCAAGGCAAGTCACCCCGCCAATCTAAACGCCTACAGATGCGTAACACATAATTTCGACATTAATTCCAACCTCTCTGTAATTTGGCACACTCTGCTCGATTGAGGTGTAGATAGAACGTGCGAACGACTGCTAACTACTTTAATTATCGGTAATTAGTTATATCACGGGTTGCCATTCGAGATTCGCATGATTTTGATTGCAGTTTTAGCGATAATGGCGTCGCACCTTGCAATTTGCGGCCAGTCGCAACAGGAATGTACCTACTCTTTGTTTAACTGTCAAAGCAGATAATGTGAACCTATTGTTAGAAATCGTTACACATTTTTTTCGATGTTTCAGAGAAGATTTCAGAATCCAGAAAAAAGTAATGCCTCATTGTATATCAAAAGAAAAAATTATTTTTTCGTCGACCTCTACAAGAAATGACATTTTACGTACTAATTTCCGGACGAAAAATCGACTATTTTTGAAAACAAGTACTTTTCGTCCGCAAACACTTTTCGTCCGCCAACGCTTTTCGTCCGCTGTGGTCACTATGCTGACGAAAAGTGTTTGTGGACGAAAAGTGTTTGTGGACGAAAAGTGTTTGCGGACGAAAAGTGTTTGTGGACGAAAAGTGTTTGCGGACGAAAAGTGTTTGCGGACGAAAAGTGTTTGCTGACGAAAAGTGTTTGTGGACGAAAAGTGTTTGTGGACGAAAAGTGTTTGCGGACGAAAAGTGTTTGCGGACGAAAAGTGTTTGAGGACAAAAAGTGTCTGAAGACGAAAAATACTTGCCTAAGAAAATAGTCGATGATTGATTCAAAAATCGGAAATTAGTAGGTAATATGTTGAGGTCGACGAAAAAATGTAATATGCACCTCGGCGAAACACTGTCTGTTGTCTCGCCTGCCTGCTAGCCTCGGCTGCGTCTCAGCTATCAATAATCGACCTTTTTTTAGGCAATTATTTTTTGTCCGCACAAGCGTTTGCGGACGAAAAGTACCTTCAAAAATAGTCGATTTTTCGTACCGAAATTAGTACGTAAAATGCTATTTTTTGTAGAGGTAGACAAAAAATTTTTTTTTCGTACTGTCATTTAATTGTATCAGTATTATACACGTTTTCTGGAAATACAGATTTCAAATTTGGTATGTCGCTATAGTATTCGAATACGCATATTTTGACGCCACTACTAATAATATACCATGCTCTTCTGGTTCGACTGGAAGATACACCTTTTTTTTTGTAATGACACCCTGTACAATTTTTTCTGATCATCCGGAGAGCCAGCAATTCGTGATAAGTGTTCTTCAGATTTCAAAATGGCAGAGATACAGTTGATTGTTCAATCGATCGCAAAGTTGGCCATGGAATTCAAACTTGAATCGTCACAACTGACGAAAGACATCAGAAATTACCAGAGGAAGTTTCGAGGTAAGAAACAGTTGAAAATTGAGGTTCTTATGAGATGTTAGAATCTTCTTTATCGGCCCCAAGGAACATGAATGCTTATAATAGGGACCTAAATCAATAAATAATTTAAAAAACGATACAAAATTTCAAGTTGAAAATGATTGCATCAGTGTACAAAAAAATAAGAAAGTAGAGGGTATGGAAATTATCATTGTAATAAGCATTTTTTCAAATGTGATTTGAAACGATTTTTTGTATAATTATTTTTTATTTTCGGGTATACTTATTATTGAACATTAAAATTCCATTATGTGAAATTGATTTTTTTTTCCAAAATTTGTCTTTATTTTATGCGTGATGAGATTATTTGATCGGTTAGTTAAATGATTGTGAATGGTATTGGTTAAATGGAGTTCCATAAATGAATGTTTCCCATTATTGATATCAGAATGAATGAATATACATATTTTCAATTTATATAAAGAATTGACATCCAAAAGACTGTTTGGAGTATATAAATTGGATGTTGATTCAAGGAATGGTAATTTAAATAGTTATTTACCTAACAAGTGGGAAAAGACATTTTCCGTAAGAGTTAGGTACAATATTTTTCCTACGAGTGTTTTTGTCCATCTTATTTATGAAAAAACAAGGTTTTTAATAAAAAAGTTTTTATAATAATGCTACAAAATGATTAATAAGACAGAATAGTTACATAGATCATTTAGTTAGTCCTAAATATCATCATTTTCAACAATACAAAAATCGTGCGGAAAAGTAAAAATCGTACGGAAAAGTAAAAATCGTGCGGAAAAGTAACTGTTCCGAACGATTTTAAATCGTACGGAAAAGTGCAACTTTCAAAACGAAAAATCGTGCGGAAAAGTAACTTTTTCGCACGCACGTAGAAAATAGTTATTTACCTAACAAGTGCGGAAAGTAGTACTTTTCCGCACGCGACGGCAGTTGCACGAACGACGCGGAGCGGAGTTCCGGCAAGCCGTTAAGGGCGGAAAAGACATTTTCCGTAAGAGTTAGGTACAATATTTTTCCTACGAGTGTTTTTGTCCATCTTATTTATGAAAAAACAAGGTTTTTAATAAACAAGTTTTTATAATAATGCTACAAAATGACTAATAAGACAGAATAGTTACAGAGATCATTTAGTTAGTCCTAAATATCATAATTTTCAAAAATACAAAAATCGTGCGGAAAAGTAAAAATCGTACAGAAAAGTAAAAATCGTGCGGAAAAGTATATTTTCCGAACGATTTTAAATCGTACGGAAAAAAAAACTTTCAAAACGAAAAATCGTGCTGAAAAATTACTTTTCCACACGCTCGTAGGAAAAATAAATTTAATACTCTTGTTTAGCAAAGATTTGAGTGCACGCAAGATACTGTACTCTTTTTCTTGCTTTTCCGTTTAATAATGAAGTCGTATGTTGATAGTGAAATATTGTAATACTTTAAGGATCACAAAACACACCACTTATTGACTTTTTCAACAGTTGTAGAAAAAATAATTTTTTTGTATTGTTTTCTTAATTATGTTAACGCACACAAACCACACAAAATATTGACTTTTTTAACAGTTGTAGAAAAAATAACCTTTTTGTATTGTTTTCTTAATTATGTTCTGAAACCTGATTGTATCTTCGGTTCCTTTAGGAATTCTCCAGAACTATTTTCACGAGTAAACTGATCATTAATAATTTTTCAACATGACGCGACGGAATGAAAAGAGCTTGTTCCTAAATGATAGCTACCTTGAGTTCAATGTACTGGGTGTAAAAAAGGTTTGGGTCACCTCATGTTAAACCGGAACCTGCGAATTTTCAGTAGTGCAAATTTGAAACCCGTATCTTCGAAAGTATAGAAAAATTGGGGGGGGGGGGGGGGTACCTTACCTCGCGGTCACCACGATACGCAAATATTTACTCCTAGCTCTTTGATTTGTTCCATTTTTTGAATGATGCAATCTATACTGCAGCAACGACGTGATTTAACATATAAATAATAATTGATCACAATATTGGTCGTGTTTAGTCGAATATTTGACATTGTTGAGAGTTTAATTTTTAAAGCACATTTTACTCCTGTTTGTAGACAATGATCTGGATCATGATATGACCAAATTTTTTATACTATACCAAATTTGTTCAAGAAGTCCCACAGCAAAACTTAGAAAAGACATATATTTATGGTGGTCGGTAGTCTGGCGGTCTGAGGCGCAGGCCGTTCAGAACTTCAGTATAGCGGTAGTCGGTTCGAGCCCGATGTAGGTACGAGGGATTTATTCTCAAGTACCCAATATCGGAATCGATAGACGACGACAGGTCTTGTTGAAAGCAAGTGTATTGTGTGTTGTCTAGATGCCAATCTCGGCTAGTGCTAGCTTGGAGTGCACACCGGCCACCCGAGGTGGTGCTGTAGGTTTTCCGGGTTTTCCTGCAGCTGAAAAGTGAATACGCCACCAAAAATCAGTAAGTCGCCCCGGAGCGCCACCGCAAATAATAATAATAGCCGTCCTCTACCCGCACAGGCCATGCCTTTGGGTACACTCTACGAGTGTTTATGAGGGAGTATTATTATTATTATTATTATTATTATTATTATTATTATTATTATTATTATTAAATTATCTTTACTGTACAGTGAAATGGAATATCGCCCGCGCTAAACGAAGTAATTAAGAACTACTGTGCTAGATTGAATATACTCGATAAAGTGGGTGATCGATAAGCATCATCCACATTAAGTATTCAGTAAACTCCGGGATAGAAATATAAAACGTCATGAGATTCACAATTAAAGTTAATTATTCAAATTAGAGGAGTGGGTATTTGTGTTGTGTAAATGAAGTTTGCTCTACGTGGAATCCATTCCAAAAAACGTCGATTTTGTTCTGGGTGGTCGAGATTGTGTTTGGACAAATCGTTATATAGGTGGACGTTGAAAAATCCCACAAGCAATTGATCATTTTCACAGATGTGGAATGTTTCAACTTTTTATAGGAAAGAAAGAACTTCAACAGAAATTATTTTCCACGTATGGAAATAATACGCATCTTTTAGCATATTTTCCCACGACCATAAAAGCGGATTGTTAGTCTGATTAGTTAGGTTTCCTGTTGATTCGCATATACAGGGTGGCCCAGCAAAAATGAAACAAGGCCGATATTTCATATTATATAACAATCGAAAATAACAATACATACTAATTCGGACATTTTGAATCGACTGGCTTTCGCAGATTTTGTCTATCTATAACCGTTCTCGAGTTGGTCAGCTCTGAATTAGTTTTCAAATGTTTTTTTTTTGGCGCGAAAAATATTTCTGATGAGTTTTCGACATTTTCGTTTAAAGATTCGGAATCAGCACGTCGAAATACGTTCGGGGATAAAAATTTGAAATTTGAAAAATAAAAATTTAAAAAGTTCAAAAAATTATTTATCATGATATACTTGCCTTTTTTGTCCGTCGATTTTTTTCGTTCAAATTCTCAATATATACTAATTCAGCAATTCTGAATCGATTAGCGTTAACCGAATTCGTCTATCTCTGAACGTTCTCGAGTTGGTGAGCTCTGAATCAGTTTTCAAATCGGTTTTTTGGCGCCAAAAATATTTCTGATGAGTTTTCAATATTTTCGTTCCAAGATTCGGAATCAGCACGTCAAAATACGTTCGGGGACAAAAATTTGAAATTCGAAAAGTGAAAAATAAAGAAGTTCAAAAAATTATCTATCATGACTTACTCGACTTTTTTGTCCGTAGATTTTTTTCGTTCAAATTCTCAGTATATACTAATTCGGCCACTCTGAATCAGTTTTCAAATGGTTTTTTTTGCGCAAAAATAATTTCTGGCGAGTTTTCGACAGTTCGAATAATGAATTTAATTAAAATTAATAATGAATTAATGAAAATGTTATGATGTACACTTAATGAAAGAGTAGTTTCCCCCTCGGTTTTTGGTGTGATGATAAATGATAATTCATCATGAACGGCCATTATGCTAAGTTTCATAATTAACGAAATTAACTGAAATAAATAAAAAGTTCGGAACCCAATTATATGGATCTATCAATATTTATTATGCAAATATTTTGAACTTTATGGTATATGTATAGTTTAGAATGAAATGCAGTATATTCATGTTAATCAGCTAAGTATTGTTGTAGTAACAATAATCAGATAATTATTTTGCAAATATCGATATACATAATTTTACAACACTCTCATTTTTCAAGGTTATTTTCAGTTTATTGTTTTCATCACAACACAAAAATTCCAATGTTCATTACAATCCTAACTTTGTAATAATCATCATAAATTGATTGTAATATTAATGCCTGTCATTATTCTACCGTATTACTGTCACAAATAGTACCAGAAAGTTTTGTAAAAACTGCTATTTTTCTGGTAAGTAGTATCTACTATACATTTTTATCTGTACGTCTGATGCTATTAACCTCGAAAAAATAAAAAATGCATATCGCTACTCCAAAATAGAAAAAAGTTGGGACATTTTAGTTATTGTCATATATTTGCCTAAATAATCATCTGTTTCATCACGTTTATTTACATCAATTATCCGAATAACCGGTTATCAAAAACAGCATAATTTGAGAATTATCGTCATTCAAATAAAACAGACACAATACCACTCGTTTTTTATAGAAAAACCAATTCATAAATAATTAAAATAGTTTATACATAAAAGCGAGTTCCGAGTTCAAACATATGAAATTTAAATAAATACGCGCTCCGGGGAGTTGAAATAATTTCCGTTAAATACGTCGGCAGATAATAAATATTGAATAATTATACACACGTTGAACGAATATGTTACATTAAGTCGACTCATTTGAAAAAAAGAAAATACCTCATGCGTATAATAGATAGCAAATTAGCATAGGTACTCTAAGTACTTGCATAAAAATGGTTTACGACGGAAGTGTTTTAACTTAACTGATAAACTTCAGCTAATTTAAATATATTTCGCTGACAATATATCTCCTTGCTTAACAACCAATCAGTGGATTTCAAATTTTGAAATTCAGCCAATAGAATCGGAACTACAGTGAAAATATAGCTTGTCGCTGTATTTTCACGGTGATAAACCTGCTTAGTTTTTGTTTTACTATCTGTCAAGTGAAAATAATGATTTAAATTATAAACGTCAAATTTATGTGATTTGACTAGTTATCTTTATTTTTCAATATGAGCGATCGTTGGGGACAAATGTCCATTGGTATCATAGATGAGGCCGTGGAAAAGAGTATTCCGTTGAATACGGCTAGAAGTAAAGCATCAATTACCAGGTGACACGATTTTTCTTTATTTCAAATCGATATATTGTCGTCCTAAATATAATTCGTGGTATGATTAAAAACCTATAATTTTTTGGAATATTAATGAATTGCAATCCCAAAGCTGAAAATACAACGAGTCCGCAGGTAAAATGAATTTACACACATTGAACGCCGAAACCGTAGAACATATCACTTATTATATTACCCCTGAAAATAATCCAGAAAGCCTTTTTTGTGAAATTACTAGTGTACACTGAATCCATTGCGTGACAAATCTAAATTTTTCAAGCAAAAAATCAGCAAATACGTAAACCAGACACAATAGTTTCATTAGATATAACTGGGTAGGTGAAAAACTTTCAGTCTAGCTTTTCAGTCTAACCACCAAAATAATCTTTATTGTTGTCCAGAGACGCACAGACATATGTTTCGAAGAATGAATCCTTCATCTTCAGTAAACGAGAGGGGTAGGTTACATAGAGATCATTTAAAGGTAAAAAAGTTGAAATAAATTGAAAATAAATTGTTACAAAAATTATTACAATTATTATTATCAGGTCAGGTGGCACTGAATGCGACCAGGTCGTAAGTAGGACCTGATGAAATTTTTGTAATAATTTTTTTCCAATTTGTTTGTTTGTTTCGAAATCGGAAACGTTGTCACCAGATTTGTATTTTCAAAAATTAGTCAGATCAACCATACAATAAAATTATCAAACCATCACGCTTACAGAAAGCAGCGATGTGTCATCTCTGCGGTTTTTAGAATATAATCCAAACATCGGTTAGCAAAGAAACGTGACTGATTTGCTCCAGACTGATACGAGTTGGTTCTCATAAAGTTCTCATTAGCCTTTCGTGTTCAGTATTTCAACTTCACTAACTTCAATCACCTGCAGCAGTTATCGAACGGTCTTTTGTGTCCGGAACAATGAGGTGTCGTTCCAGAAAAAGAAGCAATTATTCGAGGAGAAATTATAGTCCAAGAAAATTATGTAGAAAAGTTGGTGGGATTATTTACATTTTTTTTTTCTACACATAACAAAGTTTGTCTTACTTCTCATGGGAATATATATCTACAGAAACTAACCTACATATGGACATTCATCGGGACGATATCCTATACAGGGTGGTTCTCTAAACAGTAGTCATAAAGTTTTCTACCTGTCTGTGTCAACCGTTGTAATGTGATTGAAGAAATCTGATTACAGGTAACACAAGTGATTTACAGTATGATTGCAGTATTACAGCGGTTTCTCTTATAGCAGTCACTACACAGTTTACTGGAGACACCCCCACACTGGCACATACAACGAGTACAATGACTCCCTTGTCATACCAGTATCGTCCAAATCCATGGTGAGTGTAGAGGCATATGTCCTCTTCTACCAGTTGGAGTGTAAAGTGTAACTTTGATGCGTTATATCATTTCATTTATTTTTCTATTTCTTCAATATAATTGTATATCAGTTTAAATATATCAATTATGTTTTTACTTCAAAAGAAGGGATTCTCCCCGTTGAGAAAGAGGGCAGAAATAGCTATTTGTATTACAAGGAAAGAAAGTGCCACTTTTTCTCCCGCAGGATGTAGTTGCCCGACGCGAAGAGGAGGTCGGTAAACATCCAAGGGAGAAAAAGGCATTCAACTCCCATGTTATACATATTTTTCCTCCTACCCACTTAAGAAACATTTTTTGTAATTTTGAAACGCATCTCTACTGCTTTTGTTTAAAACGGACCTATACTTGCATGACGGAAAGTATACAAAATTAATTCATGGTAAGCGACGCTGACCTGTAAACTGGTACCGGGTTGGGTTCGATCGCGGCAATCCATAATTTTTTTTTTTTTTAGCAAGTTATTTTCCATTTTTTTCTTCTGTTAAAGATATAAATTATGGGATATTTGGAGAGCTCATCCATTTGGTATTTAGATTCAGTGTTAATTTTCTCATTGGCAATATTATGGGCCTATATTTTGAATAAATTGTCAATCGTTTTTTCCTACCTATGGAGGAAAAGTATGAGTTTCCTCCCTAATTTGAGGGAGGAAAGTGTGTACTTTCTATAGGGGTAAGAGGAAAACATATTTGATGAATTTACACCCTTATTTACCAAAACTCATCTCTGATTAAAACCTCGTGAACTGAACTCTCGGTAATTATAACTCTAGCAAATTATCCATCGAAACTATCTATTGTCATTCTCAAAGAGCTATTTATGACAACCGTTAAAGATTCTCTATAGAGAAATGCCATATTAGTTCCACTAAACTATCTAATTTTCCCGGACTAATGAACGAAACCTTTTGATGCGATTGATCGGTGTATAATATGACTGTTTTCTGAAACCTTTGATAGGACTTATCGGTGTATTGACAAAGGTGCAAGCGACTGGGGTCTAATTTATTTTTCGTCGGAGTTTAGCAGACCTTCGCAGTAAATTACTTTGCAAGTATTGAGAATATAAAAGCAAGCACTTACTTTCCGAGTGGAAAGGTTTGTTCAAAAATTCTATAGTCGATAACGGTAACTGAAACTCGCATGAAATATAGCCATTTTCCTTTTATTTCATAATGTTATACTTACTCTGATATAGGTATAATTATAATTGAAAACACATTTCAAGTTGCTACTGCACAATCGACCAAATTGCTTCCGCATGGCGGCGCTGATGTAGTTGGAGTGTTTCGTTTTTGACAGCCTGTGCTTTTCATATGACGGTTATTGTGTTTTGTACTGTTTTGCATAATTTTCGTTGGATTTGAGACTTTTTTTGCGAAATGAGTGATAAATATGGTAGTTGGACTGTAAAACAATAATTGGAAAACGAGTTGATGAATAGGAATAAGAAGGTTATTGGGAAAAATCAGACAATAGAAAGGTGAGCTGTTCATAATTTCAAATGGTTCCTGTTTCTAGTCAATAATAATGATTCTGTTAGCTGTAGCTGTATGTAATTTGCCAAATTTTCGTTGAGGGTTATTTTTTTACTGAAACGTTGAAAAAAAAATATGGAAATGGGAAAAATGTAATTTTGTATGTTTTTTTCCACGTCATATTTTATCAATCTATTTTAAACATAGAAAGAAGTGTTAATTAATTTTCCTTAGTTTCATGTTTTTGTAAAATTTCAGTAAATAATAATCAGCAAAAATTTTGCAAATTCCCTTTTGTGCCTCAAACTAATACTATCTATGACTAAATACATTGTAAAGATTCAAAAAATTTGTTGAATGTACAGAAGTCAGTGACTATGTATGTTTCATATTGGTGTTTTTACAAGAAATCATTATTTACAAAAAAAATTATTTTTCTGCAACTGTCAAAAAAAGTGTACTGGTTTGTGTGATTTCATTATTGAACGGAAAAGCGTAAAAGAAAGTGCTTTTTTAACGGCTATTGCTAGACGACCGACAGTTTCATGCAACAACAGTGACAGATCCGAATAATAACGAAATCCTGTCAAAAAGCCAGTTCTCATTTTCTTTGAAAACAAATTACCTATAAATATCTGATATACCAATGTTTCACGAATAATATTCTTAGCATTCTTAGTATTAAATAAGTATTATCAAAATTCCAAACAATCACGGCGAATTTATTCACAATAATAGCAATTGGACCTAATCCACAATAGGTAATCGAAGGTAGCTGTGGCTGTTTGGCCGTCAGAAACTAGTTGACATCAATTAATGAACTTTGTGAAATTAGGCATCCAGATAACGAATTCTTGATAACTATGAATTTAGTTTAAGTAGAAATGAAAAGTGATGAAGATTGAACGGAGAAAATCGTGGATAGTGCAAATATGAGATTTCCTTGACAAAGTGCAAAGAAAGAAAAAGGTATTCGTAGCTTCACGAGTATTGTTTGATTATTTTGAAGACAAATCTAAGAAAACTTCCGATGAACTATAGTTATTCGAAAGTCAAGTCAACATCAATAATAATAATAATATTGACTTCGATAAATATGTTATTTTAATATTCGCTTCAAATTTTCCATTTTGCGGGATAGTGTGAATAGAAAGGTATTTCGACTCTGTCGAAATTATTCGTTTCATTTGTTTGAAACTCAACTCTCCGGCATACTCTTCGAACTTTGTTGGAATTATGAATCAATAAATATGCCAAATTCATTTCATATTCCAAAAAAATCTGAATTGGTTGTGTTTTTTGACAGTTGTAGAAAAAATACTATTTCCTTAGTGTTGAAAGTTACTGAGATTTATTATTCCATAATCACCATTTTGTTAAATACTGACTTTTTGACTAACTGACGATATAGTATATTTGTACACATCTGTGATGAACAATATGCATGTAACGTTTTTTTTTTTGACGCAACAAATATGTTATAGTAAAGAAGTTCAAGTTTTAAAATATATTTTAATTTTTTTGTAGGTATTGTATCTTTATTTCCGTTTATTTTATTTTTGACTTGTCACAAATATGCATCTGTCTGTAGTAGGGTGGAGCGAAAATATCAACTTTCGAAATATTAAACTCCTATATGCGGGAAAGTGGCGTAGTAACACATTTATAATCCCTTCAGAATTTGAACGTAATCGCTTGTTGTTTACCGGTGCCCCCACCACGTCAAAGTCAGCGCTCTTGGGCGCGGTCATCAAAGGCTCATCTAGGAATCATTTGGTCAGTTCTACGGCAGGTTTGAGCTTGTACGTACGTGTTTTGTAAGTTAGCTTACTATCAGTTGTGAAGAATCATATTCGACAATATCAAACATAATATTTTGTGAGTTGTGTGAGTAGTAGTAATATGCCAAAAACGAGAAAAGACGTTGAGTGTCCTGTGTTTGGAGCACCATCCAAATTTAAAGACAATGTTCTGCCGACATACGCAGAAGTTATGAAAAACTACCTGTTTATACGGCAGTCTTTATTGGACGTTTCGCAAAGTAAAGCAGAGCCTACATTGACACATATTTCAACAATTTTACTTGCTGAAATCAAAGGAATATGGGCGAAATCCTCCATACCAATCATATCGGATCAACAAATCATACATTTGATTAAGAACTATCATGAGAAAGTCCGAAAGATAAAAAAGCCTATAAAGTCGAGGAAAAGCGAAGTGCTCTTGACTAAAATAGCCGAGTTTAGACAAGCTGCGGAAGGTAGGCTCTTTGACATTTCAGCTTGTAAATGTGTTGATATTTTTTCATGCCAGTGCAAATCAAAAGTACCCTTTAGGGAGAGAGAGTTTTTAACAGATCAAAGAACTAGCAGAAAAATGGTTATTGGATCGGTTGATGTTATTACAACAAGAAAAATTAAACGATCACTTGAAAGAAATCGAACCGAAACAGTAACGAAGCCTAGTATTATCACGACAGAAACTGTGATTTCTGGACCAGAGACATTTTCAATGCCAGAAGAAGATAACAACCCAGACGATCTTAATGAAACCAGAGATGATCCAGATTTTGTTGAAGTTGATAATGTCAGAACCTTTCAGGCAATTCCAAGCACTTCGCAGATGAGATTAACTTTACCAAGTTTAGCCCAAGCCTGTGATCGTACGGGGGTTTCAGACAGGTCAGCTGCGATAATTGCCAACGCCGTCCTAAAAGATGTTGGACTGATTTCAAAAGAAGAAAAAAGTAAAATAATCGATCGAAGCAAAATCAGACGAGAACGTAAGCGAGCACGAAAAACAATGAAAGAACAACACAATGTTGATAATATCCCCTTTCATGCTATATATTTCGACGGCAGGAAGGATAAGACTCTAGTTCAAACGAAAGAAGGAGACACTTTCCATCGAAAAACAATTGTCGAAGAGCACATTGCACTTATTTCAGAACCAGGTTCAAAATATTTTGGCCATTTTGAAGTTTCCTCAGGTACAGCTAAAAACATTACCACAAAAATGCTTCATTTTCTCCAAAAACAAATGGACGTGTCTGACCTAGTCGCAATAGGATGTGATGGAACAGCTGTCAATACGGGAATTCACAATGGCATTATTCGTAATCTAGAAGTGGAAACCGGAAAATCCTTACAGTGGATAATTTGTCTGCTGCACGGTAACGAATTACCACTCCGCCACCTTATTAAAGAAGTGGATGGAGAAACAACTGGGCCAACTGGATATAGTGGAGTGATTGGCAAGCAGTTACAATCTTGCGAAGAACTACCAATTGTTTCATTTGAAAAGATTGACGTAATAGTTCCAGAAGTGGATCCTAAGATTTTAAGCACCGATCAGAAATATCTCTTGGAGATAAGTATTGCAATATCAAATGGCGTTATTTCAAGAAGTTTGGCTAAGAAGCAACCTGGAAAGTTGGCACATTCGAGATGGCTGACAACTGCCAACAGGATTCTGCGCTTATACGTTGGAACAATGAATCCATCTGAAGAACTGAAAATTTTAACAACCTATATATTGAAAGTGTATGTAACAACCTGGTTCTCCATCAAGCTAAAACCAGACATGAAGTACGGTTCGCTGCATTTAGTTAATTTGATTCAGAGATCTCGATACCTACCCCCACGTTTGAGGAAGATCGTTGACAAAATCATTCAGGTTAATGGCTATTTCGCACACCCAGAAAACATCATTTTATGTATGCTTGGAGATAAACGTTCGCATATTAGGGAACTAGGCTTGCGACGAATTTTGAAATGTAGAACAGACCAACCAGCCAATGTAAGAAAATTCAAAGTACCCAAAATTAATTTCGGAGCTACAGATTACACCGAACTGATTAATTGGCAAGTGGAAGATGTAACAGAGCCTCCAATTACACGAAAATTTTCTACAGAAGATCTGAGGAAAATGATTGCTGAAATCCCTGAGGAAATCGATATTTTCAAAGTACCATGTCACACCCAAGCTGTCGAACGTTGCGTAAAACTTGTAACGGAAGCGTCTTCAGCCGTTTGTGGTTCCGATGCACGAGATGGTTTCATTAGGAATCGTATAGCTGGGCGTCAGATATTACCCAAATTTGAGAGTAAGAGAGACTATTTCAAGGCCGACCAATGAATTTTCAACTCAAGGAAGTGGGTGGGCGGGTGGAGCTCGACTTGCAACCACCTCCTCGTGGTGAGCTCTGGGTTGTTTCACCAAAAACAAGCGAAGAGCTGCAACTTCAGAAATTTTTTAAATAACGTTAATATCTGAAATTTTGAGTGTCTAGGGGCACCGGAAAATATTGACCTAGGAACTTCAGCTTTTGCAAGGTGAATATGCACTACAGTGTGCCACTTTTCTCGATATAGGGTCCATCAATTTCGCAAAAAAAAAAATTTGCCCATGTTTCACTCCACCCTAGTCTGTAGTCCTTCTTGGTTGAATTTATATGAATATGTTTGTGACGAATAAATTGATTTACTGATTGATTGATATCAAATTCAATGAATCTTAAGAAAAATCCAGTTAATACCGAATTGACATATCTTCGATAATAAAATTGCCCAATGCTAATCTCTTCACACAGTATGAACTACTCTACAAATAATCTTGATGACAAAAGAGCATTCATTACCATCGTCTTAAAAAAGATCCATTGCAAAAACTCCTCGTCCCGCACAATAGAAATTTCATGAAAAAACTTCTTGACAGCCTAAGTTTTTTATCGCACTATATAATATGTCTTTCAACAAAATTAATTAGGAAAGTAACATAATCATCTGGGCACTTTGAATGTGCGGTATGAAGAATATAGCGGATGGAAGCCTGCATTATTTATGAGATATTTCATTGGAGTAGTCATGGGTGAGAAAGGAAGCGGCGAGAAGATTTTGATAAGTTCTAGTAACGCCTAGAGGCTATTAAAACATCACAAGCGATTCAGTGCAACATTCCTTCGGTGGTGAAATATTAATCGTCACTGAAGTCACCAAAGTAGCTTTGTATAATATTTCCTCTTACTTTTTAAATTTTATATTTTCAGGGGTGGTATGTTTATTACCGATAATTTTTTGGAATATTAATGAATTGCAATCCCAAAGCTGAAAATACAACGAGTCCGCAGAACGAGTTGTATTTTCTTGCATTGGGATTGCCAATGAATTGATATTCCAAAATATTATAGGTTTTTAATCATACCACGAATTATATTTAGGACGACAATATATCGATTTGAAATAAAGAAAAATCGTGTCACCTGGTAATTGATGCTTTACTTCTAGCCGTATTCAACGGAATACTCTTTTCCACGGCCTGATCTATGATACCAATGGACATTATTTGTCCCCAACGATCGCTCATATTGATAAATAAACATGACTAGTCAAACACATAAATTTGACGTTTATAATTTAAATCATTATTTTCACTTGACAGATAGTAAAACAAAAACTAAGCAGGTTTATCACCGTGAAAATACAGCGACAAGCTATATTTTCACTGTAGTTCCGATTCTATTGGCTGAATTTCAAAATTTGAAATCCACTGATTGGTTGTTAAGCAAGGAAATATATTGTCTGGGGTAATGGAATAAATGGTATGATTATTATCGATAATTTTTTGAAATATTAATGAATTGCAATCCCAAAGCTGAAAATACAACGAGTCCGCAGGGCGAGTTGTATTTTCTTGCATTGGGATTGCCAATGAATTGATATTCCAAAAAATTATAGGTTTTTAATCATACCACGAATTATATTTAGGACAATATATCGATTTGAAATAAAGAAAAATCGTGTTACCTGGTAATTGATGCTTTACTTCTAGCCGTATTCAACGGAATACTCTTTTCCACGGCCTCATCTATGATACCAATGGACATTTGTCCCGAACGATCGCTCATATTGATAAATAAAGATAACTAGTCAAAACACATAAATTTGACGTTTATAATTAAATTATTTTCACTTGACAGATAGTAAAATAAAAACTAAGCAGACTTATTACCGTGAAAATACAGCGACAAGCTATATTTTCACTTTTGTTCCGATTCTATTGGCTGAATTTCAAAATTTGAAATCCACTGATTGGTTGTTAAGCAAGGAAATATATTGTCATCTGAATAACAAGGAATACATTACAAACTGCCCCTCTGACCAAATTAACACAACAGTTTTGGAAGATGTTGACAAACTAATAAGAATTGCTGTGAAAGAGATAATGAATCTACCAGGTGATACCTAACCTAACCTAACCTAACCTAACCTAACCTAACCTAACCTAACCTAACCCTTTTTAACACGCTTTTATTAGCTTCACCTATATGTATGTATGTATCTATCTATCTATTTATCTATCTACCTATCTATCTATCTATCTATCTATCTACCTATCTATCTATCTATCTACCTATCTATCTATCTATCTATTTGAAATTTGGTGGGTGGTCATAGTTCCGGTGACAATGCAATATTGCATTTTTCTTATAGAAAAACCAAATGGCGGTTCCAAGATGGCGGACGTCATTTGTGATAATGATCCAATTGGATTCAAAATTGGTATGTAAAAGTTTTCGAGGTCAGAGATTATGAGTTTTTTAGCAAAATTTATAAATTCAAGATGGCGTCTCCAAGATGGCGAACAAGATTTGTGATTATGGTAAGATTTCGATTGTTAGTGGAAAAATAAAACAATAGTTAAAAAACTAAAGAATACGCTTTACTTCCAACAAGAACTAAAAAGTAAACAATAATTGACAATTCTTGACATGACTTGTTTGGGTATTTTACCTTTCTCAATCTGAAAATGAACAAATGTTAATGAAAAGAAATATATACAAGTGTATAGAAGGGCAAATTAATTAATTTGCTCTATAAGTTACTGCGTTTACAAGACTGCTGTAACATGAATACCTCCCAAGAGGTTATCTTGAACGATGAAAATAGCGACTAAAGTTCGTCTTTCAGCCGCAGATGATTCCACAAAAGATTTTATGAATATCCTATTCATATTTTCGAACAAAAATCAAAAAACAATATTTACATTCGAAGAAACCCAATCATCCTTCGTGAAGCAAGAGAAATTCGAAATCTCCACAATAACTTCAACTGAAGTAATATTACGAATAATCACGGCAATGTCGATATACACTTCTCTCCAAAAATTCCTACGAAAGTTTAACCCTTGGCGGTAGGGATCGACCGATATGGAAATTTTAGCCGATACCGATAATCTGCCGATACCGATAATCGGCCGATACCGATATGCCGATATATCGGCCAATCGGCCGTTCGTTTCTTTCCATCGTGGTTCGTATTGTCTTGCTTGGAAACTTCTCCGTATCGTCGTCACTCGTTTCTGCAGGTCCTAACTTGCATTTATCTTCCATCTGTTATTGTAGTTGTGTTACAAGTATAGAATAGAGTAGATGCCAAATTGTTTAACTGTTCTTAAAGGATATTATAGTGCCCTATATGGCAATATTTTCAAAAATTATTGAAGAACGATAGGAAAAACGAAAGTGCAATTTGCCGAATCTGCCAAAAATCTGTTTTATTGGGTGGCAAAACAAAAACGGCCAACACAAGGTAGTATAATAGTACATTCAGTAATCCAAAAATCATTTAACTTCACAGTGCATTTTGAGATGCGACAGATACACCAGTTGTAACTCATACTTGTTTAACGGACTGTACTGATTCCTTCTACTACCACTCCTCGATACGCATGGCGATTTCACATTCAGAGCTAGATTTGCCAAGCTGTAGGTATCTAGCAAAAACTTGGAAACATAAAATATACGTTTTTCAATTATTTTTCGAATTTAAATTTTTTTTCCAAGAAAAAAATATATCGGTCTATCGGCTTTTGCTATCGGCCGATACGATAATCGACCAATAAGGCCGATATAACCGATAGGCCGATATAAATATCGGTATCGGTCGATCACTACTTTGCGGTCCAATTATATTGTCATAACCAAGGAAAAAATAAGAAAGGATATACCTACAAACATACGTGCAGTTCTCCATATTCCAATTGAACTACAAAAAAAAATGAAGCTCTAAAAAACCCAGCTCTCCACATCTGCAGTGTTTCGGTTTTGGTGCTAGGAGCAACAATGTCGCCGATTCGTAGATTGCATTCAGAACTCGCCCAAAGGCACCAAAGAAAGAAAAACAAGGAATAACAATCGACCCCGGTATATCCGCAATTTCTTTTATTTGTTCCCGCTATATTGAACCCGCGATCAGCGGGACAAATTCCAACCGACAAGGCCGTTGTGCCTGTTCTTCTTCGGCGTATCAATCATCAGCCCCTATAGATGCACGCTGCACGCGGCGGCATTAACATTTTAGGCCAAGCAATAGAGATATTAGGCCATATTTATAAAAATGAAGCATTTACTTGCAAGTAAAAGGTAGAAGCAAAAGGTAGAAGTGAAAGGTTTTGCTTTAATTTGTATTCATAATCTCTACTTTTTCCTTACAAGGAAATGCTTCGGATAAATAAAGTAAATGGTATAGCGATTTGAACCGGTGGAGAAGTGCAATCGGCTGCTCCTTGAGTGCCTACCACACCACATTCTGTTCCTCAAATCTAAATAACGTTTTAAAATCTGATTCACTTGGCGTACGTCTTGTTTATAGTATTTTCTTGTACGTAAATGCACCATATCTGCCATAACAAAGAGTGCACTGGAATCATACAACCAAAGTTCACTTCTTATATTAGCCGCTCCAGGCGAAAAAACACAAATTTCACGTTACAAGCTGTGTGATAGCTGGGCCACTACTAAAAAGAGCGCGAAAAGATGTGGACCTAGATTCCTTTTTGTAGAAGCAAATCCGTCAGTTTTGGAGCAAATGGTTCTTTTTATAGATATTATGAAGAACGTAAAACCTTTTCTTCTAAGGCAAATCCCTCGAATCAAAACCTTTTCCTTCACTTCTCTTTATGAATATACCTTGAAGGAATTGCTTTTATTTTTGAAAGTAAAAGGTAAGGCTTCTTTTTATAAATACGGCCTATTGTCCTTGACAAAAAGACTACCTGGAAGTCGCCTGTGCCATCCCGTGCAGGACAGTCCGTGGTTTATTCCCACCATGTCCTCTACTCGAAAATGCATTTTCTTTTTAATTTTTTGTAAACAATAAACAACAAAAAATCGCATTTTTCTCAGTTTCTTTTAATGGAAAATGGAACCTATTGAAGCAGTGTTAGCGGCGCAAGGGGATGAACTGTAGAAAATTGAATTCCGAAGAGAATGACGGGTAAACGATCCGATCGGATGATTAGAACCGGAGAAAAGCGGGAAAAACCGGAGAATTGTTTTTTATTTTTTAATTCATAACTCTGCCATTTTTCAATATTAGGAGCTGAAACTTTGCACGATAGTAGTTGTTGACGTGCACTTTATGTGTGCAAAACCTGGATTCAGTGGGATTAATAGTTTTCGCACAATCCTCATTCCAATTTTTTTTTGGAAATATTTTCGCAGAGAGCTGGATGCGAGGGGAAACTACTCTTTCATTAGGTGTACATCATAACATTTTCAGTAATTCATTATTAATTTTAATTAAATTCATTATTCGAAATGTCGAAAACTCGCCTGAAATTATTTTTGCGCAAAAAAAAACATTTAAAAACTGATTCAGAGCTGACCAACTTGAGAACGGTTAGAGATAGACGAATTCTGCGAACTCCAATAGATTCAGATTAGACGAATTAGTATATACTGAGAATTTGAACGAAAAAAATCTACGGACAAAAAAGTCGAGTAAGTCATGATAGATCATTTTTTGTACTTCTTTATTTTTCACTTTTCGAATTTAAAATTTTTGTCCCCGAACGTATTTTGACGTGCTGATTCCGAATCTTCGAACAAAAATATCGAAAACTAATCAGAAATTTTGGCAACAAAAAAAAACGATATGAAAACTGATTCAGAGTTCACCAACTCGAGAACGTTTAGAGAAAGACGAATTCTGCTAACGCCAATCGATTCAGAATTGCTGAATTAGTATAGATTGGGAATTTGAACGAAAAAAATCGACGGACAAAAAAGGCAAGTATATCATGATAAATAATTTATGAACTCTTTAAATTTTTATTTTACAAATTTAAAATTTTTATCCCCGAACGTATTTCAACGTGCTGATTCCGAATCTTTGAACGAAAATGTCGAAAACTCATCAGAAATATTTTTCGCGCCAAAAAAAACTGATTCAAAGCTGACCAACTCGAGAACAGTTAGAGTTAGACGAATTCTGCGAACTCCAATCGATTCAGAATGCCCAAATTAGTACATACTGGGAATTTGAATGAAAAAAATCGACGGGCAAAAAAGTCGAATATCATGATAGATAATTTTTTGAACTTTTTTATTTTTCATTTTTGAAATTTCAAAATTTTGTTCCGGATGAATGTCGACGTGCTGATTCCGAATCTTTGAACGAAAATGTCAAAAACTCATCAGAAATATTTTTGGCGGCAAAAAAAACATTTAAAAACTGATTTAGAGCTTACCAACTCGTGAAAGGTTAGAGATAGGCAAATTCTGCTAACGCCAATCGATTCAAAATGGCTGAATTAG
The DNA here is from genome assembly GCA_958298965.1 of Chrysolina haemoptera. Taxonomy (NCBI): domain Eukaryota; kingdom Metazoa; phylum Arthropoda; class Insecta; order Coleoptera; family Chrysomelidae; genus Chrysolina; species Chrysolina haemoptera. The sequence goes on from OY282598.1 coordinate 26,990,882, forward strand.
TATGTATTGGATATGTATTTGCAAATTATTTCATGACAAGGTACTAAAATGAACCTTTCTCCTGTTCTCCATAAATATGTAACCATCCAATCTTCTTCAATTTCTTTGATACTCGTTGTCGCCTACTTAGACCAAAAATCATATATGGGCATGAGTTTCGAACTTTCTGGATCTTATTTTTATACATAAGAGTTAAATTATGTTCATACAACGTATCCGCGTAATTGAATGGTAATTACCTTTCATTACCCCCTAAAACTTTTTCATTATTTTTCATTAGAGATAATGACTTCACTCATTTCATTAGGTGTTCAAAAAATGACTAGTTATTTCCCCTTCGGCTGGATGCGTGTGAGGTCGTCCGATTGAAATTTAAAAAATAGATTTGGAAAGTAGACGTGAACAGTAACAAAATTTCTATTCTGATTTTTCCATTAAACGCGTTCGAGTGTGTTAAAAACTAGTGAGAACATGAGGGAAAAAATGCCGACCGCGCGTGAGCGGTCGAGTGGTGGGGGACTGTGAGAATCGTGGAGAAACGTATAGGCGCGCGCTGCGGACGCCAACGGTCCTCACCAACCGCCGAGAGCTCGTAGCTTCAAGCGTTATAGCTGTGCGCGTCGTTTTTGGTACACAAATTCATAGCGTCCGCTACAGTTTCATGTAAAATTTACAATTTTTAAAGCTTAAAAATTTATATATCTGTGTAAGATTTTGTAATACATATTACCAGTGTCATGGAGACGACCGACGAGTCGAATACAACAGAAGCATCAACATCTGCCGCTGTTGGGTAAATATAATTTCAAGATTTCTCATTCGAAAATACATGCTTATTTATAAGAGTTCTATTTTTCATGAATGTGTTTTTATTGAGTCATGATAAAAGCAGTATAGTATAGCACATTCCCCCCCCCCACTTGACCGCTCACATGCGGTCGGCCGCTTTCCCTCATGTTATCATTAGTTTTTAACACACTTAAACGCGTTTATCGAAACGAGACGACCAACGAGTCGAATACAACAGAAGCATCAACATCTGCCGCTGTTGGGTAAATATAATTTCAAGATTTCTCATTCGAAAATACATGCTTATTTATAAGAGTTCTATTTTTCATGAATGTGTTTTTATTGAGGCATGATAAAAGCAGTATAGTATAGCACATTCCCCCCCCACTTGACCGCTCACATGCGGTCGGCCGCTTTCCCTCATGTTCTCATTAGTTTTTAACACACTTAAACGCGTTTATCAAAACGAGACCACCAACGAGTCGAATACAACAGAAGCATCAACATCTGTCGCTGTTGGGTAAATATAATTTCAAGATTTCTCATTCGAAAATACATGCTTATTTAAGTATAAGAGTTCTATTTTTCATGAATGTGTTTTTATTGAGGCATGATAAAAGCAGTATAGTATAGCACATTCCCCCCCCCCACTTGACCGCCTACATGCGGTCGGCCGCTTTCCCTCATGTTCTCATTAGTTTTTAACACACTTAAACGCGTTTATCGAAACGAGACGACCAACGAGTCGAATACAACAGAAGCATCAACATCTGTCGCTGTTGGGTAAATATAATTTCAAGATTTCTCATTCGAAAATACATGCTTATTTAAGTATAAGAGTTCTATTTTTCATGAATGTGTTTTTATTGAGGCATGATAAAAGCAGTATAGTATAGCACATTCCCCCCCCCCCCCCACTTGACCGCTCACATGCGGTCGGCCGCTTTCCCTCATGTTCTCATTAGTTTTTAACACACTTAAACGCCTTTTATCGAAACGAGACGACCGACGAGTCGAATACAACAGAAGCATCAACATCTGCCGCTGTTGGGTAAATATAATTTCAAGATTTCTCATTCGAAAATACATGCTTATTCATAAGAGTTCTATTTTTCATGAATGTGTTTTTATTGAGGCATGATAAAAGCAGTATAGTATAGCACATTCCCCCCCCCCCCCCCCACTTGACCGCTCACATGCGGTCGGCCGCTTTCCCTCATGTTATCATTAGTTTTTAACACACTTAAACGCGTTTATCGAAACGAGACGACCAACGAGTCGAATACAACAGAAGCATCAACATCTGCCGCTGTTGGGTAAATATAATTTCAAGATTTCTCATTCGAAAATACATGCTTATTTATAAGAGTTCTATTTTTCATGAATGTGTTTTTATTGAGGCATGATAAAAGCAGTATAGTATAGCACATTCCCCCCCCCCCTCCACTTGACCGCCTACATGCGGTCGGCCGCTTTCCTCATGTTCTCATTAGTTTTTAACACACTTAAACGCGTTTATCGGAACGAGACGACCGACGAGTCGAATACAACAGAAGCATCAACATCTGCCGCTGTTGGGTAAATATAATTTCAAGATTTCTTATTCGAAAATACATGCTTATTTATAAGAGTTCTATTTTTCATGAATGTGTTTTTATTGAGGCATGATAAAAGCAGTATAGTATAGCACATTCCCCCCCCCCCCACTTGACCGCTCACATGCGGTCGGCCGCTTTTCCTCATGTTCTCATTAGTTTTTAACACACTTAAACGAAATATCAGAATAGAAGTTTTGTTACTGTTCACGTCCACTTTCCAAATCTATTTTTTAAATTTCAATCGGACGACCTTAAACGCATTCAGCTCTCCGCGAAAACATTTCCAAAAAAAATTCAAATGAGGATTGTGCGAAAACTATTAATCCGACTCAATCCAGGTTTTGCACACATAAAGTCCACGTCAATGGCTACTATCGTGCAAAAAATGGCAGAGTTGTGAATTTAAAAAAAAAAACAAAATTTTCCGGTTTATCCCGGTTTTCTCCGGTTCTAATTATCCGATCGGATCGTTTACCCGTCATTCTATTCATAATTCAATTCTCTACAGTTCATCCCTTTGCACCGTTAAAACTGCCTCAATATTTTCCATTTTACAATAAACAAACTAAAACAAAATTTTTTGTTGTTTATTGTTTATAACAAATAAAAATAATGGCATTTTCGAGTAGAGGACATGGTGGGAATAAACCACGGACTCTTTTGCACGGGATGGCACAGGCGGCTCCAGATAGTTTTTTTGTCCAAAAAGCAATCATTTGTGGCTCTATTGCTTGGCCTATTTCTCGACAATCCGGTTATCGCGGCGGCTATGAATGGCCCGTCGGATGGCCGCGATGCCTTTACCGTTTATGCAATAATTAACCTGCTGGGCGATGCGAATATTTCACTAGACTGGCCAGGAGATTATTGTATTTGACAGAAAAAATCCCACGTATTTTTTTTCCAGTAACTGATGGTATTACGAGTGAGTTGTTTATAAAACCCAACCCAAGTCAAATGAAGAAGGCACAGAATGTACAATTGTGGGCTCCGTGTATGTCCCGTGTGCACATGTATCAATATTATACTATACTACAGTGCGCAAGTCTGTTAAAAACTATAGTTGGTCATTACCAATAATATGAATAAAACGACCTTAGTGTGCAAATCCGTTGAAAACTATAATTGGTCAGCACCAATAATATGAATAATACGACCTTAGTGCGCGAATCCATTTAAAACTATAATTGGTCACCACCAATAATGTGAATAACACGACTATATTGCTCAAATCCATTGAAAACTATAATTGGTCACCACCAATAATATGAATAATATGACCTTAGTGCGCGAATCCATTTAAAACTATAGCTGGTCACCACCAATAATATGAATTATACGACCTTAGTGCGCAAATCCGTTAAAAACTATAATTGGTCACCACCAATAATATGAATAATACGATTATATTGCGCAAATCCGTTGAAAACTCTAATTAGTCACCACCAATAATATGGATAATACGACCTTAGTGCGCGAATCCATTTAAAACTATAATTGGTCACCACCAATAATATGAATAATACGACCTTAGTGCGCAAATCCGTTGAAAACTATAATTGGTCACCACCAATATTATGAATAATACGACTATATTGCACAAATGCGTTGAAAACTATAATTATTCGCCACCAATAATATGAATAATACGACCTTAGTGCGCGAATCCATTTAAAACTATAATTGGTCACCACCAATAATATGAATAATACGACCTTAGTGCGCGAATCCATTTAAAACTATAATTGGTCACCACCAATAATATGAAAAACACGACTATATTGCGCAAATCCGTTGAAAACTATAATTAGTCACCACCAATAATATGAATAATACGACCTTAGTGCGCAAATCCGTTAAAAACTATAATTGGTCACCACCAATAATATGAATAATACGACTATATTGCGCAAATCTGTTGAAAACTATAATTAGTCACCACCAATAATATGAATAATACGACCTTAGTGCGCGAATCCATTTAAAACTATAGTCACCACCAATAATATGAATAATACGACCTCAGTGCGCAAATCCGTTAAAAACAATAATTGGTCACCACCAATAATATGAATAATACGACCTCAGTGCGCAAATCCGTTAAAAACAATAATTGGTCACCACCAATAATATGAATAATACGACTTTATTGCGCAAATGCGTTGAAAACTATAATTAGTCGCCACCAATAATATGAATAATACGACCTTAGTGCGCGAATCCATTTAAAACTATAATTGGTCACCATCAATAATATGTATAATACGACCTTAGTGCGCGAATCCATTCAAAACTATATTGCGCAAATCCGTTGAAAACTATAATTAGTCACCACCAATAATATGAATAATACGACCTTAGTGCGCGAATCCATTTAAAACTATAGCTGGTCACCACCAATAATATGAATTATACGACCTTAGTGCGCAAATCCGTTAAAAACTATAATTGGTCACCACCAATAATATTGAATATATTGAATATTTTCCGGACCATTGATTTTGAGGATGATCTCCAGATTTTCTGTATATTTTCAGAAGGCCATTAGAAAAGGTCTTATGTAAAATTCTATTATCTGCAGGCGTTTGGGAAGTATAAAAAAATAATCGAATTTGTCGAAATTATTCTGTCCCGAAAAAAAAAAAATTCAGAAAAGGAAAAATTCCACCACCAATTTTTCATAGTACCATGTGATATTTTTGAATCAGCAGCCTTTAAGGTGATATTCGCAATTATTCAAAATTGTCAAAACGATTCGCCAAATCCCGTTGAATTTTTCAATTTTCGGAATAGGAAACATTTTCACCAATAACTTTTTGTAGTTTGTAGTACTAATCGAGTAAAATGAAATTGTTCGTACACAGTTTTCCATATCTAGTTCAGTTTTTGAGATTTTGGTGCTTTAATAAAAATAATTTCCAAGTGCCTACTTTTTTGTGGATTTTATTTTTTCCCGCTCTGTTAACGAATTCGGAGAAACCAAATTTGGAGGGACGGTAGAACCCGTTGAGAGGTATTTCTTGTAAGAAAAAAATTTGTATTTTTTTTTGTTACTTTGGGAGATATATGGATTTTTCCGTTTTTTTTTCAAATTATTTTCCGTACTATTGATATTAGAGGAACAATTTATTCACAATTTTTGTAGGTTTTCTAAAGGAGATCGAAAAAGGTATCTGGTAAATTTGAATTCCCAGCCGTTTTCGAAATATTTGATATTTTAAAAATGAGAAAATTCACTTTCGGAGAAATGTTTTTTACCATTTTTCGGGCGTTTCTGCGAAAAACGGATCGTATAAGAATTGTTCGTTCACTTGAGCTCTATCTATTGCATATTTGACATTCTGATTTCTTTGAACGGTTTAGCCTCAATGAGGGTTTAAAAAATATTTGTTTTTTCGGAAAATTGTCCGGGAAATCGTTATGCTTTTCCCAAAAATTACCAAAACCTATACCTCTGTTGAGTTCATTCAATCGTGCAGGATTGAAAAAAAAATTCTACTTTTAGGAAAAATTCACGACTACGTCCGTAAAATATGGGAGGGAAAAACTCAAAACTTGACCGGCTATGGAAAAAAGTATGAAAAAAAATGAAAATCCCCGTAAAATTTCTCCTGATTTTCCGATCGCAAAACAAAAAAATTCAAGAATACCGTCTCGGAGTTATAGATACTTTTGATGCCCTGTATCTCCGAGGGGATGCATGTTAGGACATACCTTGATAGGAACTTTTCACCTTGGAATCGGAGTTTGTCGGTCTTATTCTGACTCACCCTGTATAAACAAGCGTTCAGAATGGGCAACCTTGTACTCAAATATTTGCTTTCGCTTCTGCAATTTCTACATTATCTGATATGACTAGGTAATTTCCCGGATTATCCTTTCAAAAGGGTTGTTGTGCACATATCGATTAGGTAGGTGTTAGGTGTAGACTGAATGCATTTTCTGGCTGAACGAAGCCATATTATATTTTTCTCAGACATATTTATTACCTTTAACGGGATAATACTACGCCGGATAAATGGAAAAACCACATTATAGACTAGGTGGTATTAAGGAGAGAACATAATTTCACTTTTTAATATGCAACAAACGTGGCGTGGGGCTTAAAACTCGTATATCAAACCAGAGGAACGTTATTTTTCCGATGTGAGTCTTGCAAATAGAATAAAACGCAAGGGAACTACCGTAACTTATAACTATGTGAGTTTTTCTCCTCGTGGCTGGATAATTTAACATTATTTATATCTTATTGCGAGACAAAACAAATGAATCAGGCACATATAATTTCGCATCTCTCGTCAAGAAAGTACGTTTTCATGCCTCGGTTTTTTCGACTAGAAAATTTAAACTTTTCCACCAAACACCAAAAAAGTAATAGTCTGGGAGTTAATGTCACTTTGGGATACGTCATAGTATGCATGCTGGATTTTTTATCGTTGGTAGATCATGTGATACTCATCACGAAATCAGTCTTCAGACCTTTGGACCTTGAGTAGCGGTGGGTTGCACAGATACAGGATGTTGAATATGAAAAATTCTATATATGCTATTTTTATTCATAACTTCCACAGTTTTGGAAATTTTACAGTTTGATTCGAAGAAATGTTTTTATTCAATAAGAGTTTTATTTTTAAAGAAAAATTACATTTTTAGTTGCCACCAGTGAAGCACACTGGTAAAATCAGGAAAATTATTATTTTTTGATTTCTTCATTCAATTTTGAGAAAAAAATATGGAATTGCTTGAACCAAAAAAAAATCAATCGTTTTCAAGATAATTGCGCTTTTATGAATACATACTAAAACATTATTTTGCTGAAGTGAATTGTACAATCCAAATCACTGCTTCAAATTTGTACTAGCTATATTCTACCAAAAATATCAATGCTACTTTCACATGCATTTTTTCACAAAGCTGCTTTCTTGAAGTCCGTTCCCCCCTATTAATTTTTAATCCACCTGGTATATCGCAACGGAATTTAAATAGGAGATTGACCCGCCAGAAAAAGTTTCTCTCTCCCACTTATTCGGCTTATGGAGAAAATAATAGGCGATATCTCCATACTCTTTGGAGATGATAGCATCAAACTTGGTGTTGTTATATTCCTTATGATCGTCCCTAACCGATCATCCAATGATATACCGGGTGTTCTATTAAAAATCAAATTTCGTGGCGATATACCAGGTGGTTCAAAAATTAGTAGGGGGAAAACGGACTTAGACGGGCACTGTATATATACATACAAGTGAAGTTAATAGAAAGCGTGAAATAATAACAAAGCCCGATGCGCCGCTTTCTTTTAATGTAAGGTAGTGTTGGGTATTGAGACTTAACTTCAGTAATTTTTTTAAACCCTTTTATTTCATGCAAAAAACTCCGAAAATTGGTGAGGAGATTTTTTGTCATATTTGCCTCTATGTTGAAAATAATATTCGTCTCCTTAAAACCTTGGTAACCAAAATAAGGCAAATAATAAAAACTTGCTGTCGGGCCTAATTACCCGCATGTCAGGATCTGTGCAGCCTTAAGTAGAGATAGATTCACCTAGTGTGGTTAATGGCGGACTGAGCTCAACGATTTTTTTTATAGCTCTAACACTCGGATGATTCAACTATTTATGTTGCCAGATTTGAAAAAAGTTACCAGTCTCCAAGGAAAATGCCGGTGGGCCTTATTAACGGCCGGGCCTTATTCCCCAACACTACTTTACTACAACATTTTTGCACTCACTGCTTTATGCAAATTTTTCCAAAGAATACCTGTAAGTAATCGAAATACAATACCAAATTTCCTGATCGTGCAGAAATTTCTTATTCCGTGCGTCTAGAGATAAAAAAAAATCGTGAAAAAGTATTTCTTTTGAGAGAGAATTTTTCAAAACTATTCATTGAAAACGCGGAACGAAAACAACAAGTTTGTTGTCTAACCCCTGGAAATATATAAAAGCTTGCGTGATTAGAGCACATTAATATCAGATTCTAGTGTTTTCCTGCAATTATTTATGGTAAAAAATACTATGTCAACATTTTGACGGAACAAATTAGAATAATCAATCACCTAGAGTTAGTGTCAAAACTCAGTGATGAGGGCATTCATTCCGTAAAGTTCTCCAGATCTGAGAATGATAATTTATCCTACGAATGACCTGACATGGAAATATTCCAAGAGCCAGAGCCAAAATTGTCTCTGAATTTATTAAAGCTGGTTTTTCGTTGATCAGTTAGAGACGATGTGTACACAAACATACTCTGGTCAGTCAAGCGAATCGTAGAACAGGTGACTCTGGAGCGACATCAAAGATGTAGCAATTACTGGGGTAACAAAATGGATTTATTATACAGGGTGTTTTATAATTGAATGCTGATCCTTAAATGATTTTAATTTTTTTTATATGAACATTTATGAGCTTCAGGATGTTGAAATATAACGAAATAATAAGTTCTTTCCAAATATCTCTGAACCCGCTTTGAGGCTTCCTTTCAGTTTTGGAAAATCAAAGTACGCTTGAAAATACATGTTCCCCATGACAAAGGTTATTTTAATGTTCATCAGTAGCGTCCCTGTTAACATGCCACTGTTTTTTACCAAATAAATATTATTTTTGTAATTGTCCTCTATCTTTCCATAAAAATGGTCTCTTTTTTTCGTCCGGCGAACAGTTTTCGACCTAAAAAATAGAATGCCTTCATTTGCCAGTTTTTGTTAGTCTAAATTTTGTATTTTAAATCGAAAATTGTTAGCCGGACAAATCCAGTTGGACATTAATTTCATGCTCCATTCAGCCTAATTTACCCAATTTTTTTCTGCTCTTCAGTTGGAGTAGCAATCATAGGTTCTGGTTAGCTCAATACTGAGATGGCTGTTAAAAAAGGGCTAAACGAAACGAGTCTTGAAAAATCTGATCAAGCATTGCCAATTTTTTTTGGAATGCTTTACTGTTAAGCTAGCAGAACCAAAAAAATACCTCAGAACAAATAGTTGCATAGTTCCAAATTATAAGAACTGCAACACACCCAACTACTCATTTTGAACACGAGTAGCACAAAAAATTATATAATTAGGTAATTGAACACGAGTAGAGCAAAAAATATATCATTAGGTAATAAATTAGCCTGCATTGATCCTGAACCTGGTTTTGTTCTAAGGTATTTTTAATGTTTTTAGTTCGAAAATATGAATAGGAAATTCATAAAATCTATTGTGGAATCATCTGCGACTGAAAGACAAACTTTAGTCGCTATTTTCCATCGTTCAAGATAACCTCTTGGAAGGTATTCATGTTGAAAAGGGAAACATTCTCCATGAAAATTGAAAAATGTGATTTATTTGTAATATCTAACAGAAAACAACTACTTCCCCGGCACAAGCCACGCTGGACATTGAACTACATCTGATAGATATTGTGAAAAGACTAACTGAAAAGGAAAGAAAAAATCTGAAAGTGAAAATTTGCATTTTCATTCAGATAGCTGACTTTTTTAATTCTTTCTAGTTTTCCTTGAAAAAATCATTAAATAAATTAGATAAGGAGAATGTTATTAAAAAAAATATATATATATCACTCACAGAAATCGTTCATTTCATTGAAGCAAGGTCCGCTTCTCTCGCATTTAATCCCCAATACATTTTGGTCGACAAAAATCTATTTCGCTTTGCCAAGCTCTTCAGGAGGATTGATATAGGATTGGAATAAAACAGGCTCTTCAGAAGCATACACATCAGGGATGGATATGAGAGAAACATTTCTTCTGCGGTGACACTTTGAAAATAATTTTTTGACATAGACCTGTCATGAGCATTTTGATTTTAGTTCGAAAATATGAATAGGAAATTCTTAAAATCTATTGTGGAATCATCTGCGACTGCGACTGACAAACTTTAGTCGCTATTTTCCATCGTTCAAATCACTGAACAAGTCTACTCGCAAATCAAATTCGAACAAAATTCCAACACCGCGCCTAAAATGATAAATCAGTCTGAGAGCACGGCGTGAATACAATCTTGTAATCCGCATTGAAAGAGGTTTTATACTGGATTTACATGTGAAAAACGGAAAAAACGAATTCAGGTACTCATTGTTATGTTCACGGGACGGAAAATAAAATAAAGGTCGGAGTAAGGGACTTAACGCAACCCTTCACTGGCACGCTTGAATGGACACGATGCGTGGCGAATTGTAAAACTGAGTCAACGAAATTCTTTCACCATCGGCAATAATGAAATGAATATGGATAGGTAGAACTAAAAAGCAAGAAAAACAATTAATTTTTTTTTAAATGTAGGAATATCCCAAGATCTTTTCGTGGTAGATAATTAACTGAAACTGGCAGAGATATATGGTGGAGATTTCAAGCAGGCTTCTTATCTGTTGTAGGTCTCTCTATTAACAGGTTGGCGGTGAAAGTTGCCAGTTAACAGTTTACAGCAAAAGTTGCCGAAGTGAAAGTCACCTTCTTGGGAATGTCGCCGATTTGGTGGAACAACGTTGCACTAGAGATTGAATTGTGATCTCTTCGAAATCTCTGAAAAACGGATGTCTACAAGTTTACAGCAAACGTTGCTGAAGTTTTAAGGCAGGCACTGACTTGTAACTGTACGTTGTAATAAAAGTTATGTAATACGAGCATTTGATCACCAGTGCCAGGAAACGAGCGCGAACAGAGCATCGGTGCTGAATAGGTGGATCAATGTTGAGCCAAGCATTCAAAATGAGCATTCGCGGCGTCTAGAAAACGAGCTTTGTAATGTAATGCTCGCCTTGAACATTACATTACAAAGATCGGCTCAAGTCAGTGCCCACCCTTAGAGACCGTCTCGTTATGGTGAACGTCTCTTTGAGGCGAAAGTCGCAAATCGCCTGGTTACAGCAAATGTTGCTGAAGTTTAAGAGAACGTCTCTTTATGGTGAACGTCACCTTAAGGCGAAAGTCACCTGGTTACAGCGAACGTTGCTGAAGTTTAAGAGAACGTCTCTTTATGGTGAACGTCAACTTAAGGCGAAAGTCGCCTGGTTAGAGCAAACGTTGCTGAAGTTTGAGAAAACGTCTCTTCATGGTGAAAATCAATGGTTTACAGCAAATGTAGCTGACGTTTTAAGGCGGGCACTGACTTGTAACTGAACGTTGTAATGAATGCAATGTAACACGAGCATTTGATAGTCAGTGCCGGGAAACGAGCGCGAAGCGAACGCGAACGGCGAGCGGCGAACAAAGCATCAGTACTCCGCTTAACTGTCGGTTTTTTAGCGTATTCTTTTGATTGTTACAAGTCAGTTAGTACACATTGCGACCTGTTTGTTTGGAACCAACAGACCGTCTGAATTGTGGAGCACTGTTGAGCCAAGCATTCAAAATGAGTACTGGCGGCGTCTAGAAAACGAGCTTTGTCATGTAATGCTCGACTTGAGCATCACGTTACAAAGATCGGCTCAAGTCAGTGCCCGCCTTTAGAAAACTCTCTTTATGATGAACGTCACCGTTAGGCGAAAGTCGCATGGTTACAGCAAACGTTGCTGAAGTTCCAGGGAAAGTTTCTTTGAGGCGAAAGTCGCAAGTCGCCTGGTTACAGCAAACGTTGCTGAAGTTTAAGAGAACGTCTCTTTATGGTGAACGTCACCGTTAGGCGGAAGTCGCCTGCCTGGTTAGAGCAAACGTTTCTGAAGTTTAAGAGAACGCCTCTTTGAGGCGAAAGTCGCAAGTCGCCTGGTTACAGTAAACGTTGCTGAAGTTTAAGAGAACGTTTCTTTATGGTGAACGTCACCGTTAGGAGAAAGTCGCCTGGCTAGAGCAAACGTTTCTGAAGTTTAAGAGAACGTCTCTTTGAGGCGAAAGTCGCAAGTCGTCTGGTTACAGCAAACGTTGCTGAAGTTTAAGAGAACGTCTCTTTATGGTGAACGTCAACTTAAGGCGAAAGTCGCCTGGTTTGAGCAAACGTTACTGAAGTTTAAGAGAACGTTTCTTAATGGTGAACGTCAACGTTAGGCGAAAGTCGCCTGGTTAGAGCAAACGTTGCTGAAGTTTGAGAAAACGTCTCTTCATGGTGAAAATCAATGGTTTACAGCAAACGTTGCTGAAGTTTAAGAGAACGACTCTTTGAGGCGAAAGTCGCAAGTCGCCTGGTTACAGCAAACGTTGCTGAAGTTTAAGAGAACGTCTCTTTATGGTGAACGTCACCGTTAGGCGAAAGGCGCCTGATTAGAGCAAATGTTCCTGAAGTTTGAGAGAACGTCTCTTTATGGTGAACGTTGCCTCAAGGCGAGAATCGCTTGGTTACAGCAAAATTTCTCTTGGCGTTGTCTTGAAGATTAGTCCTAGAGTGAGGACAAACACCATCTTTGAATTTGAACCGAAAATGGAGTTCGTAACCAGGACAAAGCATTTGGACCTTGTAGATGGAGGAGTTTAATTGTGTTAGCCAGAATATCAGGTGTTTCCACCTGTAGGCGATGGTGAACGCCATTGATGTTTTTGTCGAGTCCAGGGATGTTACAACAGTAAATATTAAAATTTTTCGGTTGTGTGTCACCTCGAGTGCCACACGCCCGGAAATCCGGTTTGGGAGGTATTTTGCTTCCCGGAGTGTTTTACTCAAAGAGGCTTCATCGTCATAATTTTTGAAATAAGACCTGAAAATTGGAGGAGGAAGGAACCTACATTTTGAAGAAATAAATCATGAATTCCAAATCAGTAGATTTTGTGGTAGTTTTGTTTCAATTTTCAGCCAAAAGTTTAGTTTTGTATAAAGAAACATTTGAAAATATACTGGCTGCTATTCCATAGACTTCCTCCTGTGGTACGGCAATTCCTTGTTAGACAGCCAATCTTGATACGTATAGACTAATGATGTGACATGCCCTCTACACATGCAACCGCACAATCAGGCTGGCTCGCAGGGCGGCTCGTTACTTCGAATCGTTCGCCGTATATTCACGAAAACGTTCATCATATCGCCATTCGATACTCGCTAATGAAATCAGTGGAACGGAAAAGTCGAAACGAGCGAAATCGGAGCGAGTCAGAGCGAGTCGCAGCCGATTAATTCAGTCAATCAGCGCGCTGATATTCGACGCGTTCGCGTCGTCTCCTCCGTGTATTCGCAAGATGTTTATAATTAGGGTGGTCTTTCTCGGAGATGAAAGACGGCGAACTGCCGCGTTATTCAAGGCATGTCAAAACGTCGCATCGGCTTCAGATCAGCTTCGAATCTTTCGCTGTTCGGGGTCGACCGACCGTTCTTCCTAGATGCAGACGGTTTATGCGGAATTAGTAGATTTGGTGAGAGACTAGTTGACAAATAGGAAAGAGGAGCAATGTGATATTTTTTCTCTGCGATTTCATTATTACTACTCTCACAAAATGCGAGAGTCCAAAGTTCAATTTATTCTATGAAATACCCGAAATATTGTAAATAATTGAGTACAATTGGGATTTGTGACGAGGAACTAAAAAAACAAAATTCCAGGGGTGGAAAATATTATTTTTTTTTTCGTTTAAAAATAAATAAATAGATTTTTGATATACGATTCATCGAAAAAACAACTCAACAAGGTGAAATAAAATTCAATTCTCTACAAAAATTATTCCTGGTAATTTCTTACCAAATGCACTCGTTTTCCCAGAAAACGTGATTGAACGCCGACATCAACTTTCAGGTTCACCCTCACCCGCCGCTGAAAATTCTGGCGGAGCCGAATATTTGATTGGTCATAACACTGCTAAAAATGACCGGAGAATAAAAAGGAAAATTTCATATCGTTTCTGAAGACTCATGCAAACATAAAATGCGAGTATTTGTGTACCTAAAATATATTTTGTCGCACTTCAAGGAAATGTTTGTGGATGATCCGAAAATCATGAATGATTTAGTAAATATGGAATTATTATACAGGGTGTCCCAGAATAAAGGGGACAAACTCCGAGGGGAGAATCCTCACTTCATTTCAAGGCTGAAAGTTTCAATAAACATATACCCTAAAATGAGTATCGACCGAGTTACAGGGTGTTGAAAGTATGACACAAAAAATATATTTTCCAGAATAACTCCATAACGGCTTAACTTTTCTTAATGAAACTTGGTATGTCACTTAAATGCATTCAGTTTTATATTTCAAGACAAATCATTTGTTTGTAACTCTGAACAGGGGCGTACGGCAGGTGGGTACCCCTATTCGCCCCTCCCCAACTTTCACACCACCGGATTAATATCGATTTCGTCTTCTTTTTCTTAATCTCCAATATTTCCTATACAAGAAAGGAATACGTTTCGTTCCACAAATATCAATGGTTTTCGAGATATTTGAAGTTGAATAAGTGCGTGCGTATCAAAATCTTTACTATTTTTTAAAGGAATGTGAATGTAACTATTTATAACATTATAACCAACATATTTCATACCTTGCAATGACTATAAATTCAAATATTTCGAAAATTGTTGGCATTTACGAGGGATTTTGTTCACAAAAACTTCCCAATATTTAAAACTCACATAGCCACTAACAAAATAATCACTAATGAGTATCCGTATCACATACGCACCCACCTATTCAACTTCAAATATCTCGAAAACCGGTTGATATTTGTGAAACGAAACGTATTCCTTTTTTGTATAGAAAATATTGAGTATTAGGAAAAAGGAAACGAAATCGATATTATTCCGATGGCGTGAAAGTTGGGGAGGGGCGAATAGGGGTACCCACCTGCCGTACGCCCCTGTTTAGAGTTACAAACACATGATTTGCCTTGAAACATGGAACTGAATGCTGTTAAGTGACATACTAAATTTCATTAAAAAAAGTTAAGCCGTTATGGAGTTATTCTGGAAAATATATTTTTTTGTGTCATCTTTCAACACCCTGTAACTCGGTTATTACTATTTTAGGTATATGTTTATTGGAACTTTCCGCCTTTAAATGAAGTGAGAATTCTACCCTCGTAGTTTGTCCCGTTTATTATGGGACACCCTGTATATAGCAGCTGCCCATACCCTATTTAGACTATATGCAACAATTTCAAAGTTGCGTGACAGGTCCTACTTATACTTGCCAAAATAAAAACTTTGTTTTACTCTTGCCTCATTTTCCACTTACCCATTCTCTTCAGTAAATGTTGAAAATAATCGCTTATTCATATTCTGCATACCTATATGTTTAATAACACTATTGTGAAGTGCAAACCTCAAGCTTGAAATCACATACTTCATTTTTCATGTAGGATGTGTATGAGAGATTATTTTCAACATTTACTGAAGAAATTGCCGAGATTATGGATGAGTTGAAAAATGAGGCAGGAGTAAAACTCAGTTTCTTTTTTGGCAGTGAGATTGACTCACTGGTCTGAAATTGTTGCATATGGTCCAAAGAGGGAACTGATTCCTGCTTCAGTATAACTATTTCATATCAACTAAAATATCCATGACTTTCGGATCCTCCGTAAATATCGTAGAAATGATATGTGATATGGGACAAAACACATTTTGGGTACTCAGATACTCACATGTTATATTTGCATGAGGAAGGACAAGTCTTCAGGAAAGATATACACTTTTTCTTTTCCTTCTACTATAAATTTTAGCAAAGTTATGACAAGTCTAATTTTCTGCCCTGCCGGAAATTGCAGTGGCGGATGAAGGATTAAGGATTATAATGGAATTCAATCAGGTTTTCTGAGAAAACGAGTGCATTTTGTGAGAAATTACCAAGAATATTTCTTGTGGAGAATGTATGATCTTTCGCCTTATTGATCATTTTACGGTACAGATATGGTAGAGTTTTCCTTTAGTATTAACATAAAAAATTTCTCAAAAAAAAAATAATAAATCAATTGATTTATTCAATTTCAGAAAAACTTTGGTGATGATTGTGCCAGCAGTTTTGATACAGCACAACACCGTTTTCTCTGGAATAACTTGTGTTATAAAATTGGAAAATGTGTTAGAAAATTGGAAGATGTGTTAGAAAATTGGAAGATGTGTTAGAAAATTGGAAGATGTGTTAGAAAATTA
This sequence comes from Chrysolina haemoptera, assembly GCA_958298965.1. Lineage (NCBI taxonomy): Eukaryota > Metazoa > Arthropoda > Insecta > Coleoptera > Chrysomelidae > Chrysolina > Chrysolina haemoptera. Next base: position 27,007,267 of record OY282598.1, read on the forward strand.
GAAGATGTGTTAGAAAATGGGAATTTATTATTAAATTTCAAAACACGAACTGCACCACTTGTTTTTATTGTACCGAAACGTTTCTGCCTGCTTGAGGTACGTTATGTTTTCAACCCTTTAATCCAGAAATCATTCACAGCCCCTACATTTTGATTACCAAATTATCGTCCATAATGCACGCATTAGATCCAGTGCGCGAACAAGGGTGACGAGGAAAAAGAAACAGTAATCAGAGTCGAAATGAAATGGGGAAATGGGGGTGAACGAATATGGCGCCGCAGTTAACAACCCCAATCATTTCTCTGAGTGACATCTGACAAGCAACGACTGCTGCACCAGCCTGTTTAATTTAGTAAATACAAGAGCATCTAATTCGGTGCATCGGGCACATTGGGAACGAAATGAATTTTGTGTTCATTGGAGAATATAGTGCCATTGTGTACCCAGTGGCTCAAGAAAACCAAATGCCAACTTCTTTCTGCCACTTTCTTTTGTTTGTGCAATTAAGTTTTTTTGTCCTTTCTGTCAAATGGGTGATAGTCCAACCAATAGAGATTTTTTGTGGAAATTAATTCTAATAGTAAGCGACTTGCGCCATGACTTCGGGGATACTTTATAAATAACTAAAATCCAAATTGAAACTCAAATTTTTTTTAGTGCAATTGTTCAAACAATGATTATTAAACAAAAGGGCCCTTTTTGGTTTTTTGTAAATATCTCAAAAGGTACTGGACGAATGGCTTTACTCATAAAAGACCGTTTGTAGAGAATGAAAAAACCTACAAAATGGTTTTTGGAAAATCCCGATACGACCATTTTTTGCCAAAAAAAGCCGGAAAACCGATTAAAAAAAGGCCTTTTTTCTAAAATTCGTGTCTCCCTCAATTTTCAATATTAAGGAATAATTTTTCGGGAAATGGTAGCTAATATCATGTACGTTGAGCTCCCGAAAGGTGGAAATTGTCGCTTCAATAGTTTTCCTACAATCGGGTTTTAAAAAAAATTACAGCCATATTTTGCATGATGCGTCATATTACGGGAAATGGTCCGATTTGAATTTTCAAAGCGGCATTTTGAAGTTGAGGTTGAAAACTACAATTTGTCTATCTCACATTTTCCCATAAAATTGGAGAACATTGTTAAAAATGCTTCTGAACACAGCGCTTCGAGTGAAAATTCGTCGCCGAGTCGTGCTAAGGTAGTAGTGGAGGGGGCGCCGAGAAGCGGAGGAGAAGTGAGAGATTTTAGTTATTCATAAAGTATCTCCGAAGTCATGGAGCAAGTCGCTTACTATTAGAATTAATTTGCAAAACAGCCTTTATTTTTGCTATATTGGTTGGACTATGAAGTGAACCCTTAAATAAAGCACGGAAAGAGGAGGTGCTTACCTTTCATCATGTGATGCCAAGCACTGACGAGAATCAAACTATTCAAGTCCGTCTAAGTATATCAGACTTCAACTATCAAACAGTGCATGACTCATTCGTGAACAATTTTTGTCTTCTCTTATATTTAATTACTAAAAATTCTCCTTTGTAAATTTTTTGTAGGTATTTCAAAAACTTATGCATGCATACAGTATCGGAAACTTTTCATCTGGGGTATAGACAGAAATCAACGCAAGCAACAAGGAACGCAATGATATGATAATACCACATAAATAAGAGAGACGCACTACTGTGCGCCTATCCTGTTACCCCACCCAACGAATTAACAGCTCACGTCGATATCCCTTCCTCGAGCGAGTAGAGGAGAAATTGTAATGCTCTCTCAACATATAGCAAGCTATTCTTTACGCTCTCATGAAACCTTTCCGATAGTGTATACAATAACTGTTGGGTCATATCAATATTATTTTTACTTTCTTTGATATATGCCCGGAAATAATTTAAATTCTTCTTGGATCAATGGACATGCATTTAACCAACTTACATGAAGAACGCATTTTTTCACTTTTTTAAAATCGGCACTTGAACTAACCTCAAGCAATATAAATACTTATGTGAATACAAACCAACTGATCAGGTCGTACTCATAGAACAGTGGAATTTTTCGACAACACATCTGAATTATTACAACACCCCTCGTAACAAAAACCTAAAAAACCGCGTTTCAGTCTGAAAGGTATCTCTCTCCACAATCTTTATATACGTGTCCTAATAAATATTCAGCCGATATTTTCTCCGATGTTTTCGTGTTCTGAAAGCATAATGGAAAAGGAAAAATTCAATGAAAAATAATAAAAACCTGGTGAATAATTCAAACCCAGCTATTTCCTAAATAATTTAACCATTTTGAAGATATATGGCAATATTGTGTGTAGCATCATATACAAGGTTATAAAAATATAATGTTTTCCAGTTTTCCACTATTTTATTTGGGATCCCAAAGATAACTTCACGGAGACATTTAATATTGAGCGCTGTTTAGGTTAAAGTCGCTTTCTCTGTCATTTCCACACATACAGTGTTTGGATAAAGTGAGGACCCAAATTCAATACACCCTCCTGTATGCAATTTGAAAAGAATATTTGAAAGAAAATCAGTAGAGAACAGGCATGTGTCGCTATACCTACAAACTTTCGTTTGAAATCAAACATGACCTGGAACTGGAGGAGAATATCTCATCCATCGAGAAAACATACAGTGCTAGTCTAAAGTCTGTTCCCCCCCTACTAATTTTTGTGGTATATCGCAACGAAATTTGGAAGGCTCAAATAGGAGATAAAAACCTACTTTTTCATGAGAAAATTCCAGCTAAAAGTTTCAAAATGGCAGCTGAGTGCGATCTTCAATCATTTTTTTAAATAGAACACCCGGTATATCATTGCATGATCAGTTAGGGCGTTCAATCACGTTTTCTGAGAAAACGAGCGCATTTCATAAAAAATTTCTAGGAATCTTTTTTGTGGAGAATTGAATTGTCTTTCACTTTGTTGAGTTGTGTTTCCGATATATCATATTAGTTCCAAAATTACCGCAAAAATTTATTTATTTTTAAACGAATAAAAAAATATGTTCCACCCCTGGAATTTTGGTAAGCATTTTTTTTCAGGTTTGTTCCAACTACTAGCATACCAAGTTTGGTGGTGCTACAATCGATTCTTGTCTCAAAACCCAATCGTACTGGATTAGTAGGCAATTCTGGAATTATGTTTTTACCAAACTGAGTATGCATTCAGTTTGAGAGAGATAACTATTTTGTGAAATAAAATTATTCTTCACCGTGTACTGTTTACTTGTAAGAATCTATTTCATCAGAATTTTTCAAAAAAAAAACACTACCATAAGCTTGTGTACTTTCGGTATCTGGTATTGATTTCAGTAAGTTAATTGAAATACATATAATATTTTTTTCTACTAGCTTTACCGCACTAGTGCGGAAAAGTATTTTCCGCACTAGTTCTTTTCAGTGCAGAAAAAATATTTTAGTGCGGAAAAGTAGATTTGTTTAGTTTTTGCGGATTATACTGACATTTAAATATTGCGTTGCAGAAGGTTAAAATAGAAAGCTTACCAAGTATGGGTGTATAGTTTAATATATATTTAATAATAAATGTTCTTTATGTTAACTTTTGGGTGTTTTTTCCGCTAGTAGAAAAAATAGTGTACCTAACACAAGCGTAAAGTGTCTTTTCCGCACGCGATTTCTGGCCGAACGACGCGTTAGCAATCGCATGCGGAAAAGTATCACTTTCCGCACTTGTTAGATAAACTACTATTACGCCTCACTTGATGAATTTCAACCTACCAATCACGATTTCGTGAGTAAATTTGTTGTCCCGCCAGAATAAGTTTCTCTCTCCCACTCATTCGGCTTATGGAAAAAGTAAAAGGTGATATCTCCATAGTCCATGTGGAGAATTGAATTATCTCTCAACCTATCACCAACATTCACATCCAACGAATTCAACACATAATTCATCTTCATTTTCTGTTAAAAAAAATACCAGCAAGATGGCAATCGAAGTCAGAAACATATTTTTCATTATTATTATTTCTAGAGTGGAGGAAAGGCGTTAAATGAATGCGACAAAATCAAAATTCACATTCAATGTATTAATTACCTCATTTCTCAATATTTTTCGTGAAAAAAGAATTTTGATATAAGCATTAATCTTCAAGATAGTTGGTCAGTAACGTTTCTCGAATAGAGCAGTGTCAGCTGACGTCACAACATGGCGGTGTTCAGCTGATGGGGGGATAAACAAAAAATTTGAGTTTGAAAAGAAAATTGTTTTTTGCGGTCGTTAGTGGTTGATTGGAATTTTTTTTGAACTTTACTGAATTTAGTGATCCTATTATTTGATAATATTTTGAAATACTCTTGTTTCAGATGAGAAATCGTATAATTTTACTAATAACTTCGCTATCAGTTTTGCGATCTTTAACAATAAATATCTCCTAGTAATACAAAACTTTCCGTCTTTCATAACATCCTCCAGTGTTGACTTCAATGTTGACTGTAAATTCCCAGCGTTTTTTTTTTTATTCTACATATTTTGGGTAGGTACATGGTCCAGATGTTCGGAACGATCTGACTAGTATATCTGTGTACTCCAGCAGTTTCTACCTGTCTCTGCCCTGTTTGTATAGAAGTAAATTTGTAAATTTCACGTTCTGGTCATGATTTATGTCATCAAATTTAAAAGAGAAAACTGTTTGTATGATAACAACGTATTTTCGAATTGGAAAATCTATGTTTATAACACCTCTACCTCGACCTCTACAGACTTATGCACTCAATTCAGACTATACACAATGAAATAATACTCACTAAAATGCCAAGAACGTGTTTTTAATAATTATTTCGCAGAAAGTCCACAAAAACGACACGCGCAGTCTTATGGAAAATGGCTTTGTTTGTCCCCCCATCGAATGTTTGACAACTGTCAAATTACGTCACTATAAAAGGAAAAAACAAATGATTGTCACGTGGAACTAACCTGTGTTGAATACGGTTGACAGCTCAACCTGATGCCATCTTGGGACAGCTTCTCTCTCAGCAGCACCTTCAACTGCATCCTCGGAATCTTCACCAGCTCGGCCTTGCCTTCCTCGTACTCGTCCAAATACTTGGCGGCAACTTCCGGTCCGCTTTCCGCAGAAGAAGCGCCCGGCGAAGCGTTAACCCTGCTGGTGCTAGTAAGAGCATCCTTTTCGGAGCGACCGGAGGAAGTTCTGGACGACCTGGCACTCACATTGTCACAAAAACACTCTTCGTGCACCGCCACACTCTCCTCGAGGGTAAAATACACGGAAGCGGCACCCTCTTCGCGAAGAGTCCTCACTGATTGCAGTAACCTGCCTCGATGCACTGGATTGAACACTCCGATTGCGTCCAGGTCGGGATCGCCGACCTGTTTGCATATTTCGAGGTCGTCGTAGCCGTTGTCGATGAAGCTTTCGGCGTATTGGCCGAGATGCAGTGATCGCAGCCACTCGGACACGATGTTGCCTGCCATCGTCTTCGGAGTATACATACGTACTACTCGCGATACCGACGCGGTCTGACAGCCGGTTTCTTGCATCGCATTGTTGAAACGCCGGCGGAGCGTTGATTGCGCGGGACCGTCGCGCATTCCACGAGCGCAACCGGAAGCTGTCGAAGAAGTTGCGAGGACGCGAGTCGCGATTTCTTCGTTTCGCGGCCTACGCGGATGAAGACTTTACCTAGGGGAGGTGAGCGAGCGAGCGGTGTTGTCAAAGGTCTTGATGGAATTGATTCGGTGAGTGGGAATTGGGAAATAGTCTCCAGACGGAACGATTTTAATAAGTTTATTTTTAGAATGTTTGGGATATTTACAGATATGGCTTTATCAGTTCATAATAAATTATGATGTTAGGTATGAATTAATGCAGTCGAGGGTCGAGAGTTCACTGAAGAAGTTGCGGTTGGAGGCATAGGCGCCGCCGCTTGAGGGAAAGGGGTAAATACGGGTTTTTTATTGATCTGGGGTAAATACCCATAAAGTATGACTTGTATTTTGAGCAATTTCCTACCAATTTAGAAAGATGAAAATGTGTACATACATTACTATGATATCATATAGATAGCGAGAAAATAAACACTTGCAAATTGATATAACGGGAGATATGAGGGTGAATACGGTTTTTTATTGATCTCGGGTAAATACCCTTAAAGTATGACTTGTATTTTGAGCAATTTTCTACCAATTTAGAAACATGAAAATGTGTACATACATTACTATGATATCGTACAAAATGATAGCGATGAAATAAACACTCGTAAATTGATATAACGGGAGGTATGAGGGTAAATACGGTTTTTTATCGATCTGAGGAAAATTCCATTAAAGTATGACTCGTATTTTGAGCAATTTTCTACCAATTTTGAAAGGTGAAAATGTGTACATTCAACCAAAGAACCTTAAAGTTGAAAGAGACAGCAATGGAATCAAGAGCTTTATAATACAAGGTATTGTGCTTTTGATAATACTTTCCGGACATCTAGTTTCTCATCAAAATTGTGGTTTTTCTATTCCTGATTTCGAAGATTTTCACCATTAAATAAATTTCGTAGTGATTTTTCGAAGAATTGTCATTCAATTTTAAAATGAAAGTAGAGACAGTGACATTACAAATAAATTTCCTTTCTTGATTGTGATAAGACAATCATTTTGAGTTTTAAAGTAAAATAAATTGTATTTAGAGATAATATAAGGTGGGTTTCTCGTAGAACAGGTGTTTTATAAGGTGTAAGAATTTTTTTTAAGTGTTGTTTGACTATACTTTATGTAAATTTGACTGAATTCGAATTTGAATTTATAATTAAAAGGTTATCATCAGTATTTCATTTTTATGTTAGATTTTTAAATTATAGCCTAGAATCCTACTGAGGTTGACAGTTTTTCATGTTTTATGACTGAGTTGTAAAAAAAATTTAAATAAATTTAAATGATAAAAAATAAAATAAATTTGAATAAAATAAAATAAAATAAATTAAATTAAAATTAATTGAAATAAAAATAGAATAATTAAAATTGAAATAAATTAAAATAATAAAAATGAAATAAATTTAAATAAAATAAAATAAAATAAAATAAAATAAAATAAAATAAAATAAAATAAAAAATAAATTGAAATAAAATAGAATAAAAAGAAAATAAATAAAATTGAATTAATTTAAAATAATAAAAAATTAAATAAATTCAAATAAAATAAATTATATTGAAATAAATTGAAATAAAATAAAATACATAAAATTGAAATGAATTAAAATAATAAAAAATCAAATGAATTCAAATGAAATAAAATAAAATAAATTAAATTAAAATATATTGAAATAAATTGAAATAAAATAAAATAAAAATAGAATTATTAAAATTGAACCAAATTAAAATAAGATATGACCATGGTGAGAAAATTAAACGATTATTCCCTTGAAAAGTGCCATATCGAAACAACAGTGAATTTAATATTGTCAGTTAAGAAAAAAATGTATTGTTGAGTTCTAAAAACCTTATTTGAATTACTTTAATGCATTCTTACAAAGATAAAATTCATACGGTGAACATTATCTCGTTGTTTAGTGTAAACTCGACGAAAATAATATTTCTTTCATAGTTAAAAAATTGTTGTTGTTAAAATTGTTTTTTCCGTTAACCAGCTGTCGTCCCCTTACGAACGGCAGCCCTCAAAAGTCGAAACTTGTGCGAGCCAAGTATTAACGAGGTCTTACCTTTTAACGTGCGATTCCTATTGAATAATAGAGTATTTACCTAGGCTCGTCGCTTCGTTGTGGACAAGCCACTCTATTTATCAAATTCGCGTCTCTGTCCCATTGATCATGAACAATTATTGGCTTCATCGACACTAGACAACTTTCCGTCTTCAATAACAGTCTAGTTTGTATTGTTAAAAAGTTACGACCCCATCAGCGGGGTAGCTGCCGTGAAATTATTCATTTGACTCACGTGAGCTCTCTGGGGAAACGTAAAATATGATGAATGATATTCAACATTAGCGCCCTCGAAATAGGGCGAGGAGGTTTTCCCAATCTCATCTTCCTGTCCAATTAGGAACGCTAGGTTTCATTCCAAGTTGAAAGAATTTCCAACAATTTGGATGCGTCATTGTCAGATATTTCATGTAGTAGGTTCTCTGTTTTTTTTATTACTGATTGAAATTCTAAAGTTGCTCGTCTATTCATATATTTTCCAATCACAGATTGAAATCAATATTAGCATTCAATTTTACAAAGGAATCGATTTTCTCACAATAATACTAATAATAAATGTGCCTGCAGTTTTCGGTTCGAATACGAAATCGGCAAGCTTTTGAATCTGTAAGTCACATTTAAAGAAATCATTTTTGAATTTTTAGTGCATTTGAAAAAAAGCTTGTCTATAAAGAGTTTTTTTTTTTAATATTACTTTATTTCGTTTTTTTCAGTCAGTACACATTGATCTATGGATTTCAGAGAAAGCATGGTTATTACTAGGGCCGTTTCCTGTGAGTTTTGAGCTATCAATCTCTTCAATCCACTTCCATCCGCCATTTTAAATCCGCCATCTTGAATTTCTCAATTTTGATGAAAGAATCATGATTTCCGCCAGCAAAAGCCCCCACACACCAATTTTGAATATAATCGGATCATAATCACAGAACTCATCCGCCATTTTGAAGCCGCCATCTCGAATTGCTCAATGTTGATGAAAGAATCCTAATTTTCGATCCAGAAATTAAATAAATGAATCGGATCATAATTAAAAAACTCGTCCGCCATATTGTAGCCGCCATCTTGAAATTTTTTTATATCGACAGAAGAATCATAATTACCGACCCCAAGCACCCCCATATACTAATTTTGAATAGAATAGGATCATAATTACAAAATTCGTCCGTTATTTTGGAGCCGCCATTGTGTTTTTTCCTTTATCAAAAGTTCACGATGCACTGTCACCAGAATTATGCAAACCTGCCAAATTTCAAATCAATCGGACGATTAAGAGTGTGTCATATTCAACTTGCAAAATTTAATTAAAGACACCCACACACACCCAAAACACACACAAAACACACACAAAACACACACAAAACATACACGAAATACAAAACACACACACAATACAGAGAAAATACACAAAAACACACACAAAATACACAAAAAAATACACACAAAACACACACAAAATACACACAAAATACACACAAAACACACACAAAACACACACAAAACAAACACAAAACACACACAAAACAAACACAAAGTACACACAAAATTCACACAAAACACACAGAGCGCGAGTAAACAACAGTGTTTCTCGCAGTGTGAGTAAACGAAAGTTTTTTTCAAATAACATTTATCATCAAAACGTGTTTCACTGGTGTATTCCGTAGTAGTGAATGACTTCAGAATCCTCCAGACCAAATTTGGTAACTGTAGGAAGAATTGCATTTTTAGATCTCAGGAAAGAAGTCTAACCCTTTTTGAGCTTTAACTGTCTTTTGAAAAATTAAAAATAGAAATATTCTATTCAACATGACCAAAAGCGTTTCTTCCGTGTAGGTTAAGCGAATGCTTTTCTTCAGCTTGAGAGCATGGGCTTTTCTTCAGCACAAGTAACTAGAGGCTTTTCTTCAGCACGAGTAACTAGAGGCTTTTCTTCAGCACGAGTAACTAGAGGCTTTACTTCAGCACGATTAACCAGAGGCTTTTCTTCAGCATGATTAACCAGAGGCTTTTCTTCATCATGATTAACCAGAGGCTTTTCTTCAGCGGGAGTAACCAGAGGCTTTTCTTCAGCGGGAGTAACCAGAGGCTTTTCTTCAGCGGGAGTAACCAGAGGTTTTTCTTCAGCGGGAGTAACCGGAGGCTTTTCTTCAGCGAAAGTAACCAGAGGCTTTTCTTCAGCGGGAGTAATCAGAGGAATTTCTTCGGCGGGAGTAACCAGAGGCTTTTCTTCAGCGGGAGTGAACGAAGGCTTTTCTTTAACAAAAGCCTTTCCAGATCAACTAATCAAAACGTTTCTCACTGGTGTATTCCGCAGTAGTTAATGAGTCCAGAATCCTCTATAACAAATTTGGTAACTGTAGGAAGAATTGCATTATTAGGTCTTTTCAAAAAAGAAGTCTAACCCCTTTGGAATTTTTTTTTGATAAATTAAAAATTGATTTGGTTCAAAACGTCACCAAAGGAGGACCTTGACTCGCAGAAGTCGAATATACAATCGGTTTCCTTCCATTCTCAACAGTTCTCGATATTTTTCAAAAATTATGTGAAACATCTCAGGATCATAATGACCCGCCATCTCTTGGCCAATATTTAAGGTAAGCTCTGATCGCTTGTTAATTTTAAACTTTTGCTTTCTTTTGAAAAACAAAAAATAAAAATAAGACTGATGTATTCCGCTATTCCGCAGTAGTGAATGAAATACACACAAAACACGCACAAAACACACACCAAACTTACCCACACACACCCACCCACCCACACCCACACCGGGACAGATGTAATTCAATGTCCGTCGTGGTGTTAGCCAGGGAAGTAGTTGTTTTCTATCAGATGTTTCCCTGGAAATATTTGGAGAGAAGTGTACTTCGACTTTGTCGATTTTACTATTTCATTCATTTGATACTCTTCGGCAACAATTCTTGTACTCTGTTCACTTCCTGGAGTATTTGCTACCGAGGATTGCTTTTTAGTTTCCCCGCAGGTGGCGCTACGACTGACTTTTACTGTGTGTCGCTGCTTGATTTGTGAGGAAATGTTAGTTATACAGTGGATTATATATAAGAACAAGAAAGGACCCAGAATTGATCCTTGCAGCAGTACGCCCCTTTTATTAACACGTTCCTGGCTTATATTATTATTGTAGACATTTTGAGTTATATTCTCGACGTAGGATTGAGTGATATTTCCAGCAACTCCTCTTATTCCATACCATTCTAATTTCTCCAGTAACCTTTCGTGAATAACTAAAGTCCTCGACATGATTGTTTATATTCGATAATGATTATATTCCATACTCTATGTGCTCACCGTACTAACTCCACTCATATATTATTATGTTTCGAAACCAAGTGAGACATTTTTGTTCAACGGTTCGCAGAAAATATCACCTCTAAAAGTGTATATCATGTTCCAGTCGCAAATCAAACTGCCGCACTCAATATCAAACAAATAAAAAGCGTAACTCGTAACTTCACGGCTTCGCCGACCTCATAGCCGCTCTTTGGGAGTTCTGATCACGTTCCAGTGGTGGAAGAAGTTCAGGTAAAAATAAAATATGACAGAAGAGCGAAAAGTTGTGCAAAGTGCTCAAACAACATTTGCCGGAGGGCGGCCCTCGGGTCCCGGACATCTTGGCCTGGAGATTGAACCTGAGTCCTTAGAGGATGAGACAGGTCACAGCTTTTACAGCCGGCATTGAGCTGATTGCGGTGCGCATTCGGAGATTGGTGGGTTAGTCTATATTGAATGAAATATGAATGTTGTTTGAGAGAAGGAGTGAGTTGAAGGGATAGTGATTTGTTAGTTATTTTTAATGTGTTTCGTGAATCATGTTAGTCTAAAGACGCGTATCCACCAAAGCAACAAACAGGAACATTTATGTTTCTGTTCCATATTTCCGAAAATGTTTCAAATGTTTCAGTAAGTTGCTCAATGTTTCTTGATGTTGCTAGTAGAAGTTGCTGCTTGTTGCGTGTTGCGACTTGTTTCCGTTTGAAGTGGTAACATCAAAGGAAAAAGAGGAACATGCGTCAACAAATTGTAGTTGAAACTTTTTGTTTCTGCAGTGGAGACAGACAGTGATAGTATTCAGGAAACACGAGGTTTCAGTGTATCACTCGTTTAAATGGAGTAATGACTTGCTTATAGAATTAATTGAATCCTATAAAAGTTTTGATTGATCTCAGAAATTCTGAACAAATACATCAAAGAATGATACGAGTCTCCTGCCGCTAAAAATCTAAGCGTGACAAGTAAACGTTCTAATGGTGATATTGCTGCTCTGTAATTGGTGTCTTTTGGTTCGATGCAAGACAATAACCATTCTATATCAGCACTGGACATCCGAATAAAATTTTGAACGTGTCCATCAGTTATGTGTCCCAATAGTATGTCGTCTTCCTTAAGGGCCTCCAAAAGCTGCAATCCCCCACACTCTCTTCTCTCTTGAAGGCTTGGCCGTACCCAAATTTTACGTTTCCTTTTTTTCTTTTTCTTTTTATTAGCACTCAAAATAATGTAAACCACTGCTGCTAATGCAAGGTCTTCATCCACATCCATGTACATCGTGAACACAAATGCTGTTGCTTTAGTGGATATAGCATGTTCCCGTAAAATTCGAAACATCAACAATTAGAAAGAAAACTGCAATTTACATCAATTTGGTGGAGACGAAAAGTTTACACTTGTTTCTTCAAGTTCCTAAAGTTTGGAACAAAAAGCAACAACTGGAAACAAAAAGTTCCTCATTGTTCCTTTGGTGGATAGGCGCCTTAAGAGCCGAATAGAGGTCGAAATTCACCCATCTGCTTAACGAATGAGACTTAGAAGTTTCATAAATAGATCATTACGCCTAAAATGGGTTGTCTAGCAAAATGTGGTCATAACAGTGAGTTCAAAAAGTTTGTATCATATGGGAATTTTTTTATTATTGATTTGTCAGAAAATTTTATTCTCACTGCGGAATACTTGTATTTGGGTTATCAAAATTTTAAATTTCCAAACGGTGTACAGGGATGAACAAAAAATAAAATTTTGATCAAGTCTTAACTACCCTGGCTGTGATTCTAAGTTTGAATATTGTTTCCAAGATTATTTCAATATTCTATAGCTTCTTTGTATAATTTTTTTTGATAACGTCAAAAATAAGGCTAGTTTCCACTTGATCAAAAAGCGTATGGGTGAATTTTGACCTCTCTTCGGATCCTGTATGTAATAGTGTATTACATTACAAGTGCAGAAAGTGACGAGTGGGAAATATTATAGCACGAGAGTAAAAAATTACTCTCGCACGTGTAATGTACACTATGTTTCCTACGACCACATGTTAATTTTACCAAATAATGAATAATCAACATCTTATTAGTACACAATACACATATTATTACACAATATACCTATCATCATTGAAGACGACATATCAAGTTTATCTCAATTGTGTATTATTTCCACATATAGAGCTTTCAATTCAATTGCTGTTGTTTCGGCAAGTATGAGATTTATCACGAAACAATTTCAACGAGGCGAAAGATAATTCAATTCTTCACAAGAAATATACTCAGTAATTTTACACAAAAGGCGCTAATTTTCTCAGAAAACCTTAGTATATTCCAATATAAAATTTCAGGCTCGTTAATCCGCCACTGCAATTTCCGACAAGGCCGAAAATTTTTGTCATAACTTTGCTAAAAATTATAGTAGAAGGAAAAGAAAAAGTGTATATCGTTCCTGAGCACTTCTACTTCCTCATGCAAATATAACATGAGTAACTAAAATGTGTTTTGTGCCACTTCACATTAACCATCTACGATATTTACGGAGAATCCGAAAGTCATGAATATTTTAGATGATATGAAATAATTATAATGAAGTAGGAATCAGTACCCTCTTTGGACCATATGCAACGTTTTTAGACTAGTGAGACACGTTTTACTTATACATGCCAAAAAAAATACTAGGTTTTACTCCTGCCTTAGTTTTCAACTCACCTATAATCCAAGCAACTTCTTCAGTAAATGTTGAAAACAGTCGCTCATACACATCCTACATGAAAAATGAAGTATGTGATTTCAAGCTTGAGGTTTCCACTTCACAATAGTGTTATAAAACATATATGCAGGATATGAATAAACGATTATTTTCAACATTTACTGAAGGGAATGCTAGTTTTATGGGTAAGTTGAAAATGAGGCAAGAGTAAAACAAAGTTTTCATTTTTGCATGTATATATAAGTAGGACCTATCACACTACTCTAAAATTGTTGCATATAATTCAAAGGGGGTATGGGTTGTTGTTTTAGTATAATAATTCCATATTTACTAAATCATTCATGATTTTCGGATCATCCGCAAACATTTCTGTGAAATGCGACAAAACACAATTTAGGTACTCAAATACTCGCATATTATATTTGCATGAGAAGGTAGAAGAAACAATATGAATGTTTCTTTTTCCTTCTCCGATCATTTTTAGCAGAGTTATGAGAAAACGAGCGCATTTCATGAAAAATTACTGGGGGTCATTTTTGTGGAGAATTGAATTGTCTTTCACTTTGTTGAGTTGTGTTTCCGATAAATCATATACTTTCCAAGATTACAGCAGATTTATTTCTAAACAAAAAAAAATTCCACCTCGTTAATTTTGGTAAACATTTTAATTTTTCGCGTCTATCATGGCTCCAACAACTAACATACCAAGTTTGTTGGTGCTACAATCGATCCTCGTCTCAAAACCCAATCGTACTGGATTAATATGCCTTGCGTCGTTTTTACGACAATTTTTCTACATTATCCGAAAGAAAGTATTATGAAATACCTGGATAGTAAAACATAAAATATAACGGCAGCAGTTAAAGGAGTTAATGACGTTATATTGAAACTCGCCCTGATCCGAGCTTTTGTTATGAGCTGAACGTTTCACGTTTACGACTACTCTCTTATAGAAACTGCCAAAGACACAATAACGAAATAGGGAAAATGACATTACAACAAAAATGTATTTCTTCCTATTAGGACCAGCCTTCGTGAGGGCCGTTACAGCTAACGAATGTAGTTACGGAAAAGAAATTAAGTATATTTAATGATTCAGTATATTGTAATTTTCATAGAGCCAATATTGATGGCCAATATAATATTATCCTTTGAGAATACAGGCTAGTAAATAATGTTGTACTTATTTGAAATAAATTACCAAATTGAAAAATGTGCGAGATAACCGATTGCAGAAAATTCTCAGAAATATCGAGGTTTTTTTTAAATATTCTATGAAGTTGTCAAATCAATCAAATCAAAAAACACAATACAGATAATTTTTCAGTAATATTGAGAATTTCTAATTTATTATTGCGAATAAGCGTAAAAAGAATAATTTTCATGTAATTTAATGTTATATACAATGGCAGATGCCTGGCAGCCCAAGTAGCACACCCATATTGGGACAATATTGGTACAATATTGTGAAAATATTGGCAAAATATTCAAATAATAATATTGCGAGAAAAAAAATGATATTGGTCTAATATTCTAGAACCAATATTGGCCTCAAAATGTCAGGCGATATTAGTACAATATCGCTGTAGCACACTTACATTGGAATAATATTGGTAAAATATTGGCAAAATATTAAAACGTAATATTGGCGAGATAAAATTATAATTATTTCGGGATATTGGCACAATATTACTTGCACATTATACAAATAATATTAGTGAAATATTGAGGAAGCAATATTGGCCCCAAAATATTTAGGGATATTGGTACAATATCATTTGCATATATTGGTAAAATATTCAAAGTGAATATGTTGCCTTGGAAACATTGATGAAATATTTCCAGAAAATGTCGAATAATTTAAAAATTCTGCAATTTCGTTTCTACTTCAATTTACCACTGAGTAGACTGACGCATCGGAATCCTTATTTAATATATGTTACTATGATTCAGCTGTTGTTCCATATGCGCGGCCACCTAGCGGTTTCTTACCCAAGTTTAATCATGATTCATTTCAATATTGTTTATTGAATATTCGACCAATATTCAAATTTCAATGATAGTGATGAATTTATTTTGTAATATTGTATAAATATTGTCAATATAATTTTTAGAATATGGATTAAATAATATTCCACCAATGTGCTATCAAACTTGGATATACAATATTGTTTTTTATCTCTAAACTCGATATGGGAGTAATATTGAAATCGCAATATTGGAGCTAGATGCTCGAAACAATATGTAGGCAAAATAGCTCTATCGATATTGGTGAAAATTACTGAAGCAATATTGACCCAATATTTCATGAAACAATATACATTCAGAACAGGTTGAGCCAATATTCCACCAATATTATTGATGAAATATTGTTTTTCCAATATGAACCCATATTGGTTCAATATTATTTTTACATTTACAAATAAATCCATATTGGCCCGATATGAAAACAAGATTCAGCCAACATGAGGTGCTACCTGCGGGGGTTTGCACCTACCTGGCTTCATCTTGAAAGAAATAAGTTAGTTACTAGCCAAACAAGTAAATGAATACAAAACGTCCATTTTGATTTTTCTGTATAAAGGATTTTATTATTATTATTTTACAAAAAGTATGGAATTAATATTATTCAATGTATTGTGGTAAACGAAGGTAGAAGATTAAATTTTCAGCATTTAAGATAAACATCTATTCTGCCCACACCGTGCTGAACACAGAAATATCAACTTAAAATTTTCTATGTCGTCTTGATTTTTCTTGATTTACCTATAAATCACCGAAGATTTTCCGACACTCCACATACTGCTAAGAATTATTTTATTCAAAAAATTATTGGCTCTGGTCTACTTTATTCGTTTATGAACATTCAACGGTGAAGTATTGATGATTCAAACAAATTTAAATGTTAATTATATCCGTGTAATATCATTGTGACGATTTGAATATGAAAACTTTTGAAAAGGGGAACATTCTCCATGAAAATTGAAAAATGAAAAATGTGAATTATTTGTAATATCTAACAGAAAACAACTACTTCCCCGGCATAAGCCACGCTGGACATTGAACTACATCTGATAGATATTATGAAAAGACTCTAACTGAAAAGGAAAGAAAAAATCTGAAAGTGAAAATTCGCATTTTCATTCAGATGGCTGATTTTTTTTAATTCTCTCTAGTTTTCATTGAAAAAATCATTAAATAAATTAGATAAGGAGAATGTTATTAAAAAAAAAATGTCCTATTCATATTTTCGAACTAAAATGAAAACTTATTATTTAGTGTTCTTCTGTTTCGGTAAGAAGAGAGAGTGAGACAAAGTGTTCAAGAGGAAGAAGAGAGAGAGAAGAGAGAGGAGACACAAAAGAAGAGAGAGAAGCAGTTTTGCAAAAGCATTCAAAGAGTAATTACAATATTAATTCAACAACGTTATAGACTTTCAAGGAAAAGTTTTTTTTTTGTTATGTTGTTAGATTTTCTAGTCTCTGTTCTTATTATCTTGCGATATTTTCTGTACAACTCATAATCGCTCGCTTCAATAAGAAAATGAGCGGAGACCTTTCCCCTCATAGTTTTCCATGAATCAATTCTTGAATTGTTCGAAACTTAAGATGTCCTTGGAATTATTCACCCTCTCAGATTTATCTGTCACCCACCACGAGTTCGTTTTCCACATAAATTAGGTCTTCTTCAAGCCACAAACTAGTTATCACTTTCCAAGGCGGTACCAAATTTTCCAAGGGTCACATAAGGATGGGCTTCCCTAGCCTGATATGTAAATTGCCTCTAAGGGTCCATCTAAATTAATAGGGTAAGGTCACTACCTAATATATATTGAAGTAAGGGAATATTGGTCCTGTATTAGAATTAGTTATCGGTATTATCACGTTCACTCATGGATGGAATCTCTGCGAAGACAATTTCATAATTTAATATAGCAAAACTCTAAAAGAGTACAGTTTTTTTTTGAAAACATCTATCACTTTGTGTAACATAAAAATCATCTACTTGTTTCTTATCTGAGGTATTTCACTTCCTATCTATTATGCCTTTCATATACTTTCGACTGATAATGAATCTTGTTCCATTGTTTGTTGTTTATTTATTCTACATGTAGTGGGATATTATTTTTACAGATTATATTCAGATTTGCGAATGTAAAACATTCACAAACGATATTCTCCTTATTCCTGGTATAGAAAGTTTTCTATTCCATATGTATGCCTGAAGGTCTGTTGGCTGTGAGTTTTTCCTATTTGTTAGTTGCTCTATTTTCATCGTGTTCTCGATTTCTTAAATGGGGCCAGTAAACCCTTTGTCTTTCTTTAATATTTGAAATTCAAGATAAGAAAATATACTGTTTTACATATACCCTTTCTTTCAGTTTGCAAGGTATCACTTCCAATTAATAATACTGTGACAACATAAATGGTATCGAAAATTATATGGAACTGATTTCAGAACTTTTGCTTCTATAAAGACGAAACGGTAAGAAAATTTCACAAAACTGCAGTAGAAAAACTGCATCAACTACTCCTTTTCTCCGCAATTCCAACATTTTGACGGAATAATTAATTCGAAATCCGATTGTCTCTGCATTTCAGACAGGACAAAAGATTGTGGAACAAAGGTGTGAAACATGAATTAGATAATAGCGTTTCAGTGGGCCAGATGGTCGCGCTGAATCGTATATCACGAAGACAAATGGCCACTAAATTCTCGTCCACCTCTGAGACAGCCAGACAGAACCCTTTCGTAGACAAAAGTCTGCAGTTTCTTCGTTTCCAGGGTGGAATATCCGTTGCTGCAAGCCTGCAGGAGAAATTATTCAGATATGAAGTATGTAGGTCACTTGTGGAAGGCGTATAATC
This sequence comes from Chrysolina haemoptera, assembly GCA_958298965.1. Lineage (NCBI taxonomy): Eukaryota > Metazoa > Arthropoda > Insecta > Coleoptera > Chrysomelidae > Chrysolina > Chrysolina haemoptera. Next base: position 27,025,818 of record OY282598.1, read on the forward strand.
GAATTCAATGGCATAATTTCCAATATGCTGATTTCGGTATTTGTACGATATTGGTTGAACGACGAATGTATGTTGGCTCAATATGACGATGGCCTAGTCCATTTTGTGTGTTTTAAATGATAAATCCAACTGAATAAAAAATTTTATGGCTCGAGATATTTGATGATGATCTAAATGAAAAACAACCGTGGGTTCAGGTAAATTTTGGATGACATTGGTAGTAGTGCTGGTATGATCCCAGTATATTCGATCTTTAATAATGTACAGCGTAACACTCCATCGTATATGGTGGGGTGTTTCTGGATCTTCCCCACAGAATCTGCAGGTGCTGTCCTCCTCTAAGCCTAGCTTCCTTATGTGTTCTTTGAGTCTGCAATGCCCCATGATTGTCTTTAGACTAGTTTTGCTGAGGTTATTCAGTGTTTTCGATCTTGCTCGGTTGAAATTGCCAAGGAGATCTTTGGCCAGCCTCAGCCCTGAAAGTCTTAGCCAATATGTTGCTCTCATTGCTCCTTCAGCTTTATTGAGTTCTTCTCGGAAGTAAGATTTTTCAAGTCCGCAGAATGGTTCTGGCCCGATCAATAACGTTGATGTGCCTTTTCGTGCCCAGAGGAGGGTCACCTTGTTGTTCCTGCCTAGATCATTATGTTTGTCTAGGCATTCCCAAACCATCTTCGAATCGATGTTAGATCTCAACGCTTTCATGGCTGCTTCACTATCGGATAGGATTATGATTTCCTTGTTCCGGTATTTCTTGTTGAAGTTGAACTGAATGCACCTTTCTATGGCGTGAATTTCCGCTTGAAAAATGCTGGGAAACTGGCCCATGGGTTCCGAATATTTGGTGCGAGGCCCAAAGACTCCTGCTACAGTTCCCTCGGGAGTTTTGGACCCGTCCGTGTACCATAACATGGTATTTTTTCCCAGTGCTCGAATGGATTCCATGTTCCATTCTTGCTTGGTGTTTAGTTCAGTTCGAAAAAAATTCTCGAAACTAAATTTCCTGGTAATTTCGTCAGTTGGGAGATCGGCAAGGTCTGCACATTCGGTGAGGGTTGAGCCCCTTACACCGTGTGCTGTCCCTTTAAGTCCGACTTCAGCCAACCTGATGTTTGCTTCCCAATCAGTTCTCCTCACCATGATATGGAGAGGAGTGAGGTCCAGAATGACCTCTATTGCTGTGCTGTTGGAGTCGACCTCATTGCTCCTGTTATACAAAGACATGCTAGTCCTTGCACTTTCTCCAAGATTTTCTTTGTTGTGGCGAGCTCGGTTCTGCCGTGCCACACTACTGCCCCGTAGGTGATCATAGGTCTCACTATCATGGTGTACATCCATCGCAGTACTGATGGGTTACAGCCCCATGTTTTCCCTGCAATGTTCCTGCACACCATCAGTGATGATTTTGCCTCATTAGCGATCTTTTCTACGTGTCTGCTCCAGAGTAGTTTTGAGTATAGGGTAAGCCCTAGATACTTCATCTCTTGCTGCCATTCTAAGTCTGCTCCGTCGAGGCGAACAGTCCTTAGGTGCTGAAACTTTGTTCTTCTTGTGAATGGTACTGCTGTGGTTTATGATGAGTTAATTCTCAACCCCACCGAGAGGCACCACCTTCTGGTTGTCACTAGCTCTTTTTCTATGAGATGGCAGAGGGTTCCTTCGAATTTGCCTTTGACCATAATGACTATTCGTCCGCATATCCAAGGCAAGTGAGTCCGTTTCCGGTTAGTGTTCCGAATAGTTAGTCTACTACGAGACTCCGCATCAGAGGTGATAGTACTCCTCCTTGTGGGCACCCCCTGTTTGTGCTGATCCGAGAGCTGCTTTCGCCCATTTTCGTTCTTGTGGCCAGCATTTGGCACATCCAACAAAGTATCCTGAGGCTATTACTTTGTCGAGGAGTGAGTGCATTGTGCGGATCTTGGCCCGAACTGTTACTAGGTCCCTTAGACAGATATAATTAATATTATTTCTGATCAGGATGCAAGCTCTGGGGTTGCCACACCTGACATCCCAGATCACCTCACCTTCTTTGTTCGGCAGTCCTTTGATCTGACCCCTGTTGACCCAACACAACTCCCAAGTTTGTCTCGGCGAACACCTTTGATAAGACGGCTGATGCCCCCTTAGCGTGATGACTGTTCACCTGGGCAACTTTGACGGGGGTAGCCATTGCAACAGGTGAGTTGGAGTGCTTGCCTCTTCATCATCCAGCAGCATTTGCTCTTCTTCGCTGGGAGTCACCGTGATGTCCTGGTCCACACTTTCAGTCGATTCGACTTCGCTGACCACTGTATCTTCTGCAGCCCTAGGGGCTGCTTCTTCTTCCTCCTTCTTTTTGGTTGACTCCTTGCGGAGGCCATGAACGGGGATTTTTCCAAACCTGAAGAAGAAGACGTACTTTTCAGAAAAAATTCTCAACCGTCTTTGAAATCGCATGTTGAAAGGTAAGGCTATCGTCATTCCTCTCCCGCAGAAGTATATCGGAAACTTCTGACGGCATACAAAACATAGTGTTCCATGTCAATATATCATACAGTTGCATACAGATTTGTGAATAGTATCTAGTAGACGTATCAATTAAACAGCGGCAAGGGGCAGGGGCAGAGTGGAGCCTGTCTCGCTTGATATAGCAAGTGTACTGCTCATTTAGTTTGAAAGTAACAGTGATGGATCGTGAAGGACTCACCTCAGTCGATCAACATGTTCATTAAACTTCCACACCACTTACAAATAAATATTATTATTATTGACCGAGAGCAAAGCAGACGTGAAAATAATTCGGATCACACTCGCTTTCACCTACGGCTTTTCTAGATACTGAACATTTTATGTTGAAACTCTGATTGTTTGAATGACCTTTCACGAATCTAAACCGTGACATATCTAAGAATCGCTCATAATAATACAAAGTGTTGAACTCCATCGTTTATCAGAGTAAACGAAAAATCCTACACAATTACCAAAAATGCAACGCTGAAATGCTGTCAACATCAGAGCAGACTCAAGATAAATCTTGTTCCGAAAATTTCAAAGACGCTCCATCAGCGGAACCGGTGCTGTCAAGACGACTCAGAACTTTACTGGATATCCAGGGTCGTGCCTGATAGACGGAGAGAGAGGCAGAGCCAAAAATTTTCTCCGAGTTTATTTAAAATGGTTTTTCGTTAATTAGTTATAGACGATGTGTACACAAACATACTCTGGTCAGTCAAGCGTATCGTAGAACAGGTGACTCTGGAGCGACATCAAAGATGTAGCATTTACTGGGGTAACAAAACGGATTTATTATACAGGGTGTTTTATAATTCAATGCTGATCTTAAAGGGTGATAATCCTTAAATTATTTTAATTTTTTTATTTTAAACTATTATACAACTTCTATAATTCATATCAATGAAAGTTATGTAGGTCAGTCACTCCGAATATACGGGGTGTTTCATAATTGAATGCTGATCTCAGGGTGATATTCTTTGAATGATTTTGAGAAAAATTCTTCATATCACAGAAAGAAAAAGTGACCTGAATATAATGAAAAAAGGCATTACGACAATGTATTTGTGCATTAATTTTCAACCGATGCCCTTCGTGATCACTATAAAGTTCAATTGTTGATTGCCTGATGAAGGGGTGTTTATATGTTCATTCAGGACATTGCTTAAGGACCATGTTCATTGATATAATCACCTTGAACATCGACTGTCGATCCAGAAATCAATGTATTTTGTACATTACCCAATCCATTTTATGTCTTAATCCCATCATCAAAACGTGTATTTTATTTTCAAGAGTGTACGTTGAATGCATGGATACAATGTTCAATAGTATTATCTTAATGATCGTGCGTGCGTATCAAAATCTTTACTATTTTTGAAAGGAATGTGAAGGTAACTATTTATAACATTATAACCAACATATTTCATATCTTGCAATGAGTATAAATTCAAATATGTCGAAAATTGCTGGCATTTACGAGGGATTTTGTTCACAAAAATTTCCCGATATTGAAAACTTACATAGCCACTAACAAAATAATCACTAATGAGTATCCGAATCACATACGCACCTACTTATTCTACTGCAAATATCTCGAAATCCGTTGATATTTGTGAAACAAAACGTATTCCATTTTTGTAAAGGAAACATTGGGGAGGGGAGAATAGGGGTACCCACCTGCCGTACGCCCCTGTACAGAGTTACCAACACATGATTTGCCTTGAAATATGAAACTGAATTCTGTTAGTGACATGCCAAATTTCATTAAGAAAAGTTAAGCCGTTATGGAGTTATTCTGGAAAATATATTTTTTTTGTGTCACTTTCAACACCCTGTAACTCGGTTAATTTTAGGGTATATGTTTATTGAAACTTTCAGCTTTAAAATGAAGTGAGGATTCTACCCTCGGAGTTTGTCCCCTTTATTCTGGGACACCCTGTATATTGGGGTATATGTGTTTGATTCCTTTCTTTTCCGCAAGTTAACATCTATTACACTAGTTTTCATTTATCTTGCTTTAAATAAGACTACAAAATCGTAGTGAGTAAAACTAATTGGCGCCTGGGAATTTTTTTTGACACAATTGCTCTCAGATTTTTTTTATCTCCTACTCATAACCCACAACTACATGCTCAAAACTGACTATATGCTCAAAACTGACTATTAAGCCAACGGAACCTTTATAACTAATTATGAAGGAAGATACATAAATAAATAAATAAATAAATAGGGTTTTTATTTCAAAGTTTGCAATTAACAATACACAACTTATGACATGTCACATTTTTTATGCCCCATACTTCTTAACCCAGGGGGGTCAGGGGAGGATGGGAAAAAAGGCGCAGAAGTAGCGACCCTTCCGCTCCTTTTCAGGGGAGCTAGAAGGGTGCCCTGCCAAGTCGGGCACAGAAACCCCCAAGAGGGGGGCGCTGATGCCCGGCCCCGCTGATGTTAACGGAATGATCGGACATTTCATAAAATTGCGGCGGCGGCCGATAAGAAACACGCCTCCTGCATCGCTTATGCGTGTGGTTTAATTTTATTCGATGTAGATAAGCCTTGAACTGCGTTTATAAGGTTGGTTATTTCGATGACAAACCCCGGAAAAGGCTGAGGCAAAAAACCGGGTCAAGGTACTTCGCGTTTCAGGTTACACCTCTCGTCTTGGTTCCCTACGGAACCGGTTCATCACGTCGTTCCTGGAAGATATCCAGCGCCTGATATATGAGCCCGCCGTGTTTGCGGGGCTCATTATCATATACCTTAAGCTTGGTAATGTCCTTGGTGAGAGGACTGTTATGGAGGAAGTACTTATAGAACTTGTAAGACAAGTTCTTAATGTATGTCGGAACTGAGTCGACGCCAGCAAGCTCCCTTAAAGTTTCCAGCCGAAGGTACCTCCTACTATTAGTGATAATACGGAGCACCTTGTTCTGCATCCTATCCAGCCGCATGAGTGGGGTGGTTTTCAGACTGCAGAACACTGGACAAGCGTACGTCATTGCGGGTCTTATGATCTGCTTGTAAACAAGCAATTTATTGTCAAGACTCATTTTAGAGCCTCTGGCTATCAGAGGGTAGGTGCGCTTTAGCGCCGCTCCAGCCCTCTGAATAGCCAAGGTTATATGTCTGCCAAAATTGAGCCGCTTGTCCAGCTGTACTCCCAGGTATCTCGCAGTGTTCACGTTTTCAACAGCTTCGCCGTTGATCACCAACTTCCGATAAAGTTTTGAGTATGTGTACTTTTTCGTGAAGTTGATGGTCTCCGACTTCGCCGGATTCACCACGATCTTGTTCTCAGCCAAATAGGGTATGACCTTCCTATCCAAGTGAACTTGGATCCTATATTGGGCAGCGACGCTCGAGAAGGAATGGGCAAATATGGCGGTATCGTCGGCATATATCGCCGTGCCCATATCCGGTCTCTCGCACTGAGGAAAATCATACGTATTTAGCGAGTACAAGTGTGGCGACAAACTTGAACCCTGCGGAACACCTGCTTCTATCGGAAACTCAGCGGAGCGAGTGTTGTTTACTCGCACCATAAAAGTTCTCCCAACAAGGTAAGAGTTAATCAACCTTACCATGTATGAGGGCATGCCTGCCAACAGCATTTTAGAGATAAGACCCTCTACCCATACCGAGTCAAAGGCCTTTTTCATGTCCAGCAGGACCATGACTGTGTTGAGTCCACGTTGAGCTGCCTCTTTCACCCCGTGTACAATCCTCACGACCTGAGAAGTGGTGCTATGACCCTTTCTAAAGCCGAACTGCACATCGGGGATCATTTTGAGTTTCTCCTCGAGACTCAACAACCGTCTCAGAAGGATCTTCTCCACTACCTTGGCGATCACACTCAGAAGTGAGATGGGGCGATAGCTGTCAAGTTTATGGCCATCCTTACCAACTTTCAGAATAGGTATCACCAGTGCCTTCTTCAGACAATCTGGATAACACCCCCATTTAATAATGGCGTTGATCAAGTAGATGAGCTGGGCGAGGACCTTCCGCGGCGCATTCCGAAGTAGAATGACATCCAAGCCGTCCGGCCCAGGTGCCTTATTCGTCGGAAGCCTTTTTATGACTTCCGTCAGTTCCTCATAGTTCGTCATTATTTTGGCGAATCCATGAGGACCAATAGGGAGGGAGACTGACTCTCTAAAGTCTTCCGTTATCTTAGTATTTCGTCTGTGTCCCTCACTAACGTCCGGCACCCTTTTGTGTACGCCGGCGAAATGTACCCCGAACAGTTCCGCCTTCTGAGGGTCCGTCGCTAGTCGCTCGTTCCCACTCTCCATGGCTGGAATTGGCGCGAAACGCTTAGATATTCGTTTCGTCATCCTCCACAGAGAGTTGTCGCGAGGGTCTAGCTTCTCCAGTTTATCCTTCCACACCCTATCGTTATTTTCGTTGATCAACTGAGAGATCTCTCTTCCCAAATTTAACATATCGGTTTTATGGACAGGGTTTCGAGTACCCTGCCACTTTTTGCGAAGAGAGTTCTTCAGCGCGATCATCTCCTTAACGTGGGGTGGAAGAATATTCCGGTTACTCTTAACCACATTCTTCCTGACAGAGCGCTCACGAGCTACTTGAATATTTCTAATGAGAGTAAGGGTAACCTCCTCAATTTCATCTTTTGAGATGTTTGACTTGATTAATGTCATAGCATTCAAAAGTCTTCGGAACTCTTTCCAGTCTGCATTTCGATAATCGTACTTTGTCGTAGGAGGACGTTCGTCCATCCTGCACTTTAATCGAAATACAACTGGATCGTGATCCGAAGTCATCTCGTGGATGGCCTTGAGTTCACTCATATTAGTAATATTCTTGTTCACTACCAAGTCAACTATGGTCGGAGTGGTCCCGTTCCAGGGGTAATGTGTTGGCTCTTCCGAGTGCACGATTACCGCATCGTTGTCCAGGGTATATTCCCACAGCGTCTTACCGTTGGCATTCGGCTGGGATTTACCACTCCACTCGGGTCGCCTGGCATTGAAATCCCCCGCCAGCAGCACCTTATGACCGGTGTTACACAGATTCTCCAAATCGGCACAGGAGAATCTCTGATTTGGTGGATTATATACCGCGAATACGCAGGTCCCATCAGCGAGTCTAACACCTACGTGCTCTATCGAGCTACGCTGAGGCGGGATCCGCGCATGCGCGATACCATCCTTGATAAGGATGGCCACCCCCCCCCCTCACTGCCTGGGGACGATCGACCCTGATAGTAGTGAAGCCCTTGAGACTAAATCTATGGTCCGGCCTGAGCCATGTCTCACATATGAGCATAAGGTCCACTCTATGCCTGTCGATAAAGTCAATAATAAGCGGAAGCTTATTATTGACTGAACCGGCGTTGTACATGCATACCCTCATAGCTTGTTCAAAAGCTATATCGCTGGGAATCACCCAGAACCTCTATGGTAGCCATAGCCTTCTCCAGCGGGGTTTTAGCCTGAGCGAGTCTGGCGATCAAATCGTCCAGAGCTCTGCTCAGCTCCGCAAGGTTTATCATCGAACCGACCTTCTGAATCTTACCAGTCAGCGCCGCAAGATCATTCAAACCAGCACCCCCCTGTTGGGCGTGCCTGTGGACTGGGGTTTGATTAGAAGGTGTATAGGGAATAGAGGGAGACCCTGGGTTAGGTTGTATTCTTCTACTTCCGGCAGCTGGTCCATCCATACGTTGGGCGTCACCACCCTGTTGAGGTATGTGGCTAGCCTGCTGCGAAGACTTGGCGTCACCACCCGATTCGGCGTGGCTAGCCTGCTGCGCTTGGCCTCTTGATTGCCATGCGTTCCGCTTAGGAGCCGGAGCAGGGACATACTCAGGTTTCTTCTTGGGAACTTGGTTGGCATTTCTCTCTTCCAAGAACTCAATCCTGCTTTTAAAGACAGGGCAGTCTGTGCTGTTGGCTGTATGCTGACCTTCACAGTTTACACATACGGCTGGTTCATGAGTCGGTTTTGGGCAGTTCTGTGTGTGGTGGGGATCTGCACACTTCAAGCATCTGGGCTGTCTAGCACAGTTTGAAGTGGCATGTCCCCAACGTTGGCACCGATGGCATTGTACTATCGGCCTCTCATTTCGTCTCATCTCCCATGAGACCCTTATATGCAATAAGACTCTTACGTTTCTCTTTAGGTGATTGAGAGTCACATTTTTGGGCGTGGTGATCAAATAGAGAGGCCGATACTTCGTGTTCATTCTCATGATCCTCTCTACGACTATGCCGTATGATTCCTCAAGTTCAGAAGCCAGCTCCTCTTGATCTATATCAGCGTCGAGTCCTCTCAGGACAAAAGCGTGAGTTTTGTCCTGAGGGAGCGTGAAGGTATGGAATTCTGCTCCCATACGCTTGAGGATGTCTATCAATTGCTGTCTGTCTTGAGGGTAAACTGTGAAGATCTGCGTCTCCTTGCCGGAATACTTTAGGTTGAAGTCACCTTTAAGTTCTTCTTTTAGCTGGGCGCTAAGCTCTCTCGTCAGCGAGAGTCTTCCTTGCAGGACAATAGGCGGCAGCATCTTCGTGCGTTTCGGTGGCTCGGTTGTTTTTGGCTTGGTATTTTTCGTATTCACGTTCGAGACTGAGTTTGACGGCGGTGGCTTAGTCAGTGGTTTAGGAGGCGGCTTGGAAGGAGACTTAGCATCTTGCCTTCTATCTTCATCATTGCCAGTAAGAGGGAGATCGTCGTCGAGAGCTTCGAAGGAATTGTCCGTGTCCACTGGATCACTCTGGACAGTCAGGAAGATACATGGTTAGAGAAGGAAATGAGCCACTTTTTGACATGTAATTCAAGAGTGTCTTCAAGATATTACGCAAATCATATTTAAACAGGAACACAAGATCATGTGAAATAGTTTGTCTATCTCATAACTACCAAAATGCTACAAAATGAAGAAATGCCGTTTTGAAATAATGTTTTTCATGCCAAAAATGCTACACCTAGTGCCATCTATTGAAGTATATCTCAAACTACCGACTACAACTTTCCAAGAACGAAGTCAGTCAGCATATAGTTTCCTTGAAATCAAATTATAAAAATTTACGTTTGAGTGCGGCTACCGACCGATAGATGTCTCTAGCAAAAATGTTTGATCATTTTCACCTCATCCAATTTTAAATGAGGCATATTGTGCATGCAGTTTTATTGTATTTGTTTTGTTGATGGAGAATTGAACACTAATACGTCCACTACACATTTTCGTTATGTTACGTTAACCGTAATGTAGCGAAGCTATCAACCAAATAGTATTCTGAATTAAAGCAGTAATATGTTACATCGTTACAGAAAGTTGGCCTACTGATCAATAGATGTCGGTCTGAAAGTAACTGTAATCGAATCGAAATGAAATAATGAAATATTGTTTTTATTTCAGTATAAATTAATATTGTTTCCTACCCTGGATCTCTATTCATTGACCATGATAGATCATTGACATCAGAAAATTTTAAGTGTTAATCTGGGATATTTCCAGTTGAACCAATTTTGCAGACAATTATTTTTTTGTCCAAAGAATTGATTGGCCAAGCGTGAAAGTTGAAAGTTAATTGCTGCCCTACTTTCCCACGAGAAATGAGGAACTCATTCCAAAACTCTTTTGTTCGAGATGTTACAAAGGGTTAGGTATTTGGGGAGGTAGACGAGATTTCAAAGATGTTCATGAAGGTAATGGAGATGCAGAGCTGTGTTCATCGACTCCAAAAGCACTTATGAACTACAAGTGTTTGAGTAGACCCTTTGGGAGCAAAACCTGCTTTAATCGGAATATTTTCTTCATTAATATGTATGTGAGATTATTTATTAATTTGTACCCATACCACATAATTCCAATTCTGCTTTGTTGTAAGTATGGTATTTATTTCATTGAAAGCTAGAGGCACTGATCATTGGAAATGCTTCGATAATATCAATAAAGTAACATAGCAAATAAGTAATTTAGTGTATCTTTACCACTTGAAGAAGCTTTTGTAAAGCGAAACAATTGTCGTGGTTTTGTAAACCCTTTTGATGTGAAAATCATTTAAACTATAGTTTCATTATAGATATCAATTAGATTGAAACACTACATCACTTGAAATGATTTTAAAATTACTTTTTGCCTTAGTTTACGACTCATAAGTAGGTGGTCTATTTTCAAAACTCTTAATTTATATTTTTCAGTAAAAGGTCAGCTAAGGGTCCGTATATATCCTTGGTTACTCTGATTAGTAATTTGGCGGTCCGTGTATACCAAATTCCTAAAAATTCGATGATTTATCTGTCACCAGAGCAACCGTACTGTTTCCTTGGTAACTAAGGAACCGCTTGTCATTTGTCAATTGGAATCATTTTATTGAGTGTCACATTTGAAACTTTGGATCAAAAATGTTGTATTTATCGCAAAAGGTGTTTGGGTCTGAAAGCATTACATTTAATTGTTTTTTGAAGAAAAAATCATACTTTTAACAAATTCATTTTAAATTGTTGACTGAAGACAAGTGACAAGGGGTGCGTATATGTGCAGCCGGTTGCTTGAAAACTCAGGGGTGGGATTCTGTGTACCATAGAATTCTATTGTCGACAGTTTTGTCTCTTTCTCTTCCATTAATTCAACCATAATGTCATCTCACTTTTTCTATCGACAACAGAATCCCACCCCAGAAACCGCCAGGGCCGTAACGAGGGCATGGCAAGGGAGGCTTTGGCCGCGGACGCTAGCCCGCAGGGAGCGCCACAATGACTTTTGACTAGCCCGCAGGGGGCTCCCCAATGACTTTCGGCTAGCCCGCAGGAAAAGCCAAAATGACTCTGGATCTGAATAATATTAGCTATCTGAGGTTTTTCTATTGTTAGGGGGCGCAAACCTGCATATTTGCCACGGGCGCCATCCACCTAGTTTCGGCTCTGGAAACCACTACTTACCAATCTGAAATGTTCGGCGATATACCAACCATACCCTAAGTTTACCTACGTAACAGGTAAAACGTTGAAGGGTCTCATTCTCCTTGGATCATAATCTGTATCGATTTCTGGTTTATTATATTATAATGCCCATGACGAAAAGTTTTACAAGAGACTCAAACAATAAAACATTTCCAATTGTTAACTTGTATTTGATTGAATTGGGCATTCATTCAATCTATCAATTGGAATATTTATTTATTCAGTAGGGAGAGCCTTTTCCCAATCAATTGAAACTCCTTAATTTAAAGTGGACTGGCAGACGAGTTGAATAAAAAAAAAAAATCAGGGAGTGATTTGTTTAATATATCACAATAATTATCACTGGTGAAAACACTCGCTGTTCTTACTGATATTCTGTTTCAAATTGCCACTGAAATCATATTGCTTGAGAACTTAGTTGATTTGACATGTCACGAATAATATGTGTCTTACACAGGCAAGTCAAAGTAGTTACTTATGATACAAGTTCGTAAAGTAGGACTTTTTTGTATGAGTGTGCATTTTGTTGAGACACATCACGCGAGTACAAAAAAAAGTTCTTTGTGAAACTGTATTATATACAAAGTTTTTTCTACCAGAGTTATTATATTCACGAATTGTAGCAATTGTATCATTAATTTCAATCTTTTGGATGTCATCGTATCATCAAATGACATGCTGTTGTATTCATCTGGCCTTGAAATGTATGCAGGTATATTTTCAAATCCTTCTGTTCACCATATATGTTGGTTATAAAGACATGAAAATGGTGAAAAGGAGAGAGCAATTTTCAGAATTCTTTTGAATTCAATGCACTCACTGAAAGTTCACTGTTTACTGGTAGCTTTTTTCCTTCTCCTCTCGGGATATGAGCACAGTTTTTCAAATTATTTCTGGTTACCAAAAAAACAAAGAAAATCCCTTGAGAACCAAGGATATTTCTGTATGCATGGAGAATACCTCTCTTTCTCTCCAATAGAAACAACGAGCTAAGGCGTTAAAGGTCTGTTTTTCAATATCCTGTTGGCATACATAATATGACTGACAACTGAATCCGAATGGCGGTTAGAATACATATAACATTCGCTCAAATGAAGGAATTCATTTTAAATGAAAACTGGAAATAATCACAGATTTTTTCTTTTCAGTTAGAGTCTTTTCACAATATCTGTCAGATGTAGTTCAATGTCCAGCGTGGCTTTAGCCGGAGAAGTAGTTCTTTTCTGTTAGATTTTCATGGAGAATGTTCCCTTTTCAACATGAATACCTCCCAAGAGGTTATCTTGAACAATGGAAAATAGCGACTAAAAATTGTCTTTCAGCCGCAGATGATTTCACAACAGATTTCATGAATATCCTATTCATAATTTCGAACAAAAATCAAAATGCAATGCCCACGACAGGTCTATGTCAAAAAATAACTTTCAAAGTGTCACCGCAGAAGAAATATTTCCATCAATTTCCATCAATTTCCATCCTTGATGTGTATAATTGCTTCTAAAGGGCCTGCTTTCCAATTTTATCAATCTCCGTGATAAGCTTGGTAAAGCGAAATAGATTTTCGTCGACCCAAATGTATTGGGGATCAAATGCCAGAGAAGCGAACCTTGCTTCAATGAAATGAACGATTTATGTGATGTTTTTTAATAACATTCTCCCTATCTAATTTATTTAATGAATTTCCAATGAGAACTAGAGAAAATTCAAAAAATGAATGAAAATGCGAATTTTCACTTTCAGATTTTTTCTTTTCAGTTGGAATCTTTTCACAATATCTATTAGATGTAGTTCAATATCCAGCGTGGCTTTAACTGGGAAAGTAGTTGTTTTTTGTTAGATATAACAAAAAAATCACATTTTTCAATTTTCATAGAGAATATGAATAGGAAATTCATAAAATCTAATGTGGAATCATCTGCGACTGAAAGACAAACTTTAGTCGCTATTTTCCATCGTTCAAGATAACCTCTTGGGAGGTATTCGTGTTGAAAAGGGGAACATTCTCCACGAAAATTGAAAAATGAAAAATGTGATTTATTTGTAATATCTAACAGAAAACAACTACTTCCCCGGCACAAGCCACGCTGGACATTGAACTACATCTGATAGATATTGTGAAAAGACTCTAACTGAAAAGAAAAGAAAAAATCTGAAAGTGAAAATTTGCATTTTCATTCAGATAGCTGACTTTTTTAATTCTTTCTATTTTTCCTTGAAAAAATCATTAAATAAATTAGAGGAGAATGTTATTCAAAAATATCACTCACAGAAATGCGAGAGAAGCGGACCTTGCTTCAATGAAATGAACGATTTCTGTGAGTGATATTTTTTAATAACATTCTCCTTATCTAATTTATTTAATGATTTTTTCAAGGAAAAATAGAAAGAATTAAAAAAGTCAGCTATCTGAATGAAAATGCGAATTTTCACTTTCAGATTTTTTCTTTCCTTTTCTGTTAGAGTCTTTTCACAATATCTATCAGATGTAGTTCAATGTCCAGCGTGGCTTGTGCCGGGGAAGTAGTTGTTTTCTGTTAGATATTACAAATAAATCACATTTTTCATTTTTCAATTTTCGTGGAGAATGTTCCCCTTTTCAAACTGATATTCTTACCATCAGTCAAATCCAGCTGTCAGTCAAACTACACTAACAGACAACAGTAATAAAGAAGTGTGAGGACTTGGCAATCATAATGGAATTGCTAACGATAGAAACGTTATCTTTTCATAATAGTATTGGGCTACGGAAGACAGACCTTCAGCTTTTTAGGAACATCGACCATCTAGATAGCCTTTTCTTTTGAACAGATTTCTTGTGGCTTCGTAGCCCCTGGTAAAAGAGACAAAAGTTCTTGATTTTTCCATCCTCGTTGCCATAAGTCTGCGATTGGTCACTCTAATGACATGGAGTTTGATGACAACTGAGAATGTATGCTGTCTTGTCACTTAAACTCACCGTCACTATAGAAACCAATCACAGAGGGCGTCAACTGGCAACAAGAGAAAATTCAGAAATTTTGTTTGTTTTTATCGGAGTCTACCGAGCACTTAGAAACCTCTATTGTATTTCGAATTGATAATATTTAACTCAAGAAATGAAACGAGAATAACCTTTTTTCAAAAAGTAACAATTTTATTGCACCTATATACAGAACTGCATTTATTTACATTATTGCACTTATATACATTATTGCAGTTATATACATTATTGCTATACAATCATGGTATCTGAATTGAAAACAAAATGGCTTGATACAGAAGGTAACTAATGATTTGCTATCAATGAAATTCGAAGTTTTGTGCAAGGATGGCAGAGTATAGATTTAAATTAAAGAAAAGCCCAATTCATTGGTTATACATATATATTCGAAAAGTCTTGCTCAGCAAGAACACATTTCAGATACAAGGGCATCATTAAGAATTGAAATGACCGTAATATGATATGCATAGTTTATAATAAATTACAATTTAATACTGAATAATAATTTATTTAAACCTGATCAATTTTTCTGGTGTTATAACAAGCACTAAACTACATTGACTAGTATCGAGACAGACTTTCACATCGTCTCAAAGCTAATGTTTTTTTTTTCAGAAAATAATTTGATAGCAACGTTGGAGATTCGTGAATGTTTGAAATTTTCAAATTTTCCTGACGGCGTAACATTCAAGAATGCTTGGACTCAATATGAGTAAAAAGTTTGGTCGATAAAACAAAATTCGTTTGCCAGGAATATATTACTGAATATTTTGAATAATTCGAAATCACCCTAGAAACGTTCGGTTTTATCGGCCAGCCGATAGCAAAATTATCATTTAGAAAAGTATTCAACTATTTATTTTGTCTAGGAAAGCGTTAACTTAATATAAAATATCAGAACAACGCACCTTCCGGATAAATCGGAAGATATCGTCTAGTTTAGTTCTAAAAAATCACAATCAGGTGATAATAATATAAACAAATCATTGCGTAAATATTAAAACCTAGAGTCAAATATTTACAAGCATTAAACTAAAATTACCATCTTCACGATCGAAAGACGGAAGTAATAATAGTTTGAAAATCAGTCTCATTAAGGAAGGCCGCCTCGAAGGCCAGCCCTGTAGCCCATTGACCGCGTTCGATGGCCAACTAGACGGAGTACGGCTAATAAACGTATATCTGCTTGAGTTGGGGTTTCAACTCCGCTGGAATGGTGTAAACTTCTTGGGGGGGCTTCCTTTTGACAAGACGTCTCCATTTGCCGCCAAGGTTCTTCCGGAAACCGCGAACGAAACCTGGACGCTCCGTTGGAAGGTTTTGTACAAGTGCTTCCTGTAACAAATAAAAAAACATGAGTCGGAGGTCGCCACGAAAATAGCCTAGACCGGAAGTGATAGTACTAAAGCGTAGGATGGCCACAAGAGGTTATTTTTTCATCACTTTTAAGTCGAAGTATCGAGAAAAAAGTCGAAGTATCTAGAAAAAAGTCGAAATTTTGACTCTAATGTTGAAATTTCGATATTAATGTCGAAATTTCGACTTTTTTCTCGAAAGTTTCGACTTTTATTTCGAAATTTAATCACTTCGACTCTAATGTTGATGTAATGTCGAAATTTCGACAAAAAAGTCGAAGTGGATTAAATTTCGACATTAAACTCGAAATTTCAAGTTTTTTCTCGAAATTTCGACTTTTTTCTTGAAATTTCGAGTTTAATGTCGAAATTTCGTATTTTATGTCGAAATTTCGACTTTTTTCTCGAAATTTTGACAATCAAGTCGAAGTGATAAAATTTCGACACAAAAAAGTCGAAATTTCGACACAAAAAAGTCGAAATTTCAACATAAAACTCGAAATTTCAAGAAAAAAGTCGAAATTTTGTCGACATTAATATCGAAATTTCAACATTAAAGTCGTTGATAAGCAATGCAGTGAAATCGAAAGCATTGAGAGAAGGATTATTGAACATAAAGACAGGAATTGTTATGGAATATCTCCCCTATATCGTTAATGGCGTTGAATATATTTTAGTACAGCCTACTCTGACTTAGGGTTCTTCTGATCGATATACAACGCGATGTCGTTGACCTTTTTGAAAGGCGGAAGCTCCGCGACTAGCCTTGGCGAATATTTGAATACCATTCAATATCAAGTTTGAAACAAACATTTTTAATTAATTTTACAGACGTTCCCACATAATAATGAAAAGGGGATCAAAGTAAGCGGTTCGCCGACGACTGTCTGGCAGCTCTTTGTCTAACAGAGCGAACAAGTAAGGGACAGATGTTCCATGGGTTCGTTTGCAATGTTGTCGGTAAATGGAGGCCTTGTACCGGAAACATTATTTTATGTCTGGTAGAACCGTCACTCAAACGTGTCATAGAAAAAACGAATGAATAATCAATGTGGATGACATTGAGTCAATTCATGTGAAAATGTACTGGATTTTCCGATATTCTTTAGAGAATCTTAATTAACAGGTCCGTTAATTTTCAAGTGGCAACGCTGCCAACGACTTGAATATCAGAACATCCGTTCGTTACAAAAACAGCGTTTTTTGTCCCACAAAAAGATTTTCGAGCAACTTTCTCTGGTGGCCTGTTTTCGGGCCATAGAAATCAGGTTCCGAAAGTTTTTCAAGCGTGAATTTTACCGTCAACGCTTTTGTTAACTGTTTCTAAACACGTATTGCATTTCAATGAATGGAAAACCTTGCGGTTGTGCATGGATTGAGAGAGTTTGCACATTCAAGGCAATGAACTCGATAGTAGTTGCTAGCTGAAAGGTCTGAATCGTCACGTTATACTCGTTTCGAACATTAGTTGCAAAACTAATATCGGCATACGTTAATTGTTGCGACCTCAATTCTATGGAGCGTGTAACGGCTAACAAGAATTGGAGATTTTTATTTCGAAAGTCAACAATAAAAGAGAAATTCGCTAGTGATCCAACGATATTACATAAAATAGGAATTTCTTGCTTTACTAGAGACAGATTCAATGTCTTCAATTGAATGTTATCGCAAGTTTTGTTAGCATGGCAGTTAGCTCGAAGTGGAATGTAATTATTGAAGAAAGTACCTGGTTATTGTTGTACAGAAACTGAGAGGTAGGAGGTGGTGGTTGAGTCCAGAGAAGTTGTCCTCGGTAGGTCAAGTCCGTTTGAAGAGCCTGGGGTGAAGCGACGATCTGGTGGTTGTTGATCTGGGCAGCGGGCGTAGTTTGCAAAACCACATCGGTCACGGGGTGAACACTGTTGCTGTGCTCCTCCCTCTTCCTGAGTTTGCTGCGAACAAGACGGATAGCGATCATAGTGCCGTTAGTGCCCACCATTTTCGAATTGGGGCTCCGTGATGGAAAATTAAAGATAGCTATTTTGAGGCCGGTTTCTCGACAGTTTTGGCGCAACTGAGACACTTTTATCACTGTTTGTGGCAGCACACTGAGCACACGCACACCGAATAAATAATCCTTTGGTTGGCAGTACGTGAAAATTCACTTCACCGGGAAATTCAATTGACTAGAATGAAAACTCTGAGCGAGGGCCTAGCTTAAAACTTGCCAAACAACCTCTTCAACTTTTCAGACTACTTCGAGTCTTGCGTTGGATATGAGGCCAGACTCGGCGGTGAACGTTAATATATAGAGGGTGTGACGTAGCTCGGTGTGCTGCTAGCAAGCAGGGACGTGGGGAGTTTTATTTTTGAGGGGGTCAAGGTTCGGATTGGAAAGTTGCTCCCATTCACACGAAGCGTTACGAAACTTTAGAAATATTAGAAAGTTGGTTAGATTACATGTGAAAGAGCTTTCTGATGATTACTTTTATTGCATTGAAAAATATATTTGGTAGGTTTGAGAAAACAACGCTACGTAGTGACAAGAGTTATTTATTCAACAAGAATACGAAGCGACTCTTGTTTCCTCGCACCTTACAAGTGCAAGAAAGAGTATTCAACAGGTTTTTTTCCCATACTTTAGTTGAAAAAAAATGAGGATAACTTATATTATTATATTGTTTGGACAGTGATATCAAGCCAAATTATTTCATCGCATACATACCAGGAAAAATTACAGTAAATATTGGATGCATATAGATCCTTTATTTTAGCAAAAATGGGGGAAAAATTACAAAAGAAATGAAACTTTCACAAAAGTTTTATTGTAGTGCTCAATAAAACTCTACAAATTTCCCCCCACATCGGCAATTAAAAAAAAATATTATAAACAATAGTGATTATTTATTTATGGAGAAAACATGCAAAAGAGCCGAAAAATGGTGGAAAAAAAGGAAATATCATTCTTTATCTTCCCCCAACTTTGCGACCATTTCCAAGTTTGCTTAGGATCCATATTCAAACATTGCCCGGCCTTTATCGAGATGGCAAATTTGTATAGTTTTATTGAGTATTAGATAAAATTCACTTTCTCTCGTAATTTTTTGTCCATTCTTGATTTAAGATGCTAAAGTGATAGGCCTAGTAGTAACAATTTCATTTATTGAAGTCGCAATAATAGTAATCTGATAATGTTCGTAAAAATAAAATTAATATTTAAATAAGGTACTTTTTTACACGCCATGAAGATTTTTTTTGCATTCTGATAAAAAAATAGCATACTTTTGACAAATAAATGTCATAAAACACATTTTTGACGTAAGTTCTGGAAAAAATAAAATTTTTTGATATGGTATTCCTTCAAACAAGCATGACTTTGAAAAGAGCATGAATGTTTAATAATAATGTACATAAAGATATGGATTTGGTGAAGTTTTGCGTTTTAAGTTCATCTATATCTTTGGATCTTGAAAACGGCTTGAACAATTTAGATCAAACTTTGTAATAAGGTTTTGCTTTTCAAGTTCAACCATGTAAGGGCCTTCATTGAAAAAACGCGATTTCACTATTAATAATGGTGTGAACTTCCAAACATCCGAATAATCTGAAATTTCACACACGTCAGAGAAAGACGACATTACAAAATTTTCATAACGATGTTGATGTTTTAATGATAATAATAAAAATAATAATGACAATTTCAAATTCAACGTTCACCCTCTACCAATCCTCGGAATAATCTTAATGGAACCCAAAACATTTAGCATATTTAGCCAACAAAAGTTATTTCTAGGAACAAATAATATAAGAAACTAGTATGATGTAAATATTTGGTTTTCTTAATTTTGGTAAGAATTTAGTATTTTTGGGAAACAAAAGTATTAAAAAAAAAGTGTAAATTCTGTAGACTGTTGAATACCATCCAAATTGGTCAGACATTACCAGAAACGACGACATTACAAGAATTTCATGATATCAATGTAATAATAATAATAATAATAATAATAATGGTGCGGGGATTGGCGCAGTGGTTAGCGCTCGGACCTTGTGACCGAGAGGTCCTGGTTTCGGTTCCCAGCCAGGGCAAGGTTTTTTTCATTTTCAGATGTAAAACTATGACTGATTGAATGTTGTTGCCGATGCACTGTTGCGTTAATAATTAACAGTGCCGCCCCTAAGGTGGCGTATGGAGTTAGTAACAAGGCCTATTCAGAACACGTGTCAAATGACCATAGCCGTTGATGCCAACACACACAAAAAATAATAATGATGATATGATGAAATACAAGCAAATAATCCTGATGTAGTCCTCCTCGACCATCATAGTAGGACTATTAATGCAATCTGTTATCTGCTGCATGCCGCCCTATGTTTCCGTTTTTTTTTTAATCTTACAAATATTTTAATGGCTATCAAAATTTGCCTGGTATGAATTTTCAGGATAATTTAGAAAAAGCGAGAAATCTGTATGTGGTTTTATGCTTCATAAGGATTGGAGAAATTATATTATAGTTTTTAGTTTGTTATAAAAACATGCTAAATTAATATTTTTTCAAATTTTTTTACATGAACTGAATTCTGACCTTATTCAATCCACCACAAACCGCCATTTTTATCATTATTATTATTATCTTCTTTCTGGCAATGGCTTTTGGTGGGAAATGCGCATACAGTACAGCGTATTGGAACATCTTGAATGACGCGTGGTTTAAAACATTACTTAAGAATTTGCAGGAACAAATATTTATTTAGAGTTTAAAACTTTAACTTAAATTACGTTAACCCTTTGCGGTCCTTTGTCAGGACAGCCCCGACAGTAAAATTTTAATCCTTTGTGGTCCATTTATATTGTCATAACCAAGGAAATGAAATAATCAAAATATGCAGAAGAAAAAAACACGGCCCAACCTAAAACAGGCCTGATGTCGGGTTTTTTTCCTCTGCAGCATATTTTTAACAGACTGTTTTTCATTTCCTTGGTTATGACAGTATAATTGGACCGCAAAGGTTCAATCTAAGGCATTTAAATATTTCCAACGCTGTTGATCCGAAAAACCCCTTCACCTACGAACATGGATCGTCGAGCACAAAAGAAGGGGAATCGACTGTTTCTCGTTTCGAGGCGCGTTCTCGACTCCGTCACCAAGCAGTACGAAACAGCTGACGGTCGGCTTGTCCGTCAACGAAGGGAATAACCGCGCTATACCTACATCGAATTAATTAATCTTGGAAAAGAAAAATAATTTGTTGTTTTGTTTTTGCATTGATATCATTATCTTGGTTTCGCGCACTGGGAATTCTGTGGCTACTCGTCTGACCGATTGTGGGAATTCTGAAAATTCCGGTAGCTGCGGAAAACGTGGTTTTTATGATTACGCGGATTGTACCTAAATGACAGTGAGGAAATACAAATTCAAGTGAAATAATTATTTGGTCATTGAATCGGGTAACTAGGTAGCTTATATAATTTTCTTCATGTATAATATAGCAAGATCTAATATTTTTTGCCGGCTAAACATTTTGGCAATATTATATTGGTACCAAAGCATCTTTAACTAGCAGCAGGACATCTGCATAGATAAATCAACTCCTGAAGAAAGAAACCCAAAATATGACGTCTAGGTCATTTTGACAGCAATATAAATGTGCATCTTTTTTTTTTATCGCGATGAATATGCTTTTATCTACAACTGTCAAAAAAAGTCAACTTTTTTGTGTGGTTTGTGTGCGTAAAGTATTACAATATTTCACTATCAACATACGATTTCATTAATGAACGGATAGGCGTAGAAAAATGCACTTTTTTCAACGGGTGTTGCTAGGCAACCGACAGTTTCATGCAACAACAGTGATAGATCCGAATAATAACGAAATCCTGTCATAAAGCCGTTTCTCATTCTTTGGTAACTATAATAAGCTATAAATATCTGGTATACAAATATTTCACCAATAATATTCTTAGCATTCTTACTAGTAAATAAGTATTATAAAAATTCCAAACTATCGCGGCGAATATATTCAAAATAATAGCATATACCTCTAAACTATTGGACCTAATCTACACTAGGTAATCCAAGGTAGCTACGGCTGTTTGGCCGTCAGAAACTAGTTGACAACAATAATTAATGAAATTTGTGAAATTGGGCATCTATTAATTTAAGTAGAAAAGAAAAGTGATGAAGATTGAACGGAGAAAATCGTGGATAGTGCAAATATGAGATTTCCTTGACATAGTTCAAAGAAAGAAAAAGGTATTCGTTACTTCACGGGGATTGTTTATTTATTTTAAATACAAATCTACTCGTAAAAAAAGTATCACTTTACTCACTTGATACATAAATTACTATTTTTATTTTTATCACAATATATTAGTATGTTGCTTTTTATGGAATCACTTTTCCCTGAGAAAAATAGTTATTTATTATACAAGGGAAAAAGTATTGGATTTTAGCTCGAGAGCTAAAAATCTAGTCTTTTTCCCGCGTATAATTCCCCATTTTTTTCTGTGACGGGAAAAACGACGGTTTAATAAGATATCAACCTTAACCTATGTGTATATATATCCGGTAAAAAAGTACTTACTACTTTTTCCCGGTTCTCGGGGAAAAAAGTAATTTCATAAAAAGTTATATTTTATTACCTGTCAACAAGGATAAAATGTCAAACTTTTTTCCCGTCACAGAAAAAAAAGTTTTTTTTCGGTACCTTACACTTTTAACAGTTGTAATGAAAATGAAAGTTACATTTTGTTAACTTTTGAAAGTAAAGTTGATTCTCAATTGATGCATTTCATTCAAGTCCTTTCAAGATACGGTTTTCATGGAATTTCACGAACCAAACTGAAGAACTAAAAAACATGTTTTTAGTAAAGTTCAAGGCTGAGACACTGTTATTATTATTCACTATTTGCGAGTAGGCCGTTAGTTGTGTGAGGTATGTAGAAGCGTCTCCAACACCTGAGTAAACTACCTTAAAAATTTTGTAAATTTTGCGCAACTGATTATCTTCGTCAAAGTATGTACTGTTGATCAATAATATGTATTCCAAGTACTAAATAATTTGTTTACTACAATAGAATATCGCAGAAATTACGAAGTTATCTAGTAAACCCAGACTTGATTAATTATTATGTTAGGTCATGGTGGAATATATAATTATTTTTTCCTGTTTTGCGTCTAAAATTATTTCATTATGAAACCCAAATGTAATTTTGTATTTTTTAAGGATGGTCATCGGATTGCCAGGCGAGTTTGACAAGTTATGATCAGATAATTCGTTAGTGTACAAATAAACTACAGCCTTTGTTAAATTTTAAATATTTTTTTAACTCACATAAATCAATTGACATTTATTTGTCACATACAGCACCGATTTTCATAAAAATTTGGATTTAGGTTCTACTTACCATCTATTTCAAAGTCTACCCTGTGCCGGGGGTTGCTTTTTCTTCTTGGGGGTGAGCAATTTTTCATTGAAAATAAATGCGGAAATCGATAAATTGACTAATTCTAAGCAACTTTTGTTCCATGAAGTTTTTTCTGAAAGTCAATACTTTTCGACTTATTCGCGAGTGGAATTGTCGGTTTTAAGGCAAAAAAAAACATGTTTTCAGATTCTTTTCGCGAAGAAAGGGAAAATATGTATTCAATCGAAAAACTTGTAAAGTGCAAAATTATATCTCATAAAAAAAAACAAAGAAAATCGTGTGTTTATGATGTATGCAGACCCAATACAAACGGAATTTTGTTTGATGAAAGTTGATTGGTATTTTCAAACGTCAAAATAGAAAATTTTCGACGTACAGTAACCAAAAACCAATGCATTTTTCGGGGAAAAACTCAATTATTTTTTTTATAAAGTCATTTAAAAATACTTCATTTTCATCTTTCCCAAAAGTTCCTATAGCATCAAAACTAAGCGAGGTATGAAGAGAATAATGTCGATTTCTATTTTTCCGTTGGAAAAGAAAAGTGAAAATCTCACCCTTTCTTCCACCCCATTTGGAAAAAATCATTGACACTTCACAATTCACTTCATTTATGTTCTTATAATACGTTCTGAGTGCTTGACTAGTTTAAAGTACTTATTTTTGAAAATAATTGAGCTTGAAGAGAGAAAATCATTTTCGTAATTTAGCGAAAAATTGCATTTTCTTCAAAATAACTCAAAAACTATTGACGATACGTAAAATTTTGTAGAGTACAAAATTGTTAGGTTTTACATATTGCATGAGTTCGCGCCAAGTACTTTTTTTGAGCCCTTTTAGCATGAACCTTTTTAAAAATAAGATCTGGAAAAAAAATTATTCAGATGAGCTTATGGCTTTTGAAAAAACCTACAAAATGCTTTTTCCTACGAGCGTGCGGAAAAGTAACTTTTACGCACGATTTTTCGTTTTGAAAGTTGAACTTTTCCGTACGATTTAAAATCATACGTGAAGGTTACTTTTCCACACGATTTTTACTTTTCCGTACGATTTTTACTTTTCTGTACGATTTTTGTATTGTTGAAAATGAAGGTATTTAGGACTAACTAAATGATATATGTAACTATACTGTCAACATTTTGTAGCGTTATTATAAAAACTTGTATATTAAAAAACCTTGTTTTTTCGTAAATAAGATGGACAAAAAGACTCGTTAGGTAGATAACTATTTCGAAATTGTGTTTTATATAACTTTTATAATAAAATATTATTGTGGTTGCACTGCACTATTTGGAACCTTTGGTGTAGTCTGCACGTGATGGAATACAACAAATAACAATGAGACTAGGCTTAAAACGAGAATAATTTGAATTCTTTTCTGTCCAATACATCAATACTATTGATCTATTTTTCAGAAAAACAGAGATAACCTTTACCTCCAACTGCGAATTACTGAAGGTTTACTTAGGACTTAGGATGTAGAACTTTGTCACAGTAAATTGTAACAGCACTCTAAATATTGCTTCAGAGTCAGAAATAATCCAACAATCACAACACAGAAAAGGAAGATAACAATATAATGGAATCTCTAATTATTGTGTTGCAATCATGATGAAAAACTGCGAAGCTGTATGTGCAAGCATGTGTGTATTTTCTTGGAGGAAATGCTGATAACCTTGCAGTATATTAGTGGTCGAAAACTTCAACTAGATTTGATAGACATTTAAAGAAATCTGCATTGCATTGTTCACAATAAGCTTGTCAAGAGAGAAACAAGATGTCCTGCACTACCAGTAAATTCATTAGATGTAATTCAGCGTTCGTCGTGGTATTAGCCAGGAAAGTAGTTGTTTTCTGAGGGATTTTCGACCCAATTATTTCTATTGTATAGGATTATGGCGACAATTTCACTCACTATATGAAAGTCGCGTCTCCTGCGATATGAGGACCAATCAGAATGGGATTTCGCGAAAGTACACGCTTCCTTTCGCTTCCTTTCTTTCCGATCCGGAAAGACCACGTCGTCAAGTCAACCACAAATATAAACAGCAATGATGCATCTTGTAATCTAATATGACATAAACGTCAGGTTGACAGATTTCATGTTTATTATTCATTAGTTGCAACTATTGAAGAATTCACTTTGTTTACTCGATCAAATTTCAAATAATAACTTGGTTGGTTCGTGAAATTATCTCAATAAATACGACTCGTGCTCACAATACAATCGATAATTCTGTCAGAAATCTTTTACTCGATCAAATTGCTTTGAGGTAACACTACGAGTCCTGTAGGGACTCGTGGTGTTACCAAGCAATTTGATCTCGTTGATTTCTGACAGAATTATCGATAGTATTGCGACCACTCGTGGTATTACCCCCGATAAGCGTCGTCCTGGTAGTGCAGGACATCTTGATAGACATTACGTAGATATCATGTAGATATCATGATAAACTTACTGAATACATAGAAAAATTGCCAGTTTCAAATTAATACCCTCAGAAGTATTTGACGTCATTTACATGGATTGCGGATCTGCAAAAAATAGCTTTCCCTCTTTTGAACCTTTCCTCAACAACTTTTCAGTTATATTTTAGAGTTGCCCTGTATGAAATGGTCTTACCGATAGTTCTGTAGAATTACATCAGTACTGCATGGCAATGGGGTTTTTCCACGAAGCTTGGTAAAAATCTAAAAGTAGGTCATATTATGGGATGGTGCGTTATCGAAAGCAGTTTTTGCAAAATTTGGAATTCCCGAGAATTTCAACCAAACTTGGTTATAATTTTCATGGTTTCCAATTGCTCATTTGGTAGTTGGAAATAACCATGGTTTTTTTAATAGTTGGGAAAAAAGGATTTTCCACAATTATACTGTTGTGACACCTTTCTTTTCTTATAAATATTGTTATTTTCAATTCCACATGGAACTACAACTAGAATTAGTTAATGTTCATAAGATATTGTGAGAACTGAGAACTAAGAGAAATACATGACTTTGAGGAGTGTTTAAGAGGTAGATTATTATTCTTCGTTGGCTGATTTTCTACTTTCCTACCATGCAAGAGAATTAATTACGTTCTGCTTGGCATTCTCTTTAGTTTCTGAGTTCTGAGTGTATGTCTTTCTAATGGGTCATATACATAATAATTGAAACTTTTTGTTTGAATACCATTCAGTTACAGAAAATTATTCAAATACCAAAACTACTTAAAATTCTTCTCTATTTAAATTTCAAATGTACATGAATACATGAAAAGTACATGAATAATACAAAAAGTTATTTTTGACGACCAAATATGTCTTGAACATATGAAAGAAACATGAATGAATTCAACTTGTTTGAAAATATAAAAATATCACTATGTTTTATTTTTCATCAGGAAAAATAGCAAAAAAAAATGTTTTTGTACAACTGTCATTAAAAATTACGTATTTAATTCATTAACATATGAACTAAAAACTGACGTTTTCACAAAATCACTTTTAACACTAGTGTTAAAAATTCTTTTAACACTAGTGTTAAGTAAAATACCAGATGAGATAATGGATACTCAGTAATATAGATCTCTCTAATAGAAACACTTCAATCAGATATTATATTCAGAACACCTACTCAAGAGGAATCATTTATAAAAGTTCACACATGTATTCGTTTTTGCAATTGGTAATACTGATTCATTTTGAAGTTACAAACGAAGTAGTATTCAGTCCAACTGTAGAAGGTCCTTCATCACTGACAATTAATGGCATTCATAAAGTGCGTTGGGGTATATTATAGGCTTCTTTGTAATTCGAAGATCGTATGTTCGAATCCGCATGGATCTTATTTTTTTTTGTTTTTTTGTTACTAGCCGTAACTGTTGTACAAAAAAATTTGTATGATACATTTGTTAAAAGTGATTTTATTTTGCTCGTGCGATTGCTCCACTCGCTAACGCTCGTGTCGCAATATTCCCTACTCACAAAATATAAAATGCCACTTTTAACACTTTTATCATAAATAGCTATTAACATATTGAAAATATTTGGAAATAGTTGATATTTTGGATTCTGATATACAATGATAAGTCATTTGAAAAAATATGTTAAATTTTTATTTAGTTTCAGACAAAAAATTTAATTATGTCACTGTATTTTCAGTACGTTTTTCTTTTCTGAATTTATACAATATGTCATCAGTGATTCAAGATATTCTCGTCATTTCCAAATCAAACAAAATATGATAAAGATTTGACCTTTTCCGCACCTATAACGGTTTATTAGATAGCAATATTAGCACAAGATAAATGGACTGGAACTGACTTTAGATTCTTATAACTTCAATTTCATTATAGTTTTAAGTTTCGCAAATTTAAACGATATCAGGCAATTAAAAAAAACATCTTTAAAAATCGCATACCCATCGAGTTTTAAAGTAATTTCATTGATTATTCGTGGAAAAAAGTATGCCTGTGACAAAATTTTAAATGCACCAAATTCATACAGTGCGGCTTTTAATAGCCCCCCCGCTGTTAACTTTTGAACGGTTCTACGTAGAAACATGAAAAAAAAAACGTTTCGAGAGTTTCACCAAAACTACTTTTTGAAATGTAAAAATGGTGATTGCCCGACAGGGGGGAGGGGGGACACATCAGCTCAACATTTTTAACTGGCATGGGGGGTCAAATGTTACATCATTGAAAAGGAAATTCTATTCTCTTTACAACCATCCAATTTTTTTTGAATTTCTTTAATATTTTTTGCAATTCAAAATAGATATATCAAATAAAAATGCGGATCTGAATACTACTCATACCTTGATAAATTTGAACGGTTTGATGTGGAACAATGAAACCAAACATTTTTTGAAGGGTGTAATACCCTTTTGAGAGAAAAAACATTGCAATTACTCGACAGATGGCGCTTGGGACACATTAACTAAAAAAATTCGAAAGGCATAAAAATCTAAATATGATCGCGCTCTCCAAAAAAGCATAATGATGCCAAAAAACCTTTCTGGGAGAACTTGTAATATCAAAATGAAAAATAAAAGAGTAGGTTTTAGTTCGAAAATATGAATAGGAAATTCATAAAATCTATTGTGGAATCATCTGCGACTGAAAGACAAACTTTAGTCGCTATTTTCCATCGTTCAAGATAACCTCTTGGGAGGTATTCATGTTGAAAAGGGGAACATTCTCCATGAAAATTGAAAAATGAAAAAAGTGATTCATTTGTAATATTTAACAGAAAACAACTACTTCCCCGGCACAAGCCACGCTGGACATTGAACTACATCTGATAGATATTGTGAAAAGACTCTAACTGAAAAGGAAAGAAAAAATCTGAAAGTGAAAATTTGCATTTTCATTCAGATAGCTGACTTTTTAAATTCTTTCTAGTTTTCCTTGAAAAAATCATTAAATAAATTAGATAGGAGAATGTTATTAAAAAATATCACTCACAGAAATCGTCCATTTCATTGAAGCAAGGTCCGCTTCTCTCGCATTTAATCCCCAATACATTTTGGTCGACAAAAATCTATTTCGCTTTGCCAAGCTCTTCAGGAGGATTGATATAGGATTGGAATAAAACAGGCTTTTCAGAAGCATACACATCAGGGATGGATATGAGAGAAACATTTCTTCTGCGGTGACACTTTAAAAATTTTTTTTTGACATAGACCTGTCATGAGCATTTTGATTTTAGTTCGAAAATATGAATAGGAAATTCATAAAATCTATTGTGGAATCATCTGCGACTGAAAGACAAACTTTAGTCGCTATTTTCCATCGTTCAAGATAACCTCTTGGGAGGTATTCATGTTGAAAAGGGGAACATTCTCCATGAAAATTGAAAAATGAAAAAAGTGATTCATTTGTAATATCATTTTTATTTTTATCAATTTTCATGGAGAATGTTCCCCTTTTCAACATGAATACCTCCCAAGAGGTTATCTTGAACGATGGAAAATAGCGACTAAAGTTTGTCTTTCAGTCGCAGATGATTCCACAATAGATTTTATGAATTTCCTATTCATATTTTCGAACTAAAATCAAAATGCTCATGACAGGTCTATGTCAAAAAATAATTTTTAAAGTGTCACCGCAGAAGAAATGTTTCTCTCATATCCATCCCTGATGTGTATGCTTCTGAAAAGCCTGTTTTATTCCAATCCTATATCAATCCTCCTGAAGAGCTTGGCAAAGCGAAATATATTTTTGTCGACCAAAATGTATTGGGGATTAAATGCGAGAGAAGCGGACCTTGTTTCAATGAAATGAACGATTTCTGTGAGTGATATTTTTTAATAACATTCTCCTATCTAATTTATTTAATGATTTTTTCAAGGAAAACTAGAAAGAATTTAAAAAGTCAGCTATCTGAATGAAAATGCAAATTTTCACTTTCAGATTTTTTCTTTCCTTTTCAGTTAGAGTCTTTTCACAATATCTATCAGATGTAGTTCAATGTCCAGCGTGGCTTGTGCCGGAGAAGTAGTTGTTTTCTGTTAGATATTACAAATGAATCACTTTTTTCATTTTTCAATTTTCATGGAGAATGTTCCCCTTTTCAAAAAGAGTAGGTGTTCATGAAGTTCTAAAAAAAATCACAAAAATCAGAATTACTGTTCACACTACGTCTGATTACATAATACGGTACATTATTATCTTCAACTCGTAACAACTCGAAATGAACACCTGAAAACTTCAGAATTGAACTGATTCTAGAAAACATAAATCACCGTGATTTCCGATACAAGTTAGCTAAGGTAAACATATTTTCGTGGAACGATAGCAGTTCATTGAATGAAATGCCTGTTATGTTGAATTCCGAAAATGTTTAAAACATCTTGCAGATAAGGCATGAATACCTACTCCAAATTATGATAGCGTATGAGGAATGAGCTAGGGCACATTGAGAGATAAAACGTGTGAATCATTGTCTGGTCTACTATTTTTAAATAACTACTCTGGAAATTAGGTATGAGTACTTCAAAACGCATGCATAAGTTCGAATGGTGAGTCATCAAAACTAATGAAGTCATTAATTGCTACCAATAATTGTCCACTATTTATTAGTGTAATCGTTGAAATCGACAGGGAGAATGGTGTTATTTTGAAAAAATCTTGAATGTTTGTGTAGAAGTCAGTTACTGGATCGAAAATAATAGTTAATTATACAACAAGAATATGAAGTGCTTTTTTTTGCACGCGTGAGAAGTTTTATCTGCAATATCTAGTTGCATGGAAATGTTTTCGAAACATTTGAACCACCTTAGAATCAAAGATCGATTACTAGGTTTTGCCCTTATCAGTGTAGGGTAGTTCTCTGCAGACAATAACTAATGTCTGCAACATGGACATATTTTTCGATTTATAGACAAATTAAAAATTAAGAGACTGAAACAATAGCGAACTTCACCACCAAGTTTTTGCGCAGGCCAGTTGCGCATGGAGGCGCTGCCTGCAATCGACAGACAACTGAATGATATGATACTTTTCCATTTCGACATTTGTCAGAACAGAAAACATAATTTTATTGTTTATCGGTATATGTATTTTTCATTATGACAAACGACAAACCACGCAGTAATTTCAGAATTATTCGTTAAATGTTATTGTCATCTACAAATTATGAACTTGAAATGTGAACCCAACGACGAAAATGGAATATTTGATGATGATGATGCTGAAATTCCTGGAAACTTTCTTTACCAAGGTAAAATATAAACGGCTTCTTACAAACTGATACTTATTTGCATTCGTCAGTTGCAGAAAATTAGTCACAAACCGATACTTACTTCCATCCATCAGTTTCTATTTCCTATCACCATTTGAGGAAGTAACTACATATACAGGGTGTTCCTTAAAGACATGCTAATATTTGAGGGGGTCATTCTTTGACTTATTTTAAGGAAAAAACTTTCTATAAACGTATGTCCTAAAAGTCCTAACTTTTTAGATACAGGGTGATAAAGTTTTGAAAAAAAATCAGTTTTTTAATAATAACTGAGATAATATTGTAGACGTTTTTATAAAATTTGGTACATGTCTTCTATGCATCAAGGTGCATTTTTTAATGCACAAACATTTTCATTTTCTCAACCAGTCGCGTCCGTACGGGTTTTGCATTGAATATTTTTGAAGAAAAAAATACTACGCCACTGCTTTCTCCTGAAAAAAAAAATACTTTTGAGATTCTCATTTATTTTTGAGCAAATTTGATCTCCTGAGTTTTCTTTGTCCGCCGCATGGTTTTCGCTTAAAAAAATAAAAATCGTTTCATTTCAGGATCAATTCTTCAAAAATCTGATGCGGTGTGGAAATGTTTGTGCATCGACTGAAAGCGGAGGACCTCAGCAATGGTCAGCAAGATCCCCTGATCTCAACAGTTTAGATTTCTTTTTATGGGGGCACCTTAAAACTCTAGTGTATAAAACTCCCGTTAATACTTTAGAAGATTTAAGAGAGCGAATAGTTGCCTCGTGTGAAACTATTCGAAATACGCCGGGAATATTTCAACGTGTGCGTAATTCCATGCGTAGACGGGCGGAAGCATGCCTATTAAGTGAAGGTGGCCATTTCCAACAATTTTTATAATCAGTGTTAGTATTGTCAATAATTAATGAATTTGATCCGTTCATTTAAACTTACTTTTATAAAATAAAATAAAATTCGTTTTTGTACAAGCTGAAATCCATATTTTTTTGATTCTCATTCATTTTGGAACAAATCTGATCCCTTTATTTGCTTTAAGTCGATGCACAATCATTTCCACACCACATCAGATTTTTGAGGAATTGATCCTGAAGTAAAACGATTTTTATTTTTTTAAGCGAAAACCATGCGGCGGACAAAGAAAACTCGAGAGATTAAATTTGCTCAAAAATAAATGAGGATCTCAAAAGTATTTTTTTTTAGGAGAAAGCAGTGGCGTAGTATTTTTTTCTTCAAAAATATTCAATGCAAAACCCGTACGGACGCCACTGGTTGAGAAAATGAAAATTTTTGTGCATTAAAAAATGCACCTTGATGCATAGAAGACATGTACCAAATTTTATAAAAACGTCTACAATATTATCTCAGTTATAATTGAAAAACTGATTTTTTTTCAAAACTTTATCACCCTGTATCTCAAAAGTTAGGACTTTTAGGACATACGTTTATAGAAAGTTTTTTCCTTAAAATAAGTCAAAGAATCACCCTCTCAAATATTAGCATGTCTTTAAGGAACACCCTGTATAATCTTGAGAGAGATGCCACGAGATGAGGTTTCAATTATGTTATTCTCAAAGGTCATTTTTGAGTCGAATATATCCCCCAAATTTTTGATTTTACTGCAAACTGTTGAATTGGGAAAGTTGATTTGGTAATTGTGATCAATAGTCTCAAAATTACGTAGTTTACAGATTATTCAACTGGAGTATTTGTTATAGCACGTAGGGGCCAGGTAGCTCAGTGGTTGAGACTGTCGCATTCAAAACCATTGACTACTGGTCGGTTAGGTTCAAATCCTAGCGACTACAGATTTTTATCTGATGGTTCGAAAAAGTGCTAGGAATCGCACGTTAACAGGTAAGACCCCTTTAATCCTTGGCTCGCACAAGTTTCGAATTTTGAGGAATGCCGTTCGTAGGGGGGCGACAGCAGGTTAACGGAAAAAAACATAAACAAAAAAAAAATATACGCACTATTGATTTTTCTACGCACTTGTATCAAATTACGACCTGTTACGACCGTAGAAAAATATTCATATAGGTTACGGTTCAGTGTTTTTCTTCAATAACCCACAATGCACATGTTGAGACTCGGAAGAACTTACCACTGCATCTGAAGAATGTCCGGAGGCTCCTCCAAGTTCAAATCTTGCCGAATGTCACTAGCAATAGTATTTTATAACTTTTTAATTTTTCATAAACATTATAGGGAGACGTTTCGTGGAACAAAAATGAATTGGAACTGACAAATTAATCTAATTATGCTCAATAACTAGGAAACATTCCAGCCGAAAATTTGAAAATAATAAACAGCTTGGAATTCATAACTTTTGTTCTATCTAACATCTGCATAGTTTTGAAAATATTTCGCGAGTAAACAGGCTGATGCATGAGGTTTTCATTGGTAGGAAATGATCATCGAAAAGGAATTTGCATTTACAATTTCATGTAAACTGTGAACATCATATTTACACATTTTCTAATTGAAAATGGAAAGTGCGTAATTGAGGGGTTTAAGTTTTCATAAACGTCAATATATCCAACTGATTAATTTATAGAACATATATAAATATTGGTATTTATTTGTTTTCAAAGACATAAATTCTTTTAAAATAAGAAATGATCGTTGTATTAATGTTTTGTAAATCATCAATTGCCTACTTATGATACGATTTCCATTATCTGAGTAAAAAAAAATAATTCAGTCGTACCTAATTGTGCAGATAATTTAGCAATAAATAATTTTCGTAACGAAATTGAATGTATATACCAAATCGACCGAAGTACATTTTCTCACGTTTTCCCAATTCTAGATATTTGACGTTACGTAAAAATGTTGGTTATATATAACAAATAAACATTCAAGTTTTTAAGACGTAAAAAAAATCTGTTTTGAACAGAAAAGTTATACGTAGTTGAACAGATAACACTGGTTTCCAGTGTTTTGCCCCTAGTGACGAAAACGCTATGTTGGAGATTTTGCCAAATCCTAATCGGTCTATCTAGAGTTTCGCAAGTGTTTGATTATCATCTCATTAGAATCGAATAGAATAGAATAAGCTTTTATTTTCTGAAGACAGTACATGCTGTATGGAAAAAGTCAGACACAGATAAAAAAAGAGAGTAAAACATGCTTGTTCAACAATGGCAAACGGATATCAAGACAAACATATAAATAACAGATAAATTGAAATACATATAAAGATAAATATATATAAAAAAGAAAAAATAAAAAATATATAAAATATTCTCTCGGAAATAATGGTAAGAAAAGTCTTCTAAGGAATAAAAGCTATCTCTGATGAGTTTTCGACATTTTCGTTCAAAGAGTAAAAAAGTTCAAATAATTATGTGTGATGATATATTCGACTTTTTTGTCAGTCGATTTTTTCCGTTCAAATATTCAGTGTATAATTCGGTCATTTTGAATCGATTAGCGTTCGCAGAATTTGTCTATCTCTAACCGTTCCCGAGTTGGTCAGCTCTGAATCAGTTTTTAGATGGTTTTCTTGCCGCCAAAAATATTTCTGATGAATTTTCGACATTTTTGTCAAAAATTTTGGAATCAGCACGTCAAAATACGTTCGAGGACAAAAAATTTAGTTTCGAAAAATTAAAAATAAAAAATCTTAGAAAATTGGATTTTTTACCTTAAACACCCTTTTCTGGTTAAATCGTATATCTGAGCATATAAAAATCATATATTTTTGGAATGAGCATACAATTTTACGTATACAGTGCAAATTTCAAGTCAAGTCGACTTGGTATTTTTGATGATTTTTCGGGGTGAACCCCTTGCAACTTTTTCGAGTAATTTTTAATTTCTTTTGATTGACTCGAAAATAACAATACATACTAATTCGGCCATTTTGAATCGATTGACGTTAACAGAATTTGTCTTTCTGTAAACGTTCTCGAGTTGGTCAGCTCTGAATCAGTTTTTAGATGGTTTTTTTGTCGCCAAAAATATTTCTGATGAGTATTCGATATTTTCGTTCGAAGATTCGGAATCAGCACGTCAAAATATGTTCGGGGACAAAAATTTGAAATTCGAAAAGTGAAAAATAAAGAAGTTCAAAAAATTATCTGTCATGACTTACTCGACTTTTTTGTCCGTAGATTTTTTTCGTTCAAATTATCAGTATATACTAATTCGGCCATTCTGAATCGATTGGAGTTCGTCTATCTCTAACCATTCTCAAGTTGGTCAGATCTGAATCAGTTTTCAAATGTTTTTTTTTTGCGCAAAAATAATTTCTGGCGAGTTTTCGACATTTCGAATAATGAATTTAATTAAAATTAATAATGAATTAATGAAAATGTTATGATGAACACCTAATGAAAGAGTAGTTTCCCCCTCGATTAGAACCATTAGAAAAAAAAACATGCACGAGACCTATTCTTCTATAAAGAATACACCAAAACATTATTTCATCTGTAGTATTTGACGATAAACGTAAATCCAATCTAGGAAATTTAAAAATATAAATCACAAAAGAAAAATTATCTAAACGGCTCGAACATAAAATATGCTATATTTTTGTTCTTGAGTGTATGTATGTATGGTTAATCCTCACAAAACTTCTCTGGGTCACGACATACTTATAAAATCGAAATCACGTGGCTTATTCGTGCCTTTCTTAGCGACGATAAAAAAGCGGTAATGTCTACAACATACCATATTGAGCCTGGCAAGACCCTTGAATATCATCCAAATATTTCCAGAATGTGTGGGATGCAGAGAGCAAACAGTAGTTGGTTCGCTATAAGGAAATTGAAAAATTTAACTTTTCAATGACACAAATTATGATTATGGTTGGATGTATACTGGTATCGTAATCCCTGTGTATACTGGGTGGCCACAAGAATTTTTACGCCACACAATCTGGTTATTTTCAAAGATAGAAATTTCAATATTGGAAATGTTGTTCGGGAGTTTTTTGTTTACAGCAATCGAGTTAAAAATTATTGAAGTCGCCAAACTAAACTAGCGAATTCAAATGATTAGACGCAGAAGAAGAGGCGGGAAGCCGTGTGACGTCAGTGCACCAGTGATTCTGATTGGTCGCTTTCCGCCATGTCCGCAACATCCCAAACTTTAGCTAATCATATTACAAAATGATACTGACATCACAGCTGAAGAGCGTTTGAATTTACAAATAATATACAAAGCACCTTTTCAATACTCAATAATTTTTAACAAAGTTTTTCAATGAAACCATAACGTCATGGGG
This sequence comes from Chrysolina haemoptera, assembly GCA_958298965.1. Lineage (NCBI taxonomy): Eukaryota > Metazoa > Arthropoda > Insecta > Coleoptera > Chrysomelidae > Chrysolina > Chrysolina haemoptera. The sequence goes on from OY282598.1 coordinate 27,061,923, forward strand.
AAAAAAGTGCATATTTTAAGATGCCCATCGAAAACTAATGAGTTATACCTGTTTGTCCTGTTTCAACTGTTGGACACGACAGAATTCCAGTTTTGTGTTTATTTTAAACATATAAAAAAACTACACGAAAACAAAATTACATTTTTTAAAACATAACCTACCATTTCATTTCATTTGCTTTCTTCAATTGTAGCTGTCATTTTTTTTTAATAAGTGAAATACTACAAAAAGAACTGATTGGCAACGATGTTCTTTTTTCGCAATTATAATAAATGAGATGTGTTAATAAAGATAGAACCAGCTTTTGAAGGAATTAATTTTTTCAATCTATAAATCAAATTTGATACCATTTGTCTGTGTTTAATGCGTTAAATAGCAATAAATGATATTAATATAGATATGAAATGAAAGAATGGACAATAGATTATAAATGACATTTATAATATAACCGCGAGGTAGGTAGACATCACTGACGTCAATGTATTTTACAGTTTTTAATAATCTTTGTATTTTATTGATGGATATTGTTTAGGCAACAATAAATCATCGGGTTTACTACCGAAAAAAGTATAAGTGAACATTATACATCGTAGAAATATGAAATTACATGCTTATGAAATATTTTTATTTTCAAATGACAACAATAAGACGCAAATCGCGATCACGTTGGGACGCTTTTAAGGGTAAGAGAGTGAATTGATAACTCAAAAACGGTTCGTCTTATCGATTTTAAACAAGGACAGGCTTCCAGAGGAAGTTTGATTCTACGTACGTGCTGTAATGGAAATTGAAATTTCAATCCACTTTTTGGCAAAAAAAATTCAAAAATGCAAATACTTTGAAGCATTTTTTTGGGTCAGTGCACCAGTGATTCTGATTGGTCGCTTTCCGCCATGTCCGCAACATCCCAAACTTTAGCTAATCATATTACAAAATGATACTGACATCACAGCTGAAGAGCGTTTGAATTTACAAATAATATACAAAGCACCTTTTCAATATTCAATAATTTTTAACAAAGTTTTTCAATGAAACCATAACGTCATGGGGAAAAAAGTGCATATTTTAAGATGCCCATCGAAAACTAATGAGTTATACCTGTTTGTCCTGTTTCAACTATTGGACACGACAGAATTCCAGTTTTGTGTTTATTTTAAACATATAAAAAAACTACACGAAAACAAAATTACATTTTTTAAAACATAACCTACCATTTCATTTGCTTTCTTCAATTGTAGCTGTCATTTTTTTTTAAAGTGAAATACTACAAAAAGAACTGATTGGCAACGATGTTCTTTTTTCGCAATAATGATAAATGAGATGTGTTAATAAAGATAGAACCAGCTTTTGAAGGAATTAATTTTTTCAATCTATAAATCAAATTTGATACCATTTGTCTGTGTTTAATGCGTTAAATAGCAATAAATGATATTAATATAGATATGAAATGAAAGAATGGACAATAGATTATAAATGACATTTATAATATATAACCGCGAGGTAGGTAGACATCACTGACGTCAATGAATTTTACAGTTTTTAATAATCTTTGTATTTTATTGATGGATATTGTTTAGGCAACAATAAATCATCGGGTTTACTACCGAAAAAAGTATAAGTGAACATTATACATCGTAGAAATATGAAATTACATGCTTATGAAATATTTTTATTTTCAAATGACAACAATAAGACGCAAATCGCGATCACGTTGGGACGCTTTTAAGGGTAAGAGAGTGAATTGATAACTCAAAAACGGTTCGTCTTATCGATTTTAAACAAGGACAGGCTTCCAGAGGAAGTTTGATTCTACGTACGTGCTGTAATGGAAATTGAAATTTCAATCCACTTTTTGGCAAAAAAAATTCAAAAATGCAAATACTTTGAAGCATTTTTTTGGGTCAGTGCACCAGTGATTCTGATTGGTCGCTTTCCGCCATGTCCGCAACATCCCAAACTTTAGCTAATCATATTACAAAATGATACTGACATCACAGCTGAAGAGCGTTTGAATTTACAAATAATATACAAAGCACCTTTTCAATATTCAATAATTTTTAACAAAGTTTTTCAATGAAACCATAACGTCATGGGGAAAAAAGTGCATATTTTAAGATGCCCATCGAAAACTAATGAGTTATACCTGTTTGTCCTGTTTCAACTATTGGACACGACAGAATTCCAGTTTTGTGTTTATTTTAAACATATAAAAAAACTACACGAAAACAAAATTACATTTTTTAAAACATAACCTACCATTTCATTTGCTTTCTTCAATTGTAGCTGTCATTTTTTTTTAAAGTGAAATACTACAAAAAGAACTGATTGGCAACGATGTTCTTTTTTCGCAATAATGATAAATGAGATGTGTTAATAAAGATAGAACCAGCTTTTGAAGGAATTAATTTTTTCAATCTATAAATCAAATTTGATACCATTTGTCTGTGTTTAATGCGTTAAATAGCAATAAATGATATTAATATAGATATGAAATGAAAGAATGGACAATAGATTATAAATGACATTTATAATATATAACCGCGAGGTAGGTAGACATCACTGACGTCAATGAATTTTACAGTTTTTAATAATCTTTGTATTTTATTGATGGATATTGTTTAGGCAACAATAAATCATCGGGTTTACTACCGAAAAAAGTATAAGTGAACATTATACATCGTAGAAATATGAAATTACATGCTTATGAAATATTTTTTTTCAAATGACAACAATAAGACGCAAATCGCGATCACGTTGGGACGCTTTTACGGGTAAGAGAGTGAATTGATAACTCAAAAACGGTTCGTCTTATCGATTTCAAACAAGGACAAGCTTCTAGAGGAAGTTTGATTCTACGTACGTGCTGTAATGGAAATTGAAATTTCAATCCACTTTTTGGCAAAAAAAAATCAAAAATGCAAATACTTTGAATTTTTTGGGTAGATGAACAAATAATTTCAAAAAAACAAAACAGCATGTACATATATCAACGTTTTACCTTTCTTTTCATACCAAATTAATTTCGACAAGAAGACCCAATTGCAAATCCTTAATTTTTCATGAGAAACTTCTCAAAGGATTTTCTTCCTTTAAATAAATCACTTTTATCGTGCCTAGAACTGGAAAAATGTGTATGACGGTGCACTGAATAGATCTATCGTGATCTATCGTGATCGTGATCATTGTCACAATAACAATAACCTCTTTTATTGATTCAATTTCATCATAGAGAGCTGCACCTCACCCTTATTTACCACTTCAGTTTCGAGCAGTGTAAATATTTTCTGAATTCTTTGAACAGAACATCATTGTATATTTTTATCCCGTGTTCTCCAGTAATTTTGTGCGACGACAAACAGAATAGGTAATGTTCCATTAATTGAAATTTCTGGCAGAACACTACGCATTCGAGTATTATATTTATCCCGATGTAGACCTCCTAAACAACAAAGTATTTTGGAATCCAGGGATTTTCAGGACCGTAGTTTTTGATCACTGATCGATTTGTACGACTTTTTCAGCAAATTCTGAAAATATGTGTTCCTACTAGTACGGTAACCACAGACAAATGTAAGCGACACGTGATGAATGAATCGTAGCACTTGACATCATGTATTGTTAGAAACAAAATTGTTTACCAAAAAAATCAAGGGTGCGAAACCCAAAAAAAAATATTTAATAAAATTTAGTTTTTTTTTGCTGTTGTTTCGAAAAGTATAAGATTTTTAAAGAAACAATTTCATCAAGGTGAAATCTGATTCAATTCTCCACAAGAAATATACTCAGTAATTTCTCACAAAATGCGCTTGTTTTCTCAGAAAACCTGATTGAATTCCGATATCAAAGCCTTAACCCACCACTGCAATTTCCGGCAGGTATAAATTAGATTTGCCATAACCTGGCTAAAAATTATAGCGGAAGAAAAAGGAAAAGTGTATATCGTTCCTGAAGACTTCTACTTCCTCATGCAAATATAACATGTGAGTATCTGAGTGCCTGAAATGTGTTTTGTCCCACTTCATATAATCCTTCTACGATATTTGCGGAGGATCCGAAAGTCATGGATAATTTAGCTGATATGAAATAATTATACTGAAGCAATCAGTACCTCTTTGTACTATATGCAACTATTTTAGACTAGTGAGGCAAGTCTCACTTATACACAGAAAAAATACTGTACTATATGCAACAATGTTTTTGAAAACACCTACATTGCACCAATCGAAACAACTGTTCAGCACACAAAACATTATTAAATTGATTGAATTGGTATAGTTGATATAACCTAAGGCGTTTCATTGAAGTCGAAACCCAGCAATAGTCGTGTGAAATGTATTCTACAATTTCTGCAATAAGTGAAGAAGTGTTGAAAACCATCAAAGTAACATAATTGTTCCAAAAGTATAAAAGTTGACGTAAATATTAGGCTATTTTTGGATTTAATATATCAGTTCAGGCTGAATCAAATATAGTTATTATTAAAATTGATACTTGGCTCCAAAATATATAGATGGCTCTACGCCTACTTCTTTAGTACGTGCTGGAGTTATCGTAGGACCATAGGATAAATACGTGTGAAACGTATATGACTGATATTAATGGCTCTCTGTCTGCACTGCGATGATCGGCAGTACTGTGAAACTATGTGCAAATAGTTACCTATTTTGATTAATATTTCCGAGTTGTAACAGAAATCCATTGCAAAGTGTCTTCTTGTAGAAAAAACTTTGCCAAATGTTGGGCAGAAGTGATTCAGCAGTTGTATTATTTGGCTGTTGGATTTTTTCTGTTCTACTAATATACGTAAAATCTTCTCAGAACTGAGTTGAAGGTCGGTAAATGGCACATTTTTCATTATTACTATTATTCAGTCGTCTACTCTATTTGAATATAACTCAATAAAAGATGTGAACAATGATAAATTCGTTATTGAAAGTAATATAGTAAATTGTTGATATTCAAGTACTTGCTATATTTCAAACATCCATTGGAAGCCAATGGGTCCTTATATTCAAACTAATGATATAATCCAATTTGTAACCAAATGTATCCTTATCATTGGATTAACTATTACTCTACTCGTGGAATATGCAATGGAGTGTATCATTGAATGAATGGGTATCACTTTCATATTATGATAGTGTTTTCTCTGTGTACATGCCAAAGAAAACACTGGGTTTTACTCCTGCCTCAGTTTTAAACTCTCCCATAATCCCGGCAAATCCTTCAGTAAATGTTGAAAATAATCGCTCATACACATCCTACATGAAAAATGAAGTATGCACTTCCCGCTTGAGGTTTGCACTTCACAATAGTATTATTAAACATATATGCAGGATATGAATAAGCGAATATTTTCAACATTTACTGAAGAGAATGCCGGTTTTATGGGTAAGTTGAATATGAGGCAGGAGTTGAACAAAATATTTTTTGGCATGTATAAGTGGGATCTGTCACACTACTCTAAAATTGTTACATATAGTCCAAAGAGGGTATGGGTTGCTACATCAGTATAATAATTCCATATTTACTAAATTATTTATGATTTTCGGATCATTCGCAAACATCTTCGAGAAGTGTGACAAAATACATTTTAGGTACTCAAATACTCGCATATTATGTTTGCGTTTGTTGTGTTTGTCTTCAGAAACGATATGAACTTTTTCTTCTCCTCAGCAGAGTTACGACCAATCAAATATTTGGCTCCGCCAGAACTTTCAGCGGCGGATAAGGGTGAACCTGAAATCTGATGTCGGCGTTCAATCACATTTCATAAGAAATGACTGGGAATAATTTTTTGAAAATTGAATTGTCTCCCACCTTGTCGAGTTGTTTTGCGGTAAGTCGATCAATACAACCAGTGATATATACAATAATAGCCATAGCGGACGAAAAGCGTTTGCGGACGAAAAATACTTGCTTTCAAAAATAGTCGATTTCTCGTCCTTTAATCAGTACGTAAAATGTAATTTTTTGTAGAGGTTGACGAAAAACTATTTTGCCAAAACTATAAAAGTAAAATATGAATTTACAGTATAGTCAAAGCGAGTAAAAACAACCTGCTATATTCAAGTAATTAAAAAGGAGAGTAATTAAAAATGGCTGCCTAACGCAATTTTGTAAGATTTTTTGAAATGGCACAGGAGGTAGAGTGATGCCTTATTTGAATCGTTTTCCAATTCTCTATGAGATCACAATTCATCCAAAACAAAATGACGGTACATATAATGTTGGAGCTCTGCTATGGGGATCCTTTATTAAGTATAATTCAATTTGCTTTGTTATCTGTCTGATTGTAATAATAAGTAAATTTCAGGGGCAGAAAACTTTTGTAAAAGGGTACCTTAAAAGATATGATGATTTCACTAGAACTCGTTAGGATTCGCAAATATAGAGAATTGAAAGACGTTTCGAATAAAGTATCACTATGTTCAAAAGTTTTCGGGGGGGAAGGGGGGGTTTAATGGACAGTCTGTATATTTATATGCTCAAGAAAATGTTTGTTACATACAGTATTATGCAAAATTTAGGTAGGTAATTTCACTGTTTTTTTTTTTGTCAAAGAAACACTCAGTTGTCTTCTTTTTGGCCCTGAAGGAAAAAATGAGTGTAAAAATAGTGACAATAGTCGGGAGACAACACAACCTCGAGCTGAAATCTAATCTTTTTCCCGTGTATAATATACTATTATTTCTGTGACGGGAAAAACTACGATTTAATCAAACATCTACCTTAACCCATGTGTATGGGCCGAAAGTACTAACTTTTTTCCCGGTTCTCGGGAAAAAAAGTAATTTCATAAAGAGTTATATTTTATTACCTGTCAACAGAGATAAAATGTCAAACTTTTTTCCCGTCACAGAAAAAAATATTGATTTCAAAGCGACAAATAATTCGAAAATAGTGACATCCATTTCCAGCAAGTAACATTTTATAGTTATTCTGCTTTCCTTGAATTTGGAAATTTTTCTCTAACGTCCCCGTATATTTTTTTTTGCAATTTTGAAGGTTACGGTGCATTGTTACCGCTATCTAAATACGGACCTGCGAAACGAAATACGCGGTGCAGAAATAAAATTGGCACAATTTTTGCTACTCCAACTTAACTTACATAATGTAGGTAGTAAGACAGAGACATAAACAAAACACTGTCCCGACTTTTTAAATGTCTACCACTCATGCCAAGTGCCTAAAATAGAATCTTACTGAAAGCATTTCAATGTTTAATTACCTCTACAACCGAAGTTTTAATAGCAGATTTTCCCGGGATAAAAAGCAGTATACTTGAAATCTGTGAAATTGCTATAAATTTTGTTTGGCAAAGCAAATAGAAAGAATCCTCAAGTTCGACTGCCATTGAACATTTTATTTTAAATTGGCTGATTAACGGGGTCTCACCTTTTAACGTGCGATTCCTAGCACTTTCTCGGGTCATCCGATAAAAATCTGTAGTCGCTAGGATTCGAACCTAGCCGACCAGCAGTCAATGGTTTTGAACGCGACAGTCTCAACCACTGAGCTACTTGGCCCTTTATCCTTAATCCAATAAAAAAATGGAATACCAGGTGAAAAATAAAATTAAAAAAACTGATATCTATTTTCTACTTTTCCTGAAATTCTGTTTCATTGCCAATCTCTAGAATACCTCATTTTAAACTGTTTATATTTCAATGTGTTTTTTTTTCTCACTGTTATACAGGGTATATCTTAAATGATGTCATTAATTTCAGGTGGTTATCCTTGTCACATTTTATGGAAAAAAGTTCATATAAACGTGTCCTAACCTGCTTCGTTCTCGAGTAACAGGGTGTCAAAAGTTTAATAAAAAATCGGTTTTTCATGAATTACTCAAAATTCCTTACGCCGATTCTGATTAAACTTCGTGTGTTTGTTAGTAGTAACAAGGGTCTTCTTTCCATGAAATTATATTTTGAATTTTAATTCCAGTGGCATCGCAGTTGATACCCCATTATACAGAAACGAAGCAAGGAATCACCTCCTGAAATTAATGACATCATTTAAGATACAGCCTATATAACGAGGTCGGATTTGCGATTGTACTATCAGTTTATTTTTATATTTTTTTAATATACGGTTTCATCAACAAATAGTGTTATGGCGTCTAATTAGTTTCTGCAGAATTTTGCAAGTCTCCTCACAAAAGGAAACTTCGAAGATATTTAAAACTGATAGCACATTCAAGAGTATGTCCATTTCAAATTATTCCCTTGTTCTGTATTGTGTGATGGTTTTCATTTTAATATCTTTGTCCCATATGTTACTTGCTCTGCGATTTCAAATAACTGTTTGCAACCAAAACTCACACTACTTACACTAGATTATCTATCTACTTTTTTTATCTGCAGGTATCGGCATCAAACCAATTTTCATGGAGAAACTTCCCCTTTCCAACAATGTTTTGTTGTTCTTCCTTAAACATTTTCTAGTAGTCTGCAACTAAAAATAAGAACATACCAATGGATCCAAACGGCCCTTTTTTTCAATGCCGACTTTTCTCCAACTGGATACTTTTTATACGTTTCCGTAGATAAATATATCATGGTCATTCTAGCTGTGTCAATGTTCAGTGTATACTCCCACTGATCACATATGCATCTTTGGTATGGTGGACAAAGATAACACAAAAAATAGTCGCGGCTGAGTTGAGCAAGGTACAAAGACTTGCATGCCTTAGCATAACGGGAGCTATGAAAACAACACCAACATCAGCCATGGGAGTACTGTTGGACCTCCCACCGATTGACATAACAATTATGGGAGAGGCAAGAATGGGATTTCTAAGGCAAAAAAACACGAACAACAGATCGGATCACAATAAGATAGAGGAGATAGTGGGAGGCAACATTCTCGAAATGAAACCAACGGACCACATGACTCCTAGGTACTTTTTCAACATTAACTTCGAGGTTATTATACAAGATCGAAAAGAATGGATAGATGACAAACCTGGAGAGGATCTGGTACACGGACGGAACCAAAACCAGGGAAGGAACTGGTGCTGGAATATAAAGTGAGGGGAGAAACTCCCAAACGAGCGTCTCACTAGGAACAAACACCTCCGTATTCCAAGCAGAGATATACGCCATCTTGCAATGCGTGGGAGATATCAATATGAGGAAAATGCACAATGCACGGATCGAAATATGCACAGACAGTCAGACGTCACTGAAGGTCCTCATGAATCCCAAAGTGACATCAAGACTGGTGTGGAATTGCCGAGAAGAACTCAGTGTTCTCACAGAATACAACAAATTAACTTTGATGTGGGCTCCAGGACACTGCGGAATCGAGGGCAATGAAAAAGCTGATGAGCTAGCCAGAGTGGGCTCATCAACTCCATACATTGGCCCAGAATCAGCAGATAAACTCGACAATCGAAGATGCAGTCGGGACTGGGTCAAGCGAAAACAAAAGGAGCGGTGGAACGGAGACCCTCTCATGCACCACGGGAAAACATTCATTCAAGGACCGTCAAACACAGAACTGAAGAACTAGTCAAGTTGAGCAGGAATCAAGTTAGAACAATAACACTTCTCACTGATCACAGCCCAATGAAAAAACACCTTCACAAAATGGGGCTGCGCAACTGAGAACTTTCAGGCATGTACTGTCAAGAGACATACAATATTCGGGAAACCTAGAGTAACTCCCGAAGAATACAGCAGTTAACCTGTGAAGAACCTGTATAGACTGGTACAGGGGACTAGAGCTATGTACGGCATTCGAGGAAAAAAAAACTGTTAGAGAAATATGAGATTATTGGCACAAATAATGGTCTTGCACTGCACTGTTTGGAACATTTATGGTGTAGTAATGAATATACTGGAGTTTTATCCCAAGGCCAAATCGCTATTTTCAACACCTCGACAGGTGTTTCGATCACCAAGTGATCATTTTCAAGATGCCATTTTATTTTTGATAGGCGGTACCAACAATAATTCTCCAGTTCATAAATCAGGAAGATATGGAAAACGAGTCATTGTTTTTGATAGGGTGGGATTTCACTTTTGGGACAGGACATTATTTGAATGTGACTGTTGCTGAATTATTCTTTCATTCATTGAGTCGATCAACTGTTTATTTTTATTCTGAATCTGAAAGGAAAATATCGAATCTGGAGGATTTTATCCAGAAAACAGAGTTAAAAATTCAATTGAGACAGTGCAAACACCTATTCCAATTCTAAAATAGAAAATCCATCAGAAACCTATTACGCGTTTGTTTCTACACTGTTTATATGAAAGTTATTCCAATCAATCTGATTTAAAATGTTGACAGAATAGATTTTGAAAAATATATAAACACATTGTCTAGATGTCAGGGTAGGCTGGGTTGTGTAGGATATTCATCTCCTGATCAATTTAATCGCTTTTGAGACAACATTTCCTCAAAGGAAAAACTAGGAATAATCACCGCCCGTTGACTAGTCATTGACCGAAATACTGAATGAACTAAATATTGATTAATTGTTTCGCTTGGCAACAGTATTTTGAAATCATACTATTAGGGAATATACAATATACAATAACGAGACACATTCGTTAAATACATATGTATATAGAAAGAAAACGAAGAAAATTTCCTACAAGGGGATGTTATTGTTTTCTGGCCCAACAGTTCGCTTGTAGGTGTTACAGGTGGTTTTGTGTGCTAGGATTCCGATTTCTAGCGCTCCTATCACATTTTTCGCATTTTGTGACCATAACGAGATACATTCGTCAAATACATATGTATATAGAAAGAAAGCGAAGAAAATTTCCTATAAGAGGATGTTATTGTTTTCTGGCCTAACAGTTCGCTTGTAGGTGTTACAGGTGGTTTTGTGTGCTAGGATTCCGGTTTCTAGCGCTCTTTCACATTTTTTGCATTTTGTGACCATAACGAGACACATTCGTCAAATACAAATGTATATAGAAAGAAAGCGAAGAAAATTTCCTATAAGAGGATGTTATTGTTTTCTGGTCTAACAGTTTGCTTGTAGGTGTTACACGGGGTAGGAGGAAAACAGATTTTTTTCTCAGAATGATAGATCTGTCTCGAGCCTATCAAAACCAAATTATTTCCAAAACGATAATCCATAAATGTACAATCACCCGAAAACGTAATTAGTTTTCTGATAGTTAGTTTTATTCTCACAATAATAGATCCAGATAGAACAAGTCTAACATGAGCAAGCTAAGCTAGCTTGTGAGTTGAAAACGTATGAAACATACAAAGTAATGAAGTTCTGATACATTCCATTTGATGGCAGATCTATCATTTTGAGAAAACAGTCATTATTTTGGATACAAAATGTTACATATTTGGACAGATGCATATTCCAAACACCTGTGAACTAACGTATTATTTAAAAAAAATCACTTATTAAACAATAATCATATTCAACTCAATTTCATTTTCATACGATGACATGAAAATCATTAGCATGTATGGAATTCAATTTCCTTTATATTCAAATTGCTTCCGTTCTATTAATCGCTATGCAAGACAGTGAGTATCCTATGCCTATTTTTAGAGCACAAAACTGGCAAATGTCATTGTCAATCCAAATTCCGGTTGTCGTATTTTTAGCGAGACTTTTCTCAAGTCGACCTGTTCAATGTTACCAGCGTAGGAAGAACAACTATTTTCAATGGTACCATATGACCTTGTTTCACTCTTTCGAACCGTAACCGAGTGAATATTAATTATGTATTTATTATGCAACCGTTTGGATTACCAAACAAAGTTTGTGTGAATCGGTGATCACATTTTTCAAAGCATAGTCAGCGGAAGTCTGTATCCAAGAGCTTTTTTGCAGCGTGTGGCGCTCAATTTAGCTGTGTGTTTGTTTGGTCTATTTATTCAATGTCCTCAATTGATTGATTTCGATTTTTGAGACTTCAAAGGCAGAGCACGAACGAATTTTTATGAATAATTAAAATCAGGTTAGAGTGGGAAGTGCGCGAAATTCGTAATGTTCCATAAAATTTCGTGAAATTCTGGTTCAAACGTTTTTCTTCAAGAGAGGGACTCAAAGAATACTGGTGTAAGCATTGAATTTCCTATAGACGGATTGGATATGAGCAACTATGCTATTAACACATTCGTGGACAGGCTTGCTATAGCCGTCACACTGATGAAAAGGATGTCTTCGATCAAATATATATATCCTCTTGAACAGAATATTTTTCTGAAAAGAATAATTATTTCTAATTATTTGATGAATATTATACTCTTATTTCAAACTTATTGAACTGTTTGCTTCTTTACATAAATTCTCTTGGAATGAATTTGTTCGCATTAATACATTCCAACTCTTCACCCTAGAGAACACCTACTTGTGAAAAATGATCCTTTTGACTCAAGAACATAATTGGCGAAGGTCAGGAGGAAGCAGCCCGTGCCACAGTCAGCCACAGTCAGCCAATGAGCTTTACTCTTAATTAATTTGCCCTTCTACACTTGTACAGATTTCTTTGGATTAAAAAATTTTTTCAATTTCAGATTGTGGAAGGTGATAAACCCAAAAAATTATGTTAATAAGAAGAATATTGTTCGTTATTGAAGTTGAAATATTCTTGCCCCAACCAACTCACACCATCGAACAAAGAAAGTATTCACAATAGGGTTCATTATCAAAGTTGAAATATTCTTGCACCAAACAACTCTCATTATTCAGCGAAGAAAGTGTTCATATGTCTCAAAACAGTTTCCTTTCAAGTGGTCAAGAGGATTCCGTCAAAAAATAAAACAAATCTTTGGTTGGACCTATTCAAGAATACAATCGACTTGAATCAATGCAATTATGCATTGATGCAAAAAATCCTTTTTATCAGTGCATGAGCGTTGCGACACGCCTGATATAGCAAGAAAAATCACAGTTTCGTCCAATTCATCGTGTTGCAAAAGGTTTACCACATAATTAACGTTACTTAAGACTTTGAATTATTGAAAGACTATAAATAAGTGAAGGGTGAAGGTTTCCATTTTAGTTAGCCGTGATTTCGGTTTTTTGTTATTGAAAATGTAGTTACGAGTTGAAATGCATGATAAAATATAGTGTTCCATTTAAAAAAATATCATTTTATGCAATATTTCGAAAACGCGACTGTCAATTTTTTATTTGTTTTCGGCGCGGAGAAGGCCATTAAAAATGCTACTAGTTTGCCCATTTAACCGAATTCGTAGCATCAATAATAACGGAGTTGGTAATGGTGCCGACTTAATTTGGAACACCCTGTTTTGGCTGATTTCCGGGTTTTGCCGTGGTCTTCTTTGGTGAAAATCTCCAACGTTTCACCTGAAACTCAGTTGATACGTCAAAAGGAGTACTTCCACGCCACTGAAGATGACTGCCGTAGTTGCAGTTGAAACGTTTGGAGATTTTAGGCAAAACCATCCAAGGCAAAACCAACCAACCAGAACATTTGCGCCAGCCGTGAAAGGTTGAATTCCTATACTATACGGTTGTTTGGAAATGCAATGACTTAATTTGTGAAAATTGCAATGTTTTGATCTCTAACTGCTATGAAACTTGAAAATCTTTCGCGAACAGCCACTTTTTCATTAGGTACAATAGTTACAGATCGTATAACAATGTATCCACTTCAATCAAGAATCATGACATCATGCCAATTATCAGACTAAAAATTACGATTCTTTGATTGCTGTAACAATTTTATTGAAAGTGTCATTAGTGCTTATGTAAATTGAATAATTCTGTGTAGCGAGGCTTGAATGCTTCACGCTACAACCAGCATTTTCCAGATGACTCTTGACTCTTCAAATGAGGATTATGTCGAGAGAGTAATTTCACAATGTTTAAAAAAAAACTAGATTTGCTGTTTATGTCATTGAAATCTTGGTGCTCCCTCATCGGTATATTACATTTTGCTAATGGGATGATAATATCTAAAATTATCATAATTACTTTTTTTCATGATTCGCTTTGCGTTTCCAGTTAATTATCAAGAGGTCTGTTGCTATTCTTCAATTTATTGTACAACATATTTCATTTTGTTTATTTAATTTTACAAAATTGGTTATAGTTTGGAGTAGAATTTTTTGGTTTCCTTGCGCGTCCCTGTCAAGCTTACGCCCTCCGCGCCGCGGGGGTTGCGGGGGTGTTAGCCACGCCCGTGTTAAAAGATGTACGCAACACTCATTATGCTAATTACTTGAGTAAACGAAACTTATCAAACTGTTAGTAGCTGAGTTAATCATCACTGAGTTAATCATCACTGAGTTTTGCTTTAAACAATCATTTTTCCTCGGTGTGTTGGCAAAGACTACTATGGTCATTAAATAATTGCTCCCAATTTCTGTGTTCCTATGAAATTGCCAATACTAATCTACCGATAGGATAAGGTATTGAACTGTGAACTACTTTTTGAGTTCACTTAAGACCAGTTTCAGAACACCATATCCTATCATCACCAAAATACACTGGGATCGGAACTATATGTGAACAGAAACACATACCCACACATAGAACGTTAAGTAACGGAATACATTAACAACAAATGCTGACGCATTTCGCGATAGGACACGCCAGATTGACGCGGTTGTGGTCCTAGAAAAAACATATCGGCCAGAGAAAAACAATTACTCGAAAAGCAATGCCGTCAAAACAAGTGAAAACGAGGTAAATCTAAATATTTATGTTACATTTTCCTGAATCCGTTCTTTTACCTAAACGTTTAGCCACTAACTATTCTCTTTACGGTCGTCCAAAAATAATTGAATACAGCACAAAAACTTCGGGCTTTGTTTCAATGCCTGGTCTGTTCATAATTTTGGAACAATTTGAAATCTGAGCAGGCCTGGTATTTCTGGCTAAGCTACTTTGATTTTCATTTGAACAATAAAAGAGAGACGAAATTATCTCTTGAGATTCCAATCTGGTGATATAGACACTATTTCCAATTTACCTCTTATTCAAGTATAAAATAAACGAAAGAAATATTTGAAAAACAAGCCCTTATTATTATTAATTAAGAGGCCATGAGCGCGATCACGTTTGGGGCGCTTTCAAGGGTAAAAAATATTGAATTTTCAATCCACTTTTCCACAAAAAAAATCTTAAAAATGTCCCAAAAATGCAGTTACTTTGAAGCAACTTTTTGGGTAGATGAACAAATAATTTTAAAAAAACGTTACTGCACGTACATATATATAGATCAACGTTTTACCTTTCTTTTTATACCAAATTCATTTCGATCGGATAAAGATCCGCAGACATAGTTACATAGAATCAAACTTTTTCTTGAAGCCTATCCTTGTTTGTGATCACGCTCATTGCCTCTTAATTAATAATGATTAAGAGTATGGAAATAAAACTTTTAGAAATTTAATTATTTTCTTGAAAGCTTGAGATTTTATTTCAAGTGTGATGATATTTCACGCTTCAAGCTTTTAAGAAAATATTTTAAAAAAATTTCATACAGTAAATATTATTTTAGTTTATAATGAAATATTTCCTTTAATTATTTTATTTTGTCCAGAGGTTAATAGGATAGTAGAATGGGTATGGTTGATATACCTTGCCATCCAGCATGTCAGCGCGTCCTTTACCTTAATGGACACATACGAAAATTATTTCCAACTTCCCGATATTTTCAAAATTTTCACGGATTTTTCAATTTCATTCTCGTGAGCTCTTGCAAATCAACTTTTTCAGCGGTCCGATATTTTTCACAATTTTTACGGATTTTTCCAATTTTATTTTCGCGAGTTTTCGCAAATTATTTCCCACTGAGTTTTTTACTGCAATTTTCTACGACCAAACCGTAGAGAATGATTCCGAATTTCACTGAGGCAAGTGGATAAAAATAATTTAAAATAAATTATGTGACGGTACTCTTATTGATTTTTCTATCTTTTTCGCGAATTTTTGCAACTTTAACCGACCGACAATATTTTCGTCATAATTTTCCACGTCCGAAATCTTTGAGAACTTTTCCGTCAGGGGGACAGGGCAGTAAAATTCATTGACTATCGGTAAGCTTTCTTAAATTTGTATCTTTTTTATATAGTTAGTTGTTAATTCTGTTGTAAGATAATGTCTTGTATATCTTGCCATGTTTTTTTTTCAGATATAAAAACCTTCCACAATCTGAAAAGAGAGTTTGAATATTTTGAAATTATCTTTTCCAATAAGCAATTTCAAAATGAAATATGTAACTGACAAAACACTGTTTCAAAACATCCTTGTAAACACAGTTACTTTTGTAAAAATTGTTTTTTCCGTTAAACTGCTCTCGTCCCCCTACGAACGGCAGCCCTCAAAAGTCGAAACTTGTGCGAACTGAGGATTAACGAGGTCCTACCTTTTAACGTGCGATTCTTCGCACGATCCGAGGAGGATAGACCTCGAAAGGAGGTCGTCCGTGAGTCTCCATCTAAACCACAACTTCGCATCGCGTTGCTTGGCTTTAAATATCGACGATCCACGTGCTCTACCGTTCGAGCTGTTCTCTTACTTCCTATACTCTAACAGATTTCTTTGGTTCAACATGAGGTGACTCACTAATTTTTGGTGGCGTATTCACTTTTGAGCTGTAGGAAAACCCGGAAAACCTATACCACCATTCCAATGTTTTTATTAATGTTTCAATGTCTTTTTGATTGGTCAATACATTTGGCAAACACCGCTTTTCGGAAGGTAAAATTTTGCTCTCTCTCTCTGGCTCAAGAATACGGACTTCTCCTTTTGAAATGATGGGAAGGAAAAACAAATTAGAGATAAAGAATCGAGACTCTGAAGACATTTGAGGTATGCTCGAAGGGTGCAGCCAAATTACGGAAAGAATATATAAAAACAAACAGAATGGAGAATTCTATCCCAATGGGCACAAGGACGTTGAAATAACGTTGTGAAATGGCTGAAAACCGAACTTTTTTTTCAACGAAAAAATGTCGCGTGTAACAACGGTATATTAACCAAATTGCTTACTAATTATCGCCTTATTGCCGTTCTCAATCAGGTTTTTTGAACGTCGAAGATACTCAATAAAACAACATTGTTCGAACCAAATAAAAGGATGAGGAACGAATCATAAACATTGATAAATGAATCGCATACAGTGAGTTTGATTAAAAATTCTTCTTGAATTAACATAACGTTTGTAAAACGTATATTTAACGTGTTCTTGAGGAAGTAACGTTGAAAACACATCTTTATAACGTATTCTTTCAACGTTGAAGATTACACTAGATTATTTTCGTTAAAATTTTTAATGAGAAACGTTTATTCAACCAATGCCACGTTTATAACACGTTTGAAAAACGTACGTGACCCATTGGGATCAAGAAATGTTGACCTACAGGTATTTTGTTTAACCGTTTCTACACGAAGAGGACTATTTAAATACTCAGTAAAAAATGTATAGCGTCGGTTTTTGCATTAAAAAAATCTATTTTATAAAATCTATGGAATCTGACTTCGTCCATAGAAAAAAGATACTCACGTAAAGAAGAAATTGACACAACTATTCCAAATGTAACAACAACCACCACCAAAATTCACTGTTATTTTAGGGTGTGTTAATTTACGAATCTTCACCATTTTTTAATCATAATAAATCTAATACTCTCATATGCACCACTTACGTTTTGAAAATTGATAAGACTACATAGCGGGAGAGCAACATGACATTCAATTGTTATCACAGATTACTTTTCAGTTCATTCAATAACGTGCTTTATTACGATGGATATTATCTTGAGCCTTGAAACTGTATTTAAAGCGGAAACAAAGTACACAAAAAGTTTGAATGTGATTTATCTTCCGTCGTATTTTACGAAATATTTACATATGTCATTCACGAGGTATCCATAATTTTCAGTTGATGTGTTCAAAGTTCGATTTTCGAAACGTGATTCACCCTACAAGTAGGGGAAAGATGAGAAGGTATTTCACAAAACTACTGAATGAATCTCTAAACTGAGATTAGGAGTACGTATATTATTTAGAATAATCTCTAGAATAATCAGGGAATTTCTGTCAGACTACTTTTGAAATATTAAATCATGTCGGAAGAGTAAAAGGGATAGGTCCCCAGTAACATAAACAACTGGGATTTATTTCTTTTTTACATAATTTTTTTAATACATTTTTCCAGGTTTCCAGAATAATCCAGAACGATTGGTTTTTGAGACGAGGATCAACTGCAGCACCACCAAACTTGGTATGCTAATAGTTGAAACCATGTTAAACTCGAAAAAAAATGTTTACCAAAATTCCAAGGGCGGAACATATTTTTTTTTTCGTTTAAAAATAAATAAATGGCTGTAATCTTAGAAAGTATATGATTTATTGAAAAAACAACTCAACAAGGTGAAGAACAATTCAATTTTCCACAGAAATTATTTCTGGTAATTTCTTATGAAATTGTTACCCTTTTGGTTCCTAGGGGGTTGATTTCAATATGAAATTGGAGAGATATAAAATGAAATCTTATCCCTAGAAGAGACTGTTGTGTACTGCCTGAGTTTTACTTGTTATTTGAAACCTCAAATGTAGTTGAGTACAGAAAAGAAGTGTTTTTAGTGCCCAGTTTGAATACCGTAGAAACTAGACACTGGTAGTTCAGTGGGACAAGTGGGTGGGTTCGTTAGGCTTAGTAAAATCCTAAATTTTAACAAGTATGAATATGTTTAATATTAGAAAATTTAACAAAATATTCCTCACTGAATATTCTGACTGAAATAACTATCTCTAAGTCAGCAGACAATAATGTCCATAAACAAAAAGAAAAGTACCTAATATTTATTACTTATATATCCGAAATAGTTTTCAAAAACTTCCCATGAAACAATTTCTAGAATGATTAAAAGAGCTATACCGCAGTGCACCTTGGTTTCCAAGTGTAATTTACTATTAAATCAATTACTTATATCAATATTAAGTCAATGGGATGAATTTTACTCTACAAGTTCAAAAAAAAAAAATTACAACAATAACTGGAACTCCGTAGGTGGTGGTAATGTTGCATTACAGGTTTTTGTTTTTTTTTTTACATGGAACGAACTCACCAGGATTAAGTTGAAGGTTCGACAGCACTTGTTAGTGATATCCAGGGTGTGCAGTGTGGCGATAGGTGTAACTTCTACAGTACTTTAGGCTCCACCCAGCATCCTAACCAGAGAGCGGGATGGGAGTAATCTAAAGCCCAATACAAGTGCAACAGGAGCTTGAAGTACAGCTTGAAGAAGGAGCTTGACGTCCCACAACAAGGAGACTGGAATCCCGTAACAAGTGGATTCTGAAGTCCCGTGAAAAGTGGATTGGAATCCGTAAAAGTGGATTGGAATCCCGTAAAGGAGGAACCCTAGAGGAAATGACCACAATTCTAAGTCATTTGCTCAGATAACAATATAGAAATAATAACAATGAATGAGAACAATACCTGTGATGGTGTGCGGGTCCCGAGTAAATCAATGGAGTGCCAGCCACGTGATGTTCAGCCAATTTATATCCCTCGACAGAGGCAGGATTTCCATCAAACAAAATATGGCTTTCCAAAAATTGAGATTCTTCTCTTATTGATCCCAACACTAGTGGAAATTATAATATTGAATTATGTACAATATTGAAAAGATCTCTGGCTTACTTTTATCACTGAGCTGAACTGCTACCACCAACCAACAAAAAGTGATGCCTATCCAGGTTTTTATCCTCACTCTCATTTTTTTTTGCAGACTTCCCCACTCAACAGACCAACGCATATTCGGCGGGAATTCTTCTAGCCCACACTTTTAAAGTATAATTAAAATTTGTTCGGATTACAAACTTCAAAGGCATTAATTACGCAGATAGAAATTAGAGACTCTAAGAACAACTATTAGTCTTCTTCCCTTTCTTGATCGGAAGGTGACATGTCGTGAGGTCAAGACATAACCCCTGAAGTCAACAAACTCAAAATGTTAATAACAATAACTGGTTATTATCAGAACGATGAAAATACCCTAATAAGGTAATTTTTTTTTATGAAATACTGTTGTAATAAAACCATTTTAGTCACATCGATAAATGAACTTCTGTCAAAGAGTTAGATGCCGAACGTACCCCAAACGAAACGACAACTTTAAATCACGAAGAAGAAGAAGTGAAGTAGAAGATGAATAAACCCAATTTAACCTTCGTTCTGTTCTGAATGACGTTTGTCTTCAATTTCATAGGAAATTGTAAATAATGATTGAGAGGAATAAAGCCGAACTCGGATGAACTCAAATTCTTCAACTGTTACAATAACAGTAATCCAACAAGGAAATACTTTGTCAGCATAATCACGGTAGGTCTGTACTGAAATCTATTTCGGTGAATCATAACCCTAATTTCTGTCACAACAGCTGACTAAATAACCAACACAACACAGGAAAATACGCGAGACAACCCAATTAATTGAATGATTTAAAATTGCAACGATGAATAACATCATTCACACAACGAAGAATAGAAATGTAAAGTAAAGAGTATGGTTTTCTATAGTATTTTCGTACCGTCGAAACGAAGTGTAACACTCCCCCTCTACTCCGAAGAGATTTACCTGTAAATCTCAACTCTGACGAAAATACTACTTACTACGTTATGAGTTTTTAGAAGAGTCAAGAGTGCCCTCACCCTCAGAATTACCATCTGGTGGATGAGACTTAATGTCCTGTACATGCCAAACACCCTTAGACCTGCTATGGCTGTCCACAATTTCATATGTTACAGGAGAGAGTTTCTTTTTGATCTTAAACGGACCATTGAAGTTTGGAGCGAACTTAGCTGTAAAGTGATTGGTGGCATCCGATAAAGCATGGTTCTTAATGAAAACAGAATCACCAACCGCAAAACTAACTGGCCTACGTCTGAGATTATATCGAACTTTGGATTTTGAATGCGCCTCGTCAACACGTTTTCGAACATCGCGATATATGTTTCTAAATTCCTCCACAGCCTTTCTAGGAGTATGAACGCTCTCTGGATCAACAAGAGGATGATCGTAGTTATTCCCACTGGGTTTATGCTCGCGCCCAAAATTTACAAAGAATGGTGTTAAGCCTGTGGCCTCATGAACAGCAGTTCGAATTGCGCACCCCACCTTTGGCAATAATTCAGCCCATATTCTGTGATTATCTTCTACATAACACGAAAGCATAGTTTTCAAGACTCGATTAACTCTTTCCACAGGATTTGCTTGTGGATGGTACAAAGGTGTGAATCGAATATGAACATGATAGTCCTGGCATAACTTTTTGAAAACATTAGACTGAAACTGTACACCATTGTCACAGATCAAAATTTGTGGACAACTGAACATCAGGAAAATATGTTCTTCTGTGATTCGAGTCACAGCAGCGGCTGTAGCCGACCTCAAGGCAAAGAACAGAGAAAATTTACTGAAAGTATCAGTAACAACATAGATAAAACGATACCCTTCTTTTGAGCGAGGCAATGGTCCAACGAGGTCTACGGAGATCATCTGCCAAGGAACAGTTGGTTCAGGGTGCTTACCAAGGAAACCAGCAGGTCGTTTCTGCTCTGGCTTATGACGGTTACAAGTCGGACATTTCTTCACATAGGCAGCAACATCGGCTCGCATTTTTGGCCAATAATAACGTTGTCTGATCCTTTCAAATGTTTTAAACACACCAGCATGACATGCTACTAATTTATCATGGTTGTCACTTATAAGTTTTCTCCGATTTTCCTTAGGTACCACCTCCTTCCAGTAATCGGTCTTATCCCTTAGACCAGGATAACGACAGGAAACGTATTTAAAAAGCTTGCCATTAACCAAACGCCATTGAGGGTGTTTCAAAGGACTATCTTCAACCTGCTGAACCATACGAACATACCAACTATCTGACGATGTACTAGTTTTGGTCGAAACGTTTACCGAAATTGACTGGATTTCTGGTACGGCTCGCGATAATGTATCTGCGACTACGTTATCACGACCCCGACGATGGTAGATTTTGAAATTGAATTGCTGGAGACGGAGCAACCAGCGAGCTATGCGGCCCTTAGGTTCCCGTAAATTATGGAGCCATACCAAACTATGTGCATCGGTGATGACCGAAAATTCATAACCCTCAAGATAAGGACGTAGCTTCTCAACTGAGTACAAGACAGCAAGACATTCCCGTTCAACTGTACTGTAATTTCGCTCTTGGCGGGTTAAAGACCGACTGACGTAACAGATGACATGCTCGCCATCGTCAAATATCTGCGACAGAACACCCCCTATCCCATATGCAGATGCATCCGTTTGTACCTGGAAAGGTCGACTGAAGTCAGGACATGTTAGAACAGGAGCTGAAGCCAATGCATTTTTAATGCTTTGAAACGAAGTTTGGCAATCCTCTGACCAACACCATTTTTTGTTCTTCGAAAGAAGCGCTGTCATGGGGGCCACTAAGGTAGAAAAATTTGGTATAAATTTTCTATACCAAGACGCCACACCTAGTATTCGACGAACTTCCGTAACATTTTTAGGAGGCAGAATATTCAGGATCGACGATACTTTCTCAGGATCAACATGAAGACCTTGGCTATCCACAACGTAACCTAAGTAACGCAGTTCAGGGCGACAAAAGAAACATTTCGATTTTGAGACAGTTAGTCCGGCTTTCTTAAAACGCTCAAATACGTCTCTCAGAGTTCGCAAATGGTCGTCAAACGACGATGAGACAACTATCACATCATCTAAATAATAGAAAACGTTTGGTTCCAACTCAGGACCCAAAACTTTGTCTATCAGTCGTTCAAATGTAGCCGGCGCATTACAAAGGCCAAATGGCATCCTTTTAAAGTGATAAAGACCCCTCCCTGGGATAGTAAAAGCGGTATAGTCCCTAGACTCTGGTGCAATCGGTACTTGCCAATAAGCAGATTTAATATCGATTGAACTTAAAAATTTCGCACCCCTTAACTTGTCTAATATAGTAGAGATAAATGGGAGCGGATACGCATCTTTCTTAGTAACTCGGTTGAGTTGTCGGTAGTCAACGCAAAAACGGTATTCGCCTCCTTTCTTTGGTACTAGAAGGACTGGACTTGACCAAGCCGAATCAGAAGGCTCAATAACACCCAATTCAAGCATCTCTTTGACAGCCTTGTCAATGTGTTCTTGCATGATTGGCGAAACTCGATAAGCTCTTTGTTTGATCGGTTCCGAATCAGTTACTATTTTATGTTGGATTAATGAAGTGCAACCCAATTTATCCCCTTGTTGTTCAAAATAATCCGTGACTAATATGTCCAATCTAGACTTTTCCTCGACGGTCAAAACTTCTTTCGGGACTACCTGATTGGTATTAATAATGTTTAAAAATGATGACGGGTCATCAAATGACCAACATCCACGTTTCAAGTCTGGAATTATGCCCATAGCCAGCCAAAAGTCAATGCCCAGAATGAGAGAGTGATTTAATTCGGGGACAACTAAAACATCTAAGACCTGAACTTTATATTCTAACGTGATCGGTATTGAAATTGAACCTATTACCGCGCAATTATTGTCATTCGCAACTACACAAGAGTTGTAATTTGATTTATTTAAGTTTACACCAATGTTTTCCAAAATTTTCCACCCGATTTTTCCTAGAACAGTAGTGTTAGCACCACTATCTAAGAGTGCTTTGAATTTTATTCCAAATATTTCTACTGATAAGTATGGTCGGTTGTCACCTTTACAATGGGTCAAGATATAAGAAAGGACTGGCAAAATGGTTTTGCAATAACTATTTTGCTGAAATGAGTCGACTGGCGATTCTTTTATAGAGCACGCTGTGCGACCAATTAACGGCTCTGCTGTGCGTTTCCCGAACAGTTCGGACAAGTTCTAACAGTGACTTCTGGCCTACCACACTTAAAACAATGTCTCCTCTGAGGTTGAGTACACTTATTACGGATGTGACCGAGTTGTCCACAGTTCCAACAAGTGGAACCTGACTCTGGCGGAATTCTAGGAGCCAATTGTGTAGGATTAGAAGGAGTAATCCTAGGGTTAACTGGTGAGATCTGAATAGGATCCACCAAATTATTTTCGAATTGCAGGCCCCTTTGATCCTGATTGGATGAAAACCTCGTTGGTTGTGGGAAAGTACCTAGTGTACTTGACGTCGGGAGTGAGACAGAAGGTATCTCAGCCGCATTAAAAAGAGGTGGAGCTGGATATGAAGGTAGAGAATTTATGTTGTTCTCATATGGAACTGGGGAATAAACAAAGTTCTGAGAGTTCTGAAAGATTGGGGGTTCAACGGAAGAAACTCGAGGAAAGGATGCTCGCTGATATTCTAACCCAGGCTCTACGGAATATCTAGGACCGACCAGAGGAGCCTTATATTCTTGGGCACTCTGATTTGCTTCCTCAACTTCACGACCTATTGATATAAGTGACCCTAAAGTGTAAACACATTTACCTGCGAATGCCATTTGCATATATGGCAGCATTTTGCCCTTGATAAAACTAACTCTGTATTCCTCGGATGGTTTTGAACTTAATTTATCAAATAAATTTTCCATGTAGGAAACGTAGATAATGACATTTTCGTTTTGACCTTGAGTCCTTCTCTTAAGTGTATCCCATATTCTTTCTTCGTAGTTACGCGGCAAAAAGCTATCACGCAAAGCTACAACAAGTTCATCATATGTTTTAATATTATTTCGAGCGAAACGGTACCAAACAGAAACATCTCCTTCTAATAATTCAGGAATCGAGTCATATAATTGTTTCTTAGAAATGCCACGAGAAACACGCATCTCTTCTAATTTTTCCAAAAAATCCGTAACACTTGTAGTTCCATTGAAACGTAACCTCCAACGACTTACATCTACAAATCTCTGATGATTTGCACTGACATCAGCGTTAGTACCAAAAAAATGTCTGTCAGCTGGAGAAGAACAATATATCGGTAAATCAGAGCCTAAGCTAGTAGAACCGTGAGTGGCTAATCGACTATCCAAAAGGTTTGAATCGAAATTTTTGTTATTGTTATGAGTTGATTGCAAACGATTAATTTGCATATCTCTCATTAATTCTGAAATTCGATTGGTTAGTATTGAAATATTAATATCGTTTTCATCCTTTTCAACATTATCCTTATTATTCTTATTATTGTTACCATTATCATTACTATGATCAACTATTACAGGATCATCTAGACTGATGAGATCTTCTACAAAATTACTATTTGAAGTATTATGTTGAGTAGTGTTGTTACTCGAGAAAATTTTTTTCCTAGCAGATCTATAGGTGCAATCCAAAGCCAATTTTAAATCATTAGCCAAAGTTATTAATTTAAGCCGCTCTATTTCATCCTCCGGTGTTTTAGCTGAAATTCTATCAATACGTTTTGAAACATGTACAAGCCTTGATTGAATTTTCTGAAATTCGTTTTCAAAATTATTATCATCAAAAGTTTGAACTTCGCCTAACAGTTCTGTGATTTTGTTTTGACAAATGAGCAATTCATTCTTTGGATCAAACTGCATTGTGGATGGCTGTGATGAACCCTCCTGATCAGCTTGTATGGCAATCCTTAGTAAAGCGCGTTTTTCCTGAACTGTACCATTACCTAAGCTAGCGCCACGTAATAAAAGTTCATAAGTAAGCTCGTCACTTCTTAAACGATTGATCTCCATGTTTTCAGTCTATATCAAAGATGGACAACAACAACAAGTCCGAAAGTTAAAGTCTGACAATACAAGATTGAAGACCAAAAGTATTGTTACGAGACAGGAAAAAGAGAGAAAAGAAATATATGCACATGTAAACGATAGTTTACATACCCCCTCCCTTCCCAGAGAAGAGAAAAAAAAAGACACAAACGTAGAAGTTCCAGCAGTATACACCACACCACCCTGTATAAAACCAAGAGTGAAAGAGAGAGAAAAGAGAAAAAAAAAAAAAAATGTAATAATAAATTCACTATGAATAAATTATATGCACACCCTGTATAAAACCAAGAGTGAAACTAATCCTCAAAGGAACCCATTAGAAATAACTTTCAGTAGAAGTACAACAATCAAATGGCCTCTTGTTGAGATTTGATTCAAAGTATCAGCAAATATTCTTACTATTTACTCAAGTATTAAAAGAAAAAAAAATGTATATTCATATTAGTTCAGGCAAAAATAGAACACCCTGAGTACTGAATATTTTTTTCTATCAGTACCAGAGGAATCAGCAGATATATTTATCAATATCACACAGCAATGAATGCAATCAAGATGTTTATAAAAATTAATACATATTATGTACACACCCTGTATATGTATTATTTATTGAAAATACCAAGTTTTAGTCAAATGTATCCCGATATATGCACAAAATGCTAGGAAATGCAATTTCAAAATAAATAGGTGATTTATATAAAAAATACAAAAAAAAATTACCACCACACTACCACAATGAATAAACCCAGTCTAACAAATTCACCCTAAAATCTCACTAAAACATCGTTGGGCGCCACTGTTACCCTTTTGGTTCCTAGGGGGTTGATTTCAATATGAAATTGGAGAGATATAAAATGAAATCTTATCCCTAGAAGAGACTGTTGTGTACTGCCTGAGTTTTACTTGTTATTTGAAACCTCAAATGTAGTTGAGTACAGAAAAGAAGTGTTTTTAGTGCCCAGTTTGAATACCGTAGAAACTAGACACTGGTAGTTCAGTGGGACAAGTGGGTGGGTTCGTTAGGCTTAGTAAAATCCTAAATTTTAACAAGTATGAATATGTTTAATATTAGAAAATTTAACAAAATATTCCTCACTGAATATTCTGACTGAAATAACTATCTCTAAGTCAGCAGACAATAATGTCCATAAACAAAAAGAAAAGTACCTAATATTT
This sequence comes from Chrysolina haemoptera, assembly GCA_958298965.1. Taxonomy (NCBI): domain Eukaryota; kingdom Metazoa; phylum Arthropoda; class Insecta; order Coleoptera; family Chrysomelidae; genus Chrysolina; species Chrysolina haemoptera. The sequence continues at coordinate 27,088,771 of OY282598.1, forward strand.
ATTACTTATATATCCGAAATAGTTTTCAAAAACTTCCCATGAAACAATTTCTAGAATGATTAAAAGAGCTATACCGCAGTGCACCTTGGTTTCCAAGTGTAATTTACTATTAAATCAATTACTTATATCAATATTAAGTCAATGGGATGAATTTTACTCTACAAGTTCAAAAAAAAAAAATTACAACAATAACTGGAACTCCGTAGGTGGTGGTAATGTTGCATTACAGGTTTTTGTTTTTTTTTTTACATGGAACGAACTCACCAGGATTAAGTTGAAGGTTCGACAGCACTTGTTAGTGATATCCAGGGTGTGCAGTGTGGCGATAGGTGTAACTTCTACAGTACTTTAGGCTCCACCCAGCATCCTAACCAGAGAGCGGGATGGGAGTAATCTAAAGCCCAATACAAGTGCAACAGGAGCTTGAAGTACAGCTTGAAGAAGGAGCTTGACGTCCCACAACAAGGAGACTGGAATCCCGTAACAAGTGGATTCTGAAGTCCCGTGAAAAGTGGATTGGAATCCGTAAAAGTGGATTGGAATCCCGTAAAGGAGGAACCCTAGAGGAAATGACCACAATTCTAAGTCATTTGCTCAGATAACAATATAGAAATAATAACAATGAATGAGAACAATACCTGTGATGGTGTGCGGGTCCCGAGTAAATCAATGGAGTGCCAGCCACGTGATGTTCAGCCAATTTATATCCCTCGACAGAGGCAGGATTTCCATCAAACAAAATATGGCTTTCCAAAAATTGAGATTCTTCTCTTATTGATCCCAACACTAGTGGAAATTATAATATTGAATTATGTACAATATTGAAAAGATCTCTGGCTTACTTTTATCACTGAGCTGAACTGCTACCACCAACCAACAAAAAGTGATGCCTATCCAGGTTTTTATCCTCACTCTCATTTTTTTTTGCAGACTTCCCCACTCAACAGACCAACGCATATTCGGCGGGAATTCTTCTAGCCCACACTTTTAAAGTATAATTAAAATTTGTTCGGATTACAAACTTCAAAGGCATTAATTACGCAGATAGAAATTAGAGACTCTAAGAACAACTATTAGTCTTCTTCCCTTTCTTGATCGGAAGGTGACATGTCGTGAGGTCAAGACATAACCCCTGAAGTCAACAAACTCAAAATGTTAATAACAATAACTGGTTATTATCAGAACGATGAAAATACCCTAATAAGGTAATTTTTTTTTATGAAATACTGTTGTAATAAAACCATTTTAGTCACATCGATAAATGAACTTCTCTCAAAGAGTTAGATGCCGAACGTACCCCAAACGAAACGACAACTTTAAATCACGAAGAAGAAGAAGTGAAGTAGAAGATGAATAAACCCAATTTAACCTTCGTTCTGTTCTGAATGACGTTTGTCTTCAATTTCATAGGAAATTGTAAATAATGATTGAGAGGAATAAAGCCGAACTCGGATGAACTCAAATTCTTCAACTGTTACAATAACAGTAATCCAACAAGGAAATACTTTGTCAGCATAATCACGGTAGGTCTGTACTGAAATCTATTTCGGTGAATCATAACCCTAATTTCTGTCACAACAGCTGACTAAATAACCAACACAACACAGGAAAATACGCGAGACAACCCAATTAATTGAATGATTTAAAATTGCAACGATGAATAACATCATTCACACAACGAAGAATAGAAATGTAAAGTAAAGAGTATGGTTTTCTATAGTATTTTCGTACCGTCGAAACGAAGTGTAACAAAATGTGCTCGTTTTCTCAAAAAACGTGATTGAACAACGACATCAAGTTTCAGGTTTAGGCTTACCCGTCACTGAAAGTTCTGGCGGAGCCGACTATTTGATTGGTCATAACTCTGCTAAAAATGATCGGAGAAGAAAATGGAAAAGTTCATATCGTTTCTGAAGACTCCTACCTTCTCATGCAAATATAATATGCGATTATTTGAGTACCTAAAATGTATTTTGTCGCACTTCACGGAGATGTTTGCGAATGATCCGAAAATCATGAATAATTTAGTAAATATCGAATTATTATATTGAAGCAGAAACCCATGCCCTCTTTGAAATCTCATGGTATATTTTTTATGTAGGATGTGTATGAGCGATTATTTTCAACATTTACTGAAGAAATTGCCGGAATTATGAGCGAGTTGAAAACTGAGGCAGGAGTAAAACCCACTTTTTTCTTTGGCATGTATGAGTGAGACTTGTCTCACTAGTCTTAAATCGTTGCATATGGTCCAAAGAGGGTACTGATTCCTGTTCCAGTATACTTATTCCATATCAACTAAAATATCTATGACTTTCGGATCCTCCGTAAATATCGTAGTAGGGTTATGTGAAGTGGGACAAAACGCATTTTAGGTACTCAGACACTCACATGTTATATTTGCATGAGGAACAATATGCACTTTTTTTCCTTATACTATAATTTTTAGCAAAGTTATGACCAATCTAATTTTCGGCCCTGCCTGAACTTGCAGTGGCCGGTTAGAGCGAGCATGAAATGTGACGTCGGCGTTAAACCACGTTTTCTGAGAAAACGAGCGTATTTCATGAGGTATTACTGAAAATCATTCTTGTGAAGAATTGAATTATCTCTCAAACTATCGAAATTGTTTTTTGATAAATCTTATATTTTCTGAAATAACAGCAAAAAAAAAATTTAAATGAAAAATTTTTTAGGTTCCACCCGTGATTTTTTTGGAAACAATTTTTTTTCTAATAATACATGATGCCGAAATGTCATGTGCCGAGTTTCAGAGTGATAAAATTCATTCTCCACTTTTTGCTCGAGTTTGTCTGTCGTTACTGGATTAATTTCTTTTTTTAAATTTATTCAGTCTGATAACCTTTGGAGTGGTTCAGTTGATATACATAAGTATCTAAAAATACTAATGGAATACTTTTCGTTTTCTATTTGTCTTTGACTGAACTTGCAGGATATTGAATTGTTATTGCCCATAAATCAATGATGACACTGTACATTAGTGTATCGTAACAAAAAATTCCTGTAAATCGGTTTGAACAGGGTTGCCCTAAGAATATTTTTATTGTGACGCATTCGAATTGATTTTCAATTTTATTTAGGGACTATTAGTTATAATAATAATATGGAATGATGGACACGCTGCTCTCTAATCTAAAAATCAAACCGGTTTGTAGTGATGCGGCAGAAATCTTAGCCGGAAATATGCAGAAGGCCATCATCCTTGGTTCACTCCCTCTACTCAGGTCACATGATTCGCGGATCCAGTAATCACTCACCCTACGGACGTGGGGAGTGACTGACTATCTGTGTTAATGACACCAGCACGCCCTCCGGATGTATCAGGGTCCCGGAGACAGGACCTGACTCGAACAATCCTGACGGATAAAATAATAATAATAATAATAATAACTTTTGAGTTTGGAGTGTCTACATAACAGAATGGTGCTGGATGAAGCCAGTAAAGTTATCAGGAGTTCAGATCTCCTTCTCTGATGCTTGGTCTGTGACCATGAAAAAGCAGGGATCGGAGCATTTCTTTTCAAGGCAGCAGCCTGTGCAGCCGATGAACTTGGTCTCGTTTTCGACTTTGAACAGGTTAATCCAAACTCTGTCACCGAGTTGGAGCCCGTTCAGCAAAAGACTCACATTAAAGCAGCTGCATAATGATAAGCCAATACATGGGGTCTTCTTCAAGAACATCGAAGACCGTGGCTTATCCAAAAATCTGACCTTCGCTGTTCTCAGGTCAAGTGAGCTGAAGTCGGAGACCGAGGGATTCATAATGGCCTGCCAGGATGGTGTCTTTAACACCCTGGTCTACCGTAGTCGCGTGATGGGTATAGAGGTCCCGGATATTGGATGCAGAGCGTGTCGTGTAGCTCCTGAGACCATAATGCATTTGCTGTCCGCGTGTCAAGCTTATGCGGTCTCAGCCTATATCCGCAGGCATAACGCGGCTCTACGAGTGTTGTACTATCATCTACGACACTCGTACGGTAAAGACAAGACACCGGTGTTGCCTGATGCTTCGGGGAATACTGAGTCTGTTGTGAAGAATGTGAGGTGCCGAATCTATTGGAACTACTCATTCCCCACCCTCAGGCAAATACAAGCACATAAGCCTGATGTAGTCTTCCTCGATCATCAAAGTAGGAATATAAACGTCATAGAGTTTTCTGCTCCTGGCGAAACGAACATCGTCCGAAAAGGGGAGAAAAAACGGACAAAATATCGAGAGTTACTCTTTGAACTCCGCAGGCTGTACCCAAACTATTCGATTGAAGTGGTGGTTCTGATCATAGGTGTCCTTGATGGAATGATGGACACGCTGCTCTCTAATACAAAAATCATACTGGCTTGCCGTGATGTGGCAGAAATCTTTGCCGGACGAATGCAGAAGGCTGTCATCCTTGGTTCACTCCGTCTGCTCAGGGCACATGATTCTCGGACCCAGTAGTTGCTCACCCCACAAACGTGGGAGTGGCCATCTGGGTGAACGGCACCAGCGCGCCCTCCGACTGATATAATCCAAACGGATAAAAAAATCCCCCCACCCCCCTATTAACTTTTGAACGGTTCAACGTAGAAACATGGAAAAAAAGGTTTCGATACTACTTTTCGAAATAAAAAAACGGTGATTGCCCGACAGGGGGGGTGGGGGGACACATCAACTCAAAATTTTTATTGTTATCAATTTCATACATATTCATCAATAGCAACTGAAATATAAGAAATCGCATTTCTTTATGTCAAGCGTCGCGTTCAAAGCAAATAACTGTTTTTCTTGGGATTACTTTAACACAATTTTTCATGCTTTGTGAAATTATCTTGAATACGGCACTTGTTTTGAAAACTCAAAGAAAAAATCCAAGGAGGCAAAATCCGGATAACTTGTCGGCCCCTGTGACTCCATATTTCGTTAGACGGACGAACTTGGATCTATCATTGTCCTAGTGTGAATATACCGGAGGTTAATCCCAACATCAAACCGCTATTTTTAATACCTCGACACGTGTTTCAGTAACTTAGTGTGTTCCACCATAAAATTTCTTGGTTCATAGAGGAAACTGCAATTTTCACAACAAGAACAAGTGACAGAAGAGTAGAGTGTGACACGTGTATAATCCGGAAATCCGAGACCCAGTGCGCGTTTTTTTTTTGTTCGGCATGGTTCCAACTACTAGCATACCAAATTTACTATAATTTACTATAAACGAACTTCGTTCCAAAACCTCATTGGACTAGATTACATGACAAGTATCTGTTCCTTTCATAATGAGTTCGAACAGGCGACTGATAATAACTTCAAATATGTTACTTGCTTATCTGCTCATTTTCTAGTCGATTTAAGCATGATATTATCTTTCTCATTATCCTTTCTAACGAAACACTCTACTTCTATGTGAATCATATGTTAGATAATAATACGAACTTTTTGTTTCACGTGAAATTATTTAGATGATATTGAAGTATATTACCTGAAAAATATTTATCTTTGAAAATATTCCTGATGATTTCTATTTATAATAAGTGAGTATTTCTACTTCCTCTCATTTGTTTGAGTAGGTATCATGAGAACTTTTTTTCATTTACAATAATAAATCCAAGAATTTTATAATCTTTATTGATTATAAAGTTGTAGATCTTAGTAACCATTATTTCTAGAAAGTTCAGTGCCTCTATTTATATAAGTAATTTCAATGAGTTATGACTCCGCATTGCCCCATCTTAAGAGTTATTTAATTTTCACCAACCACGTATCAATTGCAAACGTATATGGAGTAGGCGAAGAGTAACAGTCCAAGATTGCTTCCATTCGGCACACTTGGGCTTGCTAAGAAAGGTATTATATCTAAATATCATCCAGGTATTATAATCCAGTACGATTGGGTTTTGAGACGAGGATCGATTGTAACACCATCAAACTTGGTATGCTAGTAGTTAGATCCATGATAAACACGAAAAAAAAAATGGTTTACCAAAATTCCAGGGGTGGAACATATTTTTTTTTTCGTTGAAAAATAAATAAATAGATTTTTGCTGTAATCTTGGAAAATATATGATTCATCGGAAAAACATTTCAACAAGGTGAAAGACAATTCAATTCTCCAAAAAATTTATTCCAAGTAATTTCTTATGAACAGCGCTCGTTTTCTTAGAAAACGTGATTGAACGCCGACATCAACTTTCAGGTTCACGCTTATCCGCCGCTGAAAGTTCTGGCGGAGCCGAATATTTGAATGGTCATAACTCCGCTAAAAATGATCGGAGAAGGAAAAGGAAAAGTTCATATCGTTTCTGTAGACTCCTACTTTCTTATGCAAATATAATATGCGAGTATTTGAGTACATAAAATGAGTATTGTCACACTTCACGGATATTTTGCGGATGATCCAAAAATCATGAATAATTTAGTAAATATGGAATTATTATACTGAAAACCATCCCCTCTTTGGACTATATGCAACAATTTCAAAGTAGTGTGACAGCTCCTACTTATACATGCCAAAATTAAAACTTTGTTTTACTCATGCCTCATTTTCAACTCACCTATAAAACCGGCATTCTCTTCAGTAAATGTTGAAAATAATCGCTTATTCATATCCTGCTTATATGTTTAATAACACTATTGTGAAGTGCAAACCTCAAGTTTGAAATCACATACTTAATTTTTCATGTAGGATGTGTATGAGCGATTATTTTCAACATTTACTGAATAAATTGTATTGATTATGGGTGACTTGAAAACTGAGGCAGGAGTAAAACCCAGTTTTTTTTTGGCATGTCTAAGTGAGACGTGTCTCTAGTCTAAAATCGTAGCATATGGTCCAAAGAGGTTACTGATTCCTGCTTCAGTATAATTATTTCATATCAACTAAAATATCCATGACCTTCGGATCCTACGTAACTATCGTAGAAGGGTTATGTGAAGTGGGACAAAACACATTTTGGGTACTCAGATACTCACATGTTATATTTGCATGAGGAAGTAGAAGTCTTCAGGAACGATATCGTTTCCTACTACTATGCCCTTTTACTTTTCCTTCTACTGTAATTTTTAGCAAAGTTATTGCAGAAATTGCATTGGCGAGTTAACGCGAGCCTGCAACCTGATATCGGAATTCAATCAGGATTTCTGAGAAAACTAGTGCATTATGTGAGAAATTGCTAAGTCTATTTCTTGTGAAGACTTGAATTATCTTTCGCCTTGTTGAAATTGTTTCTTGATAAATCGCATACTTTCTGAAACAACAGCAAAAAAAATTATAATTTTTTTAAATAAAAATATTTTTGGGTTCCACCCCTGATATTTGGTAAACAATTTTTTTTCTAACAATTTATGATGCCAAGAAATCATGTGCCGAATTTCAAAGTGCTAAGATTCATTTTTCACTTGTGGCTTACATTTGTCTGTGGTTACTGTACTATTAGCCAGAATAGCTTTTTTTTTTGTCAGTGAAATTACTATAGCATAGAACATTGGAACATGGGGATGTTTTCGATTTATAAAGCCACCCGTATATTTTCTTCAACTAACTCTCCGTCTAGAGTAATTTATATATTTTGTTACTCCCTACATAAATAAACAATTACTCGGCAGCATCCATTCATGTATATTTCCATATCACCAAATCTGGTTGTATGCAGTGATAGTAATGATAATGTCTAATTTTGGTTGCTGATCAGAGATTTCATAGAAACTTTTTATAGAGCCATTCATAACATCTCACCGTTGGGCTTAAAAACAAAAACAGTCTTCTAGGAACTTCCGTTCGCGTGTTCGTATTACTCATACCAATTTATTACAGGCGTTGGTTTATAATAACCAAACATTTAATTTGAAAAGTTAATAAAAATTACTCATTCTCGCTACGCATTTTATATTACCAATAATACCTTGTTTTTCTGTTATAATCTGGAAGCTCCGATATTGGTTTCAATTCTGCTCGCGAGGCTGTGAATAATTTTCCAGTGACCTTTTATTGACTCACAACAAATGATGCTCATTCAATCATTTAAAATAGTGATTCAAGATTGATTGTACATCATTTGTTGGTTACAAAACACAAAGCAGGACTTCTGGCTTGGAAAATTATACAGGGTGTTCCTTAAAGACATGCTAATATTTGAGGGGGTGATTCTTTGACTTATTTTAAGGAAAAAACTTTCTATAAACGTATGTCCTAAAAGTCCTAACTTTTTAGATACAGGGTGATAAAGTTTTGAAAAAAAATCAGTTTTTTAATAATAACTGAGATATATTGTAGACGTTTTTATAAAATTTGGTACATGTCTTCTATGCATCAAGGTGCATTTTTTAATGCACAAACATTTTCATTTTCTCAACCAGTCGCGTCCGTACGGGTTTTGCATTGAATATTTTTGAAGAAAAAAATACTACGCCACTGCTTTCTCCTGAAAAAAAAAATACTTTTGAGATCCTCATTTATTTTTGAGCAAATTTGATCTCCTGAGTTTTCTTTGTCCGCCGCATGGTTTTCGCTTAAAAAAATAAAAATCGTTTCATTTCAGGATCAATTCTTCAAAAATCTGATGCGGTGTGGAAATGTTTGTTCATCGACTGAAAGCAAATTGAGGGATCAGATTTGTTCCAAAATGAATGAGAATCCAAAAAAATGTGTAATTCTTGTCAGATGCTCGGTTCTTGATTAAAATAATTAAATTGAAATTGCTTCATATCGCAGTAGGTACCTAACATTTTGTTGACAATAAATCGTCCGATAGTAATTTAGCTACCTCTTTATAATTGATATTTCTTTTCACCACTTCTTAATCTTTTCACTTATAATCTCCCAAGTGCTTGAATTATTACCTGAATGGATTTACGATATTAATTCAGCTACCTACCTTAAATACAGTTTATCATAATCGTTGGATAGGTCGCGGAGGACCTCAGCAATGGCCAGCAAGATCCCCTGATCTCAACAGTTTAGATTTCTTTTTATGGGGGTACCTTAAAACTCTAGTGTATAAAACTCCCGTTAATACTTTAGAAGATTTAAGAGAGCGAATAGTTGCCTCGTGTGAAACTATTCGAAATACGCCGGGAATATTTCAACGTGTGCGTAATTCCATGCGTAGACGGGCGGAAGCATGCCTATTAAGTGAAGGTGGCCATTTCCAACAATTTTTATAATCAGTGTTAGTATTGTCAATAATTAATGAATTTGATCCGTTCATTTAAACTTACTTTTATAAAATAAAATAAAATTCGTTTTTGTACAAGCTGAAATCCATATTTTTTTGATTCTCATTCATTTTGGAACAAATCTGATCCCTTTATTTGCTTTGAGGCGATGCACAATCATTTCCACACCACATCAGATTTTTGAGGAATTGATCCTGAAGTAAAACGATTTTTATTTTTTTAAGCGAAAACCATGCGGCGGACAAAGAAAACTCCAGAGATTAAATTTGCTCAAAAATAAATGAGGATCTCAAAAGTATTTTTTTTTTGGAGAAAGCAGTGGCGTAGTATTTTTTTCTCCAAAAATATTCAATGCAAAACCCGTACGGACGCCACTGGTTGAGAAAATGAAAATGTTTGTGCATTAAAAAATGCATCTTGATGCATAGAAGACATATACCAAATTGTATGAAAACGTCTACAATATTATCTCAGTTATTATTAAAAAACTGATTTTTTTTCAAAACTTTATCACCCTGTATCTCAAAAGTTAGGACTTTTAGGACATACGTTTATGGAAAGTTTTTTCCTTAAAATAAGTCAAAGAATCACTCCCTCAAATATTAGCATGTCTTTAAGGAACACCCTGTATAATAATAATATACGCAGACACTGAAGAAACCTATAGATTTTATTGATGATTGATATTGATGAATGAAATTTCAAAATTGCATTGAAGTAGGTCCCAGATTGTGATTTTTCTTACCCAAAAACCCCCAATTCCAAATTTTTATGTATTTATACGATGTTGTGGCATGCGTCCTATTTTAGCGATTGACAGAGCTTCATTCATACTAAAAGCAACTGAGAGATATATTTATACATCCAAATGCTTACGTTGTAACTACATTTATGATTGTTAGTCATAAACATTTCATAGAGGGTACGGGAATTGCAAGTAATCTCTGAATATACAGATTATTGCGCTTCGCGCGACGCTGGGAAGAAGGATCTGGAAGGTAGCAATAGCAAACAGACTGGGACACTGGGATGATAGCTCTCTGAAGATTGGTGACCTCCGCCCCCAGAATAACGGTACCGTGGCGGCCACAGTGTCATTAGTAAAGGACGATGCAAGCGCATTGATGGACAACGAGTACCTACGAGTGGGCATGGTGAGATGCTGGATAGAAAGGCGACTTAAAGTAAACATGTGCTACCAGTGCTGGAAAGACGGTCACATGTCGAGCAATTGCAGGGGACCAAACCTGACAAAGAACTGCTATAAATGCGGAAAGGAGGGTCATCACCACAAAGAATGCAGAAACGAGAAGGCTTGCCCTGTCTGCAGAGCCGTAGAACACAAAAACTGCAAGATGAAGTGCCCGGAATTCAAGAACGATCTGATCGCAGCCTGGAGAGCGCAGCCAGAACAGCTGGAGAGACGGAAGGAAAGTTAACCTAATGGAGCCTGAAGAGCAAATGGAACAGAAGCTGCTAATAGCTTTAGACCGAGACGACCAGACTGTTACAGACCTTCAAGAAGCTCTTAGGAAAGACGACAACCTGAAAGTGTGACTACTTGGTAACACCAGTCAGAGCACGGTGCTCCACATAAGAGGCTTGGACATGGGCATCCGGAAGATAACTATATCAAACAGACTGGGACACTGGGACGATAGCTCCATGAAGATTAGTGACCTCCGCCCCCAGAATAACGGTACCGTGGCGGCCACAGTGTCATTAGTAAAGGACGATGCAAGCACATTGAGTACCTACGAGTGGGCATGGTGAGATGCTGGATAGAAAGGCGACTTAAAGTAAACATGTGCTACCAGTGCTGGAAAGACGGTCACATGTCGAGCAATTGCAGGGGACCAAACCTGACAAAGAACTGCTATAAATGCGGAAAGGAGGGTCATCACCACAAAGAATGCAGAAACGAGAAGGCCTGCCCTGTCTGCAGAGCCTTAGAACACAAAGCCGGCATGAAGTGCCCGGAATTCAAGAACGATCTGACCGCAGCCTGGAGAGCGCAGCCAGAACAGCTGGAGAGGTGAAAGGAAAGTTAACCTAATGGAGCCTGAAGAGCAAAAGGACCAGAAGCTGCTAATAACTTTAGACCGAGACGACCAGGCTCTTACAGACCTCCAAAAAGCTCTTAGGAAAGACAACCTGAAAGTGTGACAACTAGATAACACCAGACAGAGCACGGTGCTCCACATAAGAGGCTTGGACATGGCGGGAAGAAGGAGTTGGAAGATGCAATAGCAAACATACTGGGATACTGCTCCATGAAGATTAGTGACCTCCGCTTCCAGAATAACGGTACCATGGCGGCCACAGTGTCATTAGGTAGCACATTGATGGACGACGAGTACCTACGAGTGCGCATGGTGAGATGCTGGATAGAAAGGCGACTTGAAGTCAACAGGTGCTACCAGTGCTGGAAATACGGTCACATGTCGAGCAATTGCAGGGGACCAAACCTGACAAAGAACTGCTATAAATGCGGAAGATAGCAATAGCAAACAGACTGGGACACTGGGACGATAGCTTCATGAAGATTAGTGACCTCCGCCTTCAAAATAACGTTACCATCGCGACCACAGTGTCATTAGGGAAGGACGATGCAAACACATCGATGGACGACGAGTACGTACGAGTGGGTATGGTGAGATGCTAGATAGAAAGGCGACTTAAAGTCGACAGGTGCTAACAATGCTGGAAATACGGTCACATGCAGAGGACCAAACCGGACAAAGCACTGCTATAAATGTGGAAAGGAGGGTCATCACCTACAAAGAATGCAGAAATGAGAAGGCCACTTGAGGATACTTAAAAGGCAGAATTTAGTGAAAAATATTCCTAAAAAATTATATGGCCCTTCTGCGCCTTCGTATAAACCAGCCACAAACTAAGAATAAAAAAATCTTTCCTAAACATGTTGGTTGGTTATTGAAGAATACATGTGTTCTAACTACTTCGCGACAACCAGTGGAAAATGACCGAAAACAAAAACAAAACTCGAGCAAAGTATAGCCCATTTTATAGAAACAAAAGTTTTGGGTTTGTTTCAGTTATGTTTTTGTTTTTCCGGTGCTAGAAAACACAAACATAATATGAACTCAACTGTCCGTTTAGTGAAGAAACGCCATTAGACATGCCGTCGAATAAATGAAACCGTTGGCGACATGAGAGAAAATCGCATAACATAAATGACAATAAAAATCCGGTTATCAGACAAGAAAATGTTTCATTCAGTTGGCAGAAATTGTTTCCCGGACATTTTTATTGGTTTAATACCAACAATCGTACAGTGTGTATCTAGTGCTTACCGGTTTCGTCCTCATTAGGGATTATGTCGAACGGTTATTCCGAGAAACAACCTATTTGCTGACATAACGCAGGATTTTTTATGACTACGATTGATTGATTGATTGCATAATTACACATTTCAAATACTAGCCAAGTACTTGAAATTGAAATATTATTTATTTGTGGGTTACGGAAGGCGTAAATCAGTCGTTATTAAGACACTTAACGAGCTGTTATTTCTAACTGCAATGCATTTTTATAGCGATCTTTTTCTATTCGATTCGAAAAAATAGTGTTTATTATGCAACACTAAATCTTGTAGATGATAAAATAGCTCTTAAAAATGAAATAAAATCAGGACCTTTCATTTGGACAAATTTTATTATTAGGCAGATGCCTATTACCTCGTTTCCGAAGCCAACTATTATGTTTCATATCGATAATGATTTCAACTAAGAGGGATACAATCATTAGCGCCGATAAAGGGGGGATGAGAAACAGTACCCCATCAGCATCCTCTCTAGAGGCGGACAACCTGGGCATTAGTCAGGGGCGGCAAATCTGAAGGGGGAATTTTGGCTGGGAATTGACAAATTATTGAAAAATCAACCATGTAATCGAAATGTATACTCTACTGATGAAAATTAACATGCATTAGGGGTAATTCTGTAAGCTGTATGTTAATTTTTAACGGGAGTTAATTTTCATACACACAGGGTGTTAAGTACGTTAACAAACTTATTTTTGTTCTTTGAAATTCAATTAAAATTGAACCGAATTGGGAAAATCCTAAAAAAGGAGAAAATCAACATCGTCTTCAAACCAACCAAGAAAATATCGGAGTCTCTCAGCAAAAGACAGCAGAGATCCACTCAAATCAGCGGGAGTTTACAGGATTCCATGTAACTGTGGTATTTGTTTATATCGGTCAGACGAAAAGGAGCATTGGTACCCGCCTAGTTGAGCACAAGCGGAGTTGTCGATTGGGACAGACCGAGAAGTCCGCATTCGCTGAACATGCATTGTCCGACGGAGAACACAAGATCCTTTTCGAAAACACCGAAAGACTAGCAACGTCGAATCATCACTCAACAAGAATGTATTTAGAAGCGATAGAAATACACAAACATTAAGAGAACTTCAACAGAAAAGAAGAGAGGACATATCTTCCAAAGACCTGGCACAGAGCTTTGAAAGGCGCCAAAACGAAGCCATGTCATCCGGAAAGTACGCGCAAATCAACCATCACAGAAAGTGCGCGCAAAATCAGCACTCTAAATGACATGCCAGAGACTGAAGATGACTGCCGCAGCTGCAGTTGAAACGTTTGGAGATTTAAACCAAAAAAGACCACGGCAAAACCCGGAAACCAGTCAAAACAATAATTGCCAACTTTTATATATCTGGTGGATTAATTATTGCCTTTTCAGTCAGTGTATAAGCGATGATGCTTACAAATTCAGTAGAATTATCATAATAGTTTCTAGACGGAAAGACATACAGTATATCACGGCTGCTGATCCTTTCGGAGGCTGGACAAGAGTCTAGACAGTTTTATGAATCTGTTGTTGGGTACCAGCTTTCTTGGAACAATGAAATTTGAATAATCGTTTGGTTCCCTTGAAATTATATTTCTTCGTAAGACAAGATAGTTCGTTATATTGACAGATGTGAGGGTCATTTGACACATAAAAAAATTAGTATAGCGAGATTTCTACGAATTGACGTTCGTTGAATCAAGAAGCCATGAGCGCGATCACGTTTGGGACGCTTGAAAGGGTAAAAGAGTCAACTGATAACTCAAAAATGGTTCGTCTTATCGATTTCAAACAAGAACAGGCGTCAGAGAAAAGTTTGATTCTACGTACGTCTCAAAAATATCCCAAACATGCAGTTAGTTACTTTGAAGCAATGTTTTGGGTATATGGAAAAATAATTTCAAAAAAACATTACAGCACGTACATATATCAACGTTTTACCTTTCTTTTTATACCAAATTCTTTATCCAGTCGGATAAAGATTGCTTCAAATTTTAATGGGAGAGAAATACCACTGCAGTCACTTTGATTATTCATGAAAAGAATCTTGAGGTGCTGCCGCAGACATATTTACATAGAATCAAACGTCCTCTAAAAGCCTATCCTTGTTTGAAACCGATACGACGAAACGTTTTTGAGTTATCGACTCTTTCACCCCAAAAACGTCCAAAATATGATCGCGCTCAATGCCTTTAAATATGTTATGCAATAAAATGTTACTAAAAAATGAGAAAATTCAATCAGGCTATTGATTACTGTCTCAATAACCACGAGAGCTTGAAGTTTCATTGAAGTTAAATTAACGTTGTGTATTTTAAACACAAACAAAATCAAATTAACCATTACTTTTATGTTATCATTCAGTAACAAAAACGTCGAATATACGTGAGAAAAATAATGCAGACTACCTTAATTGCTCAGTATCTCTAGAGAAAGAGAGCAAACATTCAGTTGCAAGATACATACAGGATGGTCTAAGTTATCGTTCACCAGAAATATCTGAACAACGGTAAACGATAACTTGGGACACACCATATACAGAAGAATGCTGATAGAATTTCAAAAGTACCTACGTTCACGTCATGAATGAAAAAAAAGTCCTTTGCTATATTCAATATATAGTATGGATTAAAAGATAAAACAGTCCTATTCAGATTATCGTATGTTATGCCAGAAGAAAAATTCAAAGGATGCTGCTACATTACTTTGTTTTTTGATGATAAATATAGTATAACTTCAAATAGGGGTGTTGCTGTAGGTTTTCCGGGTTTTTCTACAGCTGAAAAATGAATACGCCACCAAAAATCAGTTAATAATCATATAGCGTCACGGGAAATAATAATGATAATAGCTGTCATCTACCCGCACAGGCTATGCCTTATTTGGATACACTCACGAGTGTTGATGAGGCAGCATTATTATTATTATTACTATATTGCCCATGCCTTTTCAGGCGCGTCGAGAAAGGGGGTTGGTTGGTTTAAAGCTGACGAGCCAAATGCAGGGTTTACCCAACACTGGGGTTATTACCTTCCCCACGATCCAAGAAAATTTTGTGTTTCATTCAAAATTAACATCAAGATTCAAAAAATGAATCTTATATAATTCAACGCATAATTATTTAAATCTAATCATCTAATCTATTTCAGCGTGGTACAACGTATTTGTAAACTTGATTTTTCTTTGCTTAATTTTATAGTGACAGATGGTTGTTATAGTTGTCCGGAAAATATAACAGTAGCTCTTGAATTGATTGAGTAAATTTTTGAACAAAAGTTGAAGAAACTTATTTCATCTCGATTCGAAAATGCTATTATTTCTACCATATATGTTGCTTATAAATTACTACATTACAATTTTTAGAACTTTTGTGTTGAGTGTTGAGATTAACTGTCATTAGTGTCAAAAATCCATCAATTTGTTTTTAGTATATTCCCATCGGGCCGCATGATAATATTCATTTGTTTCATTTTCATCTCTAGAGTGAAAAACTACCACTTTTATGTAGGGTATCCGGTTGAAGAATGATCATTTTCATATACATGAGTAGAAAAAAAAAGTGTTTTCCGTTTCGTCTTGTTTCACTGATTTGGATGTGAGACATTTTTTAAAATTCTATATAAAGCTCTGAGAAATGTATTTCCTGGCGTTATATAAAGTACTAAAATAGTTTTCCCGCTTCATATTCAACGAATACTCAATTTGCGAAATTAGCAGCATGATGTTATTGTACATCCGTGTTAAAAAAGTGCATGAGTTCATCGTAGATCAGTTGGACAACGACATTTTTTTTTTCAATTATTTCCACAAGCAATCCGCATCGAACGAGGAATTGACTGAATTGCCACTTTTTAAATGGAACGTTTTCGGTACGGTAAGTAATTCATATAATAATCGTGTTTTGAATTCATCAACACTGGCCTACATTCAATTCAGCTATCCACTTTATAGTTTTTTGTATCATCCGAAATGGGTGACACAGTTAATAATGTTAATTGTCACGACTTTCAGTTTCCAGTGTCGTTTTTATCTCGTATGCCTTTCAACCAGACATGTACTATTACTAATCACTTTTTTTCTCCTCTAACACGCCTCAATGCAGTAAAGGATTCAGTAACATACAACTGGAGGTGCGCCAATAACTCTATCCCAAGGTCGATGATTAAAGTGTTTTGGGTACTGCGAAAAATCCAAGCCCAGTCAAAGAAACGACTTCTTCCGCAAATTGTTCAGAAATCCAAACATTACTGACAAAATTTCATAAAAAAAAGTCTAGATAGCCATGTAAATAGTCCTTACAAAGAAACGAAAAGTAACTGTTTTAAAAAATATTCATTTATTTAAAAGTTATTTAAAAAGTGTTCAATAAATTCTGAAATTGTTCGAACAATTTGGATAATTTTGATTTATAACGTTCAGCTTGTCTCATGTCGTTTCAATAAAAGAAGATTTGCGTATATATTTTTGTAAATTGATATTAAGTATGGTAAAGGCAAATTTGGTGGGCTCCGCTGTGGAACAGTGTAGTTACGTACGTAGTTGATGTCCTGAACATAATTCCGGAGAAAATTCGAGGAGGAAGGGGGTTCCAATACTTTTCGAGCTATCCCCTTCTGAATCTTGAAAACAAGGGACCTCCCAAATGTCCGAATCAGTGGGAGGTCTCTGCAATATAACAGCTCAGTCAAGAACCTTGAAGTCACCCTTGAACAAAGTTTGGGCATGTAGAAGGGCATTTAGTGATATGTGGGGGCTCAGCTCCAAAATTCTATACTAGATCTACACGACTCTCATACGCCCAATGAGAACGTACAGAGCCATCGTATGGTGGCAAGGTACAGCATCCGACAAATAAAAAACCCCAATTAGATTGGAGACTGAACCTCTTCATTGAACATGAAACACGCAAAGCCATTGCTCGCCTGTGTAGCTCCAAACAATTCAGATTGGGCACTGGAGACACTCATAGGAGTGCCTACCCTGCACCTCTTCAACGAACATGAAGCACGCAAAGCCATTGCTCGCCTGTGTAGCTCCAACCAATATAGATTGGGAACTGAAAACACTCTACTGCCTTCCCTGTACCTCTTCATTGAACATGAAGCACGTAAAGTCATTGCTCGCCTCTGTAGCTCCAACCAATTTAGATTGGACACTGGAGACACTCATAGGACTGCCCCCTGTACCTCTTCATTGAACATGAAGCACGCAAAGCCATTGCTCGCCCGTGTAGCTCCAACCAATTTAGATTGGGCACTGAAGACACTCATAGGAGAGCCTCCTCTGCACCTCTTCATCGAACATGAAGCACGCAAAGCCGTTGCTCGCCTGTGTAGGTCCAACCAATTTAGATTGGACACTAGAGAACCTCATAGGAGAGCCTCCCCTGCACCTCTTCATTGAACATGAAGCACGCAAAGCCATTGCTCGCCTGTGTAGCTCCAACCAATTTAAGATTGGGCACTGAAGACACACGACTGCCTCCCCTGTACCTCTTCAATGAACATGAAGCACGTAAAGCCATTGCTCGCCTCTGTAGCTCCAACCAATTTAGATTGGGCACTGAAGACCTTCGATAGCCTCCCCTGCACCTCTTCATTGAACATGAAGCACGCAAAGCCATTGCTCGCCTGTGTAGCTCCAATAAATTTAGATTGGGCACTGAAAACACTCGACAGCCTCCCCTGTACCTCTTCAATGAACATAAAGAACGTAAAGCCATTGCTCGTCTGTGTAGCTCCAACCAATTTAGGTTGGACACTGAAGACAATCATAGGACTGCCTCCCCTGCACATCTTCATTGAACATGAAGCACTTGAAGCCATTGTTCGCCTGTGTAGCTCCAACCAATTTAGATTGGGCACTGAAGACACAAGACTGTCTCCCCTGTACCTCTTCATTGAACATGAAGCACGTAAAGCCATTGCTCGCCTCTGTAGCTCCAACCAATTTAGATTTGGCATTGAAGACACTCATAATGAAGCACACAAAGCCGTTGTTCGCCTGTGCAGCTCTAACCAATTTAGATTGGACACTGGAGACAATCATAGGACTGCCCCCTTGTACCTCTTCATTGAACATGAAGCACGCAATGCCATTGCTCGCCTGTGTAACTTCAATCAACGGCGAAACGATAGAATATATGGACATTCTCCATTATAGAATCTAAAGGTGAAGGATTGTGGCAGCCGATTCAGCAAAAAGCCACAGTCAGTCATTTCCAAAAGGGAAGACTGGGAGCAGATCGGACACCACCTGGTCTCAATTACTGGGATCATCTGATACACAGAGGGCTCCAAGATCGGTGAATCAACAGGCGCCGCGTTATATATACGGGAAAACTCCCAGAGCGGAACTTTGTTACGACCTGAGAAATTCTGACACTGTATTTCAGGCAGGAGTCTATTCCGTATTCGCCTATGTGAGAGAAAATATCAACAAAGGCTCTTACAGAGTCATTTCGCTGATGATGTCTGAGTGCCGTGACGATCTGCAAAGGCTACCGGAGGGCCCAGAAACGAACAGGTCGCTTGTTTGAACAGACAAGGCGCGAAAAGCTCAACGATTGGACCAAAATCTAGATCATAAAGCGTTTCAACCATGAAGGAAGAAATGAAAGCAAAATTCCGGGATGCATGAAAAGAGGCATGAAACAATAAAAAATCCACATCGAGGGTCCTTCTACCAGGAGCTGTTAATGAGAAAAAACGAAACCATAATAGTGGTAGGACTCCTGACGAAACAATACCATCTAAAGAAGCACAGGCAGAAAGTCTTTATCAAAAAATAACTGCTGCTCCCTACGACAAATCAATTAACTATCTGCTAGATATTCGGAAAAGCTTTCTGAAAAAGCAACTTACGTTTGGAACCTGGAGATAGTGTGGTATGTATATTACAGTAATCATCTTAGGAATCCTTGACATTTTTCGATAGGTTTAGAAATAGGAATGTCAGATTGACTGTTTTCTTTCTCCAGTTTTAAATGTGGCACCTGATGAAATGTTCTTGCATCAAAGGTATTTCGTTTAATATTTATCTGAACATTCTACACAATCTCGGTTTTTGGTCAAACAGAGTTTGTTTAGTCATATGTCAGGCACAAATTTTGTAAGTACCTGTAAGGTCCAGTGGTACGGACCCGCGAAAAAGTTAAAGGTTGGGTTAGGTTAGAGCGTGAGTTCGAATCCTAGTGGTGGAAGTTTTTTTTTTTAATTTTTCTTCTCAAGCATTAAGTTATTCATGTATAATTGTTATTGTTCCTTATATTGCTTTGTATTTTGGTAAAAATAATTTCGGTGGATACCTTTAAGTACCACAAACTGAGCTTTCGTCCTAAATTTATAAATTTTCGTGTAGTCGTAGAAAAAGTATAGTCTTCTACTCGCGTATAATGAGCATTTTTCTCTGGGATAATTCTTTATCCTCAAGAATAATAGCTATCATTATAGGCTCGTTGAAGGATATACTAGTTCATCATCAGGAAATGAATTTTATCTTCCGTTTAGCAATTCGCAACCTATTTTCGTTGAAATGTTACTTCTCTCGAAACGTCATTCTGATTTAGCTACGTTGTACGATAGAATTGTTTTCCTTTTCTACGACATGCGTCATTCCACAAATAGTAGCGTATCGAATATCAATCCTAGAGTTTTTTTTAATAATTTAACTAAAGATAAATTTCATGATGCACGAACGTGATTACATACAACTGCACGGCACACCTCATAATTGTGAATTCATTTTGTAATTAAAATGGATATTAAAACTCTGTTAGTTTTCGGCTCGAGCAAAACTCGATCATTCCAGTGGAATATATAAATATTAGAATGAGAGTAGGCGACGAACGTAGGATTTTACGGTTTTCTTGATACAAAACTAAGTTGTACGGCATGTTCGCAGAACAGTTGAACATACAAACGAAGAATGCCTGATTTCTATCATACTACGTGAAATTAAGGTTAAATTTTTTATTTTCTAATCACATAACAAATGAAAAATTCATTGTTCTGAATATATAACTAGTAGGCCTAGCAGACGTCCTGCCCCTCATCGTCTTTATTGATTTGTATAGTTTTGATTCATCGACTAACCCTTTGTACGCTTTTCAAAAATAACTTTTACAAAAAATAAGTTATTTGCACGAAATTTGGTACCCGGGGTTTTTTTGACGTGGGAAATCATAATTTCGTATTATTTTTCATCTATTTGACATCTAGAGGGCAGCGTTCTCTGTCATTATTTATTTCAAATTACCCTAATATTTTTGACAGTGAACTTTTGGTACTTTTCATAAGAAAATATTATTCCCACACCTTTTCCAATTAAAAATGGTACTTCCTCAACAACGCTCGAGGTGATCTTTTTCGAGATATTTACAATTTTCTACATCGATGCATGTTACTTAGCTCCTAGGGCGCTAAGTGAAGTTGCTGAGAAAAATTTCAACAATCTGTATCTCGAAAACGAATTATTTTTCGATAAACATTTTATAGGAAAAAAGTTGTTTATTTTGACGAGATCTACCGCATACTTAATTTTTGTAATATTCTCAGCAACTTCACTTGGCGCCCTAGGAGCTAAGTTATATGCATCAATAAAGGAAATTATAAATATCTCGAAAACGATCACCTCCAACGTTGTTGAGGAAGTGTACCTTTTTTACTTGGAAAAGGTGTGGGAATAAGGTTTTTTTTCACAAAAGTACCAAAGGTTTAGTGTTAAAAATGTTAGGGCAATTTGAAATGAATAATGACAGCGTACGCAGCGCCCTCTAGATATTACATGAAAATTTATACGAAATTATGATTTCACACGCCAAAAAAACCCTGGGTACCAAATTTCGTGCAAAAAACTTATTTCTTGCAAAAGTTATTTTCAAAAAGCGAAAAACAAAATTCAATTTCAACACCCTGTATGTCCGAAACGAAGCATTTCCGGACAGAAGTTTATATGGACTTTTTTTTCTTAAAATTGTCTCAGGAATACTTCACTTGAATATTTTAACGTACTTATGTTACACCCTGTATTTTTGTTAATGTTATTGTCGGACTCGTTTCATGGCGAAGTTGCGGGCATAAAGTACTATAAAATTCATTGAATTTGCAGAAAAAAATATTGAAGACTATTATGGTAGAGTTTGAAGCAAACAAATTATCAGAAAAAATACTTCCTTTTACGATCTTTGAATAATTACTTTTGACAGATTTTCATTCAATTAGTATGAACCAAGAAATACTGAAAAATATCAACTAATTTAAGAACCATTTGTGATATTACTTCATTATCCACAGCCAAAGAACACGCTGATGTCGCTGATCCCCCTCCTCCTATTTCCCGAAATTGAATAAATTTCTAGAGATTAACCGAATGGGGTTTCTGTTTGGCACAGATTCTCAAGGAAAACATGAACCTTTGTATACCCCAAAATTATGACGGTAATTACCTAAAAATGCTTTTCAGTTGAATACAGATGTTGTTTCAATGAAAACAGTTCGTTCCCAAATTCGAAGGAAATGTTCACTTTGATATTGGCAAACAAAAGCTGTGGATTTTGAAGATAAATTTTACAAATATTTATCCGGAGTTTATTACCATTCCCAGATAAACCTCGATAGCTATGATTCACTTGGGTGCGCGCGTATGAAATTTTCAGGAAAGCCACATATCTAAACTTGGTATGCTAGTTGTTGCAACCATGATAAACACGAAAAAAAAAATTGTTTACCGAAATTCTAGGTAAAAATTTTTTTTTTCGTTTGAAAATAAATAAATACATTTTTGCTGTAATTTTGGAAAGTATATGATATATCGGAAAAACAACTCAACAAGGTGAAAGACAATTCAATTCTCTATAAAAATCATTCCGAATAATTTTTTATAAAATGTCTAATATGTCTAATAACACTATTGTGAAGCGCAAACCTCAAGCTTGAAATCATGTACTTCATTATTTATGTAGGATGTGTATGAGCGATTATTTTCAACATTTACTGAAGAAGTTGCCGGGATTATGGGTGAGTTAAAAACTGAGACAGGAGTAATACCCAGTTTTTTCTTTGGCTTGTATGAGTGAGACGTGTCTGACTAGTCTAAAATCGGTGCATATGTTCCAAAGAGGGTACTGATTCCTGCTTCAGTATAATTATTTCATATCAATTGAAATATCCATGACTTTCGGATCCTCCGTAAATATCTTAGAAGGGTTATGTGAAGTGGGATAAAACACATCTTGGATACTCATTTGCATGAGGAAGTAGAAGTCTTCAGGAACGATATAGACTTTTTCTTTTCCTTCTACTATAATTTTTAGCATCCTTTACTTGAGGCTTACATTTGTCTGTCGTTACTGTACTATATTGATTCGAATAATTTTTAATGAATTGAATGGTTTTTCGCACATTGTTGTTACTATTACTCTCTCTTGATTGATGATACCAAGAACAACGTAACTGACCAAGTGGAATTTCACAGGTGACATTCGGAATTCACGAGAAAAATTAACACCTTCCAATTGAACATTTGTGAATTTGTTTGTAATACGGAGAATACATTTAACGAATATTCAGCATGAGTTGAACATGCTTCAATCACGTGAAAACTAATTGAAATTGAGTCAGCAAATTTGATATTTGTGTTGTGACTCGGTTTAGTTATGGTAAAATGTATATCATGCACATGCATAATTTAGATAAAATACAAATGCAACACCTCATTCTCATGGATCAATCTAAACAAAAACTCTATTGTGATAGTTATACAAAGGATCAATATAGATGTGGAACTTGTGTCCACACTATACCTGGAGAAAATTCGATATATGTTAGTTCAAAATTCTAATCAAATGCTAATGATGATGATACGCTATGCGCTAGGTTCATTATTACATTTTTTCATCAGCTCTCTTGCCAATTGAGACGAAGAATACGTTTTTGTATGGAACCTTAAAAAAACGAATTTCAGAATATCCCAGAGCCGTTTTTCATCCTGTAACAGTATATAAAGAAGGTACAAATCATTCATTACTACAGAGTTTTGAGGCAGAACGAAAAGAGATATTGATGAGGTATCAGAAAAATCTAGTGAAGTCAAGATATACATGAACAAAACAAATAATTTTCTTTTTCTAAAGTATCAAATGTCATCATGGATTCAGTAGATGAACAAGCAACGACAATATTTTGTTCGACACTGACCCATTTACTTTTCTGATATCTTTCAAGTGAGAAGACGTTTCTTTAAATTTTCATAAAATTGAGTTGAGTTTCATTTCATTAAAATAGGCAATGAAAATCTAGGAAAAGCGTGAGAGGCGTGTTACAAAGTTGTAATGATTTCAATTATTGGTGATTACCAGGACGTATGTTTACGTTTTTTCGATAAGAGTGAATGAGGAATTTTCAAAACATTTCAGTATCGAAGAGTATGTTTCGTTTTATGGATCTGAAATATTTGATTCAGGCATATTTAATTATTTTTGCCAAAAATAATGTAATACTCGGAGGGTCAAAAAATAAAGCTATTTTTGACTGAAAAATACTCCGCAGATACTTTGCCAAAGATTCTTAAAAAAAAAAATTATTATTTTTATGTAAAATTGTATAGAGAATCGAAAGAGTACGTGTATTTCTATTGTTCATTTTCTAACACCCAAACAAAGACGCTCATCCATATAATTCATAATGATCTGTCAAAAATTCATCAGATTATCAAAATTTGGCTGACACGTATACCTCATTAGACACACCTTCCGTCGCCTGTAATATTTATGACACGGGTTAGATTTGGATAATATATCACACCTCCCTGACGTCACTTATTGTATCATATATAAATCATTCATGAGTTTCAAAAGTTCCATAGAAAACATGTCATAAATTCAAAATCAACTGAGATAGATCACACCATATTTGGAAAGAACCTTTTCTTTCATTTGATACTCAGAGCACAACCGACTCAATCTACCGAGCCGTGGTGAGAAAATCGGCAACACCGCATGGAAAGCAATTTGACGTCCTACTCATTTCTTTAATGTGAATTTCTCGGCTTATTCGAAAAACTAGGAAAAAAACGTAAGAAAATGAATTTTTAGAGAAAAGAACGACAATTGATGTGCTTATTTTTTTTCATCATAAACTAGAATAGCAAAACTTTCAATTTCGTAGATATGGGAAATCTGTCAAGTTTGGTTTTTCCATGTCCTAAAATTCACATTTCGGAAGATTTTTTCAAAATATTTTTTCTCTCAAGTGCAGAAAACACATTGATAATCCCTGATTTTTTTCAGATTTTTCATTTGAAATCTGACTGATGAAAATAATATTTTATTGGAAGGGTACATTACAAAGAAAGTACCAAACTCAGGTATCTTGGCACTTTCTGTAACATATTATTTTCATCAATCAGATTTCAAATGAAAAATCTGAAAAAAATCAGAGATAATCTATGTGGTTTCTGTACTTATCAGAAAAGATATTTTTAAAAAATCTTCTGGAATTTCAATTTTAGGGCATGGAAAAACCAAACTTGACAGATTTCCCATATATAAGAAATTGAATATATTGCGATGTAACAATATGAATTGGTTACTATGGAAATTCAAATATTTCTAAATTTCTGATTGGTGGAGTTACTCTTTCTTAAAAATGAAGCGACAAAATCCGGTCTAGCAAATATTTTTAGCCTTTATGTCCAATAGTATGCCGTATTCTTGGAACTATGCGGATTTTGAGATTTTAATAAATTTTGGAGGATTGTAACGTTTTCGTAACATCGGGTTGTTCATTTTGGTCGACGAAAATGTATTGGGGATTAAATGCCAGAAAAGCGAACCTTGCTTCAATGAAATGAACGATTTCTGTGAGTGATATTTTTTAATTACATTTTCCTTATCTAATTTATTTAATGATTTATTCAATGAAAACTAGAAAGAATTAAAAAAGTCAGCTATCTGAATGAAAATGCGAATTTTCACTTTCAGATTTTTTCTTTCCTTTTCAGTTAGTCTTTTCACAATATCTATCAGATGTAGTTCAATGTCCAGCGTGGCTTGTGCCGGGAAAGTAGTTGTTTTGTGTTAGATATTACAAATAAATAACATTTTTCATTTTTCAATTTTCATGGAGAATGTTCCCCTTTGCAACATGAATTCCTCCCAAGAGGTTATCTTGAACGATGGAAAATAGCGACTAAAGTTTGTCTTTCAGTCGCAGATGATTCCACAAAAGATTTTATGAATGTCCTATTCATATTTTCGAACTAAAATGTCTTTGAATTTTGTACTTGTGACCAAATCATAATACATTTTTAAAGTCGTTTTTGGTTTCTTTATGAAATAGTCAATCCGAATATCATTCGTGGTAAAGTGTTGCACTGGCAAAAATTTCAATTTATTTGCTGAATCGTTGTCAGTATAACTCGAGACATTGATCAAAAATCACACGGCTAGTGATTTGTTTCAGAAGTCACTAAACAAATTGCTACGCAACAAACACTTACAACAATAAGAAACGTTTGCAAAATTTTGTTTGAAAATGATTATTTTTGTGGAAAACCGCATAAACACAATTCAATGAATATATCAAGTTTTGTTTGGTTATTGTATTAAGCTCATTATTTTTAAATTACACAAAGACGCACATCTACAGAATTTGTGATGGTCTGTTAAAAATTCCGAGAATTATCAAAATATTTGATTTGGCTGAGACTATCCTCCATGAGACACACCTTCCACCTCTGGTAATATTTATGACACGGGTCAGATTGGGATCACATATCACACTTCCCTGACGTCACTTATTGTATTATAAATCATTCACGAAATTTAAAATTTTATAAAAAACCATTTCATGAATTCATCAGAGTTTATTATTGACATAAATTTTTTGGTAACGCTTTTCCGACTTTTTATTATTTTCCGACTTCGAAGTCGGAATTTTATAATTTTTCGACTTCGAACAGTCGGAATTTTATTAAATTCTGACTTCGAAGTCAGAAATTAGTGAAAAATATTTTTGAAAAATTAAATGGCCCTTCTACTCCTTCGTATATACGAATCTCCAAGGTTTTCGGAGAACACTCCTCGAAAGCAGGGCATAAAAAGTGGATTCCGAACCACTTTAGCTCCATAATTTGGCGGTGGGGATCCAACTCGAGTCGCATGGGTGAGAGCAAACGCTCTTAACACCTCGACCACTTGGTCAAGTAGTTCGTACGCCTGCTCAATAAAAGGAACAAACATAAATTGATGTGATGGAATACAACAAACAGCAATTGTTCAAAAAAATATATATCAGCGAGACGTAATCAAGTTTGGTCTTCGAATCAGCCATAAGAAACATCGAACTATTTACAATTTCTAGAGAGAAAAGTCGTTTCAGCCAACAATAAAAACGTACAACTTAATTTTGCCTGTCATTCTGAAATAGAAATCGATTACAGTTTTGATTTATGAAGTTTTTTTATTATATATTCGAGCAAAGGAAATTAATTACACATAATTTTCATTTTACTTTGTTACAATACCACTTATAATAAACGAACTGCAATTTTCTAGACGTTATTTAAAAAATATTCCTTCTACGGAACAAGCTCCAACATGAAAAGGGTAGACCTTATCATTATATTCACGAAAAAGTCCCGCACAATCATTTAATGTTCTAAGACGGACTAGTGTTCACGAGATATTCACGTGTACAATCAAGCAGGATGTTATCCGGCATACAAGTCCACAATTACAAATAATTTATGCCACTTATCATCTACAGATAACGTGAAATTTCTAAGAAAAATCCCACATGGAAACTCCAATCAGCAATGATGAAAATTTAATAACGAATTCTGATGCATTATATGCAATTTCGATAACAAAAAATGGCATATAATAAATAGTCCAGATACTTGTAGAATCCAAAATAGATAGTTGGAAAGTCATTGATATTTTAGTTGATATGAAATAATTATACTGAATCAGTACACTCTTTACTATATGCAACGATTTGAGACTAGTGAGACACGTCTCACTTATACATGCCAAAGAAAAAACTGGATTTTACTCCTGCTTCAGTTTACAACTCACCCATAATCCCGGCAATTCCTTCAGTAAATGTTGAAAAAAGTCGCTCATACACATCCTACATAAAAAATTAAGTGATTTCAAGCTTGAGGTTTACACTTTACGACAGTGTTATTAATAAGCAGGATATTAATAAGCGATTACATTTACTGAAGAGAATGCCGATTTTATGGGTAAGTTGAAAATGATGCAGGAAAAAAACATAGTTTTTTTTGCATGTATAAGTGGGACCTGTCACAGTTCTCTGAAATTGTTGCATATAGTCCAAGGAGGGTATGGGTTGCTGCTTCAGTATAATAATTCCATATTTACTAAATTATTCATGATTTTTGGATCATCTGCGAAGATCTCCGTGAAGTGCTACAAAACAAATTTTAGGTACTCAAATACTCGCATATTATATTTGCATGAAAAAGTAGGAGTCTTCATAAACGATATGAACTTTTCCTTTCCCTTCTTCGATCATTTTTAGGAGAGTTATGACTAATAAAATATTCGGCTCCGCCAGAACTTTCAGCGGCGGTGAACCTGAAATTTGATGCCGGCGTTCAATCACGTTTTCCGAGAAAACAAGCGCATTTCATAAGAAATTATTAGGAATAATATTTGTGGAAAATTGAATTGTTTTTCACCCTGTTGAGTTGTTTTTCCGATAAATTATATACTTTCCAAGATTAAAGCAAAAATCCATTTATATATTTTTAAACGAAAAAAAAAAAAAAATGTTCTACCCCTGGAATTTTGGTAAACATTTTTTTTCGTGTTTATCATGGTTTCAACTTCTAGCATACCAAGTTTGGTGGGGCTACAATAGATTCTTGTCTCAAAACCCAATCGTACTGGATTAACAGTCGATTATAATAATTAGTAATAATTATGTTACTGATGGCAATAACCATCGATATCAGTCATTATATCTAATTATCATTTTGCCCATCTTAATTTCTTTTTAACGAAGTTACCAATTACTTTTATCTGTTAACTTTCACGGATAGCCTTATATTTTTTCCTACGAGCGTGCGGAAAAGTTACTTTTCCGCACGATTTTTCGTTTTGAAAGTTATACTTTTCCGTACGATTTTTACTTTTCCGCACG
The DNA here is from genome assembly GCA_958298965.1 of Chrysolina haemoptera. Taxonomy (NCBI): domain Eukaryota; kingdom Metazoa; phylum Arthropoda; class Insecta; order Coleoptera; family Chrysomelidae; genus Chrysolina; species Chrysolina haemoptera. The sequence continues at coordinate 27,117,447 of OY282598.1, forward strand.
ATTTTTGTATTGTTGAAAATGAGGATATTTAGAACTAACTAAATGATCTATCTAACTATTCTGTCTTATTAGTCATTTTTTAGCATTATTATAAAAACTTCTTCATTAAAAACCTTGTTTTTCATAAATAAGATGGACAAAAACACTCATAGGAAAATATCTTTTCCGCCCTTAACGGCTTGCCCAAACTCCGTTCCGCGTCGTTCGTGCAACTGCCGTCGCGTGCGGAAAAGTACTACTTTCCGCACTCGTTAGGTAAATAACTATGCCGTCATCGATTGAATGTTCGTTCAAATCTGTTTTTTTAATGATTAGACGTTATGAAACGAGCAAGAATAAAAAAAAAGTCGTCAAACCATACGTTACGCTGGTGATCAATGCACATATTTTATGCATGTCAACATTTTCTAGATACCTATATCAATAAAACAAAAGGTGAAATTACAAATAATTACCGTTATTTTGATATGTATTCGTGTTGCTACGAGCATTTGAAAGTCGTTCGGATTACATAAAAGCTTTCACGATCGAAGCCCTCCATGTTTTCATTATTTAATCTTCGCAAGACGACTCCAATTTCAGAGCGAGAGAAATAGGAGTTCCGCTTCTCTGTTACCGGCGTGCTGCTTGATTAGTGTATTTACAGAATCATCTAGAGTTACAGTTGACTAACCTTGTTCTAACAATACGGAAATACTGAAAACTGCATTTGGTGTTGGTGGTCAAAGCCCAAAGCAGAGCCGTAACTAGGTGGATGGCGCCCGTGGCGAATATGTAGGTTTGCTCCCCCTAACAATAGTAAAACCTCATGTTGGAATTAAGACTTCCAACAAAAACCTTTGTGACTACGAATTCTTACTTCCCATAAATCATTCTTGAGCCGTCCCTGTGCACTCAGTCAATTTTTTACCTCAACAATCAACAGCTGTAAGGCGTTGATTCCCTCCAGAGGAATTCGGAACGCTACCCATCCTTCACCCCTCTTCCTCCCCGACTTCGTCACGAAGAGCGAATAGCACTCGACCAGTGTTGCATATACTATTACTATAGTAATAGTTCTATTACTTTCGGATCCCATCTATGACGCTATTACGTACGGTCTTAAAAAATGCGAAATCTATTACTATTTCACCAAAATGTCATCAACGCCCAACGGGCGAATTTAAAAATTAGGGTTCAATTATTCGTAACATGGAACACCAATGAAAGATATGCAACTACAGAAGTTGAAAGTTCTATGCATGCGATATAAATCACGGTCTTGAGGCACATGATCTGTGAGTTCTGTGACATTGAATTTTGACATTTGACTGATTTGACACTTTTGACATCTATTTTTGGTTTGTGTTTCCCGCGAATGGTTTCCCGTTTCCCGTGCGAAAAAGACAAAAAAGCACCTAGGTCCTAGGTCCCATAGAGATTAGAGATTATGGACAGGTGAATATTCAATAGCTTCCATCTTCAGAATTTTTTTTTTTTTGTTTTGAAAAACATTTTAAATGGGGCTAATTTTTTCAAGGTTCCTGATAAAAAAACACTCACTACCACTACAACTAGAATACGTTGTGACTGATGCTCTGATATTATTTATCTTTTATTGAATGGAAGCTGCCTCTATCGTTCGGAAACAGTACCGCTTGAAGTTAGCTTACTAGAGGCTCAAATATTTCCTACGCATGCGCATAATACACTGAGACACCAAAATGTATAGATAGATTTTCGATAAATAATAATAGATTGCTAAAAAAAATTCGCCTGCGGCGGGCTTTCCTTTTCTGTCAGAATCTGTTACTATCTATTACTATTCTGTCTATGAAACTATTACTTTTTTTTGGTCATATGCAACACTGCACGCGTCAGTCTGACATCTTTTTCCGATGAGGTGAGGTGATAGGTCATTCCGATTTACCGGCTGATTCGAGAAAACCTCGCATTCCTTTTCCTGATCCACCACGCCGAAAGATTTCGGCACTTGCACAATTTCCAAGTATTTCCCTTGAATTCACGTATGAAGCATTGAAGCAACAATAGTGAACAGTGCGTGCATGGTGTTTTTGAAGCAAGAAACTGTAAGTCATTTTATCACAATTATTTTTTGGATGAGAAGCAATTTGCCAATGCCCAGCTCACAGTAGTTTTACGACTTCTTGTACCCAACTGGTCCATGTTAAAGACTACAATTACATATTTAGTTAATGAAATGAGTAGGCATCAATCACTCAAGTTCCAGTAACCTATTAAACTATCCAGTTCATTAATATCGAAGAGAAAAAAAACATTCCATGTGTTCGGGAAAGGGCGATCTAAACCCAACCCGAACACCTCAGATAGCTAATATTATTCAGATCCAAAGTCATTTTGGCGCCCCCTAGCCGAAAGTCATTGTGGAGTCCCCTGCGGGCTAGCCAAAAGTCATTGTGGCGCCCCCTGCGGGCTAGTGCCCGCGGCCAAAGCCTCCCTTGCCCGCCCTCGTTACGGCCCTGGCCCAAAGGAGTGTTTTGCATATCAGATGACAAAGAAATTAGGTAGCAGCTTTATAACAAAAACTATCCTGAAATTTTATTTTTCCTACGACCTACGACCACATGGAAATATGCCCATTTTATGCACTTTATCGATCAAGGAAGTAGGCCGATTGTAAAACACTTTTATTCCAGTAACGACAGACAAACTCAAGCAGAAAGTGAAGAATGAATTGTAGCACTCTGAAACTCGGCACATGACATCTCGATATCATGTATTATTAGGAAAAAAAATCAGGGGTGGAACCTAAAAAAAATTCATTAAAAAAAAATAAATTTTTTTTGTTGTTATTTCAGATAATATAAGATTTATCAAAAACGATTTTGATAGTTTGAGACATTATTCAATTCTACATAAGAATGATTTTCAGTAATACCTTATGAAAAACACTCGTTTTCTCAGAAAACGTGGTTTAACGCCGATGTAACATTTAATGCTCGCGCTAACCCGCCACTGCAAGTTCAGGCAGGGTCGAAAATTAGATTTGTCATTACTTTGCTAAAAATTATAGTAGAACGAAAAGAAAAAGTGCATATCGTTCCTGAAGACTTCTACTTCCTCATGCGAATATAACAGGTGAGTATCTGAGTACACAAAATGTGTTTTGTCCCACTTCTCATAACCCTTCTACGATATTTACGGAGGATCCGAAAGTTATGGATATTTCAATTGATATGAAATAATTTCACTGGAGCAGGAATCAGTACCCTCTTTGGACCACATGCCAAATAAAAAACTGGGTTTTACTCCTGCCTCAGTTTTAAACTCTCCCATAATCCCGGCAATTTCTTCAGTAAATGTTGAAAATAATCACTCATACACATCCTACATAAAAAATTGAGTATGTGATTTCAAGCTTGAGGTTTGGACTTCACAACAGTATTATTAAATATATATATGCAGGATATGAATACGCGATTATTTTTATCATTCGCAGAGGCGGGTAAGGGTGAACCTGAAATTTGATATCGGTGTTCAATCATGTTTTCTGAGAAAACGAGCGCATTTTATAAGAAATAACTAGGAATAATTTTTGTGGAAATTGAATTGTTTTTCACCCTGTTGAGTTGTTTTTTCGATAAATCATATATATTCCAAAATTACATCAAAAATTTATTTATATGTATTTAAACGAAAAAAAATATGATTTTTTCATAGGAAAATGTTATACTCAAACGAAGGAACCTAATTATTTACTAAATTGCTGAAAGTTTCAAAGTGTGTTTGTTTCCAGTAGTAAAGTGACTATCCACTTCTTCATACATTTTTGCGAAAGATTTTTCCTCCAAAAACGATACAGAATTTGCCAATTCTGAAATCAAATTTGATAACAGAATGTTAACATTCTTGCTCTTGATATTGAACAAATATCCTTACGTATTTTGCGTGTATTTCATTCCATCACTTATTATGGAATGAATTTCTGTAGCAATAATAACGTTAACCTCAACTGTCATCATAGTGACAAGATCTAAATTGAAATATCAAAATAATTTTTTGTTGGTTTGCCATTTGATTATGTGTAACATTTGTTATTGTGAACAAAGCAAAGTCTGTTAGAATGAAAATTCGGGATGCTCGTGATTCCTCACGCTCGTCTCTGGGTCACGCTCGGAACTTCCTAATGGCACACACTTTTTAAACTTGTTACCGAATATACTATTCTTCGATATCTTCATTTCTATTGGAACTGAATAGAAGAGGATACATTCCTGATGAAATATTCATTATATCAGCACGACCAAGAACGATAGGTCAGAATTTCATAACATTAGGTGATATTAGCGAATAATCACTTTTGGCTTTGAATAAGCAGTGAAAGTAGGCGTGAAAGTTGAACAAAACAGAAATCAAGTTGCTACAATTTTTTTATAAATTCAAATCATAATAAATATTGTTCAGGAAATAATGGAATGCAAATGTTTTTCCTCGCTTATGAACACAATAGCCTTAGATCTTTCACATATAAGTAATAATGTCACCAATCTTAATAGATGAAACACAAGATACCGATCGATCGTTCATTTCATTTTGTAGAAGTAGCACAGTGAATGGAGAATTCGTTATTTAGAAGATTAGAAATTAATCATGTAGTTTAAAAGATCAGTTAGGTGAACACTGGGTTACAAATGAACATTGAACACCTTGATAACAGCAAATACATGAGGAACGTTTTTTTATAATTCATTTGATAGTTCTTTATGCGGTCTTCTGGTTCTGCTGATACCTGTTCGATTTGCTTTCTACCTAGCCGTTAGATGTTCGAGTAATAATACTTTAATCAAAGAAATTATATGCTCAATCATCTAGACTCTGAAATATATTATGCAACTGCCCAACTCTCGATTAAACAATACCTAATAGCAAATATATCACATGTTCTTGCTCTTGAGATAACCCTATTACATTTGTCATAAATATTGAATTTTACAGGACACACGTTCGGAAAAGACCGTGTTGTACTCCACTCTGCCTGTCAACGTTCCATTATTGTATTTTTCGGCTTTGAAATAATAAATTTTACACTGCGCACTTTCACCACCTCTCCAGGCTAATTCAAAAGCGGCGATATGAAAAAGTTTTTTCTGAACTCCCATTGGAGTATTTTCATCCCACTGCTCTGCCATTTTTATAACTTCTTCTTTACTTAATGCTATAGAACCATGTCTTCTTTTATCTAAATTGCTCTGCAGTTGCTTGCGTTAAGCATTTTTAGCGTTTCTAGCGGCTTGAAATGTCACATCTTTGAATGGGTCAAACACAATCTTATAATCCATATAATATGTTTCTTGCACAATTTTGGCTACAGTATTCCACATTGCTTTAACTACGTACTCCTTGTAGTCATTTCCGTCTGATTTCTTCATATTATACGCCCAATCTGCCGATATGCTTGAGATTTCCGGCTGCGACATTGAAGGTATTAGTTCATACCCCTTTTCTCGACAAAATAATTCAAATTGCCTTTAAATTGATGATTTGGTTTTTTTGGTGGTTTTTGGAGTGACGTTGTCTATTGCAGAATTTATCATTTGAGTAGTTGCACTACCAAATCTAACGTTAACGCTCATTTGAAATTAAAAACAACACTTTGTAACAAAAAGTATGAAAATTTGTTGTCATTTGGCTTTGTTGATAGCAACGCGTCCTTGGGTACAGCGTCGGATTCAATAAAGTCATACGACAATAATTATTATTTGTTGCCGTGGTGAAGGTAAACAAGAGTTTATCCAGTTGCAAACAGTTACGTTCCTATTTATCCGATATCAAACTGCCAAAACTGACGTTTCTTATGAACGATTTTATGCATGAGTTGAATTATCGGGGAAAATAGAGACCAAAAAATACAAATTAAAGAAAATGGAATATAAGTTGGGCATACTGACAGAATGAAAAAGCATTGCTTTCAAAGGAACGCAACAATATGTGATGGTTATCAAGATTCGAGGCAAATACACTCATTATATGTATAGTTTCAACGATTTTTTCTTCAAATTCCCCATTCAAAAAACACCGTCTAGCCTTGAAAGTACTCATGAGAAGTATTCGACGACATACCTGATTTTGTTCTTAACGTTTTTGAACATGTCACTGACACTATACTGACGACGGACTGTTTTTGGAATTTCGTTTGATGACTAAGTACGACATGGTGAACATGTGTCGGCAAAATATTCGGATTAATGTTCATTAAATACTTAACGCTCACTGAATCACTCAATGTTGGACATTGCGCTTATGTAATACCAACGAAAAAAGGAAACAATTCATAACTAATATACGTTTTTACATGCAGTCACGATTCGGCTTTATAACCTGAACTAATTCATAATCCTATTTGAAGTGAGCATTTACGAGAAAACAATTAAAAAACTCATTAAATTAAAAATACCACTTTTCTCACCGAATGTCATATTTCATATTCGATGAAGTGACGAAAGGAAAACAATGGCGGACAAGAAAGGGGGTTCGAATCTGCAGTATTAATGTTTCCAACTGGTCGACCAGAAAAGTAAACACTAAAGCAGGGTGGAGTTTATAGATAATGATTATAAAACAGTTGGTTCATTGGATTTGCTCATGTGCGTCATCAATTTATGATCAAAGAAATCAGACACTGTCCTTGTAACATCTCTTTCTCCACGACTATTGTATTCTACATTCATTACATATTGATTACTAGTTGAAGAATGAGGACAATTCCAAGACACCGTGGATCCTAACTCATTATTCGACGGCACTCGTCCAATAACAGATTCAGAATTTTCAGAATCCACGGTAACTGAGAGGTTTAGACCAATGCAAAACAGCAAATGTACCAAACAAATTTCTCAAGAAGGCTTTGCTTCATGGACTTGTCACTGCTTGGCATCCGCGAATGTCAAATTGACCGTTTTCTTTCCTAGTTTTAACTTTAGCTCCTGATGAAATCTTCTTGCAACAAAGGTATTTCGTATATTATGTATCTGAACATTCTACACAGTCTTGGTCATTCACAAATTTTGTGTGTGGTCCAGTGGTACGCACTTGCGTAAAGGTTATTTAAGAGCGTGAGTTCGAATCCTACTGGTGGAAGTTTTATTTTTTTGTTCTTCCCCTCAAACATTTAGTTATTCATGTATAATTGTTATTCTCTACGACTATTGTATTCTACACTGATTATATATTGATTATTAGTTGAAGAATGAAGATGATTCCAACACACCGTGGACCCCAACTCATTTTGGAGAAAGTAAAAAGACTAGCATGTCTTTGTATAACAGGAGCAATGAGATCGACTCCAACAGCAGCAATAGAGGTCATTCTGGACCTCACTCCTCTCCACATCATGGTTGGGAGAACTGCTTGGGGAGCAAACCTCAGATTGGCTAAAGTAGGACCCAAAGGGACAGCACACGGTGTAAGGAATGTGCACACCTTGCCGATCCCCAAACTGACGAAATTACCAGGAAATTTAGTTTCGAAAAATGTTTTCGAAAGGAATTAAATACCAAGCGAGAATGGAACATAGAATCCATTCGAACACTGAGAAAGAATACCATAACATGGTACACGAACGGGTCCACAACTCCCGAGGAAACTGGAACAGGAGTCTTTGGGCCTCGCACCAAATACTCCGACCCTTGCGCCAGTTCCCCAGCATTTTTCAAGCAGAAATACACGCCATAGAAAGGTGCATTCAGTTCAACCTCAACAGGAAATACCGGAACAAGGAAATTGTGATCCTATCTGATAGTCAAGCAGCCATCAAAGCGTTGAGCTCCATTGGCGCAGCCCCCCCAAGCCACCAAATGACGGTTAAAGTGATGGCGTAGAATACGAAAGAAATATTGAAAAAATTCTAGAACTTTCGGAAATATTTTTTTGGCGGTTTTATGTGCTAGGATAGGATCCTAGCACACCTTTTACATTTATCGCATTTTGCGACTATAACGAGACATATTCGTTAAATACCTATGTACATAGGAAGAAAGCTAAGAAAATTTCCCACAAGCGGATGTTATTGTTTGCTGGCATAACAGCTCGCTTGTAGGTGTTATAGGTGGTTTTGTGCGCTGGGATGCCGGATTCGTGCGATACAATTTTTGTTGCACATTTATCTTTGTTTTATGGTACACCGTATCCGAACATATTCAAATCAAACATTTTCGGAATCAGCATGAAATTTTGAGTATATCGGTGGTGATTTTGAGTGAATCTGATGACTTTGGATTTTTGGCCATTTTTAAGGTATCCCTTTGATGTTTTTTCGGCTGAAAATTCATTTTGTGCCGATCGACTCGAAAATCACAGCATATACTAATTTTGGCATGCTGAATCGATTGTAGTTCGCAGAATTGCTCTATCTCAATTCGGTCATCGGATGACAATGTTATCTAGAGGTTGCAGGTGCCATTTTCCCGCCAAAAATATTTTTTTGATTTTTTTCCATGTAAGATTCGTTAAATTCAATCTTATTTCTATATGCTGACCGAATTTGGAATCGATTGCTAGTTGAACATACATTTGGTGGCCATTTTTACGAACGTGTGCACTTTGAGTTGGACCGATTTTTAAATTTATCATTTTTCATTTTTTGAATACTGTGTCATGTTGAACTGATGGCGTAAAATACGGGAAAAATATTGAAAAAATTCTAGCGTGTTTGGAAGTATTTGTCGTTGGCGGTTTTATGTGCTAGGATGTCAGATCCTAGCGCACCTTTCACATTTTTCTTATTTTGCGACCATAACGAGACACATTCGTTAAATACATATGTATATAGAAAGAAAGCTAAGAATATTTGCTACAAGAGGATGTTATTGTTTGCTGGCCTAACAGTTCGCTTGTAGGTGTTATAGGTGGTTTTGTGTACTAGGATGCCGGATTCGTGCGATACAATTTTTGTTGCACATCTATCTTTATTTTATGGTACACCTTGTATCCGAACATTCAAATCATACATTTTCGAAGTCAGCATAAAATTTTGAGTATATCGGTGGTAATTTTGAGTGAATCTGATGACTTTGGATTTTTGGCCATTTTTAAGGTGTAAAAAACTCTTTGACGTTTTTTCGGCTGAAAATTCATTTTGTGCCGATCGATTTGAAAATCACAGCATATACTAATTTTGGCATGCTGAATCGATTGGCATTCGCAGATTTGCTCTATCTCGACTCGGTCGTCGGTTGAAAATCTTATCTAGAGGTTGCAGGTGCCGTTTTCCCGCCAAAATTTTTTAATTTTTTTTTCTATATCATCTTCGTTAAATTCATTCTTTTTTCTATACGCTGACCGATTTTGAAATAGATTCCTAGTCAAACATAGATTTGGTGGGCGTTTTTACGAACGTGTGCACTTTGAGTTGGACCGATTTTTAAATTTATCATTTTTCATTTTTTTAATACTTTGTCATGTTTAATTGATGGCGTAGAATACAGAAAAAATATTTAAAAAATTCTAAAACTCTCGAAAGTATTTTTTTTACGGTTCTATGTGCTAGGATAGGATCCTAGCGCACCTTTTACATTTATCGCATTTTGCGACCATAACGAGACACATTCGTTAAATACATATGTACATAGAAAGAAAGCTAAGAAAATTTTCCACAAGATGATGTTATCGTTCGCGTGCCTAACAGTTCGCTTGTAGGTGTTATTCATAACATCCGGCTGACGAAAAAAAAAAAAGCTACGGTAACTGATAAATTGTATATGCAGACCCCCCCAAACTGAAATCCTGGCTGTGCCACTATTAAGCTCCTCTAACATCGACTCGAATATGGTTTGGGAATACAGCAAGGTGACCCTCCTCGGGGTGCCGGGGCACGCCGGAGTGGAGGGCAATGAACAAGCAGACACCCTGACACAAGAACCATTCTGCGGACCATTCTGCGGACTTGGAAAATCTCACTTCCAAGAAGAACCCAATAAAGCTGAAGAAGCAATGAGAGCAACATACTGGCTAGGACTTCCAGGGCTGAGGCAGGACAAAGTACTCGTCGGCAATTTCAACCGAGCAAGATCGAAGACACTGATTAACCTCAGCAAAACTAGTCTAAAGACAATCACGGGGCATTGCAGACTCGAAAAACACCCAAGGAAGCGAGGCTTAGAGGAGGACAGCACCTGCAGATTCTGTGGGGAACATCCAGAAACGCCCCACCATATATTGATGGAGTGTTACGCTGTACATCATAAAAGATTGATTGGGATCACACTAGCTGACTGTGGGAGAAATACCACGAGTAGACCCCCAATTTCTTTGTTTTTCATAGACTGTATAATAAAAAGTTTTTTCACGTTTATTTGATCAAATTGAGGAACTCCTAACGTTTGATTATTCCATTTTACAGTCGCTACACCAGGTTTTTAACTGACAATGGCCTTTGGAAAACAATGCATCACAGTTCTAAATAAGACCTCGTTTTCATATGTCACTGCGCTGTGGTGCAGATTCAATTGTTTTCGTCCGTACACATATTTATAGTGATAATGACTTTCAAAATTATCGATGTTTATACTGACATTAAAATATGATGGAAGGAATAAATTGCATCGAAATCAATACCACTTTGATCACAGGATGCCAGATATCAACAGCACTTGCCAAAATCAATAAATGCTTCAAATAATCAATTTAAAATTGTCTTAATTGAACCAGCTCAGCAGTATGAATAATTGTATTCAGAGTACAAAGTAACAACCGATTCTAAAATAAGTTTTTCTGCAAAAATTATGGCGCGTGTTTGTGTGATACTTTGGTTTTTCTCGACAAACAAGAAGACAAAAGGAACATGAATGTTATATCTGGATACTGAAAACAAAACATTTGTGAAATTATAACATTCCGTTCTCAAAATAATTACATAACGAGCAAAATAAACAGATGTTATGGTTTTGAAGATGCTGGTTTTCAGTATAAATGTGATTTTTTTCAGGAGATGTATTGATATCTGATTATTTTATATCAACGAGAATCGATATAATCAATATGAAATTCTACACAATATGTAATTTCCATCAATTTTTAACAGCCTTGTATTGTTGTTGCCATTGTTATTTCCATCAACCAGCTGCCCCCTTACGAGCAACCCTCAGAAGTCTTCGAGAGACTTGTGCGAGCTAGGAAAGACGAGACCCTTACCTTTTAACGTGTGATGGCATGCACGAGGTCGGTGGACGAGGCGATTCGAAGTCGCGTACCTTGTCATAGCAAGCGAGAACACAAGCTGTGCGCCACCAAGACCCATATTTTCGAATGTATTGTACAACATCTTGTGTATGCTTGTGAGTGTTCAAAACAGAATTTTTTAGAAGAGAAGACCGCTTTGTCCCTGACAAGATTGTAATTTTCAATTTTTTTCAACAGTTACGAGCAATTGGACTAGTTTAACGGCTACTTCAGCTACTTCAGCGAAATGTTCATCTTCTTCAGTAGCTGTATTCTCCATGTTTTATTTTGTCAATTATATTTGAATATTTATCCCAAATTGACAGGGGAAGGACTCGAATCATACAAAAATAAGCAATGAGAGTGATTCTAAGAGGGGATAAATTTAAAAAAATGGTTTATCTGAAAGACATAATTAGATGAACATGGACATTTGCTGAAATATCGAAACCTTGTTTTCTCGCATGAATCAAATTAGTGTCTTATTTCAATTTCGAAAACATTCGGTGAAATACGTGATTATAATAAACTTATTTTAATATAAAGATTATTTTAAATCAAGTATTTTTTTAACCAAAATTCGATAGCAATAATTCATCAAAAGTTATGCCAAGTGAAATTATTTTATCTCCGATTTTTCAGTCATTATGTTTATATTAGATAATTTACCTTAATGAAACTGTTCTTTTATTTTCTAGAAATACCTTCTAGACTCTAGAGCTCTATTGTTATTAAAAAAAGCTGTTTGGTTCGGAATTCAAGCAGAATTACTTTTACTTCACGATTTACAAATTATAACCCGTGGTTCAAGGTCAAGGAGTTTGATCAAATTGCCTTGAAGTGACGTCATTTCCATTGGTTTTCTTAAACAATTTGAAACAAACCAATAAAGATTACGTCACTTCAAGGCAGTTTGATCGAACTACTTAACCGTGAGCCACAGGCTTCAGATGAGTTGTTTTTTCTCAGAAACCTTTTATCACCTTTGGCTGCGTTGGAATGGAACACAAATTCGTACCTACTCATATAAACGATGTTCTCAAAACAAATTCACCGCCAAAATCGCAGGAAGAGGAGTGTTCCTATGCATTAGTTGATGAAAAAACGAACATGCCGAATGATGGCTGTATTTACATTGAGAATTTAAAATAAGAATTGTATATTATAACTCCTTTGAAATGAGTTTACATTGGTCATTTCTTTCTTCAAAAAATGCGGTGCAACGTATTTCAGTTTATTATTATCTATGAAATTTTCATGTAATTATAAACCTGTGTGGTCAGTGTTCAACTGTTGAATTTCAATTCAAATGAAATAGAAAAATATTCCCCCTAATGCGGCTAACTCTGGACCATGGGTGATCATTAAATTACATTTCCACAACAGGTTATTTATATTATAAAGTGGTTTTAATGGTGGTTGTGGATCAAAGAACATTTCATTCATTGCATTCTTTACTGATTCATCACTGATATGAAAACTGAGAAAGCATACACTGTGATTTATATGAATAGGAAAGCTAAAAACGAAGAATTTCAAATCTCCCCGATCGAAAATATAGATTGGAAAGGTAAAAATCACCGTCCGACAAATAAAAACAGAAGTTAATGAGAATTGTACCAACATAAAAATACTTCACAGAATACCACTAATCAAGACGCGAACGAAAATTGTTTAAAAAAATTACCTTCCCGGAAATTGACTCAAAAACGTAATCAAGGTTTCCGTCTTGGAGTTAAAGGTAAACATCTTTACGAGACCTCAAAATAGCTTTCTGGTTGAGATTATCAGTTTTCTTTTACGCATAGAGATAGTTTACCTTATAGTAACTGCTAGCAAAACGATGATAACTCCAACCATAAACATAGCCACACATACTCCTCCGATCATATACAAACTCTCGCTTGGTGCATCTGAAAGAAGAAAACAAAATCAGTGGCGGGTAGAGAAATGTCATATATAGGGTTCATTATAGGGATAAATGCATTATTTGTTAAAGAATGGGCGTTTTCCATTATAATAATAATAAACTTTATTCACGTAAATTAAATATACAAAAATCTGCTCAAAACTCAGGCTCAAAAACATCGTGAGTAAAGAAAGATCAGTGATAAGTGCTAAAAAGCACTTGTTTCACAAATATACAAACAATTGAAAATTCTATAAAAATATTTTTTCGGCAACCGTCCAGAAAGTACCTACTTCCCGATTTTTCTTTGAGAAAGTATCATTTCCCGGACTAGTCCGGGAAGTACGTACTTTCCGGACTAGTCCGGGAAATGCTCGAATTTCAATATAAATATTTATATAAATAAGAATTAGAATGTTTCTGTTAGTACCTATCTTCTGTTCGCATTTAGATATTTAATACAAATAAGAATTAAAATGTTCGAAATTTTCTTCAACAAAGAAATTTAAAAAATAAATGTGTCTCAATTTGTTATTCTAAACGGTTACCGAAAAAATTGTGTACGCAACACGTCCGAAAACAGTTTTTTTGGACTCGCAGACTTCCAGGACTCGCTACGCTCGTCCAAAAAAACAGTGTTTTCCGGACTTGTTACGTAAATTACTATTAGCGAAAGTATTGAAATTTTATGCTCAAAAACATCGTGAAAACGAAATATCAGTGATTAGCGCTAAAAAGCACCTGTTTCAAAAATATACAAACAATAGAAAATTGTATAAAAATATGTAATTAACAGTATCAAAATTTTATATAATGAAAAAGATTATTAAATAAATAAAACAATCAGTCACACACATATACAACAATATACATATAATAAAATTAAAATGTTCAATGTGATTGAATATAAAATATACATATCCAGAACATAATAAAAATGAGCGAAAGTCAAAAATTAATATAAAAGTAAACAATAGAAATTTAACACCTATACACACATATACATACAGTGTGAACCATTTAAGATGGAAGAACCCTTATAAAACTTACATTTTTCAACCGATTGAAATGATTTTTTTTATTAGGTACACATTGACAAAGTCTACTAGGATACAACATTTCTTGAATTAATCTTCATTTCCAGGGCCAACTATTTATTTATTTATAAAATTTGGTGTCCTAGTGAATTTTTTGAATTTCTACCCAACGAAAAAAAAATCTTTCCAATTGGTTGAAAAATGTAAGTTTTATAAGGGTGCTTCCATCTTAAATGGGTCACACTGTAAAATTAAATAAAATGTTCATTATGCAAATGCAGAGAATCTGCAATATGAATATGTCATGATATGCCCTCACATAAATTTCAGCAATACATGTGTCGACCTTATACGCTCATCATCAGTTATACAATACACAGAAACTATAATTCAATAAGATTTATATCCGCATGGCCAATTTATATTACATACTGAAAGCGGGTTGGTGAGGAAAATAATTATTTTATTTAAAAATCAGTTGTGGTAACATGTTACTATACTAATAAGTTATGGATATGGACCATTAATTGTATCTGACAATTTCATTTATAAGTGGTTTCAAAAATACTTACTATTCTTAATGAAATATAATTCTGACAAAATCAGCTCGTTGGTAATAAATTATCAGAAGGTCGTTATTTTGTTAAAATTCGGGTGTTGGGTATGTTCCAGCAGTCTCGGACAATTTTATTTGATGCGATTGTGATTTGAACATATTTCAGTTGAACCAAAAAACAAAGTGATTTCCAAACATTTTTCATCAACACCTTTTCGGCTAACTAGTTCAAAAAGCCTCGTTTCAAGAGTTTTCGCAGATAAAAACGTTCGTAAAGACTCGTCAAAAAAAGCCATATCCGAACACTGAGAAAAGGATGTCTTCAATCAAATATATATATATCCTCTTGAACAGAATCATCTTCTGAAAAGGATAATTATTTCAAATTGATGAATATACTCTTATTTCAAACTTATTGAACTGTTTGCTTCTTTACATAAATTATCTTGAAATGAATTTGTTTGCATTAATACATTCCAACTCTTTACCCTAGAGAACTCCTACTTGTGAAAAATGCTCCTTTTGACTCAAGAACATGATTTCTTGGCGAAACCCCGCTACCGGAACGACGCGAACCCACGCAAAAGCGCGCACTGCGACTGCCGACTGGGACCTCTATCCTGTTTGCTTTTGCCCGCCTTTCGTTTGGGGGTTGTGTTTGAATCATAATTTAAGTTGTTAGTTTTGTATTTGACACAGTGGTTATGTGCAAATGTGCTGCTACAGAAGTGCAATATGGAGGTCCACTTATTTCTGCACGATTTGAATTTAGGTCATTTATGGACCAGTTGTGGAGGTAGGTTGAAGATATTTTTGTTTTCAATAGTTCTGTGATAATGGCGAATGACGCTGTCGTTTCTATATTCGATCGCATTTCTATGCGTCACCGAAGAGGTACCTACGTTGATTATATAGTGTCTGAAATTAAAATATCACAAAACTATTCTCATATATAACCAGTATACCTCAATTGTTCGCAGTTTTTCTCTGTTTGTTGAACTGTACCATATGAATATTGCTTCCATGGCATATTTTTATAACCAAGTCCACATTTGTACTGAACCTCCAAATGCAGATAATCTTGAAACATAAATGTATTGCATTATCAAGAAGAATATTGTTCGTTATTGAAATTGAAATATTCTTGCCCCAACCAACTCACCATCGAACAAAGAAAGTATTCACAATAGGGTTCATTATCAAAGTTGAAATATTCTTGCACCAAACAACTCTCATTATTTAGCGAAGAAAGTGTTCATATGTCTCAAAACAGTTTCCTTTCAAGTGGTCAAGAGGATTATGTCAAAAAATGAAACTAATATTTCGTTGGATCTATTCAAGAATACAATCGACTTGAATCAATGCAATTATGCATTGATGCAACATATCCTTTTTATCAGTGAAGTTACAGAGAAGTGGTATCAATTTTCACAAAGGGATTCTGTTCACTGGATTAATTTTCGATATTGTTCCCAGAATCGCAGAAAGCATAATGTGAACTGATTATTAGAAATCTATCCCGACTTCATTTAGTACTATAAACCTTCACTTATATGAATATTTCGCACATTTTTGGTGTGAAAACTACAAGCATGGCTTGTTTGGTAAGCATTCTATGCGAAATTAAACCATTTGAATATGTAGGAGGTGTAGATAAGGAAATTCATTGTTAAAAAAATATCATGGCCCTGCAAGTTTCAGTAAATGTATACTGGTAATTTTTTTTTCGTATTTGTAACAGTTACCTAATCTGCATTGATAAAATTACCAGGTGGTATATTACAATCAGAAATTTCAATTCGCCCAATCATGTTGAATCAGTTCATTCACTGATTTTTTCTCTGTGGTTATAACCGTTTGAGATTGTTCAAAATAGACGAACCCCTCCACATAATCAAAATGGAGTGAAGACTACAGCTTCATTGACATGACAACAAAAAAATATATTTCACAATCGTGTCTCGGTCTTGTCTGTTGAGATGCCTGTTGAGATGACAGTGTCCCGTCAGGAGCCCTGTCACTAATCTGATTTCCTTTCTGCTCAGTGTGAGCAGAGTCTTGGTCCTCCTAGTATAAGGGCCTCCGATATGGAGTTTCGATTGCCTCATGCCCGGTGCATCTTTCCATGTGTCCTGGAATTTAATTTCCAGAATTTCCTTCATGGTTGAGACGCACCATGATCTAGAAACTCCTAGGATAGGTTCTGGTCCAATCGTTGGGCTTTTCGTACCTTGCCTGGCCAAATAATCAGCCCGTTCGTTTCCAGGTACTCCGGTATGACCAGGGACCCAAAGTAGCTTCACTTTATTTGCGGAAGATAGCCTTTGCAGATCATCGATGCATTCAGACACCAGCAGAGAGTTGATTCTATATGATGTAAGAGCCTTGATCACCGCTTGGCTGTCGGTGCATATCGTGATTTGCTGGCCGCGGTAGCCTCTGTTGAGATGTTCTCTTACACAGGCGAGTATGGCAAACATTTCTGCCTGGAATACAGTAACAAAAGTTCCTAGAGCGTAATAGAGTTCCGCTATCGGAGACTGCTTGTATACCCCGGCGCCGGCTGAGTTACTCATCCCGATCCGCCCCCAGTCCCCCCTTTTGGGAACCGTCTGCGGCCTTTTACTGAATCGTATGGCAGGTAACGAACTGTCACCCGGCATTTCAAGAAGGGGACAATCTCTTACCGTCTGATTCCATAATCGAGAATGTCCATACATTCCCTCGCTCCGCTATTGGTAAGAACTTCTTAGGCGAGCTGCGGCTTTACGTGCCTCATGTCCGAAAAGGAGGTACAAGGGAGCAGTCCTACGAGCGTATTCAGCGCCCTGGTAGGTGCCGTTCTCATTGCACTTGTTATCGCAAGACAGGCAAGTCTTTGAACCCTATCTAATTGGGTTTTTGACTTGCTGGATGCTGCACCTTGCCACCACACGATGGCTCCGTACGTAATCATTGGGCGTATAAGAGTTGTGTAGATCCAATATAGAATCTTGGGGCTGAGCCCCCACGTACTGCCAAATGCTCTTCTGCATGCCCAGAAAGCAGCTTTGGCTTTCTGAACTTTATGATCAATATGCTCGTTCCAGTTTAGCTTGGAGTCAAGGATGACTCCAAAGGTACTTGACTGAGCTTTCGTATTGCAGGGACCTTCCAGTGAGTTGAACATCTGGAAGGTCCTCTGGTTTGCGTTTCCTGGTGAAGAGAACCAGATCTGCCTTTTCAGGGTTTACACCGAGTCCCACCGAACGGCACCATTCATCCACCCCGTTGAGAGCTCTTTGTATCGTGCTGCTCACGAGGCTAGACCCCCGGTCGTCGACCAGAATGACAACGTCGTCAGCGTAGGTCAGTGTAGTAACCCAGATCTTTTATTTTTACTAAGAGGCCATCCACCACGAGGCACCAAAGCAGAGACCATACCCTCATGGGTATGGTCTCGCTAGAGCTACTTCAGATTAATTTCAATGAAACTACTAATGGAAATATCTATGACACAAAGAGCGCCGACTATTTTGTGGGGTTCATGAGAAGTGAGCGATTTGTGAGCTAGTCATCACCGACAAGACAATTTGCTCTGGATAATTAGGAGCTGCATTCCATTCATGTGCATAAAGATTATTAACAGCTGAAGGTATAAGGTTTTGAAAGGCAATATTGGCAGAGAACCTCAGGTGGTTTTCCCAATGTTCCTCATCCTATTTAATCAATGGATGAACGGATATATCATAATATGATCAAGAATAAACCAATGACTTCAGAGAAATTATTTTTAGGTTCGTGTAGTCTTGAATACGTTCAATCACATTTTGAAAGTATTTTTGAAATATGTATGTGTTTATCAGTCATATGAGGACTAAAATGACATAAAAATCACAACCATTTTTCCAGTCTTTACTTGACCAAAGTCATACTAAAAATACCGAGAAGAAGAAAAAACTAAGCCAACTCAGGCACCGACCGAAGTCATATTTCCATCAGCAACGTTCTGTTTGAATATATTCGCTTGTATTGAAACTATAGTTTGTGAATCCTACAGCCATTTCATTATTTTTTGCATAACCTTTTAACGTTCTCGATATTTTTACTAAAGAACACGTTGTCTAGGCTAATAAATGTATTTATATACATATTGATGTTGAAACGGACACACTGGCAGAAATAAATACACAAGATGTATTTTGGGAAAATTGAATTCGATTTTAGCATCAGGAAATTGTATTTTCAGGACGTTGTGTGGAAATGCAGGCTATTCTTAAGTCGCGCTTGAGCATATGGTTTATAAATCTGAAGGAACATTGTAAATCATTAGCTTGAGTTTTCCTCAGATGTGTCTTTCGACGGCTGATGAATTTCAGTCTGATATATGAAACTGGTAGTTCTTTCGAACAGCAACATCAACAAAATTGATTCAAATGGAAGGAAGAAAGGCAATTTTCAAAATGAGATAAGTGAAACGCGTTAATACAAACGAGCCGAATGCCTATAAAAGAATCGATGTAATTTCATTACCTGTAAATGCGAATATTCATCCTTCTGCTACTATTTAAGAGATGGCCTCTTAGAGATCACGTTTGGGACGCTTTTAAGGATAAAAGAAAACGGTACGTCTTATCGATTTCAAACAAGGACAGCCTTCTAGAGGAAGTTTGATTCTACGTATGTATGAAAACTTTTCATCTGGGGTATAGACAGAAATCTACGCGAGCAACAAGGAACGCAATGATATGATAATACCACATGAATAAGAGAGACACACTACTACATTAACGGACCACGTGGCAATGCGACACACCGCACACAGCTCACGTCGATATCCCTTCCTTGAGAGAGTCGAGGAGATATTGTCATGCTTTCTCAACATATAGCAAGCTATTCTTTAGGCTCTCATGGAACCACCATACCCAAGATGAAAACTTTCGGATACTGTATACAGTGCTAGTCTAAAGTCCGTTCCCCTCTACTAATTTTTGAACCACCTGGTATATCGCAATGAAATTTGGAAGGCTCAAATAGGAGATGAAAACCTAGTTTTTCGTGAGAATATTCCAGCTAAAAGTTTCAAAATGGCAGCTGATTAGGGACGATCATAAGGAATCCGAAAACACCAAGTTTGATGCTATTATCTGCAAAGACTATGGATATCATCTATTACTTTCTCCATAAGCCGAATGAGTGGGTCCAAGTATCGGCCCTTGATGTATGCCAGATCTTAGTGCGACATAGTCTAACTAATACCGTTGATATAAACTTTCTGTTGCCTGAATTTAACGTAGGACTCTATTAAAGAACAAGCATTATAGAAAAACCTATGCAATTTAAAATAAAAAGCATTAAAACGTGATTCATCGTATATCAAAGCGCGACTAGCATAACCAGCAATGTTGAACGAGCTCGAATATTTGAGAAAACATGCAATCTAGCAATCTCAAAGTGAATTCAATTCTCCCAAAACCATTATTGAAAATGATGAAAAAGCAGAATTGTTCGACACATTAACCCGGCCCTGCATGAAGGTGATTGAACCCAAATTGCTGAGAAATTTGAATCCCAATGACTTGACATTATTGCTGAAATATCCGTTACACTTAAGAAAAACTTAACGGTGCAAAAAGTCTCCGCATAACCGTTCCACCTATAGAAGTCGTGATTAATAATAATAATGAGGCTGTGAAATTACAACGATTTTTTGCATATTGATTAGCTGCTGAACTAGGTGAACCCAATCCTTGACTTTTGAATCTAGATTGATAAACTTCTCGGTAATGTAAGACATTCCCAAGTGGACTATGGGTTTGCCAGTTGCTAAGACCACTTTGAAGGTCAGTGTCAAGCGTGATATAACAAAATGATCAATATCAAACGACGACGATGGAATATCGTCCAATAAGAAATGACTTGGTAACGAATATAATAGTTTCGTCAAATATTGTGTATTATGATTTTTGGTCGAAAATATGAATAGAATATTCATAAAATCTGTTGTGAAATTGCATATTGAATATATCAGATGTAGTTCAATGCCCAGCGTGGCTTTAGCCGGGGAAGTAGTTGTTTTCTGTTAGATATTACAAATAAATCACATTTTTTCAATTTTCATGGAGAATGTTCCCCTTTTCAACATGAATACCTCCCAAGAGGTTATCTTGAACGTCCCTGTAAACATGCCCTGTCATATTTTTGTTAAAAATAATGATACGCTACTGTTTTTCATCAAATAAGTATTATATTTCTAATTGTCTTCTATCTTCCTATAAATATGGTCTCTTGACTGGTTGCCCGAGGGGTGGTTTTTGATAAAAAACTTATTCTGACCCCAGGAATATGCCCCTGAAATATTTGAATTGAATTTAGAAACACTCTGTATGTATGAAAGAATAATGTAATTTTTGGATATATTCAAAATACTTTTACACCGTGTTAGTATGGTTTTTGTGAGGGAATTTCTATAGCAAGTTTCACAACAAAAGGCTTCTTTAGTTCTAATTTTTTTCGAGTCTTAATAGATTTTTTGGAAGTAAATAGCACTAAGATCCTGAATATATTGATATCAGAGTTTATTAAATCAGCTTTGTGCTCTTCAATTTGATATAAATGATACTTTTTTTTTCATTTTTTATTTCGTTTTACTTTTTTCACACCATATAAAATTAAGTATACAATAAATGAATTATTGCTAGAAAGATTTCCAGAAACAATAAGGAAAATGACGTCATGAACAAAAACCTGTTGAATAATAGCATCATCCGGGAAATTAAGTTCAGCATCGTTTTTCACAGTTTACATGTGACTAAACACCGGCAAATTGTTTTCAACGAGTACCAAGACAATTTATTACTTAATTCATTATTTACGTGAATCGTGAGTCATTCTCAATATGATAATGGATATTCTAACTGGATTCAGTGTATTCAGGATAAATCAAGAAAGAGTTTGGGTTTTTCGGTGATGCATTGGTTTTTATTTTTAAGGAGAATTTAATGTACCTACATTAAATGCTGGCTTCTTTTGAAAATTTTGAAGTTTGATCAATTTAAAATACTTGATTTTTGAAAAATTGGAACTTGAAGTGAAAAACGATTTTCTGCAATGCCATTTTCTTCAAAACAACTCCAGTACTGGAGATATGAAAAAAATGCCGGAGTATCGAATTGTAGATTTTTCAATTGCGAAGATTTGTGTTCTAGTAGATTTTCTGTACAATGAATATTTGGCGAGATGTGGCCGTTTCAGACATCTACTTTTTTTAAGAATTATTTAAATGTGTTTGTTATTGTTATAAAAGTAAATCGGTTAGTTCATAGAGAAATTCATAATAATATTTTTTATTTCAAGTGCCTGAGTCTTATCATTCTTTTTTATATGCGTCTATAATTTTAGAATTTATTCGTACATTTTTTTACATAATAGTGGTTGATTTCTGAGGGTTGAAAATTTGTAAAATGAAATTGGTACATATTTCAAGCAAGAACATCCTTAAATTGAAACACTGCGATAAATAATGAATTATTTTTGAGAGTAAATCTCTTTTTTTAATTAAGCTACAATGGGGGTTGATTTATGAGGGTTCAAAAGTTGCAGAAGTACATATTTTGAGCAACAGAATTCTTAAATTGAATCAATGTGATAAATTAATAATTTTCTTAGGGTAAACATTTTTTTTATATTAAGCTCTAACAAGGGTTTATTTTCAACGGTAGAAATATTTTGATATTGTATTCTAAGTGACCTTAGTCCAAATTTTTATATAAACCGATGCAGGACGAAAAAATTTCGAGGTTTTGTGATTTGTTGAGCTTCATTTGTTAGTTTGGCATTTGAGTTCGTGAGATTTATCAATAATATTTAGGAACTTAACTTCATGGCATTTTTATACCATATGTAAAATACAACTGAATTGAAGAAATACATAACAGAAGAAAACAGAATAGACTATTCTGAATGATTCATTGATTGCAAGTTTTTCTGAGAATAATTCTCGAAAAATTTTGAACAAAATCAATTATCATCCTAAAATAATCTTACGAGTACGGCTTCGACATGTTTTCAATCGGCATCAGGTCACAGGCCACTAAACAAAATACAAAGATCGATTCAAAGTAGGTAAACTTCTCAATTATGAAATATTTACCTTCGTGATTTTTTAGAATATTTATTTTATTCTCGAAATCAATTCTGAACATTCAAAAAGTGTGTCAAGTTCCTTCTCAATGTAGGTTATCGCACTAGGTTGTACTTTGTGACGACTGAGTGGCTTGCCAACACTGTGATAATTCTGACTATACAGTGTGGAAATTCGAAATATTCAAATGGCTTCATCTTGAAAACGAAAAGAAAAGAATGAATCAAAGTTGCCTCAACAACTTCCACTCTCCTCATAAAAATTTCACTGCATTCTGCTTTTTGTCATTTTTTATCTTTCAATAATAACATTTTATTATGAGTAATTATAATCAAAATTGAAAAATTCTATAGAAAACATGATAAGGTTCCTGAAAAAAATATCATTGTTTCTGAATGTGAATAAACTGAAAATCAAACACCAAAAGCTAAAGCTATGATTATATTTTCAAAGCACGAACAAATTGATGTTCATGTGTTGAATGCAGAAATTTGAGAAAATGAAATAGATATATAGGTAGCAGAAATCAAAGAGACAGCATACTTTATTTCGAATTCAACTATACAGTGCGGCTTTTAATAGCCCCCCCTCCCTGTTAACTTTTGAACGGTTCAACGTAGAAACATGAATAAAAAACCGTTTCGAGGGTTTCACCAACTTTTTGAGACAAAAAAAAAATGTTGATTGCCCCACAGGAGGGGGCGGGGAGACACATCAACTCAAAATTTTTAAATGGCATGGGGATCAAGTGGCACATCGTCGAAAAGGAAATTCCATTCTCTTTACAACCATCTAATTTTTTTTGAATTTCGTTAATATTTTTTTTTCAATTCAAATATATCTGAATACTACTCACACCTCGATAAATTTGATGTGGAACAATGAAACCAAAAATTTTTTGGATGGTATTACCGATACTACCTTTTGAGAGAAGAAACATTGCAATTACTCAACAGATGGCGCTGGGGGCACATTAACTAAAAAATTTCGAAAGACATAAAAATCGAAATTGGGAAAAAAATTATGAACAAAATTTTAAAATATTCAGATGGTTGTAAAGAGAATGGAATTCTCTTTTCAATGATGTGCCACATGACACCCCATGCCATTTAAAAAATTTGAGTTGATGGGCCCCCCGCGCCCCCTATTGATGAGATCGTATGTTGATAATGAAATACTGAAATACGTTTTGTACAACTGTCGTTAAAATTGACGTTTTTATTTCATTGACATATGAACTAAAAACTGACGTTTTCACAAAATCACTTTTAACACTAGTAATAATAATAATAATAATAAAGGCTTTTATTGACAAGACAATCTTACACATTTATACATGAAAATAATACATTATACATTTGTCTCATCAAAAGGCAGAGTTCAAACTTCTTGTTGACACAAGAGTTTGCTCTTCCACTCAACCGTGAAAAACCCGTTCGTTTGAAATGAAAATGAACGAGTTCATGTGAAAATATATAGAGATTAAACCTAATAAACATTCACAAAAATAAAAAAAAAACAAAAACTTATTTATGTGTACATGCATGAAATACAGAAAATAGTTAGGCATTTTAGCATTTTATGCAATCCATGTCAAGTGCTGTATCAAAAGTTCATGTTTGATTCTTTTTTTCATGTTTGACACTGACATTTTTTTATATATATATCGGGTAACCAGTTATACAGCTTTGTGAGGTGATATGAAAAGGAGCACTCGTATAAAGAGGTTTTGTGCTGGGGAGGAGTGAGTCGATTCTTAAAACGAACATTCAAATTATGTACATCAGTTCTAAAGCGGATTTTGTTCTATAAGTATAAGCTTTCCAGTGATTATAATTTTGTGATAAAGAGTGCATGCATGTGCAAGTCTTATGTTAAAAATACTTTCAACACTAGTGTTAAAAGTAAAATGACAGATGATATGATGGATACTCAGTAATGAAGATCTCTCTAATAGAAAAACTAGTCAGATATTATCATCAGAACACCTACTCAAGAGGAATCATTTATAAATGTTCGCACATATATTTGGCCGTTTGCGCAATTGGTAATACTAATTCCTTTTGAAGTTACCAACGAAGTAGTATTCAGTCCACCTGTAGAAGGTCCCATCACTGACAAATAATGACATTCATAAATAAAGTACGTTGGGGTTTATTATATACAGGGTGGGTCACTGTCGATGGTACCCTAGACGTTTTCGGAGAACGGGGCATAGGATCATTCTGAAAATTTGGTTTCTTAAGTAGTTGCTCTCGATCTATCGATTTAAAATATTTTCAGCAATGCAGCGTTGCCGCTTATACCAAAAAGTAGCAGCATCTTTGTTATTTTAAATGGGTCACCCTGTATATTACCGCATTTTTGAACTTTTCATTCCTTTCTGATTATTTCAACCTCATATTCCTCTATACCTATCTCTAACGGTTTTTTAGATATTGGTTATTTTCCATATTTTTTATCCAAAATAGCTCGAATTGAATGTTTATTTCTGCGGTATTTGGATTCTTATGAAGTTGCAATTTTGTGTTTAGTTCATCAAGATCATGTACATTGATTCTGTATAGAGAAGTTTGTTCTGCGTTATACAGGGTCGTTCAAAATTCATGATCTTACTGCTAGATACGAAAAGTGTTGAAAGTGCGATTTTTTAAATGGAACATCCTGTATATTATGAAATATCCTGAAAGATGACTGAATTCCCTTCGAATTGATATATCATGTTCCTATACCTAAATAGCAAGAATTCCGAGATAATAGCAATTTTCACTTGTAATCTCCCAAGTGCTTGAATTATTGCCCGAAATTTTTCGAGTAAAAATTTAATTTTTCGTAAGAATTTTCTTTGAAAATTCATGTACGAGATAAATTTACGGCAATTAATTCAAGCACGAGGGGGAGTCGGTAAGAAAATTTCACACCGAGAAATGAAAATCATCCAACAATTCATAAGAAATAAATAACGATGGTTTCATCTGAACTATTTATAACCACTGACTAAAATATTGATATGTAGAATACTTACTACAAAATTTTCATCAATAAATGTGTTTAAATTTGGAAAAAAAAAATAAAAAAGTTATGTTCTTATCGTGGATTGAACCATCGACCTAGCGACTCATGAAATTATGTTGTAATCGTACAAACTTCCTTTTGTTCATTGGTTGTAAATCAGGGTACGTTTCATTGAATTGTCTGCACGTTCTTGCTATAATTCCCTCACATTTTCCATGAACAATAAACAATTTCATCAGAACTTCGTTTGAATAGTTATTTCCCTCCATTTCAATTATTTTTGAGTCATTTTCGTTAAGAAACACACAACGGTATTATTAATAGTGCACTAATTGTCAAATTTTCATAATGTCATGTACCATCATGACAAATTGCTATTATCTCGGAATTCTGGCTATTTAGGTATAGGAACATGATATATCAATTCGAAGGGAATTTAGTCATCTTTCAGGATATTCCATAATATACAGAATGTTTCATTAAAAAAAATGCACTTTCAACCCTTTTCGTATCTAGCAGTAAGATCATGAATTTTGAACGACCCTGTATAACGCAGAACAAACTTCTCTATACAGAATCGATGTACATGATCTTGATGAACTAAACACAAAATTGCAACTTCCTAAGAATCCAAATATCGCAGAAATAAACATTCAATTCGAGCTATGTTTTGGATAAAAAATATGGAAAATAACCAATATCTCAAAAACCGTTAGAGATAGGTGAAGAGGAGTATGAGGTTGAAATAATCAGAAAGGAATGAAAAGTTCAAAAATGCGGTAATATACAGGGTGACCCCATTTGAAATAACAAAGATGCTGCTACTTTCTAGTATAAGCGGCAACGCTGCATTGCTGAAAATATTTTAGATCGATAGACCAAGAGCAACTACTTGAGAAACCAAATTTTCAGAATGATCCTATGTCCCGTTCTCCGTAAACGTCTAAGGTACCATCGACCGTGACCCACCCTGTATATAGTTGGAGCATTTGCCAAAGTAATGACAAACTATGAGGAGCTGACGGAAGTCATCAAAAGACTTCCGACGAAAAAGGCGCCTGGGCCAGACGGCTTGGACGCCACGACTCTCAGAAATCTGCCGCGGAAGGTCCTCGTCCAAATGATACACCTGATCAACGCCATCATAAAGTGGGGGTGTTATCCAGATTGTCTGAAGAAGGCACTGGTGATACCGATTCTGAAACCGGGTAAGAATGGCCACAAACTCGATAGCTACCGACCCATTTCGCTCGTGAGCATGATCGCTAAAGTCGTCGAGAAGATCCTCCTGAGACGATTGTTGAGTCTCGAGGGGAAACTCAAAATGATCCCCGCTGAGCATTTCGGCTTTAGACAAGGACATAGTACCACGTCGCAGGTCGTAAGGATTGTTCACGGGGTGAAAGAGGCAGCCCAACGTGGACTCAACACAGTTAAGATCCTGCTGGACATGAAAAAAGCCTTCTACTCGGTATGGGTGGAAGGTCTTATCTCTAAAATGCTGGGTGCAGGCATGCCCTCATACTTAGTAAAATTGGTGAATTCCTTCCTTGTTGGGAGGACGTTTATGGTGCGGGTGAACAGCACTCGCTCCGCAGAGTTCCCGATTGAAGCAGTTGTCCCGCAGGGTTCATGTTTGTCCCCACATCTGTACTCACTACATACGTATGATCTCCCTCAGTGCGAGAGACCGGATATGGGCACGGCGGTGTACGCTGATGACACCGCCATCTTTGCCCATTCCTTCTCAAGCGCCGCTACGCAGTACAGGATCCAAGTCCACTTGGATAGGAAGATCATACCGTATTTGGCGGAGAACAAGATTGAGGTCAATGCGGCTAAGTCGGAGACGATCAACTTCACGAGAAAGTACACTCACTCAAAACTTTATCGGAAGTTGAGAATCATGCGAGATACCTGGGGGTACACCTGGACAAGCGACTCAATTTCGGACGTCATATCACCCTTGCTATCCAGAGAGCGGGAGCTGCGTTAAAACGCACCTATCCTTTGATAGCAAAAGGCTTCAAACTCTCACTAGAGAATAAATTGCTAATTTATAAGAAACTAATTAGACCTACAATGACGTACGCTTGTCCGGTGTTCTGCAGCCTGAAGCCAACTCCACTGGCGAGATTGGATAGGATGCAGAACAAAGTACTCCGTATTATCACCGGTAGCAGACGATACCTTCGATTGAAAGCTCTTAGGGAGCTTGCAGGCGTCGACTCGATCCCGACAGTTATAAACAACTTGTCCTACAAGTTCTATAAGTACATGCTCGATAAAAGTCCCCTCACCAGGGAAATTACCAAGCTCAGAGTGTATGATATTGAACCCCGCAAACACGGCGGCAAGATATCTTTAAGGAACGAAGGGAGGAACCGGTTCCATAGGGAACCAAATCGAAAGTATAACTGAAACGTAGAGTACCTCTTCCCGGTTTTTTGCTGCAGCCTTTTCCGGGATTCAACTTTGAAACAACCAGCCTCATAATCTGCAAAGAGCATTATCTGCATTGAATAAAACACAACAACACGCATGAGCTTTGCAGGAGGCGTGTATCATAACGAGCTACAACCGTGATATAATGAAATGTCCGGCCAGCGTTACTACCATTGCCGGCGGACTACAGCGCTCTCTTGCGGGGGTGTCTATGTTCGCTTGGCAAGGCGCTCTTTTGCTACCCTGACCGGAGCAAAAGAGATGCTACTATTGCGCCGATCTTCCCGTCCTCCCCCTAACCCCCTGGGTTATGTAGAACGTGAATGATGTTATATAACATGTCATTATTCATGTAATGTAAAATTTGATAATTTACAATAAAAACCTTTTTAGTTTAGTTTAGTTTAGTTTAGCATCTGCCAGTCAACCTTGTAACCCAAAGATCGTGTGTTCGAATCCTTATGGACCTTATATTTTTTGTTTTTTTTTCTTACTAGCAGTGACTATTGTACAAAAAAAATGTATATGAACATTTGTTAAAAGTAAAACCACTCAAAAAATATGACTTTTTTGACAGATGGAAAAAATAAATTGATTAATAATGGAACACTTATCAGTCAGTTTGACCGTTTTTACCAGTAGCACATTGAATAATTCCTTGAAACAACTTCCCGTGGGTAATGAAATGATTAAAACCACCGAGTAAACTGGATGTTGTCTGGCATATCAACGGAAATGGATAACGTAATTTCGAAATTAAAGTGAAATAACTGACTAATCAATTAGGCTAGCTAATTGCTATGAATAGAAAAGCTGGATTCCGCCAGAAATGAGCAGAACATGTTTGTGAACATGAGTGGTTATTCAAAGCTATACAAATGTGTTCATTCTTTCTTTCATTACCGTGTTTCTCCTTCAGTGTGATAAATGGAATTGTACAAATAAATATCGTGACCTTAATGAAAAAGGTGTACTTAAGCCATTTTTGAGCAATATTTTCGAATTTGAAATTTTTGTCCCCGAACGTATTTTGACGTGCTGATTCCGAATCTTTGAACAGAAATGTAGAAAACCCAACGGAAATATTTTTGGCGCCAAAAAAAACCATTTCAAAACTGATTCAGAGCTGACCAACTCGAGAACGGTTGGAGATAGACCAGTTCTGCGGAAGCCAATCGATTAAGAATGATCAAATTAGTATATATTGTGAATTTTGAGTCAATAAAAAAAAAATATTTACCCGAAAAAAGTTGTAAGGGGTTTACCCCTAAAAATCATGAAAATTACAAAGTCGTTACATCGACTTGAAATTTGCACTTTATACATAAAATTTCATGCTTGTTCCGAAAATGTATGATTTTTATATGCTCAGATATGAGATTTAGCCGGAAAAGAGTGTTTAAAGTAAAAAATTCAATTTTCTGAGATTTTTTATTTTCCATTTATCGAATTTCAAATGTTTGTCCTCAAACATATTTTGACCTGCTTGTTCCGAATCTTTGAACGAAATTGTCGAAAACTCATCAGAAATATTTTTCGCGCCAAAAAAACCATTTGAAAACTGATTCAGAAATGACCAACTCAAGAACGGTTGAAAGATAGACCAATTCTGCGAACTCCAATCGATTCAGAATGGCCAAATTAGTAAACACTGAGAATTTGAACATAAAAAATTGACGGACAAAAATGTCGAGTGTATCATGATAGATAATTTTTTTAACTTCTTTATTTTCAATTTTTCGAACTTCAAATTTTTGTCCTCAAACGTATTTTGACGTGCTGATTCCGAATCTTTTAACGAAAATATCGAAAACCCAACGGAAATATTTTTGGTGCCAAAAAAACCATTTGAAAACTGATTCAGAGCTGACCAACTGGAGAACGGTTGGAGATAGACAAATTGTACGATTACCAATCGATTCAGAATGATCGAATTAGTATGTATTGTGAATTTCGAGTCAATAAAAAAAAAATTTACCCGAAAAAAGTTGCAAGGGGTTTACCCCTAAAAATCATGAAAATTACAAAGTCGTCACATCGACTTGAAATTTGCACTTTATACATAAAATTTCATG
This sequence comes from Chrysolina haemoptera, assembly GCA_958298965.1. NCBI lineage: Eukaryota > Metazoa > Arthropoda > Insecta > Coleoptera > Chrysomelidae > Chrysolina > Chrysolina haemoptera. Next base: position 27,147,781 of record OY282598.1, read on the forward strand.
CTTGTTCCGAAAATGTATGATTTTTATATGCTCAGATATGAGATTTAGCCGGAAAAGAGTGTTTAAAGTAAAAAATCCAATTTTCTGAGATTTTTTATTTTCCATTTATCGAATTTCAAATGTTTGTCCTCAAACATATTTTGACCTGCTTGTTCCGAATCTTTGAACGAAATTGTCGAAAACTCATCAGAAATATTTTTCGCGCCAAAAAAACCATTTGAAAACTGATTCAGAGCTGACCAACTCAAGAACGGTTGAAAGATAGACCAATTCTGCGAACTCCAATCGATTCAGAATGGCCGAATTAGTAAACACTGAGAATTTGAACATAAAAAATTGACGGACAAAAATGTCGAGTGTATCATGATAGATAATTTTTTTAACTTCTTTATTTTCAATTTTTCGAACTTCAAATTTTTGTCCTCAAACGTATTTTGACGTGCTGATTCCGAATCTTTTAACGAAAATATCGAAAACCCAACGGAAATATTTTTGGTGCCAAAAAAACCATTTGAAAACTGATTCAGAGCTGACCAACTGGAGAACGGTTGGAGATAAACAAATTCTACGATTACTAATCGATTCAGAATGATCGAATTAGTATGTATTGTGAATTTCGAGTCAATAAAAAAAAAAATTTACCCGAAAAAAGTTGCAAGGGGTTTACCCCTAAAAATCATGAAAATTACAAAGTCGTCACATCGACTTGAAATTTGCACTTTATACATAAAATTTCATGCTTGTTCCGAAAATGTATGATTTTTATATGCTCAGATATGAGATTTAGCCGGAAAAGAGTGTTTAAAGTAAAAAATCCAATTTTCTGATATTTTTAATTTTCCATTTATCGAATTTCAAATTTTTGTCCTCAAACATATTTTGACCTGCTTGTTCCGAATCTTTGAACGAAATATTCGAAAACTCATCAGAAATATTTTTCGCGCCAAAAAAACCATTTGAAAACTAATTCAGAGCTGACCAACTCGAGAACAGTTAGATATAGACCAATTCTGCGAACTCCAATCGATTCAGAATGGCCGAATTAGTAAACATTGAGAATTTGAACATAAAAAATTGACGGACAAAAATGTCGAGTATATCATGATAGATAATTTTTTTAACTTCTTATTTTCAATTTTTCGAACTTCAAATTTTTGTCCTCAAACGTATTTTGACGTGCTGATTCCGAATCTTTTAACGAAAATATCGAAAATCCAACGGAAATATTTTTGGCGCCAAAAAAACCATTTGAAATCTGATTCAGACCTGACCAACTCGAGAACGGTTGGAGATAGACAAATTCTACGATTGCCAATCGATTCAGAATGATCGAATTAGTATATATTGTGAATATCGAGTCAATGAAAAAAAATTTAATTTACCCGAAAAAAGTTGCAAGGGTTACCCCTAAAAATCATGAAAATTACTAAGTCGTCAAATCGACTTGAAATTTGCACGTTATACGTAAAATTTCATGCTTGTTCCGAAAATGTATGATTTTTATGTGCTCAGATATAACATTTAGCCGGAAAAGAGTGTTTAAGGTGAAAAATACAAATTTCTGAGATTTTTTATTTTCCATTTTTCGAATTTCAAATTTTTGTCCTCAAACATATTTTGACCTGCTTGTTCCGAATATTTGAACGAAATTGTCGAAAACTCATCAGAAATATTTTTCGCGCCAAAAATAACATTTGAAAACTGATTCAGAGCTGACCAACTCGAGAACGGTTGGAGATAGACAAATTCTACGATTACCAATCGATTCAGAATGATCGAATTAGTATGTATTGTGAATTTCGAGTCAATAAAAAAAAAAAATTTACCCGAAAAAAGTTGCAAGGGGTTTACCCCTAAAAATCATGAAAATTTCAAAGTTGTCACATCGACTTGAAATTTGCACTTTATACATAAAATTTCATGCTTGTTCCGAAAATGTATGATTTTTATATGCTCAGATATAAGATTTAGCCGGAAAAGAGGGTTTAAAGTAAAAAATCCAATTTTCTGATATTTTTAATTTTCCATTTATCGAATTTCAAATTTTTGTCCTCAAACATATTTTGACCTGCTTGTTCCGAATCTTTGAACGAAATATTCGAAAACTCATCAGAAATATTTTTCGCGACAAAAAAACCATTTGAAAACTAATTCAGAGCTGACCAACTCGAGAACGGTTAGATATAGACCAATTCTGCGAACTCCAATCGATTCAGAATGGCCGAATTAGTAAACACTGAGAATTTGAACATAAAAAATTGACGGACAAAAATGTCGAGTATATCATGATAGATAATTTTTTTAACTTCTTATTTTCAATTTTTCGAACTTCAAATTTTTGTCCTCAAACGTATTTTGACGTGCTGATTCCGAATCTTTTAACGAAAATATCGAAAATCCAACGGAAATATTTTTGGCGCCAAAAAAACCATTTGAAAACTGATTCAGACCTGACCAACTCGAGAACGGTTGGAGATAGACAAATTCTACGATTGCCAATCGATTCAGAATGATCGAATTAGTATATATTGTGAATATCGAGTCAATGAAAAAAAATTTAATTTACCCGAAAAAAGTTGCAAGGGTTACCCCTAAAAATCATGAAAATTACTAAGTCGTCACATCGACTTGAAATTTGCACGTTATACGTAAAATTTCATGCTTGTTCCGAAAATGTATGATTTTTATGTGCTCAGATATAACATTTAGCCGGAAAAGAGTGTTTAAGGTGAAAAATACAAATTTCTGAGATTTTTTATTTTCCATTTTTCGAATTTCAAATTTTTGTCCTCAAACATATTTTGACCTGCTTGTTCCGAATATTTGAACGAAATTGTCGAAAACTCATCAGAAATATTTTTCGCGCCAAAAATAACATTTGAAAACTGATTCAGAGCTGACCAACTCGAGAACGGTTGGAGATAGACAAATTCTACGATTGCCAATCGATTCAGAATGATCGAATTAGTATATATTGTGAATTTCGAGTCAATTAAAAAAAAAAAAAATTACCCGAAAAAAGTTGCAAAAATCATGAAAATTACTAAGTCGTCACATCGACTTGAAATTTGCACTTTATACGTAAAATTTCATGCTTGTTCCAAAAATGTATGATTTTTAATTGCTCAGATATAAGATTTAGCCGGAAAAGAGTGTTTAAAGTAAAAAATCCAATTTTCTGAGATTTTTTATTTTCCATTTTTCGAATTTCAAATTTTTGTCGTCAAACATATTTTGACCTGCTTATTCCGAATCTTTGAACGAAAATGTCGAAATCTCAACAGAAATATTTTTCGCGCCAAAAAAACCATTTGAAAACAGATTCAGAGCTGACCAACTCAAGAACGGTTTGAGATAGTCCAATTCTGTGAACGTCAATCGATTCAGAATGGCCAAATCAGTATATATAATTCTTTGAATTTTTTTATTTTTCATTTTTCGAATTCAAAATATTTCGTACCTTAGTTAAGAATCACGAGGGAAACACATACAAAATTTTTTTTTTTGAAAAACTCCCACTAAACAAAAAAGTCACAGAGGAAGACGGTGGCAGACTAGGTCCAAAGAAGCCATACAGAAAGTTTGGAGAGAGTATCTATCAATAATTTTTTTGCCGATGGACATTCTACTAAAAACTGTCTGTCTGGCATTTTTAAGAACTGGTAAGGTATTTTTAATGTTTTTCGGTAGATTTGGTAGTAGTTGTGTTTATTCTATACAGTCAGGAACGTATTGGGCCAGAAGAAATAGACAATAATTTCATTAATATTCCAATTTTTTGAATTTGAATATGGAGTTAGCGGTTATGGAGGACAGGGATTTCGTTATGGTAGTGAACATACCGAAAAGTCAAACTGGTGTTTCGGAGAAATTCATAATTATGGATGAAAATACATATATTTTAGCATTTCTTGTTTCATTTCTACCTGTAAAAGGTAGAGGGGAATTAAAGAATTTTTAATACCCCAAAGTAACTCCCTCATTATTGATGGCGTAGCCATGACGATATAAGCTTATAATATCCCGGTCAGAAATGAATGAACTCATATTGACAAAGTCAAAATACCTTTCTCTCCACACATTCCCACAAGTGTATTGTTTTCAACCCTTGCAGGTTCTCAAAATAGAAGGCTGTCATACTGGAATACAGCCTGCAGATATTCAAGAAGAACAACAATTCCCGTTACGTTTCTTTTTCGTAGGAACGGAAACAAAAAAAACTATCAGAGTCTGCCATCTCAAGACAGAGAAAACAGGAGTTGTGTCACTAGACACAACCAGATGAGCATCGGCATTTTTCCTCATATGTTCCATCAGTACAATTGAAAAATAAATACCCATTATTATTATAATTGTTCTTTTTTGTCATCCACTTGGACACCGGTATCATGGATATGAAAGAATCCATTATCGATAAAATATCTCAATATAGATAACAGATAAAATTATTTTAGTATATTGCCGGCATATGTTCACTTACTATAAATATCCAAAATAATGTTTATACCATATGCAACGGTTATCTTTCTATTTTCGAAATAGTATAAACAAATGGGGTGGGCTCGTCACAGTAACACATATTTTAACGTACTATGTCGGCAAATGTAGCATTATCGTATAATTAGTTTTATCGAATGCTAATAAAAGCAAAACTTCATAGATATATTGTCTTTGTAATTCAGAACCTATGCAATGGCAAATGACAAAAATTGTGATAGGAGGTTCCTGAATAATATCGAGGTTAATATTGTTATAGATAACAGAAGTTTTGATTTGTCAATTATATATCGGAAAAATAAGTGCGTTTCCTTTTCTTCAGAAAACAAAAACCATCAAAAGTTCAATTCATTAGTTCAACACCCATCGAAAATATATTAAAATTTTCAATTGACATTTCCAAAGGAAACAATGTGTTGACTTTTGAGAACAAGAAACAAGAAAAGAATAATGAATATAGCTAGGTAGATAGATATAATAAGGTATGTGAGCGGACGGAGCCATAAGCATGTAGGCCTCTCAATCGGGCCCGTTATGCACCACTGCTGGAAGATGGTTCAGTTTTGAAGGTAGCCTATCTCGCGAGCGAAAAAGGCTAGCCTTCTAACCGATACCTCCCTCACACTCTCCGGGTTGAGTACGATGCTCCCGAGGTGTGCTTTCCGTATTGCTGCCACTGCCGGGCATTCCGTGAGGATGTGGGTGGCTGACTCCGCATCCTCCAAGAACCACCTGCATTCGGTATCATCCGTGAAACCTAAAATGTTGAGGTGCCTGTTGAGATGGCAGTGTCCCGTCAGGAGCCCTGTCACTAATCTGATTTCCTTTCTGCTCAGTGTGAGCAGAGTCTTGGTCCTCCTAGTAGAAGGGCCTCCGATGTGGAGTTTCGATTGCCTCATGTCCGGTGCATCTTTCGATGTGTCCTAGAATGTTATTTCCAGAATTCCCTTCATGGTTGAGACGCACCATGATCTAGAAACTCCTAGGATAGGTTCTGGTCCAATCGTTGGGTTTTTCGCACCTTGTCTGGTCAAATAATCAGCCCGTTCATTTCCAGGTACTCCGGTATGACCAGGGACTCAAAGTAGCTTTACTTTATTGGCGGAAGATAGCCTTTGCAGATCATCGATGCATTCAGACACCAGCAGAGAGTTGACTCTATATGATGTAAGAGCCTTGATCACCGCTTGGCTGTCGGTGCATATCGTGATTTGCTGGCCGCGGTAGCCTGTGTTGAGATGTTCTCTTACACAGGCGAGTATGGCAAACATTTCTGCCTGGAATACAGTAACAAAAGTTCCTAGAGCGTAACAGAGTTCCGCTTTCGGAGACTGCCCGTATACCCCGGCGCCGGTTGACTTGCCCATCCTGGAGCCATCTGTGTACCAGATGATCCCCTTGGTGGGAAGAAGGCGGTGACTGATCCGCTCCCAGTCCTCCCTCTTGGGAATGGCTGTCTGCGGCCTTTTAATGAATTGTATAGCAGGTAACGAACTGTCACCCGGCATTTCAAGAAGGGGACAATCCCTTACCGACTGATTCCATAATCGAGAATATCCATACATTCCCTCGCTCCGCCATTGGTTTGAACTTCTTAGGCGAGCTGCGGCTTTACGTGCCTTATGTTCGATAAGGAGGTACAAGGGGGGCAGTCCTGAGCGTCTCCAGCGCCCTGGTAGGTGCCGTTCTCATTGCACTTGTTATCGCAAGACAGGCAAGTCTTTGTACCATATCTAATTGGGTTTTCGACTTGCCGGATGCTGCACCTTGCCACCACACGATGGCTCCGTACGTAATCATTGGGCGTATGAGAGTTGTGTGGATCCAATATAGAATCTTGGGGCTGAGCCCCTACGTACTTCCAAATGCCTGTGGTCTTCTGAATTTTATGATCTTTTGTATTGCAGGGACCTTCCAGCGAGTTGAACATCTGGGAGGTCCCCTGGTTTGCGTTTCCTGGTGAAAAGAACCAGTTCTGCCTTTTCAGGGTTTACACTGAGTCCCACCGAACGGCACCATTCATCCACCCCGTTGAGAGCCCTTTGTATCGTGCCCCTCGCGGGGCCAGACCCCCGGTCATCGACCAGAATGACAATGTCGTCAGCGTAGGCTTGAGTGTAGGGAAAATAGCTAATAACTTTAAGAAAGGCGCATGTTCATCCAAGAGGTGAAATCATCATGATGTAACGGTCAGATATCATTGTTACTGTGAATTAATATACCTAGTAGGTTGTATGGGTTCTAAGAATTAAGATACAGGTAGTTTCCAACTGCCTTAATCGATATTTGAGTTAGGCAACTAGCGAAAAATATGTTATTGTCTGATTCGCTCGAGAAACAAGTCGCAGGTTCAATAAAATTTGTAGATATCGCATCGTCTTCAACTCAGTGTCATATACAGGGTGTTTCCGAAATTGAAGCAATAAATGAAATAGGAAGTAGAAGACAAACAAAACGAAATGAAGGAATACTTCGTTGTCGAAATAGAATTTGAATTTTTCAGAACTGAAATTTTTTAGCGAAAATCTGAATTGGTAGTAAAATTGGTACAATTTTCAGTTCTGAAAAATTCAGTCTGTCTCACTTCTCATGGAAACACCTTCTGGCGAGCAGTGTATGGGGGTATTTCCATGAGACGCACTGTATACATCAAAACTACGGGATTTTACAAAAAAAGTGTATTTACAAAATTTGTTTGTTTTTAGAAGAGGAGTGAAATGAGCTTTGCAAAATGTAAGTCGGATAATTGCACACGTGATATGGGGTAGCGCCTAGACTATTTATTATAACTGAATCAAGATAATGGATTTTCTTGATAATACAGATACTCTACTTACCTTTTGTCATCATCCAAACGAAAGACGTATAGAAAAAAAAATTCATCCAGGATTGAATGAGTTGGACTGAGAAGAACTACAAAAGCGTCTTCAATGAAGTAATTCCAAACACGTCTATTATAAGCAAAAATTCATCACAGTCAACAAATATTTTGAGAATTACTTACCCATGTTAATGATGTAAAGGTGTTGATGTTGCTTGAGAAATTATCATTGACAATAAGCCAAAATAGCGGAAGTTCGACAAAACAAATGCACCTACCCCTTGTATACGGAGTCAGTTGAGAAGATAAGGGACTAGTTGCCTCCTATTTTGAGGCCATTGGCACAATCTGTTTGATTTTCAATGAATATCTCAATCGTTAATGAATAAATATTACATTGTATGTTTATTATGGCATTGAAATTGTACATGGTCCGAAAATGAAGTTGATTATTTTTATAAAATTGAGTTCTTAACAAAAGATAGATCACCATTATAAACCGTTCATACTTTATAACGCCGTTAATTTCTAATTGGAAAAAATCCAACAACTGTAATTATTATAAGAAGTGATTAATTAATTACTTGAACAGTATGTTCCTGTCGAAAATTACCTAATAAAAGTCTATTCATGATTCCCATTAGGAATCTTGTTTGGATTGTCTTCATAATTAGCAGATGGAAAATAAGCATATCACAGTTATAATAATATTCAGTGTGATATCAGATAATCATGCTGATGGTTTTAATTGCAACTGGATATCTGGTGTATTTCGAACTCAAAAGTAATATTTTACAGTGGGGTAGACGTCAATTTACAAAACATAGAAGGGGAAAAGGCCCCTGTTCTGAAAAATTTTTATTCGTACATAAATATTATCATACGAAAAACTAAGAGATATAATCAAAATTCATAATTTTTCTTTTCTTTTTTTCTACTTAATTCGTTATTGAAAATGCTTCTTTGCTCATCCCATTTGAAAACGTACTCCTGGCGCCGCTGACGGATGCATCGTTACTTCACAAATTTCAACTTTAAGCATTAGATGGCTCTTAAATCATTGGTATTGGTAAGTATGGATGGTGACTGATGCACTGCGACCTGATTAGATCTATTGTGCCCCATCTCCTTCTGCTATCACAAGATGTTCTTGTTTTCAGCAGCCCTTCAAGCCTCAATTCCTTCAGGAATTTTAAGATTTTAAGGGGGTCTACCTGTGGTATTTCTCCCACAGTCAGCTGGTGTGATTCCAGAACATTCAATCTTTTACGATGTACAGCGTAACACTCCATCAATATATGGTGGGGTGTTTCTGGATGTTCCCCACAGAATCTGCAGGTGCTGTCCTCCTCTAAGCCTAGCTTCCTCAGATGTTCTTTGAGTCTGCAATGCCCCGTTAAAAATCCCGTGATTGTCTTTAGACTAGTTTTGCTGAGGTTAATCAGTGTCTTCGATCTTGCTCGGTTGAAATTACCGAGGAGATCTTTGGCCTGCCTCAGCCCTGGAAGTCTTAGCCAGCATGTTGCTCTGATTGCTTCTCCAGCTTTGTTGAATTCTTTTCGGAAGTAACATTTTTCAAGTCTGCAGAATGGTTCTGACCCGATCAGTGGCGTTGCTGCGCCTTTCCGTGCCAGGGTGCTGCTTGTTCATTGTCCTCCACTCCGACGTGCCCCAGCACCCAGAGGAGGGTCACTTTGTTGTTCCTGCCAAGTTTGTCTAGGCATTTCCAAACCATCTTCGAGTTGATGTTAGAAGAGCTCAACGCTTTGATGGCTGCTTGGCTATCGGAGAGGATCACAATTTCCTTGTTCCGGTATTTCCTGTTGAGGTTGAACTCAATGCACCTTTCTATGGCGTCAATTTCCGCTTGAAAAATGCTGGGGAACTGGCTTATGGGTTCGGAGTATTTGGTGCGAGGCCCAAAGACATCATTGTTTGAATGGTATAATATTTGCCTGAAACTCGAAATTAATGCATATTCCGGAAACAACCACAAGGAGCGCTAGTGTTTGGGGGAAGTTATTCGATCCTGGAATTTAAAGAATTCCACCCCAATAATTACGGAAGATACGAGAGTGTTTCCATGAAAAGTGAGACAAATTGTCACTGAAAATCAGTACTGGTAATAAAATTGGCATCCCGATTCCAAATCCGTTGGAATTTTGAGTCTTATATTGCTTCCTTATATTATTTTTGGCAAAATTGGGTGATTCCATCGCCTCTGGCGAGCAGTGTATGTCTCAAGGAAAAATTGTGTTTAAATCGAAGGGAAATTTCAAACCTTGAAAGTTCGGAATTTATTTTTACTAAATATAAATTTTGAACCCCGAATTGACGCGGAAAATCAAAAAAATTAAATAATGCGTGTTCTCTATTATTGTATGGACTTTTTCTACACAATATTTTGACATTTCAAAGAGAATCGGATAAGGTTTCACTATTGGACAGTTTTCTGTTAATTAATTGTCTTCGTCTTCGTTTCGAGGTTGAGTAAAGATCCAGTGACAGTGAGATGGCAACAAATCAAAAATTTGATATATCTGAGCTGATTCAAGTCTTGGAGCTGATCTGATCCAAGGGATGTTTTTCAGTAAGTTTACCAATTCTTGAAGAACCCAAAGATATAGCTGATTAGTTTTGATTGAAAATATTCACTAAATTGTTGGGTATAATTACAGAGAAGAGTGCTAATTGCTATTTGGAGCTGGTTCGAGTTCCGTATGAATAATAATTTCGAATAATTTACAAAAAATATTATTTTTTTTACTTTCAGAGTTAATTGCTGGCAAATATATTTAAAGTAATTGTGGTTAATTTACCTAAAAAAAAGCTATAATAATGAAAAAAAAAAGGAATTTGCTAATTCGTTACAATTTTGCAAATTACCGTGTACCTGATCTGTCAAGCCCCCAAAAAAATATATTTTTCTACAACTGTCAAAAAAAGTCCACTTTTTTTATGTGGTTTGTGTGCGTAAAGTATTACGCACACAACATACGATTTCATTATTAAACGGAAAAGCGTAAAAAAAGTGCACTTTTTTAACGTCTATTGCTAGGCGACCGACAGTTTCATGCAACAACAGTGACAGATCCGAATAATAACGAAATCCTGTCAAAAAGCCAGTTCTCATTTTCTTTGGCAACTAATAACCTATAAGTATCTGATATACAAATGTTTCACCAATAATATTCTTAGCATTCTTAGTATTATCAAAATTCCAAACTATTGCGGCGAATATATTCAAAATAATAGCATATACCTCAAGGAACTATTGGACTTAATCTACACTAGGTAATCCAAGGTAGCTATGGCTGTTTGGCCGTCAGAAACTAGTTGATAACAATAGTTAATGAAATTTGTGAAATTGGGCATCTATCCAGATAACGAATTCTTGATAACTATAAATTTAATTTAAGTAGAAATGAAAAGTGATGAAGATTGAACGGAGAAAATCGTGGATAGTGCAAATATGAGATTTCCTTGACATAGTTCAAAGGCAGAAAAAGGAATTCGTTGCTTCACGAGGATTGTTTATTTATTTTGAATACAAATCTAAGAAAATGAAGAGTTACTTCGATGGACTAGTTATTCGAAAGTCAAGTCAACATTAATAATGATAATATTGACCTCGATGAATATGTTATTTTAATATTCGCTTCAAATTTTCCATTTTGCGGGATAGTGTGAAGAGAAAGGGATTTAGACTCTGTCGAAATTATTCGTTTCGTTTGTTTGAAACTCAACTATCCGGCATACTCTTCGAACTTTGATCGAATAATTTATCAATAAAAATATGCCAAATTCATTTCATATTTGCAAAAAAATATGAATTGTTTTTTTTTGATAGTTGTAGAAAAAATACTGTATGAAACTCGTGAGCAAAGTGTTTTTTCTTTACTTTTTTACTCATAGGAATGCCGCCTACGGCATCGTGCGTCAACATTTCCTACTCGTAAAAAAAGTATCACTTTATTCACTTGATACATAAATTACTATTTTTGAGATCTGGGCTAGAAGGACCTAAAATAAGACCCACTTTATATACTAGTAACTTTTCGCGTATCGGTGGCGAGTCCAAAAATTATATGACACCATTTTATTAATCACTTCCACATGCTCATCTACATTTCTACAAGTTTGTGAGGCGCCAACACTAATCGCTTTTTTTATCACTCCGATAATGTCATTGAACTACTTATCGAAGCGAATCTTTTCGAAGAAATTCGCGAAATTACAACATGGATAACGTTTATATCCAACCACATGTTTATTTATTCTTGTAGACGTAATGTATTTATCGAATTATCGAATCGCAAAACTTCCAACGAAGATAACAGGGTTTATATAAAACTGTTCCGAGTTCATTTGGAACTTGGCAAATTTTTAATAAGGCCACCGGTAGAAGAGTGACCGGCAAAAAGTTCTACAGTAGTGAAATAAAAATGGAAATAGTCCCCTTCTCAAAAAGTACATACATTTCTTAGAATACGCCATTAAAAATATAAATATTTTTTCCTGATAAAATAGAATAGAATTAGTCAAATTTGTCAGAAAATAAAAATCGAAATTGGAAAAAAAATCATTCATAAAATTTAAAAATATTTAGATGGTTGTAAAGAGAATTGAATTCTCTTTTCAACTATGTGACACTTGACCCCCCATGCCATTTAAAAAATTTGAGTTGATGCCCCCCCCCGCGCCCCCTGTCGAGCAATCACCATATTTTTTTTCAAAAAGTAGTATTGGTGAAACCATCGAAACAGTTTATTTTTTCATGTGTCTACGTCCAACCGTTAAAAAGTTATCAGGGGGGAATATTGAAAGCCGCCTGTATATTCAAAGATAAAAAAATAGATGTAAAAATTATAGTTTAAAAAAATAAAGGACACGCTTTAATCAACATTGAAAAATTATTTTCAATGTAATTACTCAAACGTAAAAAAACGTTGCGTGCTCTTCACCTATATTCTTATAGTACTAATTTTAACTTTACAAAACTTAGCGTTCAAGAGCTCAAGAGAACTTAAGTTGAGCACCCCACGCTTTTTGCAAATATTATGAGTAATAAATTACATTGAAAATTATTTTTTACTCTTAGTCCATGTTGGAATTGAAGCGTGTTCTTTACTTTTTTAAACTATGATTTCATTTTATTGTTTTTAGTCTTATATTTGCATTATTTCGATGTAATCGAACCTGTTCTTGAATGTTATTCGATGACTGTCCTCGATTCTTCCAAATGTGCAGAATCAATATAAAAAAAAATCTTGACTTCTGACGAGAATAAGCCATAACCACAAAACTTGTTCACAAACTTGGAACAATCATTGTGATTTTATGAACCTTGACTTAAAAATCAGCATATCCGATTCCGAAAACCTCCATACATACCAACTTTAATCGAATCTGACCATAATCACAAAACTCATACATCCTCTTGGGCTGCCACCATGAATTTATGAATTTTTACGAAAAATTTCCATCGAAAAACCTCACAAACCAAATTTGAATCGAATCGGACAATAATCCCAAATCTCGTCCGCCATCTTGGATCCACCATTTTGTTTTTTTTTCCAAAAAAATGGTCATCAGAATTGTAAACACCTGCCAAATTTCAAATAATTCGAACTTCTAGAAGTGGGTGAAAATCATGTTCAAAGATTCCGTTACAAACATAGATAGATAGATACAGAACATTTCAGTTTTTGTAAGTGACCTTGAGATTGTCTTTGGTTATTCTTCTTCTTCTTCTTCTTGGAGTGTTGGCATCGACCGCTATGGTCATTAGCCACGTGTTCTGGATAGGCCTTGTTACTAACTCCATACGCCACCTTAGGAGCAGCACTGTTCATTATTAGAGCAACAGTGAATCGTGGAGGATTATCCCCAACCATGCAGCAACAAGATTCAATCACTCAGATTTACATCTGAAACTGATAAAATCTTGGCCTGCCTGGGGATCGAACCAGCCACCTTTCGATCACGAAGCCCCGGCGCTACCAGTGCGTCAATCTCCGTCTCTTTGGTTATTATTGATCACCGCTAATAGCAGATAGTTAAAAGTTTTGAAAATGTCGCAAGGATGAGGTTGATGAGGAACAATCATTTTTCTAAAAAATACACAGAAAACAAAGTATTTCTGTTTTTTGTTGTAGGTCCATGTATTATAACAGACAGTAAACCTGCAAGTTGATGATCTGTTTCTTCATGAAGGATACAAAAAATGAGAGAGCAGTACCATTTACGTTTCACACAATTCTTTATTTCTGAGTATTGCGAAACTTGAATTTGACCATATCTTTCCAAGACACTCGAAGTGGTTTGAATGTTGGTTATAATGGATAGGACATCTGTTCGAATGAAGGAATAAACTCACATTCTAACATCAGTCAAATAAATTAAAAAAAAGTTTTGAAATTTCCTAGGAAAATGAAATAAATCCTGGTATGGCAGGACATCTAGTTTCTTGAAGGCCCTTTTTTTAAATGTTTTAATGAAAGCAATCCACAATGAATATTCATGCAATTCGTAAAAATTTCATGAATACGCCTTCAAAGTATAGTGCCTGAAAGAATCTTGCGCTCATGTTTCTCTAGACCTATTGTTAATTATCTTCGTCAAACACAATAGGTTGATGGTCAACATTTGACCATGAGACAAAGATTACCTGCAGAGTTCTCACAAGGTATTTTTTTGTCCGAGTCAACTAGAGGTATTCATTAAATATTTAATTTCAAATTAGCTGGGTGAAAAAATTAACAATAATGATATCTAGACACAGTTGACTTAGGAACCCGCTAAAAATATTTACTGCGTCAATAATAAAAAAAAATTAGTTCCAGCTGGTTCATGAGCATGTGTGCAGTTATATTTAATATAAACAATATAATCAGTTGTGTATTATTGAGATACAACTTCCTAGTTTAGAGTTGAAATTTTTATCTTCGATTATACATATACAGAGTGGTCCAACGAAAAGTATCCACCTAGCTTTTCTCCTTTATTTGGAATTCATAGTAAATATACTCGGACACGTGAAGTGTGCCTTTGAGGGGGACACATTTTAGATATATTTTGCAACTTGTGTCTTTAACCTCCTAGCGAGGGGGTGTTACAACCCTAAAATTTTAAATGGAACGTGGGGCCCGAGTCCATAGAAGATATTCGCCAAGGGATTATAGCAGAGTGGAGAAGCATAACACCTGATATGCTACAAAATGTTAGACATAGCTTTGAACAAAATCTGTATTATTGTATGGAAGCAAATGGGTCACAATTTGAACACTTGTTGAAGTAACATATCAATAAATCAATCTAACAGCTTGTTTTCTCTTACAAAGCACTATTACAAGTAAGTAACAAATATTGAAACGTACTAAGTACTACTTTTACATGTTTTTATTCTTAGTAACCAAAACTTATTTGTATTTTTCATTAATACCAACATTATCGGGTTCATGTTCTGAAAGCCGTTTTCGCATTAACTGCTTCAGTAAATTTCAACAAATAGGGTATCATTGGAAAGATAATTTTGTGCCCGTTCAAATGATATATCAGTCGAACCTACGTTCCATTTAAAATTTTAGGGTTGTGACACCCCGTCGCTGGGGGGTTGAAGGCACAAGTTGCAAAATATATCTGAAATGTGTCCCTCTCAAAAACAAACTCCACGTGTCCGAGCATTTTTGCTTGCAATTCCACAAAAAGGATAAAAGCTAGGTGCATACTTTTCGTTGGACCACTCTGTATGTGTTTTTAACAGTCTCTCCTATATTAACAATATTTTGGAAAGTTGGCGAATAAATCATTGTATTTTATATACCAAGCTACTGAAGCAGAGAAACTGAACATACAGTATCGGAAACTTTCCAACTGGGGTGAAATTGAGAATGCTAAATATACTGAGAAACGTCACTAACAAATAACACGAAGACGAGAGGTCCCAAAATCGATCCTTGAGGAACACCTGGAGTAGCGGTGAATTCGAACAAAAATACGTTGTTGAATTATACGAATTGTTCTCCGTTTAAAAAAAAAATCATTCAATGCCACACGAGATCGCTTTAAACGCGACGTCTGTAAGATGCCAGTCATACCTATAATCATATTATTCTTATGCGTTTCTTTGTATTTTTAATGTTCGGTTTGCGTGCGAGAATCTAAATGAAGTTGATTATTCAAAATGTCGTTTAACCATGCACGAAATGAATTTTTATTGAAGTCCCCAGTCATGCACCAAAAAATGTTACTCAGATGTATTTTGATGTCTTCCTGCTGTGAAAATATTCGAAATAATTCTGATTTATGACTCTGTCATTTATAATTTCGTTATTGGCAGCGTTGAGTGTAACGGAAGGTAGTTGATTTATGTGACATGGAGTAGGTTGCAATTCTTCAGTGTTCGTTTATATACATAATTTTTTGTTCACCAAAATACACAAGAAATTAATTAATCTCGATTGTGAATGGTATACCTTACTAATAGATTTCAAGCTTTCTTGTATTAAGAAGTCACTAAGTATGTTGATTTCATCAGCACGTTTTTCTGAAAAAGACTAGTCACTATTGAAGTTTTGCAAGGTTCAGCATTTGGTCCCATAATTTTATACAAGCTTTTATTTAGTTCCAACTGTACCGGTATGTATCTGTAATCAAATTTTTCAAGTTGAATTTGCCCACTGTTAATCGTCTGATTAACTTGGAATTTGGTGAGTGTTCATGATTCCGATGGCAATGCATTATGGATTTCTTTTTAGATAAAAAGACAAAATGGCGACTCCAATATGGCGGACGAGATTTGTGTCCAATTCTATTCAAAATTGGCATGTGGAAGTTTTTGGAGGTCGGATATTTTGAATTGGCCGTCAAAATTCACACATTTTTTTTATCTAATATTCATAAATTCAAGATGGCGCCTTCAATATGGCGGAGGAGTATAGTGATTACAGTTCGATTGTATTTGAATTTGTTATGTGAGGGTTCTTGAGATCGAAAATTACGATTTTTGTAATTGTGTTTCAATTCCATTCAAAATTAGTACGTGGGTATAATTGGGGTCGAAGATCATGAATGTTTTGTTTAAAATCATGAATTCGAGATGGCTGTTCCAGAATGATGATGGACGAATTACATTACACATCTGGAAAAGGTATTCTTTGAAAACTTGTTTTTAATTTTTTTACGTTTATTTTATTCAAACGATTTTGATTTACCAGTTCAGTATTGTTATAATACGAGGTTTTTTAATAAGTAATTATTTTATTATTATTATTCTTTTTATTCATAGACTCTTTTGCAAATTTTATACTCTACCTTGCCTTACCAGGTGATTTTTGATGACATCTGATACAGAAATGTGATGAAGAATTCAGCAATTGAACCGAATTATATGAGAAAAACAATAAAATTTCAATACATACAACAATTTGATTCATATAAATGATAAATAAAGTTGATGATATTCCGTAACTTCATAATACGATTTCAAATGGAAATGAGCAAACTTATACCTAAATTATACACTATGGCGTCATATGATCAAACCTTCCTAAATTTAACAACCTTGGCTTCCCAACTATTTCTAAAATTCTTCAGTTCCGTGAATTCGTGATTACTAGTTAATGAAGACGCGATTGTTCATGAAAGTTTTTGATAAATACGAGTTTATTATTACTTATATTTATGGATATCGTTTATGAACTCAGAAAAATTTGTATATTTTGTGGAATACGTTGCAAAGGTTTATCTCAAGAGGCCCTTTACCTGTGTGTGTTGGTGTGGAACTGCAACTCGCTCGCCTTCTTCATGACGAAGATACGTCCATCTTGGGAACTGGATACTGGAAATTTTTCGTTCACCACCGAATGTCTTTTTTGGAGGATACGAAGGTAATTGATTGTCTTGCAAACTTTTGTTTAACACTTGGTCTCAATCACGACACTGTCCTGACTTATTAGAGAAGGAATGGAGTGATTTATTTACAAATTTCTTACTTTTTTGGGCTTCCTTGTTGACAAAAAAAATGAATGTCTAGTTTCCTAGTAATAATGAGTGAAATCTCTTAATGCTGATGTTTGGCAATGGGCCTAGGAAAATAATTTTGACATTTTTAGAAAGCTTGAAATTTCAGGATTGTTATTTTATAGTTCGATTCTATGTTAATGATTTCCTTTCATGTCAAATTTTCTAAAGCGTCGTTTCATGTCCTGAAATGATGAATATCAAACTTGAATGTTGTCATTTATTTTAATTAATGTCTAAAATAATTCGTGTAGATATTTCTCTTTTTGCCTAAGTATTATTCCTTTTTGAATATAATCGACCAAGTATAGTTTTAATCACTATCACCAGTTTCTCACATTTACAGATTGAAATTTCCTGAATTCTGTTTGACAGTTGTTATGTCAAATGCTGATTGTGGGCTTGCTCATATTATACCCGGTACTTGAAATATTCCCCCATGTTTGACTTTCAGAATATCCACCTGTTTTCCAAAATTTCCAACTGATTTCAGGAATGCCCTGTGATTTTAATTTTGTAGCTTTCTAAAATTATGACAGTACTTATATGCTTATACAGATAGCATGTCCCTGATATAATAAATTGATGAAATTAATATTTGGGAAATATAAGTACGTGCGAATTTTCACGGTCCAATAAGCACTTACTCAACCATCGTTCATTGAATAAAACAAACAATTGAAAATCCTTAAGAGTTTTCGTTTCAAATTGGCCCATACAAATTAGGACCAGAAAAAAATGAGGAATCAAATAATCAGATGATAAAGACTTATAAAAGTTACTCGACTTTTTAGTCCGTCGATTTTTTTCGTTCATATTCTCAGTATATACCAATTAGGCCATTCTGAAACGATTGGCGTTCGCAGAATTCGTCCATCTCTAACTGTTCTCGAGTTGGTCAGCTCTGAATCGGTTTTCAAATGGTTTTTTTTACGCCAAAAATATTTCCAATGATTTTTCGACATTTTCGTTCGAAGATTCGGAATCAGCACGTCAAAATACGTACGAGGGCAGAAATTTGAAATTCGAAAAATGAAAAATAAAAAAGTTCAAGAAAATCATCTATCATGATTTACTCGACTTTTCAGTTCGTCGATTTTTTTTGTTCAAATTCTCAGTATAAACTAATTAAGCCATTCTGAAACGATTGACGTTCGCAGAATTCGTCTATCTCTAACTGTTCTCGAGTTGGTCACCTCTGAATCGGTTTTCAAATGGTTTTTTTGACGCCAAAAATATTTCCAATGATTTTTCGACATTTTCGTTCGAAGATTCGGAATCAGCACGTCAAAATACGTACGAGGGCAGAAATTTGAAATTCGAAAAATGAAAAATAAAAAAGTTCAAGAAAATCATCTATCATGATATATTCGACTTTTTAGTCCGTCGATTTTTTCCGTTCAAATTATCAGTGTAAACTAATTAGGCCATTCTGAAACGACTGGCGTTCGCAGAATTCGTCTATCTCTAACCGTTCTCGAGTTGGTCAGCTCTGAATCGGTTTTCAAATGGTTATTTTGACGTCAAAAATATTTCCGATGAGTTTTCGACATTTTCGTTCGAAGATTCGGAATCAGCACGTCAAAATACGTACGACGACAAAAATTTGAAATTCGAAAAATGAAAAGTAAAAAAAGTTCAAGAAAATCATCTATCATGATTTACTCGACTTTTCAGTCCGTCGATTTTTTTTGTTCAAATTCTCAGTATAAACTAATTAAGCCATTCTGAAACGATTGGCATTCGCAGAATTCGTCTATCTCTAACTGTTCTCGAGTTGGTCACCTCTGAATCGGTTTTCAAATGGTTTTTTTGACGCCAAAAATATTTCCAATGATTTTTCGACATTTTCGTTCGAAGATTCGGAATCAGCACGTCAAAATACGTACGAGGGCAGAAATTTGAAATTCGAAAAATGAAAAATAAAAAAAGTTCAAGAAAATCATCTATCATGATTTACTCGACTTTTTAGTCCGTCGATTTTTTCCGTTCAAATTATCAGTGTAAACTAATTAGGCCATTCTGAAACGACTGGCGTTCGCAGAATTCGTCTATCTCTAACCGTTCTCGAGTTGGTCAGCTCTGAATCGGTTTTCAAATGGTTTTTTTTACGCCAAAAATATTTCCGATGAGTTTTCGACATTTTCATTCGAAGATTCGGAATCAGCACGTCAAAATACGTACGAGAGCAGAAATTTGAAATTCGAAAAATGAAAAATAAAAAAGTTCAAGAAAATCATCTATCATGATATATTCGACTTTTTAGTCCATTGATTTTTTCCGTTCAATTTCTCAGTATATACCAATTAGGCCATTCTGATACGATTGGCTTTCGCAGAATTCGTCTATCTCTAACCGTTCTCGAGTTGGTCAGCTCCGAATCGGTTTTCAAATGGTTTTTTCAACACCAAAAATATTTCCGATGAGTTTTCGACATTTCCATTCAAAGATTCGGAATCAGCACGTCAAATTACGTACGAGGGCAGAAATTTGAAATTCGAAAAATGAAAAATTAAAAAAGTTCAAGAAAATCATCTATCATGATATATTCGACTTTTTAGTCCGTCAATTTTTTTCATTCAAATTCTCAGTATAAACTAATTAGGCCATTCTGAAACGATTGGCGTTTGCAGAATTCGTCAATCTCTAACCGTTCTCGAGTTGGTCGGCTCTGAATAGGTTTTCAAATGGTTTTTTTGACCCCAAAAATATTTCCGATGAGTTTTCGTCATTTTCGCTCGAAGATTCGGAATCAGCACGTCAAAATACGTACGAGGACAGAAATTTGAAATTCGAAAAATGAAAAATAAAAAAAGTTCAAGAAAATCATCTATCATGATTTACTCGACTTTTTAGTCCGTCGATTTTTTCCGTTCAAATTCTCAGTATAAACTAACTAGGCCATTCTGAAACGATTGGCAATCGCAGAATTCGTCTATCTCTAACTGTTCTCGAGTTGGTCACCTCTGAATCGGTTTTCAAATGGTTTTTTTGACCCCAAAAATATTTCCGATGAGTTTTCGACATTTTCGTTCGAAGATTCGGAATCAGCACGTCAAATACGTACGAGGACAAAAATTTGAAATTCGAAAAATGAAAAATAAAAAAAGTTCAAGAAAATCATCTATCATGATTTACTCGACTTTTTAGTCCGTCGATTTTTTTTGTTCAAATTCTCAGTATATACCGATTAGGCCATTCTGATACGATTGGCGTTCGCAGAATTCGTCTATCTCTAACCGTTCTCGAGTTGGTCAGCTCCGAATCGGTTTTCAAATGGTTTTTTTGACGTCAAAAATATTTCCGATGAGTTTTCGACATTTTCGTTCGAAGATTCGGAATCAGCACGTCAAAATACGTACGAGGACAAAAATTTGAAATTCGAAAAATGAAAAATAAAAAAAGTTCAAGAAAATCATCTGTCATGATTTACTCGACTTTTTAGTCCGTTGATTTTTTCCGTTCAAATTCTCAGTATATACCAATTAGGCCATTCTGATACGATTGGCGTTCGCAGAATTCGTCAATCTCTAACCGTTCTCGAGTTGGTCAGCTCCGAATCGGTTTTCAAATGGTTTTTTCAACACCAAAAATATTTCCGATGAGTTTTCGACATTTCCATTCAAAGATTCGGAATCAGCACGTCAAAATACGTACGAGGGCAGAAATTTGAAATTCGAAAAATGAAAAATAAAAAAAGTTCAAGAAAATCATCTATCATGATATATTCGACTTTTTAGTCCGTCAATTTTTTTCATTCAAATTCTCAGTATAAACTAATTAGGCCATTCTGAAACGATTGGCATTTGCAGAATTCGTCAATCTCTAACCGTTCTCGAGTTGGTCGGCTCTGAATAGGTTTTCAAATGGTTTTTTTGACCCCAAAAATACCAAAAATATTTCCGATGAGTTTTCGACATTTTCGCTGGAAGATTCGGAATCAGCACGTCAAATACGTACGGGGACAAAAATTTGAAATTCGAAAAATGAAAAATAAAAAAAGTTCAAGAAAATCATCTATCATGATTTACTCGACTTTTTAGTCCGTCGATTTTTTTTGTTCAAATTCTCAGTATATACTGATTAGGCCATTCTGATACGATTGGCGTTCGCAGAATTCGTCTATCTCTAACCGTTCTCGAGTTGTCAGCTTCGAATCGGTTTTCAAATGGTTTTTTCAACACCAAAAATATTTCCGATGAGTTTTCGACATTTTCGCTCGAAGATTCGGAATCAGCACGTCAAAATACGTACGAGGACAGAAATTTGAAATTCGAAAAATGAAAAATAAAAAAAGTTCAAGAAAATCATCTATCATGATTTACTCGACTTTTTAGTCCGTCGATTTTTTTTGTTCAAATTCTCAGTATATACCGATTAGGCCATTCTGAAACGATTGGCGTTCGCAGAATTCGTCAATCTCTAACCGTTCTCGAGTTGGTCAGCTCCGAATCGGTTTTCAAATGGTTTTTTCAACACCAAAAATATTTCCGATGAGTTTTCGACATTTCCATTCAAAGATTCGGAATCAGCACGTCAAAATACGTACGAGGGCAGAAATTTGAAATTCGAAAAATGAAAAATAAAAAAAGTTCAAGAAAATCATCTATCATGATATATTCGACTTTTTAGTCCGTCAATTTTTTTCATTCAAATTCTCAGTATAAACTAATTAGGCCATTCTGAAACGATTGGCATTTGCAGAATTCGTCAATCTCTAACCGTTCTCGAGTTGGTCGGCTCTGAATAGGTTTTCAAATGGTTTTTTTGACCCCAAAAATACCAAAAATATTTCCGATGAGTTTTCGACATTTTCGCTGGAAGATTCGGAATCAGCACGTCAAATACGTACGGGGACAAAAATTTGAAATTCGAAAAATGAAAAATAAAAAAAGTTCAAGAAAATCATCTATCATGATTTACTCGACTTTTTAGTCCGTCGATTTTTTTTGTTCAAATTCTCAGTATATACTGATTAGGCCATTCTGATACGATTGGCGTTCGCAGAATTCGTCTATCTCTAACCGTTCTCGAGTTGTCAGCTTCGAATCGGTTTTCAAATGGTTTTTTCAACACCAAAAATATTTCCGATGAGTTTTCGACATTTTCGCTCGAAGATTCGGAATCAGCACGTCAAAATACGTACGAGGACAGAAATTTGAAATTCGAAAAATGAAAAATAAAAAAAGTTCAAGAAAATCATCTATCATGATTTACTCGACTTTTTAGTCCGTCGATTTTTTTTGTTCAAATTCTCAGTATATACTGATTAGGCCATTCTGATACGATTGGCGTTCGCAGAATTCGTCTATCTCTAACCGTTCTCGAGTTGGTCAGCTTCGAATCGGTTTTCAAATGGTTTTTTCAACGCCAAAAATATTTCCGATGAGTTTTCGACATTTTCATTCAAAGATTCGGAATCAGCACGTCAAAATACGTACGAGGACAAAAATTTGAAATTCGAAAAATGAAAAATAAAAAAGTTCAAGAAAATCATCTATCATGATATATTCGACTTTTTAGTCCGTCGATTTTTTCCGTTCAAATTCTCAGTATAAACTAACTAGGCCATTCTGAAACGATTGGCGTTCGCAGAATTCGTCTATCTCTAACTGTTCTCGAGTTGGTCACCTCTGAATCGGTTTTCAAATGGTTTTTTTGACGCCAAAAATATTTCCAATGATTTTTCGACATTTTCGTTCGAAGATTCGGAATCAGCACGTCAAAATACGTACGGGGGCAGAAATTTGAAATTCGAAAAATGAAAAATAAAAAAAGTTCAAGAAAATCATCTATCATGATTTACTCGACTTTTTAGTCCGTCGATTTTTTTTGTTCAAATTCTCAGTATATACTGATTAGGCCATTCTGATACGACTGGCGTTCGCAGAATTCGTCTATCTCTAACCGTTCTCGAGTTGGTCAGCTCTGAATCGGTTTTCAAATGGTTTTTTTTACGCCAAAAATATTTCCGATGAGTTTTCGACATTTTCATTCAAAGATTCGGAATCAGCACGTGAAAATACGTACGAGGACAAAAATTTGAAATTCGAAAAATGAAAAATAAAAAAAGTTCAAGAAAATCATCTATCATGAATCATGATTTACTCGACTTTTTGGTCCGTCGATTCTTTTTGTTCAAATTCTCACTATATACCGATTAGGCCATTCTGATACGATTGGCGTTCGCAGAATTCGTCTATCTCTAACCGTTCTCGAGTTGGTCAGCTCCGAATCGGTTTTCAAATGATTTTTTCAACGCCAAAAATATTTCCGATGAGTTTTCGACATTTTCATTCAAAGATTCGGAATCAGCACGTCAAAATACGTACGAGGACAAAAATTTGAAATTCGAAAAATGAAAAATAAAAAAGTTCAAGAAAATCATCTATCATGATATATTCGACTTTTTAGTCCGTCGATTTTTTCCGTTCAAATTATCAGTGTACACTAATTAGGCCAGTCTGGAACGATTGGCGTTCGCAGAATTCGTCTATCTCTAACCGTTCTCGAGTTGGTCAGCTCTGAATTGGTTTTCAAATGTTTTTTTTTACGCCAAAAATATTTCCGATGAGTTTTCGACATTTTCGCTCAAAGATTCGGAATCAGCACGTCAAATACGTACGAGGACAAAAATTTGAAATTCGAAAAATGAAAAATAAAAAAAGTTCAAGAAAATCATCTATCATGATTTACTCGACTTTTTAGTCCGTCGATTTTTTTTGTTCAAATTCTCAGTATATACCGATTAGGCCATTCTGATACGATTGGCGTTCGCAGAATTCGTCTATCTCTAACCGTTCTCGAGTTGGTCAGCTCCGAATCGGTTTTCAAATGGTTTTTTCAACACCAAAAATATTTCCGATGAGTTTTCGACATTTCCATTCAAAGATTCGGAATCAGCACGTCAAAATACGTACGAGGGCAGAAATTTGAAATTCGAAAAATGAAAAATAAAAAAAGTTCAAGAAAATCATCTGTCATGATTTACTCGACTTTTTAGTCCATTGATTTTTTCCGTTCAAATTCTCAGTATATACCGATTAGGCCATTCTGATACGATTGGCGTTCGCAGAATTCGTCTATCTCTAACCGTTCTCGAGTTGGTCAGCTCCGAATCGGTTTTCAAATGGTTTTTTCAACACCAAAAATATTTCCGATGAGTTTTCGACATTTCCATTCAAAGATTCGGAATCAGCACGTCAAAATACGTACGAGGACAAAAATTTGAAATTCGAAAAATGAAAAATAAAAAAAGTTCAAGAAAATCATCTATCATGATTTACTCGACTTTTTAGTCCGTCGATTTTTTTTGTTCAAATTCTCAGTATATACCGATTAGGCCATTCTGATACGATTGGCGTTCGCAGAATTCGTCTATCTCTAACCGTTCTCGAGTTGGTCAGCTCCGAATCGGTTTTCAAATGGTTTTTTCAACACCAAAAATATTTCCGATGAGTTTTCGACATTTCCATTCAAAGATTCGGAATCAGCACGTGAAATTACGTACGAGGGCAGAAATTTGAAATTCGAAAAATGAAAAATTAAAAAAGTTCAAGAAAATCATCTATCATGATATATTCGACTTTTTAGTCCGTCAATTTTTTTCATTCAAATTCTCAGTATAAACTAATTAGGCCATTCTGAAACGATTGCCGTTTGCAGAATTCGTCAATCTCTAACCGTTCTCGAGTTGGTCGGCTCTGAATAGGTTTTCAAATGGTTTTTTTTACCCCAAAAATATTTCCGATGAGTTTTCGACATTTTCGCTCGAAGATTCGGAATCAGCACGTCAAATACGTACGAGGACAAAAATTTGAAATTCGAAAAATGAAAAATAAAAAAAGTTCAAGAAAATCATCTATCATGATTTACTCGACTTTTTAGTCCGTCGATTTTTTCCGTTCAAATTCTCAGTATATACCAATTAGGCCATTCTGATACGATTGGCGTTCGCAGAATTCGTCTATCTCTAACCGTTCTCGAGTTGGTCGGCTCTGAATAGGTTTTCAAATGGTTTTTTTGACCCCAAAAATATTTTCGATGAGTTTTCTACATTTTCGCTCGAAGATTCGGAATCAGCACGTCAAATACGTACGAGGACAAAAATTTGAAATTCGAAAAATAAAAAATAAAAAAAGTTCAAGAAAATCATCTATCATGATTTACTCGACTTTTTAGTCCGTCGATTTTTTTCGTTCAAATTCTCAGTATAAACTAACTAGGCCATTCTGAAACGATTGGCGTTTGCAGAATTCGTCTATCTCTAACTGTTCTCGAGTTGGTCACCTCTGAATCGGTTTTCAAATGGTTTTTTTGACCCCAAAAATATTTCCGATGAGTTTTCGACATTTTCGCTCGAAGATTCGGAATCAGCACGTCAAATACGTACGAGGACAAAAATTTGAAATTCGAAAAATGAAAAATAAAAAAAGTTCAAGAAAATCATCTATCATGATTTACTCGACTTTTTAGTCCGTCGATTTTTTTTGTTCAAATTTTCAGTATATACTGATTAGGCCATTCTGATACGATTGGCGTTCGCAGAATTCGTCTATCTCTAACCGTTCTCGAGTTGGTCAGCTCCGAATCGGTTTTCAAATGGTTTTTTCAACACCAAGAATATTTCCGATGAGTTTTCGACATTTCCATTCAAAGATTCGGAATCAGCACGTCAAAATACGTACGAGGGCAGAAATTTGAAATTCGAAAAATGAAAAATAAAAAAAGTTCAAGAAAATCATGTATCATGATATATTCGACTTTTTAGTCCGTCAATTTTTTTCATTCAAATTCTCAGTACAAACTAATTAGGCCATTCTGAAACGATTGGCGTTCGCAGAATTCGTCTATCTCTAACTGTTCTCGAGTTGGTCACCTCTGAATCAGTTTTCAAATGGTTTTTTTTGACGCCAAAAATATTTCCAATGATTTTTCGACATTTTCGCTCGAAGATTCGGAATCAGCACGTCAAAATACGTACGAGGACAGAAATTTGAAATTCGAAAAATGAAAAATAAAAAAAATACAAGAAAATCATCTATCATGATTTACTCGACTTTTTAGTCCGTCGATTTTTTTCGTTCAAATTCTCAGTACAAACTAACTAGGCCATTCTGAAACGATTGGCGTTCGCAGAATTCGTCTATCTCTAACTGTTCTCGAGTTGGTCACCTCTGAATCGGTTTTCAAATGGTTTTTTTGACGCCAAAAATATTTCCAATGATTTTTCGACATTTTTGTTCGAAGATTCGGAATCAGCACGTCAAAATACGTACGAGGACAAAAATTTGAAATTCGAAAAATGAAAAATAAAAAAGTTCAAGAAAATCATCTATCATGATATATTCGACTTTTTAGTCCGTCAATTTTTTTCATTCAAATTCTCAGTGTAAACTAATTAGGCCATTCTGAAACGATTGGCGTTCGCAGAATTCGTCTATCTCTAACCGTTCTCGAGTTGGTCAGCTCTGAATCGGTTTTCAAATGGTTTTTTTGACCCCAAAAATACCAAAAATATTTCCGATGAGTTTTCGACATTTTCGCTCGAAGATTCGGAATCAGCACGTCAAATACGTACGAGGACAAAAATTTGAAATTCGAAAAATGAAAAATAAAAAAGTTCAAGAAAATCATCTATCATGATTTACTCGACTTTTTAGTCCGTCGATTTTTTTTGTTCAAATTCTCAGTATATACTGATTAGGCCATTCTGATACGATTGGCGTTCGCAGAATTCGTCTATCTCTAACCGTTCTCGAGTTGGTCAGCTTCGAATCGGTTTTCAAATGGTTTTTTCAACACCAAAAATATTTCCGATGAGTTTTCGACATTTCCATTCAAAGATTCGGAATCAGCACGTCAAAATACGTACGAGGGCAGAAATTTGAAATTCGAAAAATGAAAAATAAAAAAAGTTCAAGAAAATCATTTATCATGATATATTCGACTTTTTACTCCGTCAATTTTTTTCATTCAAATTCTTAGTATAAACTAATAAGGCCATTCTGATACGATTGGCGTTCGCAGAATTCGTCTATCTCTAACCGTTCTCGAGTTGGTCAGCTTCGAATCGGTTTTCAAATGGTTTTTTCAACACCAAAAATATTTCCGATGAGTTTTCGACATTTCCATTCAAAGATTCGGAATCAGCACGTCAAAATACGTACGAGGGCAGAAATTTGAAATTCGAAAAATGAAAAATAAAAAAAGTTCAAGAAAATCATCTATCATGATATATTCGACTTTTTAGTCCGTCGATTTTTTCCGTTCAAATTCTCAGTGTAAACTAATTAGGCCATTCTGAAACGATTGGCGTTCGCAGAATTCGTCTATCTCTAACCGTTCTCGAGTTGGTCAGCTCTGAATCGGTTTTCAAATGGTTTTTTTGACCCCAAAAATACCAAAAATATTTCCGATGAGTTTTCGACATTTTCGCTCGAAGATTCGGAATCAGCACGTCAAATACGTACGAGGACAAAAATTTGAAATTCGAAAAATGAAAAATAAAAAAGTTCAAGAAAATCATCTATCATGATTTACTCCACTTTTTAGTCCGTCGATTTTTTTTGTTCAAATTCTCAGTATATACTGATTAGGCCATTCTGATACGATTGGCGTTCGCAGAATTCGTCTATCTCTAACCGTTCTCGAGTTGGTCAGCTTCGAATCGGTTTTCAAATGGTTTTTTCAACACCAAAAATATTACCGATGAGTTTTCGACATTTCCATTCAAAGATTCGGAATCAGCACGTCAAAATACGTACGAGGGCAGAAATTTGAAATTCGAAAAATGAAAAATAAAAAAAGTTCAAGAAAATCATCTATCATGATATATTCGACTTTTTAGTCCGTCAATTTCTTTCATTCAAATTCTTAGTATTAACTAATAAGGCCATTCTGAAACGATTGGCGTTTGTAGAATTCGTCTATCTCTAACCGTTCTCGAGTTGGTCAGCTCCGAATCGGTTTTCAAATGGTTTTTTCAACGCCAAAAATATTTCCGATGAGTTTTCGACATTTTCGTTCGAAGATTCGGAATCAGCACGTCAAAATACGTACGAGGGCAGAAATTTGAAATTCGAAAAATGAAAAATAAAAAAAGTTCAAGAAAATCATCTATCATGATTTACTCGACTTCTTAGTCCGTCGATTTTTTTTGTTCGAATTCTCAGTATATACCGATTAGGCCATTCTGAAACGATTGGCGTTCGCAGAATTTGTCTATCTCTAACCGTTCTCGAGTTGGTCAGCTCCGAATCGGTTTTCAAATGGTTTTTTCAACACCAAAAATATTTCCGATGAGTTTTCGACATTTCCATTCGAAGATTCGGAATCAGCACGTCAAAATACGTACGAGGACAAAAATTTGAAATTCGAATAATGAAAAATAAAAAAGTTCAAGAATATCATCTATCATGATATATTCGACTTTTTAGTCCGTCGATTTTTTCCGTTCAAATTATCAGTGTACACTAATTAGGCCAGTCTGGAACGATTGGCGTTCGCAGAATTCGTCTATCTCTAACCGTTTTCGAGTTGGTCAGCTCCGAATCGGTTTTCAAATGATTTTTTCAACGCCAAAAATATTTCCGATGAGTTTTCGACATTTTCATTCAAAGATTCGGAATCAGCACGTCAAAATACGTACGAGGACAAAAATTTGAAATTCGAAAAATGAAAAATAAAAAAGTTCAAGAAAATCATCTATCATGATATATTCGACTTTTTAGTCCGTCGATTTTTTCCGTTCAAATTATCAGTGTACACTAATTAGGCCAGTCTGGAACGATTGGCGTTCGCAGAATTCGTCCATCTCTAACCGTTCTCGAGTTGGTCAGCTCTGAATTGGTTTTCAAATGTTTTTTTTTTACGCCAAAAATATTTCCGATGAGTTTTCGACATTTTCGCTCGAAGATTCGGAATCAGCACGTCAAATACGTACGAGGACAAAAATTTGAAATTCGAAAAATGAAAAATAAAAAAAGTTCAAGAAAATCATCTATCATGATTTACTCGACTTTTTAGTCCGTCGATTTTTTTTGTTCAAATTCTCAGTATAAACTAACGAGGCCATTCTGAAACGATTGGCGTTCGCAGAATTCGTCTATCTCTAACTGTTCTCGAGTTGGTCACCTCTGAATCGGTTTTCAAATGGTTTTTTTGACCCCAAAAATATTTCCGATGAGTTTTAGACATTTTCGCTCGAAGATTCGGAATCAGCACGTCAAATACGTACGAGGACAAAAATTTGAAATTCGAAAAATGAAAAATAAAAAAAGTTCAAGAAAATCATCTATCATGATTTACTCGACTTTTTAGTCCGTCGATTTTTTTTGTTAAAATTCTCAGTATATACTGATTAGGCCATTCTGATACGATTGGCGTTCGCAGAATTCGTCTATCTCTAACCGTTCTCGAGTTGGTCAGCTTCGAATCGGTTTTCAAATGGTTTTTTCAACGCCAAAAATATTTCCGATGAGTTTTCGACATTTTCATTCAAAGATTCGGAATCAGCACGTCAAAATACGTACGAGGACGAAAATTTGAAATTCGAAAAATGAAAAATAAAAAAAGTTCAAGAAAATCATCGATCATGATTTACTCGACTTTTGAGTCCGTCGATTTTTTTCGTTCAAATTCTCAATGTAAACTAACTAGGCAATTCTGAAACGATTGGCGTTCGCAGAATTCGTCTATCTCTAACTGTTCTCGAGTTGGTCACCTCTGAATCGGTTTTCAAATGGTTTTTTTGACCCCAAAAATATTTCCGATGAGTTTTCGACATTTTCGCTCGAAGATTCGGAATCAGCACGTCAAATACGTACGAGGACAAAAATTTGAAATTCGAAAAATGAAAAATAAAAAAAGTTCAAGAAAATCATCTATCATGATTTACTCGACTTTTTAGTCCGTCGATTTTTTTTGTTCAAATTCTCAGTTTATACTGATTAGGCCATTCTGATACGATTGGCGTTCGCAGAATTCGTCTATCTCTAACCGTTCTCGAGTTGGTCAGCTTCGAATCGGTTTTCAAATGGTTTTTTCAACGCCAAAAATATTTCCGATGAGTTTTCGACATTTTCATTCAAAGATTCGGAATCAGCACGTCAAAATACGTACGAGGACAAAAATTTGAAATTCGAAAAATGAAAAATAAAAAAGTTCAAGAAAATCTTCATCATGATATATTCGACTTTTTAGTCCGTCGATTTTTTCCGTTCAAATTCTCAGTTTAAACTAACTAGGCCATTCTGAAACGATTGGCGTTCGCAGAATTCGTCTATCTCTAACTGTTCTCGAGTTGGTCACCTCTGAATCGGTTTTCAAATGGTTTTTTTGACGCCAAAAATATTTCCAATGATTTTTCGACATTTTCGTTCAAGATTCGGAATCAGCACGTCAAAATACGTACGAGGGCAGAAATTTGAAATTCGAAAAATGAAAAATAAAAAAAGTTCAAGAAAATCATCTATCATGATTTACTCGACTTTTTAGTCCGTCGATTTTTTCCGTTCAAATTCTCAGTATATAACAATTAGGCCATTCTGATACGATTGGCGTTCGCAGAATTCGTCTATCTCTAACCGTTCTCGAGTTGGTCAGCTTTGAATCGGTTTTCAAATGGTTTTTTCAACGCCAAAAATATTTCCGATGAGTTTTCGACATTTTCATTCAAATATTCGGAAGCACGTCAAAATACGTACGAGGACAAAAATTTGAAATTCGAAAAATGAAAAATAAAAAAGTTCAAGAAAATCATCTATCATGATATATTCGACTTTTTAGTCCGTCGATTTTTTCCGTTCAAATTATCAGTGTACACTAATTAGGCCATTCTGAAACGATTGGCGTTCGCAGAATTCGTCTATCTCTAACCGTTCTCGAGTTGGTCAGCTCTGAATCGGTTTTCAAATGGTTTTTTTTACGCCAAAAATATTTCCGATGAGTTTTCAACATTTTCATTCGAAGATTCGGAATCAGCACGTCAAAATACGTACGAGGTCAAAAATATGAAATTCGAAAAATGAAAAATAAAAAAAGTTCAAGAAAATCATCTATCATGATTTACTCGACTTTTTAGTCCGTCGATTTTTTTTGTTCAAATTCTCAGTATATACCGATTAGGCCATTCTGAAACGATTGGCGTTCGCAGAATTCGTCTATCTCTAACCGTTCTCGAGTTGGTCAGCTCCGAATCGGTTTTCAAATGGTTTTTTCAACACCAAAAATATTTCCGATGAGTTTTCGACATTTCCATTCAAAGATTCGGAATCAGCACGTCAAAATACGTACGAGGGCAGAAATTTGAAATTCGAAAAATGAAAAATAAAAAAAGTTCAAGAAAATCATCTATCATGATATATTCGACTTTTTAGTCCGTCAATTTTTTTCATTCAAATTCTCAGTATAAACTAATTAGGCCATTCTGAAACGATTGGCGTTTGCAGAATTCGTCAATCTCTAACCGTTCTCGAGTTGGTCAGCTCTGAATCGGTTTTCAAATGGTTTTTTTGACGCCAAAAATATTTCCAATGATTTTTCGACATTTTCGTTCAAGATTCGGAATCAGCACGTCAAAATACGTACGAGGGCAGAAATTTGAAATTCGAAAAATGAAAAATAAAAAAAGTTCAAGAAAATCATCTATCATGATTTACTCGACTTTTTAGTCCGTCGATTTTTTCCGTTCAAATTCTCAGTATATAACAATTAGGCCATTCTGATACGATTGGCGTTCGCAGAATTCGTCTATCTCTAACCGTTCTCGAGTTGGTCAGCTTTGAATCGGTTTTCAAATGGTTTTTTCAACGCCAAAAATATTTCCGATGAGTTTTCGACATTTTCATTCAAATATTCGGAAGCACGTCAAAATACGTACGAGGACAAAAATTTGAAATTCGAAAAATGAAAAATAAAAAAGTTCAAGAAAATCATCTATCATGATATATTCGACTTTTTAGTCCGTCGATTTTTTCCGTTCAAATTATCAGTGTACACTAATTAGGCCATTCTGAAACGATTGGCGTTCGCAGAATTCGTCTATCTCTAACCGTTCTCGAGTTGGTCAGCTCTGAATCGGTTTTCAAATGGTTTTTTTTACGCCAAAAATATTTCCGATGAGTTTTCAACATTTTCATTCGAAGATTCGGAATCAGCACGTCAAAATACGTACGAGGTCAAAAATATGAAATTCGAAAAATGAAAAATAAAAAAAGTTCAAGAAAATCATCTATCATGATTTACTCGACTTTTTAGTCCGTCGATTTTTTTTGTTCAAATTCTCAGTATATACCGATTAGGCCATTCTGAAACGATTGGCGTTCGCAGAATTCGTCTATCTCTAACCGTTCTCGAGTTGGTCAGCTCCGAATCGGTTTTCAAATGGTTTTTTCAACACCAAA
Source organism: Chrysolina haemoptera (assembly GCA_958298965.1). NCBI lineage: Eukaryota > Metazoa > Arthropoda > Insecta > Coleoptera > Chrysomelidae > Chrysolina > Chrysolina haemoptera. The sequence goes on from OY282598.1 coordinate 27,180,526, forward strand.
AATATTTCCGATGAGTTTTCGACATTTCCATTCAAAGATTCGGAATCAGCACGTCAAAATACGTACGAGGGCAGAAATTTGAAATTCGAAAAATGAAAAATAAAAAAAGTTCAAGAAAATCATCTATCATGATATATTCGACTTTTTAGTCCGTCAATTTTTTTCATTCAAATTCTCAGTATAAACTAATTAGGCCATTCTGAAACGATTGGCGTTTGCAGAATTCGTCAATCTCTAACCGTTCTCGAGTTGGTCGGCTCTGAATAGGTTTTCAAATGTTTTTTTTGACCCCAAAAATACCAAAAATATTTCCGATGAGTTTTCGACATTTTCGCTCGAAGATTCGGAATCAGCACGTCAAATACGTACGAGGACAAAAATTTGAAATTCGAAAAATGAAAAATAAAAAAGTTCAAGAAAATCATCTATCATGATTTACTCGACTTTTTAGTCCGTCGATTTTTTTTGTTCAAATTCTCAGTATATACTGATTAGGCCATTCTGATACGATTGGCGTTCGCAGAATTCGTCTATCTCTAACCGTTCTCGAGTTGGTCAGCTCCGAATCGGTTTTCAAATGGTTTTTTCAACGCCAAAAATATTTCCGATGAGTTTTCGACATTTTCATTCAAAGATTCGGAATCAGCACGTCAAAATACGTACGAGGACAAAAATTTGAAATTCGAAAAATGAAAAATAAAAAAGTTCAAGAATATCATCTATCATGATATATTCGACATTTTAGTCCGTCGATTTTTTCCGTTCAAATTATCAGTGTACACTAATTAGGCCAGTCTGGAACGATTGGCGTTCGCAGAATTCGTCTATCTCTAACCGTTCTCGAGTTGGTCAGCTCTGAATTGGTTTTCAAATGTTTTTTTTTACGCCAAAAATATTTCCGATCAGTTTTCGACATTTTCGCTCGAAGATTCGGAATCAGCACGTCAAATACGTACGAGGACAAAAATTTGAAATTCGAAAAATGAAAAATAAAAAAAGTTCAAGAAAATCATCTATCATGATTTACTCGACTTTCTAGTCCGTCGATTTTTTTTGTTCAAATTCTCAGTATATACCGATTAGGCCATTCTGATACGATTGGCGTTCGCAGAATTCGTCTATCTCTAACCGTTCTCGAGTTGGTCAGCTCCGAATCGGTTTTCAAATGGTTTTTTCAACACCAAAAATATTTCCGATGAGTTTTCGACATTTCCATTCAAAGATTCGGAATCAGCACGTCAAAATACGTACGAGGGCAGAAATTTGAAATTCGAAAAATGAAAAATAAAAAAAGTTCAAGAAAATCATCTGTCATGATTTACTCGACTTTTTAGTCCATTGATTTTTTCCGTTCAAATTCTCAGTATATACCAATTAGGCCATTCTGATACGATTGGCTTTCGCAGAATTCGTCTATCTCTAACCGTTCTCGAGTTGGTCAGCTCCGAATCGGTTTTCAAATGGTTTTTTCACCACCAAAAATATTTCCGATGAGTTTTCGACATTTCCATTCAAAGATTCGGAATCAGCACGTCAAATTACGTACGAGGGCAGAAATTTGAAATTCGAAAAATGAAAAATTAAAAAAGTTCAAGAAAATCATCTATCATGATATATTCGACTTTTTAGTCCGTCAATTTTTTTCATTCAAATTCTCAGTATAAACTAATTAGGCCATTCTGAAACGATTGGCGTTTGCAGAATTCGTCAATCTCTAACCGTTCTCGAGTTGGTCGGCTCTGAATAGGTTTTCAAATGGTTTTTTTGACCCCAAAAATATTTCCGATGAGTTTTCGACATTTTCGCTCGAAGATTCGGAATCAGCACGTCAAATACGTACGAGGACAAAAATTTGAAATTCGAAAAATGAAAAATAAAAAAAGTTCAAGAAAATCATCTATCATGATTTACTAGACTTTTTAGTCCGTCGATTTTTTCCGTTCAAATTCTCAGTATATACCAATTAGGCCATTCTGATACGATTGGCGTTCGCAGAATTCGTCTATTTCTAACCGTTCTCGAGTTGGTCGGCTCTGAATAGGTTTTCAAATGGTTTTTTTGACCCCAAAAATATTTCCGATGAGTTTTCGACATTTTCGCTCGAAGATTCGGAATCAGCACGTCAAATACGTACGAGGACAAAAATTTGAAATTCGAAAAATGAAAAATAAAAAAAGTTCAAGAAAATCATCTATCATGATTTACTCGACTTTTTAGTCCGTCGATTTTTTTCGTTCAAATTCTCAGTATAAACTAACTAGGCCATTCTGAAACGATTGGCGTTCGCAGAATTCGTCTATCTCTAACTGTTCTCGAGTTGGTCACCTCTGAATCGGTTTTCAAATGGTTTTTTTGACCCCAAAAATATTTCCGATGAGTTTTCGACATTTTCGCTCGAAGATTCGGAATCAGCACGTCAAATACGTACGAGGACAAAAATTTGAAATTCGAAAAATGAAAAATAAAAAAAGTTCAAGAAAATCATCTATCATGATTTACTCGACTTTTTAGTCCGTCGATTTTTTTTGTTCAAATTCTCAGTATATACTGATTAGGCCATTCTGATACGATTGGCGTTCGCAGAATTCGTCTATCTCTAACCGTTCTCGAGTTGGTCAGCTCCGAATCGGTTTTCAAATGGTTTTTTCAACACCAAGAATATTTCCGATGAGTTTTCGACATTTCCATTCAAAGATTCGGAATCAGCACGTCAAAATACGTACGAGGGCAGAAATTTGAAATTCGAAAAATGAAAAATAAAAAAAGTTCAAGAAAATCATGTATCATGATATATTCGACTTTTTAGTCCGTCAATTTTTTTCATTCAAATTCTCAGTACAAACTAATTAGGCCATTCTGGAACGATTGGCGTTCGCAGAATTCGTCTATCTCTAACTGTTCTCGAGTTGGTCACCTCTGAATCAGTTTTCAAATGGTTTTTTTGACGCCAAAAATATTTCCAATGATTTTTCGACATTTTCGCTCGAAGATTCGGAATCAGCACGTCAAAATACGTACGAGGACAGAAATTTGAAATTCGAAAAATGAAAAATAAAAAAAATACAAGAAAATCATCTATCATGATTTACTCGACTTTTTAGTCCGTCGATTTTTTTCGTTCAAATTCTCAGTACAAACTAACTAGGCCATTCTGAAACGATTGGCGTTCGCAGAATTCGTCTATCTCTAACTGTTCTCGAGTTGGTCACCTCTGAATCGGTTTTCAAATGGTTTTTTTGACGCCAAAAATATTTCCAATGATTTTTCGACATTTTCGTTCGAAGATTCGGAATCAGCACGTCAAAATACGTACGAGGACAAAAATTTGAAATTCGAAAAATGAAAAATAAAAAAGTTCAAGAAAATCATCTATCATGATATATTCGACTTTTTAGTCCGTCAATTTTTTTCATTCAAATTCTCAGTGTAAACTAATTAGGCCATTCTGAAACGATTGGCGTTCGCAGAATTCGTCTATCTCTAACCGTTCTCGAGTTGGTCAGCTCTGAATCGGTTTTCAAATGGTTTTTTTGACCCCAAAAATACCAAAAATATTTCCGATGAGTTTTCGACATTTTCGCTCGAAGATTCGGAATCAGCACGTCAAATACGTACGAGGACAAGAATTTGAAATTCGAAAAATGAAAAATAAAAAAGTTCAAGAAAATCATCTATCATGATTTACTCGACTTTTTAGTCCGTCGATTTTTTTTGTTCAAATTCTCAGTATATACTGATTAGGCCATTCTGATACGATTGGCGTTCGCAGAATTCGTCTATCTCTAACCGTTCTCGAGTTGGTCAGCTTCGAATCGGTTTTCAAATGGTTTTTTCATAACCAAAAATATTTCCGATGAGTTTTCGACATTTCCATTCAAAGATTCGGAATCAGCACGTCAAAATACGTACGAGGGCAGAAATTTGAAATTCGAAAAATGAAAAATAAAAAAAGTTCAAGAAAATCATCTATCATGATATATTCGACTTTTTAGTCCGTCGATTTTTTCCGTTCAAATTCTCAGTGTAAACTAATTAGGCCATTCTGAAACGATTGGCGTTCGCAGAATTCGTCTATCTCTAACCGTTCTCGAGTTGGTCAGCTCTGAATCGGTTTTCAAATGGTTTTTTTGACCCCAAAAATACCAAAAATATTTCCGATGAGTTTTCGACATTTTCGCTCGAAGATTCGGAATCAGCACGTCAAATACGTACGAGGACAAAAATTTGAAATTCGAAAAATGAAAAATAAAAAAGTTCAAGAAAATCATCTATCATGATTTACTCAACTTTTTAGTCCGTCGATTTTTTTTGTTCAAATTCTCAGTATATACTGATTAGGCCATTCTGATACGATTGGCGTTCGCAGAATTCGTCTATCTCTAACCGTTCTCGAGTTGGTCAGCTTCGAATCGGTTTTCAAATGGTTTTTTCAACACCAAAAATATTTCCGATGAGTTTTCGACATTTCCATTCAAAGATTCGGAATCAGCACGTCAAAATACGTACGAGGGCAGAAATTTGAAATTCGAAAAATGAAAAATAAAAAAAGTTCAAGAAAATCATCTATCATGATATATTCGACTTTTTAGTCCGTCGATTTTTTCCGTTCAAATTCTCAGTGTAAACTAATTAGGCCATTCTGAAACGATTGGCGTTCGCAGAATTCGTCTATCTCTAACCGTTCTCGAGTTGGTCAGCTCTGAATCGGTTTTCAAATGGTTTTTTTGACCCCAAAAATACCAAAAATATTTCCGATGAGTTTTCGACATTTTCGCTCGAAGATTCGGAATCAGCACGTCAAATACGTACGAGGACAAAAATTTGAAATTCGAAAAATGAAAAATAAAAAAGTTCAAGAAAATCATCTATCATGATTTACTCAACTTTTTAGTCCGTCGATTTTTTTTGTTCAAATTCTCAGTATATACTGATTAGGCCATTCTGATACGATTGGCGTTCGCAGAATTCGTCTATCTCTAACCGTTCTCGAGTTGGTCAGCTTCGAATCGGTTTTCAAATGGTTTTTTCAACACCAAAAATATTACCGATGAGTTTTCGACATTTCCATTCAAAGATTCGGAATCAGCACGTCAAAATACGTACGAGGGCAGAAATTTGAAATTCGAAAAATGAAAAATAAAAAAAGTTCAAGAAAATCATCTATCATGATATATTCGACTTTTTAGTCCGTCAATTTTTTTCATTCAAATTCTTAGTATTAACTAATAAGGCCATTCTGAAACGATTGGCGTTTGTAGAATTCGTCTATCTCTAACCGTTCTCGAGTTGGTCAGCTCCGAATCGGTTTTCAAATGGTTTTTTTGACGCCAAAAATATTTCCAATGATTTTTCGACATTTTCGTTCGAAGATTCGGAATCAGCACGTCAAAATACGTACGAAGACGAAAATTTGAAATTCGAAAAATGAAAAATAAAAAAAGTTCAAGAAAATCATCGATCATGATTTACTCGACTTTTGAGTCCGTCGATTTTTTTCGTTCAAATTCTCAGTATAAACTAACTAGGCCATTCTGAAACGATTGGCGTTTGCAGAATTCGTCTATCTCTAACTGTTCTCGAGTTGGTCACCTCTGAATCGGTTTTCAAATGGTTTTTTTGACGCCAAAAATATTTCCAATGATTTTTCGACATTTTCGTTCGAAGATTCGGAATCAGCACGTCAAAATACGTATGAGGACAGAAATTTGAAATTCGAAAAATGAAAAATAAAAAAAGTTCAAGAAAATCATCTATCATGATTTACTCGACTTTTTAGTCCGTCGATTTTTTCCGTTCAAATTCTGAGTATATAACAAATAGGCCATTCTGATACGATTGGCGTTCGCAGAATTCGTCTATCTCTAACCGTTCTCGAGTTAGTCATCTCCGAATCGGTTTTCAAATGGTTTTTTCAACGCCAAAAATATTTCCGATGAGTTTTCGACATTTTCATTCAAAGATTCGGAATCAGCACGTCAAAATACGTACGAGGACAAAAATTTGAAATTCGAAAAATGAAAAATAAAAAAGTTCAAGAAAATCATCTATGATGATATATTCGACTTTTTAATCCGTCGATTTTTTCCGTTCAAATTCTCATTATAAACTAACTAGGCCATTCTGAAACGATTGGAGTTTGCAGAATTCGTCTATCTCTAACCGTTCTCGAGTTGGTCGGCTCCGAATAGGTTTTCAAATGGTTTTTTTGACCCCAAAAATATTTCCGATGAGTTTTCGACATTTTCATTCGAAGATTCGGAATCAGCACGTCAAAATACGTACGAGGACAAAAATTTGAAATTCGAAAAATGAAAAATAAAAAAAGTTCAAGAAAATCATCTATCATGATTTACTCGACTTTTTAGTCCGTCGATTTTTTTTGTTCAAATTCTCAGTATATACCGATTAGGCCATTCTGATACGATTGGCGTTCGCAGAATTCGTCTATCTCTAACCGTTCTCGAGTTGGTCAGCTCCGAATCGGTTTTCAAATGGTTTTTTCAACACCAAAAATATTTCCGATGAGTTTTCGACATTTCCATTCAAAGATTCGGAATCAGCACGTCAAAATACGTACGAGGACAAAAATTTGAAATTCGAAAAATGAAAAATAAAAAAAGTTCAAGAAAATCATCTATCATGATTTACTCGACTTTTTAGTCCGTCGATTTTTTTTGTTCAAATTCTCAGTATATACCGATTAGGCCATTCTGATACGATTGGCGTTCGCAGAATTCGTCTATCTCTAACCGTTCTCGAGTTGGTCAGCTCCGAATCGGTTTTCAAATGGTTTTTTCAACACCAAAAATATTTCCGATGAGTTTTCGACATTTCCATTCAAAGATTCGGAATCAGCACGTGAAATTACGTACGAGGGCAGAAATTTGAAATTCGAAAAATGAAAAATTAAAAAAGTTCAAGAAAATCATCTATCATGATATATTCGACTTTTTAGTCCGTCAATTTTTTTCATTCAAATTCTCAGTATAAACTAATTAGGCCATTCTGAAACGATTGCCGTTTGCAGAATTCGTCAATCTCTAACCGTTCTCGAGTTGGTCGGCTCTGAATAGGTTTTCAAATGGTTTTTTTTACCCCAAAAATATTTCCGATGAGTTTTCGACATTTTCGCTCGAAGATTCGGAATCAGCACGTCAAATACGTACGAGGACAAAAATTTGAAATTCGAAAAATGAAAAATAAAAAAAGTTCAAGAAAATCATCTATCATGATTTACTCGACTTTTTAGTCCGTCGATTTTTTCCGTTCAAATTCTCAGTATATACCAATTAGGCCATTCTGATACGATTGGCGTTCGCAGAATTCGTCTATCTCTAACCGTTCTCGAGTTGGTCGGCTCTGAATAGGTTTTCAAATGGTTTTTTTGACCCCAAAAATATTTTCGATGAGTTTTCTACATTTTCGCTCGAAGATTCGGAATCAGCACGTCAAATACGTACGAGGACAAAAATTTGAAATTCGAAAAATAAAAAATAAAAAAAGTTCAAGAAAATCATCTATCATGATTTACTCGACTTTTTAGTCCGTCGATTTTTTTCGTTCAAATTCTCAGTATAAACTAACTAGGCCATTCTGAAACGATTGGCGTTTGCAGAATTCGTCTATCTCTAACTGTTCTCGAGTTGGTCACCTCTGAATCGGTTTTCAAATGGTTTTTTTGACCCCAAAAATATTTCCGATGAGTTTTCGACATTTTCGCTCGAAGATTCGGAATCAGCACGTCAAATACGTACGAGGACAAAAATTTGAAATTCGAAAAATGAAAAATAAAAAAAGTTCAAGAAAATCATCTATCATGATTTACTCGACTTTTTAGTCCGTCGATTTTTTTTGTTCAAATTTTCAGTATATACTGATTAGGCCATTCTGATACGATTGGCGTTCGCAGAATTCGTCTATCTCTAACCGTTCTCGAGTTGGTCAGCTCCGAATCGGTTTTCAAATGGTTTTTTCAACACCAAGAATATTTCCGATGAGTTTTCGACATTTCCATTCAAAGATTCGGAATCAGCACGTCAAAATACGTACGAGGGCAGAAATTTGAAATTCGAAAAATGAAAAATAAAAAAAGTTCAAGAAAATCATGTATCATGATATATTCGACTTTTTAGTCCGTCAATTTTTTTCATTCAAATTCTCAGTACAAACTAATTAGGCCATTCTGAAACGATTGGCGTTCGCAGAATTCGTCTATCTCTAACTGTTCTCGAGTTGGTCACCTCTGAATCAGTTTTCAAATGGTTTTTTTGACGCCAAAAATATTTCCAATGATTTTTCGACATTTTCGCTCGAAGATTCGGAATCAGCACGTCAAAATACGTACGAGGACAAAAATTTGAAATTCGAAAAATGAAAAATAAAAAAGTTCAAGAAAATCATCTATCATGATATATTCGACTTTTTAGTCCGTCAATTTTTTTCATTCAAATTCTCAGTGTAAACTAATTAGGCCATTCTGAAACGATTGGCGTTCGCAGAATTCGTCTATCTCTAACCGTTCTCGAGTTGGTCAGCTCTGAATCGGTTTTCAAATGGTTTTTTTGACCCCAAAAATACCAAAAATATTTCCGATGAGTTTTCGACATTTTCGCTCGAAGATTCGGAATCAGCACGTCAAATACGTACGAGGACAAAAATTTGAAATTCGAAAAATGAAAAATAAAAAAGTTCAAGAAAATCATCTATCATGATTTACTCGACTTTTTAGTCCGTCGATTTTTTTTGTTCAAATTCTCAGTATATACTGATTAGGCCATTCTGATACGATTGGCGTTCGCAGAATTCGTCTATCTCTAACCGTTCTCGAGTTGGTCAGCTTCGAATCGGTTTTCAAATGGTTTTTTCAACACCAAAAATATTTCCGATGAGTTTTCGACATTTCCATTCAAAGATTCGGAATCAGCACGTCAAAATACGTACGAGGGCAGAAATTTGAAATTCGAAAAATGAAAAATAAAAAAAGTTCAAGAAAATCATTTATCATGATATATTCGACTTTTTACTCCGTCAATTTTTTTCATTCAAATTCTTAGTATAAACTAATAAGGCCATTCTGATACGATTGGCGTTCGCAGAATTCGTCTATCTCTAACCGTTCTCGAGTTGGTCAGCTTCGAATCGGTTTTCAAATGGTTTTTTCAACACCAAAAATATTTCCGATGAGTTTTCGACATTTCCATTCAAAGATTCGGAATCAGCACGTCAAAATACGTACGAGGGCAGAAATTTGAAATTCGAAAAATGAAAAATAAAAAAAGTTCAAGAAAATCATCTATCATGATATATTCGACTTTTTAGTCCGTCGATTTTTTCCGTTCAAATTCTCAGTGTAAACTAATTAGGCCATTCTGAAACGATTGGCGTTCGCAGAATTCGTCTATCTCTAACCGTTCTCGAGTTGGTCAGCTCTGAATCGGTTTTCAAATGGTTTTTTTGACCCCAAAAATACCAAAAATATTTCCGATGAGTTTTCGACATTTTCGCTCGAAGATTCGGAATCAGCACGTCAAATACGTACGAGGACAAAAATTTGAAATTCGAAAAATGAAAAATAAAAAAGTTCAAGAAAATCATCTATCATGATTTACTCCACTTTTTAGTCCGTCGATTTTTTTTGTTCAAATTCTCAGTATATACTGATTAGGCCATTCTGATACGATTGGCGTTCGCAGAATTCGTCTATCTCTAACCGTTCTCGAGTTGGTCAGCTTCGAATCGGTTTTCAAATGGTTTTTTCAACACCAAAAATATTACCGATGAGTTTTCGACATTTCCATTCAAAGATTCGGAATCAGCACGTCAAAATACGTACGAGGGCAGAAATTTGAAATTCGAAAAATGAAAAATAAAAAAAGTTCAAGAAAATCATCTATCATGATATATTCGACTTTTTAGTCCGTCAATTTCTTTCATTCAAATTCTTAGTATTAACTAATAAGGCCATTCTGAAACGATTGGCGTTTGTAGAATTCGTCTATCTCTAACCGTTCTCGAGTTGGTCAGCTCCGAATCGGTTTTCAAATGGTTTTTTCAACGCCAAAAATATTTCCGATGAGTTTTCGACATTTTCGTTCGAAGATTCGGAATCAGCACGTCAAAATACGTACGAGGGCAGAAATTTGAAATTCGAAAAATGAAAAATAAAAAAAGTTCAAGAAAATCATCTATCATGATTTACTCGACTTCTTAGTCCGTCGATTTTTTTTGTTCGAATTCTCAGTATATACCGATTAGGCCATTCTGAAACGATTGGCGTTCGCAGAATTTGTCTATCTCTAACCGTTCTCGAGTTGGTCAGCTCCGAATCGGTTTTCAAATGGTTTTTTCAACACCAAAAATATTTCCGATGAGTTTTCGACATTTCCATTCGAAGATTCGGAATCAGCACGTCAAAATACGTACGAGGACAAAAATTTGAAATTCGAATAATGAAAAATAAAAAAGTTCAAGAATATCATCTATCATGATATATTCGACTTTTTAGTCCGTCGATTTTTTCCGTTCAAATTATCAGTGTACACTAATTAGGCCAGTCTGGAACGATTGGCGTTCGCAGAATTCGTCTATCTCTAACCGTTCTCGAGTTGGTCAGCTCCGAATCGGTTTTCAAATGATTTTTTCAACGCCAAAAATATTTCCGATGAGTTTTCGACATTTTCATTCAAAGATTCGGAATCAGCACGTCAAAATACGTACGAGGACAAAAATTTGAAATTCGAAAAATGAAAAATAAAAAAGTTCAAGAAAATCATCTATCATGATATATTCGACTTTTTAGTCCGTCGATTTTTTCCGTTCAAATTATCAGTGTACACTAATTAGGCCAGTCTGGAACGATTGGCGTTCGCAGAATTCGTCCATCTCTAACCGTTCTCGAGTTGGTCAGCTCTGAATTGGTTTTCAAATGTTTTTTTTTTACGCCAAAAATATTTCCGATGAGTTTTCGACATTTTCGCTCGAAGATTCGGAATCAGCACGTCAAATACGTACGAGGACAAAAATTTGAAATTCGAAAAATGAAAAATAAAAAAAGTTCAAGAAAATCATCTATCATGATTTACTCGACTTTTTAGTCCGTCGATTTTTTTTGTTCAAATTCTCAGTATAAACTAACGAGGCCATTCTGAAACGATTGGCGTTCGCAGAATTCGTCTATCTCTAACTGTTCTCGAGTTGGTCACCTCTGAATCGGTTTTCAAATGGTTTTTTTGACCCCAAAAATATTTCCGATGAGTTTTAGACATTTTCGCTCGAAGATTCGGAATCAGCACGTCAAATACGTACGAGGACAAAAATTTGAAATTCGAAAAATGAAAAATAAAAAAAGTTCAAGAAAATCATCTATCATGATTTACTCGACTTTTTAGTCCGTCGATTTTTTTTGTTAAAATTCTCAGTATATACTGATTAGGCCATTCTGATACGATTGGCGTTCGCAGAATTCGTCTATCTCTAACCGTTCTCGAGTTGGTCAGCTTCGAATCGGTTTTCAAATGGTTTTTTCAACGCCAAAAATATTTCCGATGAGTTTTCGACATTTTCATTCAAAGATTCGGAATCAGCACGTCAAAATACGTACGAGGACGAAAATTTGAAATTCGAAAAATGAAAAATAAAAAAAGTTCAAGAAAATCATCGATCATGATTTACTCGACTTTTGAGTCCGTCGATTTTTTTCGTTCAAATTCTCAATGTAAACTAACTAGGCAATTCTGAAACGATTGGCGTTCGCAGAATTCGTCTATCTCTAACTGTTCTCGAGTTGGTCACCTCTGAATCGGTTTTCAAATGGTTTTTTTGACCCCAAAAATATTTCCGATGAGTTTTCGACATTTTCGCTCGAAGATTCGGAATCAGCACGTCAAATACGTACGAGGACAAAAATTTGAAATTCGAAAAATGAAAAATAAAAAAAGTTCAAGAAAATCATCTATCATGATTTACTCGACTTTTTAGTCCGTCGATTTTTTTTGTTCAAATTCTCAGTTTATACTGATTAGGCCATTCTGATACGATTGGCGTTCGCAGAATTCGTCTATCTCTAACCGTTCTCGAGTTGGTCAGCTTCGAATCGGTTTTCAAATGGTTTTTTCAACGCCAAAAATATTTCCGATGAGTTTTCGACATTTTCATTCAAAGATTCGGAATCAGCACGTCAAAATACGTACGAGGACAAAAATTTGAAATTCGAAAAATGAAAAATAAAAAAGTTCAAGAAAATCTTCATCATGATATATTCGACTTTTTAGTCCGTCGATTTTTTCCGTTCAAATTCTCAGTTTAAACTAACTAGGCCATTCTGAAACGATTGGCGTTCGCAGAATTCGTCTATCTCTAACTGTTCTCGAGTTGGTCACCTCTGAATCGGTTTTCAAATGGTTTTTTTGACGCCAAAAATATTTCCAATGATTTTTCGACATTTTCGTTCAAGATTCGGAATCAGCACGTCAAAATACGTACGAGGGCAGAAATTTGAAATTCGAAAAATGAAAAATAAAAAAAGTTCAAGAAAATCATCTATCATGATTTACTCGACTTTTTAGTCCGTCGATTTTTTCCGTTCAAATTCTCAGTATATAACAATTAGGCCATTCTGATACGATTGGCGTTCGCAGAATTCGTCTATCTCTAACCGTTCTCGAGTTGGTCAGCTTTGAATCGGTTTTCAAATGGTTTTTTCAACGCCAAAAATATTTCCGATGAGTTTTCGACATTTTCATTCAAATATTCGGAAGCACGTCAAAATACGTACGAGGACAAAAATTTGAAATTCGAAAAATGAAAAATAAAAAAGTTCAAGAAAATCATCTATCATGATATATTCGACTTTTTAGTCCGTCGATTTTTTCCGTTCAAATTATCAGTGTACACTAATTAGGCCATTCTGAAACGATTGGCGTTCGCAGAATTCGTCTATCTCTAACCGTTCTCGAGTTGGTCAGCTCTGAATCGGTTTTCAAATGGTTTTTTTTACGCCAAAAATATTTCCGATGAGTTTTCAACATTTTCATTCGAAGATTCGGAATCAGCACGTCAAAATACGTACGAGGTCAAAAATATGAAATTCGAAAAATGAAAAATAAAAAAAGTTCAAGAAAATCATCTATCATGATTTACTCGACTTTTTAGTCCGTCGATTTTTTTTGTTCAAATTCTCAGTATATACCGATTAGGCCATTCTGAAACGATTGGCGTTCGCAGAATTCGTCTATCTCTAACCGTTCTCGAGTTGGTCAGCTCCGAATCGGTTTTCAAATGGTTTTTTCAACACCAAAAATATTTCCGATGAGTTTTCGACATTTCCATTCAAAGATTCGGAATCAGCACGTCAAAATACGTACGAGGGCAGAAATTTGAAATTCGAAAAATGAAAAATAAAAAAAGTTCAAGAAAATCATCTATCATGATATATTCGACTTTTTAGTCCGTCAATTTTTTTCATTCAAATTCTCAGTATAAACTAATTAGGCCATTCTGAAACGATTGGCGTTTGCAGAATTCGTCAATCTCTAACCGTTCTCGAGTTGGTCAGCTCTGAATCGGTTTTCAAATGGTTTTTTTGACGCCAAAAATATTTCCAATGATTTTTCGACATTTTCGTTCAAGATTCGGAATCAGCACGTCAAAATACGTACGAGGGCAGAAATTTGAAATTCGAAAAATGAAAAATAAAAAAAGTTCAAGAAAATCATCTATCATGATTTACTCGACTTTTTAGTCCGTCGATTTTTTCCGTTCAAATTCTCAGTATATAACAATTAGGCCATTCTGATACGATTGGCGTTCGCAGAATTCGTCTATCTCTAACCGTTCTCGAGTTGGTCAGCTTTGAATCGGTTTTCAAATGGTTTTTTCAACGCCAAAAATATTTCCGATGAGTTTTCGACATTTTCATTCAAATATTCGGAAGCACGTCAAAATACGTACGAGGACAAAAATTTGAAATTCGAAAAATGAAAAATAAAAAAGTTCAAGAAAATCATCTATCATGATATATTCGACTTTTTAGTCCGTCGATTTTTTCCGTTCAAATTATCAGTGTACACTAATTAGGCCATTCTGAAACGATTGGCGTTCGCAGAATTCGTCTATCTCTAACCGTTCTCGAGTTGGTCAGCTCTGAATCGGTTTTCAAATGGTTTTTTTTACGCCAAAAATATTTCCGATGAGTTTTCAACATTTTCATTCGAAGATTCGGAATCAGCACGTCAAAATACGTACGAGGTCAAAAATATGAAATTCGAAAAATGAAAAATAAAAAAAGTTCAAGAAAATCATCTATCATGATTTACTCGACTTTTTAGTCCGTCGATTTTTTTTGTTCAAATTCTCAGTATATACCGATTAGGCCATTCTGAAACGATTGGCGTTCGCAGAATTCGTCTATCTCTAACCGTTCTCGAGTTGGTCAGCTCCGAATCGGTTTTCAAATGGTTTTTTCAACACCAAAAATATTTCCGATGAGTTTTCGACATTTCCATTCAAAGATTCGGAATCAGCACGTCAAAATACGTACGAGGGCAGAAATTTGAAATTCGAAAAATGAAAAATAAAAAAAGTTCAAGAAAATCATCTATCATGATATATTCGACTTTTTAGTCCGTCAATTTTTTTCATTCAAATTCTCAGTATAAACTAATTAGGCCATTCTGAAACGATTGGCGTTTGCAGAATTCGTCAATCTCTAACCGTTCTCGAGTTGGTCGGCTCTGAATAGGTTTTCAAATGTTTTTTTTGACCCCAAAAATACCAAAAATATTTCCGATGAGTTTTCGACATTTTCGCTCGAAGATTCGGAATCAGCACGTCAAATACGTACGAGGACAAAAATTTGAAATTCGAAAAATGAAAAATAAAAAAGTTCAAGAAAATCATCTATCATGATTTACTCGACTTTTTAGTCCGTCGATTTTTTTTGTTCAAATTCTCAGTATATACTGATTAGGCCATTCTGATACGATTGGCGTTCGCAGAATTCGTCTATCTCTAACCGTTCTCGAGTTGGTCAGCTCCGAATCGGTTTTCAAATGGTTTTTTCAACGCCAAAAATATTTCCGATGAGTTTTCGACATTTTCATTCAAAGATTCGGAATCAGCACGTCAAAATACGTACGAGGACAAAAATTTGAAATTCGAAAAATGAAAAATAAAAAAGTTCAAGAATATCATCTATCATGATATATTCGACATTTTAGTCCGTCGATTTTTTCCGTTCAAATTATCAGTGTACACTAATTAGGCCAGTCTGGAACGATTGGCGTTCGCAGAATTCGTCTATCTCTAACCGTTCTCGAGTTGGTCAGCTCTGAATTGGTTTTCAAATGTTTTTTTTTACGCCAAAAATATTTCCGATCAGTTTTCGACATTTTCGCTCGAAGATTCGGAATCAGCACGTCAAATACGTACGAGGACAAAAATTTGAAATTCGAAAAATGAAAAATAAAAAAAGTTCAAGAAAATCATCTATCATGATTTACTCGACTTTCTAGTCCGTCGATTTTTTTTGTTCAAATTCTCAGTATATACCGATTAGGCCATTCTGATACGATTGGCGTTCGCAGAATTCGTCTATCTCTAACCGTTCTCGAGTTGGTCAGCTCCGAATCGGTTTTCAAATGGTTTTTTCAACACCAAAAATATTTCCGATGAGTTTTCGACATTTCCATTCAAAGATTCGGAATCAGCACGTCAAAATACGTACGAGGGCAGAAATTTGAAATTCGAAAAATGAAAAATAAAAAAAGTTCAAGAAAATCATCTGTCATGATTTACTCGACTTTTTAGTCCATTGATTTTTTCCGTTCAAATTCTCAGTATATACCAATTAGGCCATTCTGATACGATTGGCTTTCGCAGAATTCGTCTATCTCTAACCGTTCTCGAGTTGGTCAGCTCCGAATCGGTTTTCAAATGGTTTTTTCACCACCAAAAATATTTCCGATGAGTTTTCGACATTTCCATTCAAAGATTCGGAATCAGCACGTCAAATTACGTACGAGGGCAGAAATTTGAAATTCGAAAAATGAAAAATTAAAAAAGTTCAAGAAAATCATCTATCATGATATATTCGACTTTTTAGTCCGTCAATTTTTTTCATTCAAATTCTCAGTATAAACTAATTAGGCCATTCTGAAACGATTGGCGTTTGCAGAATTCGTCAATCTCTAACCGTTCTCGAGTTGGTCGGCTCTGAATAGGTTTTCAAATGGTTTTTTTGACCCCAAAAATATTTCCGATGAGTTTTCGACATTTTCGCTCGAAGATTCGGAATCAGCACGTCAAATACGTACGAGGACAAAAATTTGAAATTCGAAAAATGAAAAATAAAAAAAGTTCAAGAAAATCATCTATCATGATTTACTAGACTTTTTAGTCCGTCGATTTTTTCCGTTCAAATTCTCAGTATATACCAATTAGGCCATTCTGATACGATTGGCGTTCGCAGAATTCGTCTATTTCTAACCGTTCTCGAGTTGGTCGGCTCTGAATAGGTTTTCAAATGGTTTTTTTGACCCCAAAAATATTTCCGATGAGTTTTCGACATTTTCGCTCGAAGATTCGGAATCAGCACGTCAAATACGTACGAGGACAAAAATTTGAAATTCGAAAAATGAAAAATAAAAAAAGTTCAAGAAAATCATCTATCATGATTTACTCGACTTTTTAGTCCGTCGATTTTTTTCGTTCAAATTCTCAGTATAAACTAACTAGGCCATTCTGAAACGATTGGCGTTCGCAGAATTCGTCTATCTCTAACTGTTCTCGAGTTGGTCACCTCTGAATCGGTTTTCAAATGGTTTTTTTGACCCCAAAAATATTTCCGATGAGTTTTCGACATTTTCGCTCGAAGATTCGGAATCAGCACGTCAAATACGTACGAGGACAAAAATTTGAAATTCGAAAAATGAAAAATAAAAAAAGTTCAAGAAAATCATCTATCATGATTTACTCGACTTTTTAGTCCGTCGATTTTTTTTGTTCAAATTCTCAGTATATACTGATTAGGCCATTCTGATACGATTGGCGTTCGCAGAATTCGTCTATCTCTAACCGTTCTCGAGTTGGTCAGCTCCGAATCGGTTTTCAAATGGTTTTTTCAACACCAAGAATATTTCCGATGAGTTTTCGACATTTCCATTCAAAGATTCGGAATCAGCACGTCAAAATACGTACGAGGGCAGAAATTTGAAATTCGAAAAATGAAAAATAAAAAAAGTTCAAGAAAATCATGTATCATGATATATTCGACTTTTTAGTCCGTCAATTTTTTTCATTCAAATTCTCAGTACAAACTAATTAGGCCATTCTGGAACGATTGGCGTTCGCAGAATTCGTCTATCTCTAACTGTTCTCGAGTTGGTCACCTCTGAATCAGTTTTCAAATGGTTTTTTTGACGCCAAAAATATTTCCAATGATTTTTCGACATTTTCGCTCGAAGATTCGGAATCAGCACGTCAAAATACGTACGAGGACAGAAATTTGAAATTCGAAAAATGAAAAATAAAAAAAATACAAGAAAATCATCTATCATGATTTACTCGACTTTTTAGTCCGTCGATTTTTTTCGTTCAAATTCTCAGTACAAACTAACTAGGCCATTCTGAAACGATTGGCGTTCGCAGAATTCGTCTATCTCTAACTGTTCTCGAGTTGGTCACCTCTGAATCGGTTTTCAAATGGTTTTTTTGACGCCAAAAATATTTCCAATGATTTTTCGACATTTTCGTTCGAAGATTCGGAATCAGCACGTCAAAATACGTACGAGGACAAAAATTTGAAATTCGAAAAATGAAAAATAAAAAAGTTCAAGAAAATCATCTATCATGATATATTCGACTTTTTAGTCCGTCAATTTTTTTCATTCAAATTCTCAGTGTAAACTAATTAGGCCATTCTGAAACGATTGGCGTTCGCAGAATTCGTCTATCTCTAACCGTTCTCGAGTTGGTCAGCTCTGAATCGGTTTTCAAATGGTTTTTTTGACCCCAAAAATACCAAAAATATTTCCGATGAGTTTTCGACATTTTCGCTCGAAGATTCGGAATCAGCACGTCAAATACGTACGAGGACAAGAATTTGAAATTCGAAAAATGAAAAATAAAAAAGTTCAAGAAAATCATCTATCATGATTTACTCGACTTTTTAGTCCGTCGATTTTTTTTGTTCAAATTCTCAGTATATACTGATTAGGCCATTCTGATACGATTGGCGTTCGCAGAATTCGTCTATCTCTAACCGTTCTCGAGTTGGTCAGCTTCGAATCGGTTTTCAAATGGTTTTTTCATAACCAAAAATATTTCCGATGAGTTTTCGACATTTCCATTCAAAGATTCGGAATCAGCACGTCAAAATACGTACGAGGGCAGAAATTTGAAATTCGAAAAATGAAAAATAAAAAAAGTTCAAGAAAATCATCTATCATGATATATTCGACTTTTTAGTCCGTCGATTTTTTCCGTTCAAATTCTCAGTGTAAACTAATTAGGCCATTCTGAAACGATTGGCGTTCGCAGAATTCGTCTATCTCTAACCGTTCTCGAGTTGGTCAGCTCTGAATCGGTTTTCAAATGGTTTTTTTGACCCCAAAAATACCAAAAATATTTCCGATGAGTTTTCGACATTTTCGCTCGAAGATTCGGAATCAGCACGTCAAATACGTACGAGGACAAAAATTTGAAATTCGAAAAATGAAAAATAAAAAAGTTCAAGAAAATCATCTATCATGATTTACTCAACTTTTTAGTCCGTCGATTTTTTTTGTTCAAATTCTCAGTATATACTGATTAGGCCATTCTGATACGATTGGCGTTCGCAGAATTCGTCTATCTCTAACCGTTCTCGAGTTGGTCAGCTTCGAATCGGTTTTCAAATGGTTTTTTCAACACCAAAAATTTTTCCGATGAGTTTTCGACATTTCCATTCAAAGATTCGGAATCAGCACGTCAAAATACGTACGAGGGCAGAAATTTGAAATTCGAAAAATGAAAAATAAAAAAAGTTCAAGAAAATCATCTATCATGATATATTCGACTTTTTAGTCCGTCGATTTTTTCCGTTCAAATTCTCAGTGTAAACTAATTAGGCCATTCTGAAACGATTGGCGTTCGCAGAATTCGTCTATCTCTAACCGTTCTCGAGTTGGTCAGCTCTGAATCGGTTTTCAAATGGTTTTTTTGACCCCAAAAATACCAAAAATATTTCCGATGAGTTTTCGACATTTTCGCTCGAAGATTCGGAATCAGCACGTCAAATACGTACGAGGACAAAAATTTGAAATTCGAAAAATGAAAAATAAAAAAGTTCAAGAAAATCATCTATCATGATTTACTCAACTTTTTAGTCCGTCGATTTTTTTTGTTCAAATTCTCAGTATATACTGATTAGGCCATTCTGATACGATTGGCGTTCGCAGAATTCGTCTATCTCTAACCGTTCTCGAGTTGGTCAGCTTCGAATCGGTTTTCAAATGGTTTTTTCAACACCAAAAATATTACCGATGAGTTTTCGACATTTCCATTCAAAGATTCGGAATCAGCACGTCAAAATACGTACGAGGGCAGAAATTTGAAATTCGAAAAATGAAAAATAAAAAAAGTTCAAGAAAATCATCTATCATGATATATTCGACTTTTTAGTCCGTCAATTTTTTTCATTCAAATTCTTAGTATTAACTAATAAGGCCATTCTGAAACGATTGGCGTTTGTAGAATTCGTCTATCTCTAACCGTTCTCGAGTTGGTCAGCTCCGAATCGGTTTTCAAATGGTTTTTTTGACGCCAAAAATATTTCCAATGATTTTTCGACATTTTCGTTCGAAGATTCGGAATCAGCACGTCAAAATACGTACGAAGACGAAAATTTGAAATTCGAAAAATGAAAAATAAAAAAAGTTCAAGAAAATCATCGATCATGATTTACTCGACTTTTGAGTCCGTCGATTTTTTTCGTTCAAATTCTCAGTATAAACTAACTAGGCCATTCTGAAACGATTGGCGTTTGCAGAATTCGTCTATCTCTAACTGTTCTCGAGTTGGTCACCTCTGAATCGGTTTTCAAATGGTTTTTTTGACGCCAAAAATATTTCCAATGATTTTTCGACATTTTCGTTCGAAGATTCGGAATCAGCACGTCAAAATACGTATGAGGACAGAAATTTGAAATTCGAAAAATGAAAAATAAAAAAAGTTCAAGAAAATCATCTATCATGATTTACTCGACTTTTTAGTCCGTCGATTTTTTCCGTTCAAATTCTGAGTATATAACAAATAGGCCATTCTGATACGATTGGCGTTCGCAGAATTCGTCTATCTCTAACCGTTCTCGAGTTAGTCATCTCCGAATCGGTTTTCAAATGGTTTTTTCAACGCCAAAAATATTTCCGATGAGTTTTCGACATTTTCATTCAAAGATTCGGAATCAGCACGTCAAAATACGTACGAGGACAAAAATTTGAAATTCGAAAAATGAAAAATAAAAAAGTTCAAGAAAATCATCTATGATGATATATTCGACTTTTTAATCCGTCGATTTTTTCCGTTCAAATTCTCATTATAAACTAACTAGGCCATTCTGAAACGATTGGAGTTTGCAGAATTCGTCTATCTCTAACCGTTCTCGAGTTGGTCGGCTCCGAATAGGTTTTCAAATGGTTTTTTTGACCCCAAAAATATTTCCGATGAGTTTTCGACATTTTCATTCGAAGATTCGGAATCAGCACGTCAAAATACGTACGAGGACAAAAATTTGAAATTCGAAAAATGAAAAATAAAAAAAGTTCAAGAAAATCATCTATCATGATTTACTCGACTTTTTAGTCCGTCGATTTTTTTTGTTCAAATTCTCAGTATATACCGATTAGGCCATTCTGAAACGATTGGCGTTCGCAGAATTCGTCTATCTCTAACCGTTCTCGAGTTGGTCAGCTCTGAATCGGTTTTCAAATGGTTTTTTTTACGCCAAAAATATTTCCGATGAGTTTTCGACATTTTCATTCGAAGATTCGGAATCAGCACGTCAAAATACGTACGAGGACAAAAATTTGAAATTCGAAAAATGAAAAATAAAAAAAGTTCAAGAAAATCATCTATCATGATTTACTCGACTTTTTAGTCCGTCGATTTTTTTTGTTCAAATTCTCAGTATATACCGATTAGGCCATTCTGAAACGATTGGCGTTCGCAGAATTCGTCTATCTCTAACCGTTCTCGAGTTGGTCAGCTCCGAATCGGTTTTCAAATGGTTTTTTCAACACCAAAAATATTTCCGATGAGTTTTCGACATTTACATTCAAAGATTCGGAATCAGCACGTCAAAATACGTACGAGGGCAGAAATTTGAAGTTCGAAAAATGAAAAATAAAAAAAGTTCAAGAAAATCATGTATCATGATATATTCGACTTTTTAGTCCGTCAATTTTTTTCATTCAAATTCTTAGTATAAACTAATAAGGCCATTCTGAAACGATTGGCGTTTGTAGAATTCGTCTATCTCTAACCGTTCTCGAGTTGGTCAGCTCCGAATCGGTTTTCAAATGGTTTTTTCAACGCCAAAAATATTTTCGATGAGTTTTCGACATTTTCGTTCGAAGATTCGGAATCAGCACGTCAAAATACGTACGAGGGCAGAAATTTGAAATTCGAATAATGAAAAATAAAAAAAGTTCAAGAAAATCATCTATCATGATATATTCGACTTTTTAGTCCGTCAATTTTTTTCATTCAAATTCTTAGTATAAACTAATAAGGCCATTCTGAAACGATTGGCGTTTGTAGAATTCGTCTATCTCTAACCGTTCTCGAGTTGGTCAGCTCCGAATCGGTTTTCAAATGGTTTTTTCAACGCCAAAAATATTTTCGATGAGTTTTCGACATTTTCGTTCGAAGATTCGGAATCAGCACGTCAAAATACGTACGAGGGCAGAAATTTGAAATTCGAATAATGAAAAATAAAAAAAGTTCAAGAAAATCATCTATCATGATTTACTCGACTTCTTAGTCCGTCGATTTTTTTTTGTTCAAATTCTCAGTATAAACCGATTAGGCCATTCTGAAACGATTGGCGTTCGCAGAATTCGTCTATCTCTAACCGTTCTCGAGTTGGTCAGCTCCGAATCGGTTTTCAAATGGTTTTTTCAACACCAAAAATATTTCCGATGAGTTTTCGACATTTCCATTCAAAGATTCGGAATCAGCACGTCAAAATACGTACGAGGGCAGAAATTTGAAATTCGAAAAATGAAAAATAAAAAAAGTTCAAGAAAATCATCTATCATGATATATTCGACTTTTTAGTCCGTCGATTTTTTTCGTTCAAATTCTCAGTATAAACTAACTAGGCCATTCTGAAACGATTGGAGTTTGCAGAATTCGTCTATCTCTAACCGTTCTCGAGTTGGTCGGCTCCGAATAGGTTTTCAAATGGTTTTTTTGACCCCAAAAATATTTCCGATGAGTTTTCGACATTTTCGTTCGAAGATTCGGAATCAGCACGTCAAAATACGTACGAGGACAAAAATTTGAAATTCGAAAAATGAAAAATAAAAAAGTTCAGGAAAATCATCTATCATGATATATTCGACTTTTTAGTCCGTCGATTTTTTCTGTTCAAATTCTCAGTGTAAACTAATTAGGCCATTCTGAAACGATTGGCGTTCGCAGAATTCGTCTATCTCTAACCGTTCTCGAGTTGGTCAGCTCTGAATCGGTTTTCAAATGGTTTTTTTTACGACAAAAATATTTCCGATGAGTTTTCGAAATTTTCATTCGAAGATTCGTAATCAGCACGTCAAAATACGTACGAGGACAAAAATTTGAAATTCGAAAAATGAAAAATAAAAAAAATACAAGAAAATCATCTATCCTGATTTACTCGACTTTTTAGTCCGTCTATTTTTTTCGTTCAAATTCTCAGTATAAACTAACTAGGCCATTCTGAAACGATTGGCGTTCGCAGAATTCGTCTATCTCTAACTGTTCTCGAGTTGGTCACCTCTGAATCGGTTTTCAAATGGTTTTTTTGACGCCAAAAATATTTCCAATGATTTTTCGACATTTTCGTTCGAAGATTCGGAATCAGCACGTCAAAATACGTACGAGGACAAAAATTTGAAATTCGAAAAATGAAAAATAAAAAAGTTCAAGAAAATCATCTATCATGATATATTCGACTTTTTAGTCCGTCGATTTTTTCCGTTCAAATTCTCAGTGTAAACTAATTAGGCCATTCTGAAACGATTGGCGTTCGCAGAATTCGTCTATCTCTAACCGTTCTCGAGTTGGTCAGCTCTGAATCGGTTTTCAAATGGTTTTTTTGACCCCAAAAATACCAAAAATATTTCCGATGAGTTTTCGACATTTTCGCTCGAAGATTCGGAATCAGCACGTCAAATACGTACGAGGACAAAAATTTGAAATTCGAAAAATGAAAAATAAAAAAGTTCAAGAAAATCATCTATCATGATTTACTCGACTTTTTAGTCCGTCGATTTTTTTTGTTCAAATTCTCAGTATATACTGATTAGGCCATTCTGATACGATTGGCGTTCGCAGAATTCGTCTATCTCTAACCGTTCTCGAGTTGGTCAGCTTCGAATCGGTTTTCAAATGGTTTTTTCAACACCAAAAATATTTCCGATGAGTTTTCGACATTTCCATTCAAAGATTCGGAATCAGCACGTCAAAATACGTACGAGGGCAGAAATTTGAAATTCGAAAAATGAAAAATAAAAAAAGTTCAAGAAAATCATCTATCATGATATATTCGACTTTTTAGTCCGTCAATTTTTTTCATTCAAATTCTTAGTATAAACTAATAAGGCCATTCTGAAACGATTGGCGTTCGCAGAGTTCGTCTATCTCTAACCGTTCTCGAGTTGGTCAGCTTCGAATCGGTTTTCAAATGGTTTTTTCAACACCAAAAATATTTCCGATGAGTTTTCGACATTTCCATTCAAAAATTCGGAATCAGCACGTCAAAATACGTACGAGGGCAGAAATCTGAAATTCGAAAAATGAAAAATAAAAAAAGTTCAAGAAAATCATCTATCATGATATATTCGACTTTTTAGTCCGTCAATTTTTTTCATTCAAATTCTTAGTATAAACTAATAAGGCCATTCTGAAACTATTGGCGTTCGCAGAGTTCGTCTATCTCTAACCGTTCTCGAGTTGGTCAGCTTCGAATCGGTTTTCAAATGGTTTTTTCAACACCAAAAATATTTCCGATGAGTTTTCGACATTTCCATTCAAAGATTCGGAATCAGCACGTCATAATACGTATGAGGGCAGAAATTTGAAATTCGAAAAATGAAAAATAAAAAAAGTTCAAGAAAATCATCTATCATGATTTACTCGACTTCTTAGTCCGTCGATTTTTTTTGTTCAAATTCTCAGTATATACCGATTGGGCCATTCTGAAACGATTGGCGTTCGCAGAATTCGTCTATCTCTAACCGTTCTCGAGTTGGTCAGCTCCGAATCGGTTTTCAAATGGTTTTTTCTACACCAAAAATATTTCCGATGAGTTTTCGACATTTCCATTCAAAGATTCGGAATCAGCACGTCAAAATACGTACGAGGGCAGAAATTTGAAATTCGAAAAATGAAAAATAAAAAAAGTTCAAGAAAATCATCTATCATGATATATTCGACTTTTTAGTCCGTCAATTTTTTTCATTCAAATTTTCAGTATAAACTGATTAGGCCATTCTGAAACGATTGGCGTTTGTAGAAGTCGTCTATCTCTAACCGTTCTCGAGTTGGTCAGCTCCGAATCGGTTTTCAAATGGTTTTTTCAACGCCAAAAATATTTCCGATGAGTTTTCGACATTTTCGTTCGAAGATTCGGAATCAGCACGTCAAAATACGTACGAGGACAAAAATTTGGAATTCGAAAAATGAAAAATAAAAAAGTTCAAGATAATCATCTATCATGATTTACTCGACTTTTTAGTCCGTCGATTTTTTCCGTTCAAATTCTCAGTATAATTTAACTAGGCCATTCTGAAACGATTGGCGTTCGCAGAATTCGTCTATCTCTAACTGTTCTCGAGTTGGTCACCTCTGAATCGGTTTTCAAATGGTTTTTTTGACGCCAAAAATATTTCCAATGATTTTTCGACATTTTCGTTCGAAGATTCGGAATCAGCACGTCAAAATACGTACGAAGACGAAAATTTGAAATTCGAAAAATGAAAAATAAAAAAAGTTCAAGAAAATCATCGATCATGATTTACTCGACTTTTGAGTCCGTCGATTTTTTTCGTTCAAATTCTCAGTATAAACTAACTAGGCCATTCTGAAACGATTGGCGTTCGCACAATTCGTCTATCTCTAAGTGTTCTCGAGTTGGTCACCTCTGAATCGGTTTTCAAATGGTTTTTTTGACCCCAAAAATATTTCCGATGAGTTTTCGACATTTTCGCTCGAAGATTCGGAATCAGCACGTCAAATACGTACGAGGACAAAAATTTGAAATTCGAAAAATGAAAAATAAAAAAAGTTCAAGAAAATCATCTATCATGATTTACTCGACTTTTTAGTCCGTCGATTTTTTTTTCAAATTCTCAGTATATACTGATTAGGCCATTCTGATACGATTGGCGTTCGCAGAATTCGTCTATCTCTAACCGTTCTCGAGTTGGTCAGCTTCGAATCGGTTTTCAAATGGTTTTTTCAACGCCAAAAATATTTCCGATGAGTTTTCGACATTTTCATTCAAAGATTCGGAATCAGCACGTCAAAATACGTACGAGCACAAAAATTTGAAATTCGAAAAATGAAAAATAAAAAAGTTCAAGAAAATCATCTATGATGATATATTCGACTTTTTAGTCCGTCGATTTTTTCCGTTCAAATCATCAGTGTACACTAATTAGGCCATTCTGAAACGATTGGCGTTCGCAGAATTCGTCTATCTCTAACCGTTCTCGAGTTGGTCAGCTCTGAATCGGTTTTCAAATGGTTTTTTTTACGCCAAAAATATTTCCGATGAGTTTTCGACATTTTCATTCGAAGATTCGGAATCAGCACGTCAAAATACGTACGAGGACAAAAATTTGAAATTCGAAAAATGAAAAATAAAAAAAGTTCAAGAAAATCATCTATCATGATTTACTCGACTTTTTAGTCCGTCGATTTTTTTTGTTCAAATTCTCAGTATATACCGATTAGGCCATTCTGAAACGATTGGCGTTCGCAGAATTCGTCTATCTCTAACCGTTCTCGAGTTGGTCAGCTCCGAATCGGTTTTCAAATGGTTTTTTCAACGCCAAAAATATTTCCGATGAGTTTTCGACATTTTCGCTCGAAGATTCGGAATCAGCACGTCAAATACGTACGAGGACAAAAATTTGAAATTCGAAAAATGAAAAATAAAAAAAGTTCAAGAAAATCATCTATCATGATTTACTCGACTTTTTAGTCCGTCGATTTTTTCCGTTCAAATTCTCAGTATAAACTAACTAGGCCATTCTGAAACGATTGGCGTTCGCAGAATTCGTCTATCTCTAACTGTTCTCGAGTTGGTCACCTCTGAATCGGTTTTCAAATAGTTTTTTTGACGCCAAAAATATTTCCAATGATTTTTCGACATTTTCGTTCGAAGATTCGGAATCAGCACGTCAAAATACGTACGAAGACGAAAATTTGAAATTCGAAAAATGAAAAATAAAAAAAGTTCAAGAAAATCATCGATCATGATTTACTCGACTTTTGAGTCCGTCGATTTTTTTCGTTCAAATTCTCAGTATAAACTAACTAGGCCATTCTGAAACGATTGGCGTTTGCAGAATTCGTCTATCTCTAACTGTTCTCGAGTTGGTCACCTCTGAATCGGTTTTCAAATGGTTTTTTTGACCCCAAAAATATTTCCGATGAGTTTTCGACATTTTCGCTCGAAGATTCGGAATCAGCACGTCAAATACGTACGAGGACAAAAATATGAAATTCGAAAAATGAAAAATAAAAAAAGTTCAAGAAAATCATCTATCATGATTTACTCGACTTTTTAGTCCGTCGATTTTTTTTTTCAAATTCTCAGTATATACTGATTAGGCCATTCTGATACGATTGGCGTTCGCAGAATTCGTCTATCTCTAACCGTTCTCGAGTTGGTCAGCTTCGAATCGGTTTTCAAATGGTTTTTTCAACGCCAAAAATATTTCCGATGAGTTTTCGACATTTTCATTCAAAGATTCGGAATCAGCACGTCAAAATACGTACGAGGACAAAAATTTGAAATTCGAAAAATGAAAAATAAAAAAGTTCAAGAAAATCATCTATCATGATATATTCGACTTTTTAGTCCGTCGATTTTTTCCGTTCAAATTCTCAGTATAATTTAACTAGGCCATTCTGAAACGATTGGCGTTCGCAGAATTCGTCTATCTCTAACTGTTCTCGAGTTGGTCACCTCTGAATCGGTTTTCAAATGGTTTTTTTGACGCCAAAAATATTTCCAATGATTTTTCGACATTTTCGTTCGAAGATTCGGAATCAGCACGTCAAAATACGTACGAAGACGAAAATTTGAAATTCGAAAAATGAAAAATAAAAAA
Organism: Chrysolina haemoptera; assembly: GCA_958298965.1. NCBI lineage: Eukaryota > Metazoa > Arthropoda > Insecta > Coleoptera > Chrysomelidae > Chrysolina > Chrysolina haemoptera. The sequence continues at coordinate 27,208,101 of OY282598.1, forward strand.
AGTTCAAGAAAATCATCGATCATGATTTACTCGACTTTTGAGTCCGTCGATTTTTTTCGTTCAAATTCTCAGTATAAACTAACTAGGCCATTCTGAAACGATTGGCGTTCGCACAATTCGTCTATCTCTAAGTGTTCTCGAGTTGGTCACCTCTGAATCGGTTTTCAAATGGTTTTTTTGACCCCAAAAATATTTCCGATGAGTTTTCGACATTTTCGCTCGAAGATTCGGAATCAGCACGTCAAATACGTACGAGGACAAAAATTTGAAATTCGAAAAATGAAAAATAAAAAAAGTTCAAGAAAATCATCTATCATGATTTACTCGACTTTTTAGTCCGTCGATTTTTTTTTCAAATTCTCAGTATATACTGATTAGGCCATTCTGATACGATTGGCGTTCGCAGAATTCGTCTATCTCTAACCGTTCTCGAGTTGGTCAGCTTCGAATCGGTTTTCAAATGGTTTTTTCAACGCCAAAAATATTTCCGATGAGTTTTCGACATTTTCATTCAAAGATTCGGAATCAGCACGTCAAAATACGTACGAGCACAAAAATTTGAAATTCGAAAAATGAAAAATAAAAAAGTTCAAGAAAATCATCTATGATGATATATTCGACTTTTTAGTCCGTCGATTTTTTCCGTTCAAATCATCAGTGTACACTAATTAGGCCATTCTGAAACGATTGGCGTTCGCAGAATTCGTCTATCTCTAACCGTTCTCGAGTTGGTCAGCTCTGAATCGGTTTTCAAATGGTTTTTTTTACGCCAAAAATATTTCCGATGAGTTTTCGACATTTTCATTCGAAGATTCGGAATCAGCACGTCAAAATACGTACGAGGACAAAAATTTGAAATTCGAAAAATGAAAAATAAAAAAGTTCAAGAAAATCATCTATCATGATTTACTCAACTTTTTAGTCCGTCGATTTTTTTTGTTCAAATTCTCAGTATATACTGATTAGGCCATTCTGATACGATTGGCGTTCGCAGAATTCGTCTATCTCTAACCGTTCTCGAGTTGGTCAGCTTCGAATCGGTTTTCAAATGGTTTTTTCAACACCAAAAATATTACCGATGAGTTTTCGACATTTCCATTCAAAGATTCGGAATCAGCACGTCAAAATACGTACGAGGGCAGAAATTTGAAATTCGAAAAATGAAAAATAAAAAAAGTTCAAGAAAATCATCTATCATGATATATTCGACTTTTTAGTCCGTCAATTTTTTTCATTCAAATTCTTAGTATTAACTAATAAGGCCATTCTGAAACGATTGGCGTTTGTAGAATTCGTCTATCTCTAACCGTTCTCGAGTTGGTCAGCTCCGAATCGGTTTTCAAATGGTTTTTTTGACGCCAAAAATATTTCCAATGATTTTTCGACATTTTCGTTCGAAGATTCGGAATCAGCACGTCAAAATACGTACGAAGACGAAAATTTGAAATTCGAAAAATGAAAAATAAAAAAAGTTCAAGAAAATCATCGATCATGATTTACTCGACTTTTGAGTCCGTCGATTTTTTTCGTTCAAATTCTCAGTATAAACTAACTAGGCCATTCTGAAACGATTGGCGTTTGCAGAATTCGTCTATCTCTAACTGTTCTCGAGTTGGTCACCTCTGAATCGGTTTTCAAATGGTTTTTTTGACGCCAAAAATATTTCCAATGATTTTTCGACATTTTCGTTCGAAGATTCGGAATCAGCACGTCAAAATACGTATGAGGACAGAAATTTGAAATTCGAAAAATGAAAAATAAAAAAAGTTCAAGAAAATCATCTATCATGATTTACTCGACTTTTTAGTCCGTCGATTTTTTCCGTTCAAATTCTGAGTATATAACAAATAGGCCATTCTGATACGATTGGCGTTCGCAGAATTCGTCTATCTCTAACCGTTCTCGAGTTAGTCATCTCCGAATCGGTTTTCAAATGGTTTTTTCAACGCCAAAAATATTTCCGATGAGTTTTCGACATTTTCATTCAAAGATTCGGAATCAGCACGTCAAAATACGTACGAGGACAAAAATTTGAAATTCGAAAAATGAAAAATAAAAAAGTTCAAGAAAATCATCTATGATGATATATTCGACTTTTTAATCCGTCGATTTTTTCCGTTCAAATTCTCATTATAAACTAACTAGGCCATTCTGAAACGATTGGAGTTTGCAGAATTCGTCTATCTCTAACCGTTCTCGAGTTGGTCGGCTCCGAATAGGTTTTCAAATGGTTTTTTTGACCCCAAAAATATATCCGATGAGTTTTCGACATTTTCATTCGAAGATTCGGAATCAGCACGTCAAAATACGTACGAGGACAAAAATTTGAAATTCGAAAAATGAAAAATAAAAAAAGTTCAAGAAAATCATCTATCATGATTTACTCGACTTTTTAGTCCGTCGATTTTTTTTGTTCAAATTCTCAGTATATACCGATTAGGCCATTCTGAAACGATTGGCGTTCGCAGAATTCGTCTATCTCTAACCGTTCTCGAGTTGGTCAGCTCTGAATCGGTTTTCAAATGGTTTTTTTTACGCCAAAAATATTTCCGATGAGTTTTCGACATTTTCATTCGAAGATTCGGAATCAGCACGTCAAAATACGTACGAGGACAAAAATTTGAAATTCGAAAAATGAAAAATAAAAAAAGTTCAAGAAAATCATCTATCATGATTTACTCGACTTTTTAGTCCGTCGATTTTTTTTGTTCAAATTCTCAGTATATACCGATTAGGCCATTCTGAAACGATTGGCGTTCGCAGAATTCGTCTATCTCTAACCGTTCTCGAGTTGGTCAGCTCCGAATCGGTTTTCAAATGGTTTTTTCAACACCAAAAATATTTCCGATGAGTTTTCGACATTTACATTCAAAGATTCGGAATCAGCACGTCAAAATACGTACGAGGGCAGAAATTTGAAGTTCGAAAAATGAAAAATAAAAAAAGTTCAAGAAAATCATGTATCATGATATATTCGACTTTTTAGTCCGTCAATTTTTTTCATTCAAATTCTTAGTATAAACTAATAAGGCCATTCTGAAACGATTGGCGTTTGTAGAATTCGTCTATCTCTAACCGTTCTCGAGTTGGTCAGCTCCGAATCGGTTTTCAAATGGTTTTTTCAACGCCAAAAATATTTTCGATGAGTTTTCGACATTTTCGTTCGAAGATTCGGAATCAGCACGTCAAAATACGTACGAGGGCAGAAATTTGAAATTCGAATAATGAAAAATAAAAAAAGTTCAAGAAAATCATCTATCATGATATATTCGACTTTTTAGTCCGTCAATTTTTTTCATTCAAATTCTTAGTATAAACTAATAAGGCCATTCTGAAACGATTGGCGTTTGTAGAATTCGTCTATCTCTAACCGTTCTCGAGTTGGTCAGCTCCGAATCGGTTTTCAAATGGTTTTTTCAACGCCAAAAATATTTTCGATGAGTTTTCGACATTTTCGTTCGAAGATTCGGAATCAGCACGTCAAAATACGTACGAGGGCAGAAATTTGAAATTCGAATAATGAAAAATAAAAAAAGTTCAAGAAAATCATCTATCATGATTTACTCGACTTCTTAGTCCGTCGATTTTTTTTTGTTCAAATTCTCAGTATAAACCGATTAGGCCATTCTGAAACGATTGGCGTTCGCAGAATTCGTCTATCTCTAACCGTTCTCGAGTTGGTCAGCTCCGAATCGGTTTTCAAATGGTTTTTTCAACACCAAAAATATTTCCGATGAGTTTTCGACATTTCCATTCAAAGATTCGGAATCAGCACGTCAAAATACGTACGAGGGCAGAAATTTGAAATTCGAAAAATGAAAAATAAAAAAAGTTCAAGAAAATCATCTATCATGATATATTCGACTTTTTAGTCCGTCGATTTTTTTCGTTCAAATTCTCAGTATAAACTAACTAGGCCATTCTGAAACGATTGGAGTTTGCAGAATTCGTCTATCTCTAACCGTTCTCGAGTTGGTCGGCTCCGAATAGGTTTTCAAATGGTTTTTTTGACCCCAAAAATATTTCCGATGAGTTTTCGACATTTTCGTTCGAAGATTCGGAATCAGCACGTCAAAATACGTACGAGGACAAAAATTTGAAATTCGAAAAATGAAAAATAAAAAAGTTCAGGAAAATCATCTATCATGATATATTCGACTTTTTAGTCCGTCGATTTTTTCCGTTCAAATTCTCAGTGTAAACTAATTAGGCCATTCTGAAACGATTGGCGTTCGCAGAATTCGTCTATCTCTAACCGTTCTCGAGTTGGTCAGCTCTGAATCGGTTTTCAAATGGTTTTTTTTACGACAAAAATATTTCCGATGAGTTTTCGAAATTTTCATTCGAAGATTCGTAATCAGCACGTCAAAATACGTACGAGGACAAAAATTTGAAATTCGAAAAATGAAAAATAAAAAAAGTTCAAGAAATTCACCTATCATGATTTACTCGACTTTTTAGTCCGTCGATTTTTTTCGTTCAAATCCTCAGTATATACCGATTAGGCCATTCTGAAACGATTGGCGTTTGCAGAATTCATCTATCTCTAACCGTTCTCGAGTTGGTCAGCTCCGAATCGGTTTTCAAATGGTTTTTTCAACACCAAAAATATTTCCGATGAGTTTTCGACATTTACATTCAAAGATTCGGAATCAGCACGTCAAAATACGTACGAGGGCAGAAATTTGAAGTTCGAAAAATGAAAAATAAAAAAAGTTCAAGAAAATCATGTATCATGATATATTCGACTTTTTAGTCCGTCAATTTTTTTCATTCAAATTCTTAGTATAAACTAATAAGGCCATTCTGAAACGATTGGCGTTTGTAGAATTCGTCTATCTCTAACCGTTCTCGAGTTGGTCAGCTCCGAATCGGTTTTCAAATGGTTTTTTCAACGCCAAAAATATTTTCGATGAGTTTTCGACATTTTCGTTCGAAGATTCGGAATCAGCACGTCAAAATACGTACGAGGGCAGAAATTTGAAATTCGAATAATGAAAAATAAAAAAAGTTCAAGAAAATCATCTATCATGATATATTCGACTTTTTAGTCCGTCAATTTTTTTCATTCAAATTCTTAGTATAAACTAATAAGGCCATTCTGAAACGATTGGCGTTTGTAGAATTCGTCTATCTCTAACCGTTCTCGAGTTGGTCAGCTCCGAATCGGTTTTCAAATGGTTTTTTCAACGCCAAAAATATTTTCGATGAGTTTTCGACATTTTCGTTCGAAGATTCGGAATCAGCACGTCAAAATACGTACGAGGGCAGAAATTTGAAATTCGAATAATGAAAAATAAAAAAAGTTCAAGAAAATCATCTATCATGATTTACTCGACTTCTTAGTCCGTCGATTTTTTTTTGTTCAAATTCTCAGTATAAACCGATTAGGCCATTCTGAAACGATTGGCGTTCGCAGAATTCGTCTATCTCTAACCGTTCTCGAGTTGGTCAGCTCCGAATCGGTTTTCAAATGGTTTTTTCAACACCAAAAATATTTCCGATGAGTTTTCGACATTTCCATTCAAAGATTCGGAATCAGCACGTCAAAATACGTACGAGGGCAGAAATTTGAAATTCGAAAAATGAAAAATAAAAAAAGTTCAAGAAAATCATCTATCATGATATATTCGACTTTTTAGTCCGTCGATTTTTTTCGTTCAAATTCTCAGTATAAACTAACTAGGCCATTCTGAAACGATTGGAGTTTGCAGAATTCGTCTATCTCTAACCGTTCTCGAGTTGGTCGGCTCCGAATAGGTTTTCAAATGGTTTTTTTGACCCCAAAAATATTTCCGATGAGTTTTCGACATTTTCGTTCGAAGATTCGGAATCAGCACGTCAAAATACGTACGAGGACAAAAATTTGAAATTCGAAAAATGAAAAATAAAAAAGTTCAGGAAAATCATCTATCATGATATATTCGACTTTTTAGTCCGTCGATTTTTTCCGTTCAAATTCTCAGTGTAAACTAATTAGGCCATTCTGAAACGATTGGCGTTCGCAGAATTCGTCTATCTCTAACCGTTCTCGAGTTGGTCAGCTCTGAATCGGTTTTCAAATGGTTTTTTTTACGACAAAAATATTTCCGATGAGTTTTCGAAATTTTCATTCGAAGATTCGTAATCAGCACGTCAAAATACGTACGAGGACAAAAATTTGAAATTCGAAAAATGAAAAATAAAAAAAGTTCAAGAAATTCACCTATCATGATTTACTCGACTTTTTAGTCCGTCGATTTTTTTCGTTCAAATCCTCAGTATATACCGATTAGGCCATTCTGAAACGATTGGCGTTTGCAGAATTCATCTATCTCTAACCGTTCTCGAGTTGGTCGGCTCTGAATAGGTTTTCAAATGGTTTTTTTGACCCCAAAAATATTTCCGATGAGTTTTCGACATTTTCATTCAATGATTCGGAATCAGCACGTCAAAATACGTACGAGGGCAGAAATTTGAAATTCGAAAAATGAAAAATAAAAAAGTTCAAGAAATCATCTATCATGATATATTCGACTTTTTAGTCCGTCAATTTTTTTCATTCAAATTCTCAGTATAAACTAATTAGGCCATTCTGAAACGATTGGCGTTTGCAGAATTCGTCTATCTCTAACCGTTCTCGAGTTGGTCGGCTCTGAATAGGTTTTCAAATGGTTTTTTTGACCACAAAAATATTTCCGATGAGTTTTCGACATTTTCGCTCGAAGATTCGGAATCAGCACGTCAAATACGTACGAGGACAAAAATTTGAAATTCGAAAAATGAAAAATAAAAAAAGTTCAAGAAAATCATCTATCATGATTTACTCGACTTATTAGTCCGTAGATTTTTTTTGTTCAAATTCTCAGTATATACCGATTAGGCCATTCTGATACGATTGGCGTTCGCAGAATTCGTCTATCTCTAACCGTTCTCGAGTTGGTCAGCTCCGAATCGGTTTTCAAATGGTTTTTTCAACACCAAAAATATTTCCGATGAGTTTTCGACATTTCCATTCAAAGATTCGGAATCAGCACGTCAAAATACGTACGAGGGCAGACATTTGAAATTCGAAAAATGAAAAATAAAAAAAGTTCAAGAAAATCATCTATCATGATATATTCGACTTTTTAGTCCGTCAATTTTTTTCATTCAAATTCTCAGTATAAACTAATTAGGCCATTCTGGAACGATTGGCGTTCGCAGAATTCGTCTATCTCTAACTGTTCTCGAGTTGGTCACCTCTGAATCGGTTTTCAAATGGTTTTTTTGACGCCAAAAATATTTCCCATGATTTTTCGACATTTTCGCTCGAAGATTCGGAATCAGCACGTCAAAATACGTACGAGGACAGAAATTTGAAATTCGAAAAATGAAAAATAAAAAAAATACAAGAAAATCATCTATCCTGATTTACTCGACTTTTTAGTCCGTCGATTTTTTTCGTTCAAATTCTCAGTATAAACTAACTAGGCCATTCTGAAACGATTGGCGTTCGCAGAATTCGTCTATCTCTAACTGTTCTCGAGTTGGTCACCTCTGAATCGGTTTTCAAATGGTTTTTTTGACGCCAAAAATATTTCCAATGATTTTTCGACATTTTCGTTCGAAGATTCGGAATCAGCACGTCAAAATACGTACGAGGACAAAAATTTGAAATTCGAAAAATGAAAAATAAAAAAGTTCAAGAAAATCATCTATCATGATATATTCGACTTTTTAGTCCGTCGATTTTTTCCGTTCAAATTCTCAGTGTAAACTAATTAGGCCATTCTGAAACGATTGGCGTTCGCAGAATTCGTCTATCTCTAACCGTTCTCGAGTTGGTCAGCTCTGAATCGGTTTTCAAATGGTTTTTTTGACCCCAAAAATACCAAAAATATTTCCGATGAGTTTTCGACATTTTCGCTCGAAGATTCGGAATCAGCACGTCAAATACGTACGAGGACAAAAATTTGAAATTCGAAAAATGAAAAATAAAAAAGTTCAAGAAAATCATCTATCATGATTTACTCGACTTTTTAGTCCGTCGATTTTTTTTGTTCAAATTCTCAGTATATACTGATTAGGCCATTCTGATACGATTGGCGTTCGCAGAATTCGTCTATCTCTAACCGTTCTCGAGTTGGTCAGCTTCGAATCGGTTTTCAAATGGTTTTTTCAACACCAAAAATATTTCCGATGAGTTTTCGACATTTCCATTCAAAGATTCGGAATCAGCACGTCAAAATACGTACGAGGGCAGAAATTTGAAATTCGAAAAATGAAAAATAAAAAAAGTTCAAGAAAATCATCTATCATGATATATTCGACTTTTTAGTCTGTCAATTTTTTTCATTCAAATTCTTAGTATAAACTAATAAGGCCATTCTGAAACGATTGGCGTTCGCAGAGTTCGTCTATCTCTAACCGTTCTCGAGTTGGTCAGCTTCGAATCGGTTTTCAAATGGTTTTTTCAACACCAAAAATATTTCCGATGAGTTTTCGACATTTCCATTCAAAAATTCGGAATCAGCACGTCAAAATACGTACGAGGGCAGAAATCTGAAATTCGAAAAATGAAAAATAAAAAAAGTTCAAGAAAATCATCTATCATGATATATTCGACTTTTTAGTCCGTCAATTTTTTTCATTCAAATTCTTAGTATAAACTAATAAGGCCATTCTGAAACTATTGGCGTTCGCAGAGTTCGTCTATCTCTAACCGTTCTCGAGTTGGTCAGCTTCGAATCGGTTTTCAAATGGTTTTTTCAACACCAAAAATATTTCCGATGAGTTTTCGACATTTCCATTCAAAGATTCGGAATCAGCACGTCAAAATACGTATGAGGGCAGAAATTTGAAATTCGAAAAATGAAAAATAAAAAAAGTTCAAGAAAATCATCTATCATGATTTACTCGACTTCTTAGTCCGTCGATTTTTTTTGTTCAAATTCTCAGTATATACCGATTGGGCCATTCTGAAACGATTGGCGTTCGCAGAATTCGTCTATCTCTAACCGTTCTCGAGTTGGTCAGCTCCGAATCGGTTTTCAAATGGTTTTTTCTACACCAAAAATATTTCCGATGAGTTTTCGACATTTCCATTCGAAGATTCGGAATCAGCACGTCAAAATACGTACGAGGGCAGAAATTTGAAATTCGAAAAATGAAAAATAAAAAAAGTTCAAGAAAATCATCTATCATGATATATTCGACTTTTTAGTCCGTCAATTTTTTTCATTCAAATTTTCAGTATAAACGGATTAGGCCATTCTGAAACGATTGGCGTTTGTAGAAGTCGTCTATCTCTAACCGTTCTCGAGTTGGTCAGCTCCGAATCGGTTTTCAAATGGTTTTTTCAACGCCAAAAATATTTCCGATGAGTTTTCGACATTTTCGTTCGAAGATTCGGAATCAGCACGTCAAAATACGTACGAGGACAAAAATTTGGAATTCGAAAAATGAAAAATAAAAAAGTTCAAGATAATCATCTATCATGATTTACTCGACTTTTTAGTCCGTCGATTTTTTCCGTTCAAATTCTCAGTATAAACTAACTAGGCCATTCTGAAACGATTGGCGTTCGCAGAATTCGTCTATCTCTAACTGTTCTCGAGTTGGTCACCTCTGAATCGGTTTTCAAATAGTTTTTTTGACGCCAAAAATATTTCCAATGATTTTTCGACATTTTCGTTCGAAGATTCGGAATCAGCACGTCAAAATACGTACGAAGACGAAAATTTGAAATTCGAAAAATGAAAAATAAAAAAAGTTCAAGAAAATCATCGATCATGATTTACTCGACTTTTGAGTCCGTCGATTTTTTTCGTTCAAATTCTCAGTATAAACTAACTAGGCCATTCTGAAACGATTGGCGTTTGCAGAATTCGTCTATCTCTAACCGTTCTCGAGTTGGTCAGCTTCGAATCGGTTTTCAAATGGTTTTTTCAACGCCAAAAATATTTCCGATGAGTTTTCGACATTTTCATTCAAAGATTCGGAATCAGCACGTCAAAATACGTACGAGGACAAAAATTTGAAATTCGAAAAATGAAAAATAAAAAAGTTCAAGAAAATCATCTATCATGATATATTCGACTTTTTAGTCCGTCGATTTTTTCTGTTCAAATTCTCAGTATAAACTAACTAGGCCATTCTGAAACGATTGGCGTTCGCAGAATTCGTCTATCTCTAACTGTTCTCGAGTTGGTCACCTCTGAATCGGTTTTCAAATGGTTTTTTTGACGCCAAAAATATTTCCAATGATTTTTCGACATTTTCGTTCGAAGATTCGGAATCAGCACGTCAAAATACGTATGAGGACAGAAATTTGAAATTCGAAAAATGAAAAATAAAAAAAGTTCAAGAAAATCATCTATCATGATTTACTCGACTTTTTAGTCCGTCGATTTTTTCCGTTCAAATTCTGAGTATACAACAAATAGGCCATTCTGATACGATTGGCGTTCGCAGAATTCGTCTATCTCTAACCGTTCTCGAGTTAGTCATCTCCGAATCGGTTTTCAAATGGTTTTTTCAACGCCAAAAATATTTCCGATGAGTTTTCGACATTTTCATTCAAAGATTCGGAATCAGCACGTCAAAATACGTACGAGGACAAAAATTTGAAATTCGAAAAATGAAAAATAAAAAAGTTCAAGAAAATCATCTATGATGATATATTCGACTTTTTAATCCGTCGATTTTTTTCGTTCAAATTCTCATTATAAACTAACTAGGCCATTCTGAAACGATTGGAGTTTGCAGAATTCGTCTATCTCTAACCGTTCTCGAGTTGGTCGGCTCCGAATAGGTTTTCAAATGGTTTTTTTGACCCCAAAAATATTTCCGATGAGTTTTCGACATTTTCATTCGAAGATTCGGAATCAGCACGTCAAAATACGTACGAGGACAAAAATTTGAAATTCGAAAAATGAAAAATAAAAAAAGTTCAAGAAAATCATCTATCATGATTTACTCGACTTTTTAGTCCGTCGATTTTTTTTTGTTCAAATTCTCAGTATATACCGATTAGGCCATTCTGAAACGATTGGCGTTCGCAGAATTCGTCTATCTCTAACCGTTCTCGAGTTGGTCAGCTCCGAATCGGTTTTCAAATGGTTTTTTCAACACCAAAAATATTTCCGATGAGTTTTCGACATTTCCATTCAAAGATTCGGAATCAGCACGTCAAAATACGTACGAGGGCAGAAATTTGAAGTTCGAAAAATGAAAAATAAAAAAAGTTCAAGAAAATCATGTATCATGATATATTCGACTTTTTAGTCCGTCAATTTTTTTCATTCAAATTCTTAGTATAAACTAATAAGGCCATTCTGAAACGATTGGCGTTTGTAGAATTCGTCTATCTCTAACCGTTCTCGAGTTGGTCAGCTCCGAATCGGTTTTCAAATGGTTTTTTCAACGCCAAAAATATTTTCGATGAGTTTTCGACATTTTCGTTCGAAGATTCGGAATCAGCACGTCAAAATACGTACGAGGGCAGAAATTTGAAATTCGAATAATGAAAAATAAAAAAAGTTCAAGAAAATCATCTATCATGATATATTCGACTTTTTAGTCCGTCAATTTTTTTCATTCAAATTCTTAGTATAAACTAATAAGGCCATTCTGAAACGATTGGCGTTTGTAGAATTCGTCTATCTCTAACCGTTCTCGAGTTGGTCAGCTCCGAATCGGTTTTCAAATGGTTTTTTCAACGCCAAAAATATTTCCGATGAGTTTTCGACATTTTCGTTCGAATATACGGAATCAGCACGTCAAAATACGTACGAGGGCAGAAATTTTAAATTCGAAAAATGAAAAATAAAAAAAGTTCAAGAAAATCATCTATCATGATTTACTCGACTTCTTAGTCCGTCGATTTTTTTTTGTTCAAATTCTCAGTATATACCGATTAGGCCATTCTGAAACGATTGGCGTTCGCAGAATTCGTCTATCTCTAACCGTTCTCGAGTTGGTCAGCTCCGAATCGGTTTTCAAATGGTTTTTTCAACACCAAAAATATTTCCGATGAGTTTTCGACATTTCCATTCAAAGATTCGGAATCAGCACGTCAAAATACGTACGAGGGCAGAAATTTGAAATTCGAAAAATGAAAAATAAAAAAAGTTCAAGAAAATCATCTATCATGATATATTCGACTTTTTAGTCCGTCGATTTTTTTCGTTCAAATTCTCAGTATAAATTAACTAGGCCATTCTGAAACGATTGGAGTTTGCAGAATTCGTCTATCTCTAACCGTTCTCGAGTTGGTCGGCTCCGAATAGGTTTTCAAATGGTTTTTTTGACCCCAAAAATATTTCCGATGAGTTTTCGACATTTTCGTTCGAAGATTCGGAATCAGCACGTCAAAATACGTACGAGGACAAAAATTTGAAATTCGAAAAATGAAAAATAAAAAAGTTCAGGAAAATCATCTATCATGATATATTCGACTTTTTAGTCCGTCGATTTTTTCCGTTCAAATTCTCAGTGTAAACTAATTAGGCCATTCTGAAACGATTGGCGTTCGCAGAATTCGTCTATCTCTAACCGTTCTCGAGTTGGTCAGCTCTGAATCGGTTTTCAAATGGTTTTTTTTACGACAAAAATATTTCCGATGAGTTTTCGAAATTTTCATTCGAAGATTCGTAATCAGCACGTCAAAATACGTACGAGGACAAAAATTTGAAATTCGAAAAATGAAAAATAAAAAAAGTTCAAGAAATTCACCTATCATGATTTACTCGACTTTTTAGTCCGTCGATTTTTTTCGTTCAAATCCTCAGTATATACCGATTAGGCCATTCTGAAACGATTGGCGTTTGCAGAATTCATCTATCTCTAACCGTTCTCGAGTTGGTCGGCTCTGAATAGGTTTTCAAATGGTTTTTTTGACCCCAAAAATATTTCCGATGAGTTTTCGACATTTTCATTCAATGATTCGGAATCAGCACGTCAAAATACGTACGAGGGCAGAAATTTGAAATTCGAAAAATGAAAAATAAAAAAGTTCAAGAAATCATCTATCATGATATATTCGACTTTTTAGTCCGTCAATTTTTTTCATTCAAATTCTCAGTATAAACTAATTAGGCCATTCTGAAACGATTGGCGTTTGCAGAATTCGTCTATCTCTAACCGTTCTCGAGTTGGTCGGCTCTGAATAGGTTTTCAAATGGTTTTTTTGACCACAAAAATATTTCCGATGAGTTTTCGACATTTTCGCTCGAAGATTCGGAATCAGCACGTCAAATACGTACGAGGACAAAAATTTGAAATTCGAAAAATGAAAAATAAAAAAAGTTCAAGAAAATCATCTATCATGATTTACTCGACTTATTAGTCCGTAGATTTTTTTTGTTCAAATTCTCAGTATATACCGATTAGGCCATTCTGATACGATTGGCGTTCGCAGAATTCGTCTATCTCTAACCGTTCTCGAGTTGGTCAGCTCCGAATCGGTTTTCAAATGGTTTTTTCAACACCAAAAATATTTCCGATGAGTTTTCGACATTTCCATTCAAAGATTCGGAATCAGCACGTCAAAATACGTACGAGGGCAGACATTTGAAATTCGAAAAATGAAAAATAAAAAAAGTTCAAGAAAATCATCTATCATGATATATTCGACTTTTTAGTCCGTCAATTTTTTTCATTCAAATTCTCAGTATAAACTAATTAGGCCATTCTGGAACGATTGGCGTTCGCAGAATTCGTCTATCTCTAACTGTTCTCGAGTTGGTCACCTCTGAATCGGTTTTCAAATGGTTTTTTTGACGCCAAAAATATTTCCCATGATTTTTCGACATTTTCGCTCGAAGATTCGGAATCAGCACGTCAAAATACGTACGAGGACAGAAATTTGAAATTCGAAAAATGAAAAATAAAAAAAATACAAGAAAATCATCTATCCTGATTTACTCGACTTTTTAGTCCGTCGATTTTTTTCGTTCAAATTCTCAGTATAAACTAACTAGGCCATTCTGAAACGATTGGCGTTCGCAGAATTCGTCTATCTCTAACTGTTCTCGAGTTGGTCACCTCTGAATCGGTTTTCAAATGGTTTTTTTGACGCCAAAAATATTTCCAATGATTTTTCGACATTTTCGTTCGAAGATTCGGAATCAGCACGTCAAAATACGTACGAGGACAAAAATTTGAAATTCGAAAAATGAAAAATAAAAAAGTTCAAGAAAATCATCTATCATGATATATTCGACTTTTTAGTCCGTCGATTTTTTCCGTTCAAATTCTCAGTGTAAACTAATTAGGCCATTCTGAAACGATTGGCGTTCGCAGAATTCGTCTATCTCTAACCGTTCTCGAGTTGGTCAGCTCTGAATCGGTTTTCAAATGGTTTTTTTGACCCCAAAAATACCAAAAATATTTCCGATGAGTTTTCGACATTTTCGCTCGAAGATTCGGAATCAGCACGTCAAATACGTACGAGGACAAAAATTTGAAATTCGAAAAATGAAAAATAAAAAAGTTCAAGAAAATCATCTATCATGATTTACTCGACTTTTTAGTCCGTCGATTTTTTTTGTTCAAATTCTCAGTATATACTGATTAGGCCATTCTGATACGATTGGCGTTCGCAGAATTCGTCTATCTCTAACCGTTCTCGAGTTGGTCAGCTTCGAATCGGTTTTCAAATGGTTTTTTCAACACCAAAAATATTTCCGATGAGTTTTCGACATTTCCATTCAAAGATTCGGAATCAGCACGTCAAAATACGTACGAGGGCAGAAATTTGAAATTCGAAAAATGAAAAATAAAAAAAGTTCAAGAAAATCATCTATCATGATATATTCGACTTTTTAGTCCGTCAATTTTTTTCATTCAAATTCTTAGTATAAACTAATAAGGCCATTCTGAAACGATTGGCGTTCGCAGAGTTCGTCTATCTCTAACCGTTCTCGAGTTGGTCAGCTTCGAATCGGTTTTCAAATGGTTTTTTCAACACCAAAAATATTTCCGATGAGTTTTCGACATTTCCATTCAAAAATTCGGAATCAGCACGTCAAAATACGTACGAGGGCAGAAATCTGAAATTCGAAAAATGAAAAATAAAAAAAGTTCAAGAAAATCATCTATCATGATATATTCGACTTTTTAGTCCGTCAATTTTTTTCATTCAAATTCTTAGTATAAACTAATAAGGCCATTCTGAAACTATTGGCGTTCGCAGAGTTCGTCTATCTCTAACCGTTCTCGAGTTGGTCAGCTTCGAATCGGTTTTCAAATGGTTTTTTCAACACCAAAAATATTTCCGATGAGTTTTCGACATTTCCATTCAAAGATTCGGAATCAGCACGTCAAAATACGTATGAGGGCAGAAATTTGAAATTCGAAAAATGAAAAATAAAAAAAGTTCAAGAAAATCATCTATCATGATTTACTCGACTTCTTAGTCCGTCGATTTTTTTTGTTCAAATTCTCAGTATATACCGATTGGGCCATTCTGAAACGATTGGCGTTCGCAGAATTCGTCTATCTCTAACCGTTCTCGAGTTGGTCAGCTCCGAATCGGTTTTCAAATGGTTTTTTCTACACCAAAAATATTTCCGATGAGTTTTCGACATTTCCATTCGAAGATTCGGAATCAGCACGTCAAAATACGTACGAGGGCAGAAATTTGAAATTCGAAAAATGAAAAATAAAAAAAGTTCAAGAAAATCATCTATCATGATATATTCGACTTTTTAGTCCGTCAATTTTTTTCATTCAAATTTTCAGTATAAACGGATTAGGCCATTCTGAAACGATTGGCGTTTGTAGAAGTCGTCTATCTCTAACCGTTCTCGAGTTGGTCAGCTCCGAATCGGTTTTCAAATGGTTTTTTCAACGCCAAAAATATTTCCGATGAGTTTTCGACATTTTCGTTCGAAGATTCGGAATCAGCACGTCAAAATACGTACGAGGACAAAAATTTGGAATTCGAAAAATGAAAAATAAAAAAGTTCAAGATAATCATCTATCATGATTTACTCGACTTTTTAGTCCGTCGATTTTTTCCGTTCAAATTCTCAGTATAATTTAACTAGGCCATTCTGAAACGATTGGCGTTCGCAGAATTCGTCTATCTCTAACTGTTCTCGAGTTGGTCACCTCTGAATCGGTTTTCAAATGGTTTTTTTGACGCCAAAAATATTTCCAATGATTTTTCGACATTTTCGTTCGAAGATTCGGAATCAGCACGTCAAAATACGTACGAAGACGAAAATTTGAAATTCGAAAAATGAAAAATAAAAAAAGTTCAAGAAAATCATCGATCATGATTTACTCGACTTTTGAGTCCGTCGATTTTTTTCGTTCAAATTCTCAGTATAAACTAACTAGGCCATTCTGAAACGATTGGCGTTCGCACAATTCGTCTATCTCTAAGTGTTCTCGAGTTGGTCACCTCTGAATCGGTTTTCAAATGGTTTTTTTGACCCCAAAAATATTTCCGATGAGTTTTCGACATTTTCGCTCGAAGATTCGGAATCAGCACGTCAAATACGTACGAGGACAAAAATTTGAAATTCGAAAAATGAAAAATAAAAAAAGTTCAAGAAAATCATCTATCATGATTTACTCGACTTTTTAGTCCGTCGATTTTTTTTTCAAATTCTCAGTATATACTGATTAGGCCATTCTGATACGATTGGCGTGATATATTCGACTTTTTAGTCCGTCAATTTTTTTCATTCAAATTTTCAGTATAAACGGATTAGGCCATTCTGAAACGATTGGCGTTTGTAGAAGTCGTCTATCTCTAACCGTTCTCGAGTTGGTCAGCTCCGAATCGGTTTTCAAATGGTTTTTTCAACGCCAAAAATATTTCCGATGAGTTTTCGACATTTTCGTTCGAAGATTCGGAATCAGCACGTCAAAATACGTACGAGGACAAAAATTTGGAATTCGAAAAATGAAAAATAAAAAAGTTCAAGATAATCATCTATCATGATTTACTCGACTTTTTAGTCCGTCGATTTTTTCCGTTCAAATTCTCAGTATAATTTAACTAGGCCATTCTGAAACGATTGGCGTTCGCAGAATTCGTCTATCTCTAACTGTTCTCGAGTTGGTCACCTCTGAATCGGTTTTCAAATGGTTTTTTTGACGCCAAAAATATTTCCAATGATTTTTCGACATTTTCGTTCGAAGATTCGGAATCAGCACGTCAAAATACGTACGAAGACGAAAATTTGAAATTCGAAAAATGAAAAATAAAAAAAGTTCAAGAAAATCATCGATCATGATTTACTCGACTTTTGAGTCCGTCGATTTTTTTCGTTCAAATTCTCAGTATAAACTAACTAGGCCATTCTGAAACGATTGGCGTTCGCACAATTCGTCTATCTCTAAGTGTTCTCGAGTTGGTCACCTCTGAATCGGTTTTCAAATGGTTTTTTTGACCCCAAAAATATTTCCGATGAGTTTTCGACATTTTCGCTCGAAGATTCGGAATCAGCACGTCAAATACGTACGAGGACAAAAATTTGAAATTCGAAAAATGAAAAATAAAAAAAGTTCAAGAAAATCATCTATCATGATTTACTCGACTTTTTAGTCCGTCGATTTTTTTTTCAAATTCTCAGTATATACTGATTAGGCCATTCTGATACGATTGGCGTTCGCAGAATTCGTCTATCTCTAACCGTTCTCGAGTTGGTCAGCTTCGAATCGGTTTTCAAATGGTTTTTTCAACGCCAAAAATATTTCCGATGAGTTTTCGACATTTTCATTCAAAGATTCGGAATCAGCACGTCAAAATACGTACGAGCACAAAAATTTGAAATTCGAAAAATGAAAAATAAAAAAGTTCAAGAAAATCATCTATGATGATATATTCGACTTTTTAGTCCGTCGATTTTTTCCGTTCAAATCATCAGTGTACACTAATTAGGCCATTCTGAAACGATTGGCGTTCGCAGAATTCGTCTATCTCTAACCGTTCTCGAGTTGGTCAGCTCTGAATCGGTTTTCAAATGGTTTTTTTTACGCCAAAAATATTTCCGATGAGTTTTCGACATTTTCATTCGAAGATTCGGAATCAGCACGTCAAAATACGTACGAGGACAAAAATTTGAAATTCGAAAAATGAAAAATAAAAAAAGTTCAAGAAAATCATCTATCATGATTTACTCGACTTTTTAGTCCGTCGATTTTTTTTGTTCAAATTCTCAGTATATACCGATTAGGCCATTCTGAAACGATTGGCGTTCGCAGAATTCGTCTATCTCTAACCGTTCTCGAGTTGGTCAGCTCCGAATCGGTTTTCAAATGGTTTTTTCAACGCCAAAAATATTTCCGATGAGTTTTCGACATTTTCGCTCGAAGATTCGGAATCAGCACGTCAAATACGTACGAGGACAAAAATTTGAAATTCGAAAAATGAAAAATAAAAAAAGTTCAAGAAAATCATCTATCATGATTTACTCGACTTTTTAGTCCGTCGATTTTTTCCGTTCAAATTCTCAGTATAAACTAACTAGGCCATTCTGAAACGATTGGCGTTCGCAGAATTCGTCTATCTCTAACTGTTCTCGAGTTGGTCACCTCTGAATCGGTTTTCAAATAGTTTTTTTGACGCCAAAAATATTTCCAATGATTTTTCGACATTTTCGTTCGAAGATTCGGAATCAGCACGTCAAAATACGTACGAAGACGAAAATTTGAAATTCGAAAAATGAAAAATAAAAAAAGTTCAAGAAAATCATCGATCATGATTTACTCGACTTTTGAGTCCGTCGATTTTTTTCGTTCAAATTCTCAGTATAAACTAACTAGGCCATTCTGAAACGATTGGCGTTTGCAGAATTCGTCTATCTCTAACCGTTCTCGAGTTGGTCAGCTTCGAATCGGTTTTCAAATGGTTTTTTCAACGCCAAAAATATTTCCGATGAGTTTTCGACATTTTCATTCAAAGATTCGGAATCAGCACGTCAAAATACGTACGAGGACAAAAATTTGAAATTCGAAAAATGAAAAATAAAAAAGTTCAAGAAAATCATCTATCATGATATATTCGACTTTTTAGTCCGTCGATTTTTTCTGTTCAAATTCTCAGTATAAACTAACTAGGCCATTCTGAAACGATTGGCGTTCGCAGAATTCGTCTATCTCTAACTGTTCTCGAGTTGGTCACCTCTGAATCGGTTTTCAAATGGTTTTTTTGACGCCAAAAATATTTCCAATGATTTTTCGACATTTTCGTTCGAAGATTCGGAATCAGCACGTCAAAATACGTATGAGGACAGAAATTTGAAATTCGAAAAATGAAAAATAAAAAAAGTTCAAGAAAATCATCTATCATGATTTACTCGACTTTTTAGTCCGTCGATTTTTTCCGTTCAAATTCTGAGTATACAACAAATAGGCCATTCTGATACGATTGGCGTTCGCAGAATTCGTCTATCTCTAACCGTTCTCGAGTTAGTCATCTCCGAATCGGTTTTCAAATGGTTTTTTCAACACCAAAAATATTTCCGATGAGTTTTCGACATTTCCATTCAAAGATTCGGAATCAGCACGTCAAAATACGTACGAGGGCAGAAATTTGAAATTCGAAAAATGAAAAATAAAAAAAGTTCAAGAAAATCATGTATCATGATATATTCGACTTTTTAGTCCGTCAATTTTTTTCATTCAAATTCTTAGTATGAACTAATAAGGCCATTCTGAAACGATTGGCGTTTGTAGAATTCGTCTATCTCTAACCGTTCTCGAGTTGGTCAGCTCCGAATCGGTTTTCAAATGGTTTTTTCAACGCCAAAAATATTTTCGATGAGTTTTCGACATTTTCGTTCGAAGATTCGGAATCAGCACGTCAAAATACGTACGAGGGCAGAAATTTGAAATTCGAAAAATGAAAAATAAAAAAAGTTCAAGAAAATCATCTATCATGATATATTCGACTTTTTAGTCCGTCAATTTTTTTCATTCAAATTCTTAGTATAAACTAATAAGGCCATTCTGAAACGATTGGCGTTTGTAGAATTCGTCTATCTCTAACCGTTCTCGAGTTGGTCAGCTCCGAATCGGTTTTCAAATGGTTTTTTCAACGCCAAAAATATTTCCGATGAGTTTTCGACATTTCCATTCGAAGATTCGGAATCAGCACGTCAAAATACGTACGAGGGCAGAAATTTGAAATTCGAAAAATGAAAAATAAAAAAAGTTCAAGAAAATCATCTATCATGATATATTCGACTTTTTAGTCCGTCAATTTTTTTCATTCAAATTTTCAGTATAAACTGATTAGGCCATTCTGAAACGATTGGCGTTTGTAGAAGTCGTCTATCTCTAACCGTTCTCGAGTTGGTCAGCTCCGAATCGGTTTTCAAATGGTTTTTTCAACGCCAAAAATATTTCCGATGAGTTTTCGACATTTTCGTTCGAAGATTCGGAATCAGCACGTCAAAATACGTACGAGGGCAGACATTTGAAATTCGAAAAATGAAAAATAAAAAAAGTTCAAGAAAATCATCTATCATGATATATTCGACTTTTTAGTCCGTCAATTTTTTTCATTCAAATTCTCAGTATAAACTAATTAGGCCATTCTGGAACGATTGGCGTTCGCAGAATTCGTCTATCTCTAACTGTTCTCGAGTTGGTCACCTCTGAATCGGTTTTCAAATGGTTTTTTTGACGCCAAAAATATTTCCCATGATTTTTCGACATTTTCGCTCGAAGATTCGGAATCAGCACGTCAAAATACGTACGAGGACAGAAATTTGAAATTCGAAAAATGAAAAATAAAAAAAATACAAGAAAATCATCTATCCTGATTTACTCGACTTTTTAGTCCGTCGATTTTTTTCGTTCAAATTCTCAGTATAAACTAACTAGGCCATTCTGAAACGATTGGCGTTCGCAGAATTCGTCTATCTCTAACTGTTCTCGAGTTGGTCACCTCTGAATCGGTTTTCAAATGGTTTTTTTGACGCCAAAAATATTTCCAATGATTTTTCGACATTTTCGTTCGAAGATTCGGAATCAGCACGTCAAAATACGTACGAGGACAAAAATTTGAAATTCGAAAAATGAAAAATAAAAAAGTTCAAGAAAATCATCTATCATGATATATTCGACTTTTTAGTCCGTCGATTTTTTCCGTTCAAATTCTCAGTGTAAACTAATTAGGCCATTCTGAAACGATTGGCGTTCGCAGAATTCGTCTATCTCTAACCGTTCTCGAGTTGGTCAGCTCTGAATCGGTTTTCAAATGGTTTTTTTGACCCCAAAAATACCAAAAATATTTCCGATGAGTTTTCGACATTTTCGCTCGAAGATTCGGAATCAGCACGTCAAATACGTACGAGGACAAAAATTTGAAATTCGAAAAATGAAAAATAAAAAAGTTCAAGAAAATCATCTATCATGATTTACTCGACTTTTTAGTCCGTCGATTTTTTTTGTTCAAATTCTCAGTATATACTGATTAGGCCATTCTGATACGATTGGCGTTCGCAGAATTCGTCTATCTCTAACCGTTCTCGAGTTGGTCAGCTTCGAATCGGTTTTCAAATGGTTTTTTCAACACCAAAAATATTTCCGATGAGTTTTCGACATTTCCATTCAAAGATTCGGAATCAGCACGTCAAAATACGTACGAGGGCAGAAATTTGAAATTCGAAAAATGAAAAATAAAAAAAGTTCAAGAAAATCATCTATCATGATATATTCGACTTTTTAGTCCGTCAATTTTTTTCATTCAAATTCTTAGTATAAACTAATAAGGCCATTCTGAAACGATTGGCGTTCGCAGAGTTCGTCTATCTCTAACCGTTCTCGAGTTGGTCAGCTTCGAATCGGTTTTCAAATGGTTTTTTCAACACCAAAAATATTTCCGATGAGTTTTCGACATTTCCATTCAAAAATTCGGAATCAGCACGTCAAAATACGTACGAGGGCAGAAATCTGAAATTCGAAAAATGAAAAATAAAAAAAGTTCAAGAAAATCATCTATCATGATATATTCGACTTTTTAGTCCGTCAATTTTTTTCATTCAAATTCTTAGTATAAACTAATAAGGCCATTCTGAAACTATTGGCGTTCGCAGAGTTCGTCTATCTCTAACCGTTCTCGAGTTGGTCAGCTTCGAATCGGTTTTCAAATGGTTTTTTCAACACCAAAAATATTTCCGATGAGTTTTCGACATTTCCATTCAAAGATTCGGAATCAGCACGTCAAAATACGTATGAGGGCAGAAATTTGAAATTCGAAAAATGAAAAATAAAAAAAGTTCAAGAAAATCATCTATCATGATTTACTCGACTTCTTAGTCCGTCGATTTTTTTTGTTCAAATTCTCAGTATATACCGATTGGGCCATTCTGAAACGATTGGCGTTCGCAGAATTCGTCTATCTCTAACCGTTCTCGAGTTGGTCAGCTCCGAATCGGTTTTCAAATGGTTTTTTCTACACCAAAAATATTTCCGATGAGTTTTCGACATTTCCATTCGAAGATTCGGAATCAGCACGTCAAAATACGTACGAGGGCAGAAATTTGAAATTCGAAAAATGAAAAATAAAAAAAGTTCAAGAAAATCATCTATCATGATATATTCGACTTTTTAGTCCGTCAATTTTTTTCATTCAAATTTTCAGTATAAACGGATTAGGCCATTCTGAAACGATTGGCGTTTGTAGAAGTCGTCTATCTCTAACCGTTCTCGAGTTGGTCAGCTCCGAATCGGTTTTCAAATGGTTTTTTCAACGCCAAAAATATTTCCGATGAGTTTTCGACATTTTCGTTCGAAGATTCGGAATCAGCACGTCAAAATACGTACGAGGACAAAAATTTGGAATTCGAAAAATGAAAAATAAAAAAGTTCAAGATAATCATCTATCATGATTTACTCGACTTTTTAGTCCGTCGATTTTTTCCGTTCAAATTCTCAGTATAATTTAACTAGGCCATTCTGAAACGATTGGCGTTCGCAGAATTCGTCTATCTCTAACTGTTCTCGAGTTGGTCACCTCTGAATCGGTTTTCAAATGGTTTTTTTGACGCCAAAAATATTTCCAATGATTTTTCGACATTTTCGTTCGAAGATTCGGAATCAGCACGTCAAAATACGTACGAAGACGAAAATTTGAAATTCGAAAAATGAAAAATAAAAAAAGTTCAAGAAAATCATCGATCATGATTTACTCGACTTTTGAGTCCGTCGATTTTTTTCGTTCAAATTCTCAGTATAAACTAACTAGGCCATTCTGAAACGATTGGCGTTCGCACAATTCGTCTATCTCTAAGTGTTCTCGAGTTGGTCACCTCTGAATCGGTTTTCAAATGGTTTTTTTGACCCCAAAAATATTTCCGATGAGTTTTCGACATTTTCGCTCGAAGATTCGGAATCAGCACGTCAAATACGTACGAGGACAAAAATTTGAAATTCGAAAAATGAAAAATAAAAAAAGTTCAAGAAAATCATCTATCATGATTTACTCGACTTTTTAGTCCGTCGATTTTTTTTTCAAATTCTCAGTATATACTGATTAGGCCATTCTGATACGATTGGCGTGATATATTCGACTTTTTAGTCCGTCAATTTTTTTCATTCAAATTTTCAGTATAAACGGATTAGGCCATTCTGAAACGATTGGCGTTTGTAGAAGTCGTCTATCTCTAACCGTTCTCGAGTTGGTCAGCTCCGAATCGGTTTTCAAATGGTTTTTTCAACGCCAAAAATATTTCCGATGAGTTTTCGACATTTTCGTTCGAAGATTCGGAATCAGCACGTCAAAATACGTACGAGGACAAAAATTTGGAATTCGAAAAATGAAAAATAAAAAAGTTCAAGATAATCATCTATCATGATTTACTCGACTTTTTAGTCCGTCGATTTTTTCCGTTCAAATTCTCAGTATAATTTAACTAGGCCATTCTGAAACGATTGGCGTTCGCAGAATTCGTCTATCTCTAACTGTTCTCGAGTTGGTCACCTCTGAATCGGTTTTCAAATGGTTTTTTTGACGCCAAAAATATTTCCAATGATTTTTCGACATTTTCGTTCGAAGATTCGGAATCAGCACGTCAAAATACGTACGAAGACGAAAATTTGAAATTCGAAAAATGAAAAATAAAAAAAGTTCAAGAAAATCATCGATCATGATTTACTCGACTTTTGAGTCCGTCGATTTTTTTCGTTCAAATTCTCAGTATAAACTAACTAGGCCATTCTGAAACGATTGGCGTTCGCACAATTCGTCTATCTCTAAGTGTTCTCGAGTTGGTCACCTCTGAATCGGTTTTCAAATGGTTTTTTTGACCCCAAAAATATTTCCGATGAGTTTTCGACATTTTCGCTCGAAGATTCGGAATCAGCACGTCAAATACGTACGAGGACAAAAATTTGAAATTCGAAAAATGAAAAATAAAAAAAGTTCAAGAAAATCATCTATCATGATTTACTCGACTTTTTAGTCCGTCGATTTTTTTTTCAAATTCTCAGTATATACTGATTAGGCCATTCTGATACGATTGGCGTTCGCAGAATTCGTCTATCTCTAACCGTTCTCGAGTTGGTCAGCTTCGAATCGGTTTTCAAATGGTTTTTTCAACGCCAAAAATATTTCCGATGAGTTTTCGACATTTTCATTCAAAGATTCGGAATCAGCACGTCAAAATACGTACGAGCACAAAAATTTGAAATTCGAAAAATGAAAAATAAAAAAGTTCAAGAAAATCATCTATGATGATATATTCGACTTTTTAGTCCGTCGATTTTTTCCGTTCAAATCATCAGTGTACACTAATTAGGCCATTCTGAAACGATTGGCGTTCGCAGAATTCGTCTATCTCTAACCGTTCTCGAGTTGGTCAGCTCTGAATCGGTTTTCAAATGGTTTTTTTTACGCCAAAAATATTTCCGATGAGTTTTCGACATTTTCATTCGAAGATTCGGAATCAGCACGTCAAAATACGTACGAGGACAAAAATTTGAAATTCGAAAAATGAAAAATAAAAAAAGTTCAAGAAAATCATCTATCATGATTTACTCGACTTTTTAGTCCGTCGATTTTTTTTGTTCAAATTCTCAGTATATACCGATTAGGCCATTCTGAAACGATTGGCGTTCGCAGAATTCGTCTATCTCTAACCGTTCTCGAGTTGGTCAGCTCCGAATCGGTTTTCAAATGGTTTTTTCAACGCCAAAAATATTTCCGATGAGTTTTCGACATTTTCGCTCGAAGATTCGGAATCAGCACGTCAAATACGTACGAGGACAAAAATTTGAAATTCGAAAAATGAAAAATAAAAAAAGTTCAAGAAAATCATCTATCATGATTTACTCGACTTTTTAGTCCGTCGATTTTTTCCGTTCAAATTCTCAGTATAAACTAACTAGGCCATTCTGAAACGATTGGCGTTCGCAGAATTCGTCTATCTCTAACTGTTCTCGAGTTGGTCACCTCTGAATCGGTTTTCAAATAGTTTTTTTGACGCCAAAAATATTTCCAATGATTTTTCGACATTTTCGTTCGAAGATTCGGAATCAGCACGTCAAAATACGTACGAAGACGAAAATTTGAAATTCGAAAAATGAAAAATAAAAAAAGTTCAAGAAAATCATCGATCATGATTTACTCGACTTTTGAGTCCGTCGATTTTTTTCGTTCAAATTCTCAGTATAAACTAACTAGGCCATTCTGAAACGATTGGCGTTTGCAGAATTCGTCTATCTCTAACCGTTCTCGAGTTGGTCAGCTTCGAATCGGTTTTCAAATGGTTTTTTCAACGCCAAAAATATTTCCGATGAGTTTTCGACATTTTCATTCAAAGATTCGGAATCAGCACGTCAAAATACGTACGAGGACAAAAATTTGAAATTCGAAAAATGAAAAATAAAAAAGTTCAAGAAAATCATCTATCATGATATATTCGACTTTTTAGTCCGTCGATTTTTTCTGTTCAAATTCTCAGTATAAACTAACTAGGCCATTCTGAAACGATTGTCGTTCGCAGAATTCGTCTATCTCTAACTGTTCTCGAGTTGGTCACCTCTGAATCGGTTTTCAAATGGTTTTTTTGACGCCAAAAATATTTCCAATGATTTTTCGACATTTTCGTTCGAAGATTCGGAATCAGCACGTCAAAATACGTATGAGGACAGAAATTTGAAATTCGAAAAATGAAAAATAAAAAAAGTTCAAGAAAATCATCTATCATGATTTACTCGACTTTTTAGTCCGTCGATTTTTTCCGTTCAAATTCTGAGTATACAACAAATAGGCCATTCTGATACGATTGGCGTTCGCAGAATTCGTCTATCTCTAACCGTTCTCGAGTTAGTCATCTCCGAATCGGTTTTCAAATGGTTTTTTCAACACCAAAAATATTTCCGATGAGTTTTCGACATTTCCATTCAAAGATTCGGAATCAGCACGTCAAAATACGTACGAGGGCAGAAATTTGAAATTCGAAAAATGAAAAATAAAAAAAGTTCAAGAAAATCATGTATCATGATATATTCGACTTTTTAGTCCGTCAATTTTTTTCATTCAAATTCTTAGTATGAACTAATAAGGCCATTCTGAAACGATTGGCGTTTGTAGAATTCGTCTATCTCTAACCGTTCTCGAGTTGGTCAGCTCCGAATCGGTTTTCAAATGGTTTTTTCAACGCCAAAAATATTTTCGATGAGTTTTCGACATTTTCGTTCGAAGATTCGGAATCAGCACGTCAAAATACGTACGAGGGCAGAAATTTGAAATTCGAAAAATGAAAAATAAAAAAAGTTCAAGAAAATCATCTATCATGATATATTCGACTTTTTAGTCCGTCAATTTTTTTCATTCAAATTCTTAGTATAAACTAATAAGGCCATTCTGAAACGATTGGCGTTTGTAGAATTCGTCTATCTCTAACCGTTCTCGAGTTGGTCAGCTCCGAATCGGTTTTCAAATGGTTTTTTCAACGCCAAAAATATTTCCGATGAGTTTTCGACATTTCCATTCGAAGATTCGGAATCAGCACGTCAAAATACGTACGAGGGCAGAAATTTGAAATTCGAAAAATGAAAAATAAAAAAAGTTCAAGAAAATCATCTATCATGATATATTCGACTTTTTAGTCCGTCAATTTTTTTCATTCAAATTTTCAGTATAAACTGATTAGGCCATTCTGAAACGATTGGCGTTTGTAGAAGTCGTCTATCTCTAACCGTTCTCGAGTTGGTCAGCTCCGAATCGGTTTTCAAATGGTTTTTTCAACGCCAAAAATATTTCCGATGAGTTTTCGACATTTTCGTTCGAAGATTCGGAATCAGCACGTCAAAATACGTACGAGGGCAGAAATTTGAAATTCGAAAAATGAAAAATAAAAAAAGTTCAAGAAAATCATCTATCATGATTTACTCGACTTTTTAGTCCGTCGATTTTTTCCGTTCAAATTCTCAGTGTACACTAATTAGGCCATTCTGAAACGATTGGCGTTTGTAGAAGTCGTCTATCTCTAACCGTTCTCGAGTTGGTCAGCTCCGAATCGGTTTTCAAATGGTTTTTTCAACGCCAAAAATATTTCCGATGAGTTTTCGACATTTTCGTTCGAAGATTCGGAATCAGCACGTCAAAATACGTACGAGGACAAAAATTTGAAATTCGAAAAATGAAAAATAAAAAAGTTCAAGATAATCATCTATCATGATATATTCGACTTTTTAGTCCGTCGATTTTTTCCGTTCAAATTCTCAGTATAATTTAACTAGGCCATTCTGAAACGATTGGCGTTCGCAGAATTCGTCTATCTCTAACTGTTCTCGAGTTGGTCACCTCTGAATCGGTTTTCAAATGGTTTTTTTGACGCCAAAAATATTTCCAATGATTTTTCGACATTTTCGTTCGAAGATTCGGAATCAGCACGTCAAAATACGTACGAAGACGAAAATTTGAAATTCGAAAAATGAAAAATAAAAAAAGTTCAAGAAAATCATCGATCATGATTTACTCGACTTTTGAGTCCGTCGATTTTTTTCGTTCAAATTCTCAGTATAAACTAACTAGGCCATTCTGAAACGATTGGCGTTCGCACAATTCGTCTATCTCTAACTGTTCTCGAGTTGGTCACCTCTGAATCGGTTTTCAAATGGTTTTTTTGACCCCAAAAATATTTCCGATGAGTTTTCGACATTTTCGCTCGAAGATTCGGAATCAGCACGTCAAATACGTACGAGGACAAAAATTTGAAATTCGAAAAATGAAAAATAAAAAAAGTTCAAGAAAATCATCTATCATGATTTACTCGACTTTTTAGTCCGTCGATTTTTTTTTCAAATTCTCAGTATATACTGATTAGGCCATTCTGATACGATTGGCGTTCGCAGAATTCGTCTATCTCTAACCGTTCTCGAGTTGGTCAGCTTCGAATCGGTTTTCAAATGGTTTTTTCAACGCCAAAAATATTTCCGATGAGTTTTCGACATTTTCATTCAAAGATTCGGAATCAGCACGTCAAAATACGTACGAGCACAAAAATTTGAAATTCGAAAAATGAAAAATAAAAAAGTTCAAGAAAATCATCTATGATGATATATTCGACTTTTTAGTCCGTCGATTTTTTCCGTTCAAATCATCAGTGTACACTAATTAGGCCATTCTGAAACGATTGGCGTTCGCAGAATTCGTCTATCTCTAACCGTTCTCGAGTTGGTCAGCTCTGAATCGGTTTTCAAATGGTTTTTTTTACGCCAAAAATATTTCCGATGAGTTTTCGACATTTTCATTCGAAGATTCGGAATCAGCACGTCAAAATACGTACGAGGACAAAAATTTGAAATTCGAAAAATGAAAAATAAAAAAAGTTCAAGAAAATCATCTATCATGATTTACTCGACTTTTTAGTCCGTCGATTTTTTTTGTTCAAATTCTCAGTATATACCGATTAGGCCATTCTGAAACGATTGGCGTTCGCAGAATTCGTCTATCTCTAACCGTTCTCGAGTTGGTCAGCTCCGAATCGGTTTTCAAATGGTTTTTTCAACGCCAAAAATATTTCCGATGAGTTTTCGACATTTTCGCTCGAAGATTCGGAATCAGCACGTCAAATACGTACGAGGACAAAAATTTGAAATTCGAAAAATGAAAAATAAAAAAAGTTCAAGAAAATCATCTATCATGATTTACTCGACTTTTTAGTCCGTCGATTTTTTCCGTTCAAATTCTCAGTATAAACTAACTAGGCCATTCTGAAACGATTGGCGTTCGCAGAATTCGTCTATCTCTAACTGTTCTCGAGTTGGTCACCTCTGAATCGGTTTTCAAATAGTTTTTTTGACGCCAAAAATATTTCCAATGATTTTTCGACATTTTCGTTCGAAGATTCGGAATCAGCACGTCAAAATACGTACGAAGACGAAAATTTGAAATTCGAAAAATGAAAAATAAAAAAAGTTCAAGAAAATCATCGATCATGATTTACTCGACTTTTGAGTCCGTCAATTTTTTTCGTTCAAATTCTCAGTATAAACTAACTAGGCCATTCTGAAACGATTGGCGTTTGCAGAATTCGTCTATCTCTAACTGTTCTCGAGTTGGTCACCTCTGAATCGGTTTTCAAATGGTTTTTTTGACCCCAAAAATATTTCCGATGAGTTTTCGACATTTTCGCTCGAAGATTCGGAATCAGCACGTCAAATACGTACGAGGACAAAAATTTGAAATTCGAAAAATGAAAAATAAAAAAAGTTCAAGAAAATCATCTATCATGATTTACTCGACTTTTTAGTCCGTCGATTTTTTTTTTCAAATTCCCAGTATATACTGATTAGGCCATTCTGATACGATTGGCGTTCGCAGAATTCGTCTATCTCTAACCGTTCTCGAGTTGGTCAGCTTCGAATCGGTTTTCAAATGGTTTTTTCAACGCCAAAAATATTTCCGATGAGTTTTCGACATTTTCATTCAAAGATTCGGAATCAGCACGTCAAAATACGTACGAGGACAAAAATTTGAAATTCGAAAAATGAAAAATAAAAAAGTTCAAGAAAATCATCTATCATGATATATTCGACTTTTTAGTCCGTCGATTTTTTCTGTTCAAATTCTCAGTATAAACTAACTAGGCCATTCTGAAACGATTGGCGTTCGCAGAATTCGTCTATCTCTAACTGTTCTCGAGTTGGTCACCTCTGAATCGGTTTTCAAATGGTTTTTTTGACGCCAAAAATATTTCCAATGATTTTTCGACATTTTCGTTCGAAGATTCGGAATCAGCACGTCAAAATACGTATGAGGACAGAAATTTGAAATTCGAAAAATGAAAAATAAAAAAAGTTCAAGAAAATCATCTATCATGATTTACTCGACTTTTTAGTCCGTCGATTTTTTCCGTTCAAATTCTGAGTATATAACAAATAGGCCATTCTGATACGATTGGCGTTCGCAGAATTCGTCTATCTCTAACCGTTCTCGAGTTAGTCATCTCCGAATCGGTTTTCAAATGGTTTTTTCAACGCCAAAAATATTTCCGATGAGTTTTCGACATTTTCATTCAAAGATTCGGAATCAGCACGTCAAAATACGTACGAGGACAAAAATTTGAAATTCGAAAAATGAAAAATAAAAAAGTTCAAGAAAATCATCTATGATGATATATTCGACTTTTTAATCCGTCGATTTTTTCCGTTCAAATTCTCATTATAAACTAACTAGGCCATTCTGAAACGATTGGAGTTTGCAGAATTCGTCTATCTCTAACCGTTCTCGAGTTGGTCGGCTCCGAATAGGTTTTCAAATGGTTTTTTTGACCCCAAAAATATTTCCGATGAGTTTTCGACATTTTCATTCGAAGATTCGGAATCAGCACGTCAAAATACGTACGAGGACAAAAATTTGAAATTCGAAAAATGAAAAATAAAAAAAGTTCAAGAAAATCATCTATCATGATTTACTCGACTTTTTAGTCCGTCGATTTTTTTTGTTCAAATTCTCAGTATATACCGATTAGGCCATTCTGAAACGATTGGCGTTCGCAGAATTCGTCTATCTCTAACCGTTCTCGAGTTGGTCAGCTCTGAATCGGTTTTCAAATGGTTTTTTTTACGCCAAAAATATTTCCGATGAGTTTTCGACATTTTCATTCGAAGATTCGGAATCAGCACGTCAAAATACGTACGAGGACAAAAATTTGAAATTCGAAAAATGAAAAATAAAAAAAGTTCAAGAAAATCATCTATCATGATTTACTCGACTTTTTAGTCCGTCGATTTTTTTTGTTCAAATTCTCAGTATATACCGATTAGGCCATTCTGAAACGATTGGCGTTCGCAGAATTCGTCTATTTCTAACCGTTCTCGAGTTGGTCAGCTCCGAATCGGTTTTCAAATGGTTTTTTCAACACCAAAAATATTTCCGATGAGTTTTCGACATTTCCATTCAAAGATTCGGAATCAGCACGTCAAAATACGTACGAGGGCAGAAATTTGAAGTTCGAAAAATGAAAAATAAAAAAAGTTCAAGAAAATCATGTATCATGATATATTCGACTTTTTAGTCCGTCAATTTTTTTCATTCAAATTCTTAGTATAAACTAATAAGGCCATTCTGAAACGATTGGCGTTTGTAGAATTCGTCTATCTCTAACCGTTCTCGAGTTGGTCAGCTCCGAATCGGTTTTCAAATGGTTTTTTCAACGCCAAAAATATTTTCGATGAGTTTTCGACATTTTCGTTCGAAGATTCGGAATCAGCACGTCAAAATACGTACGAGGGCAGAAATTTGAAATTCGAATAATGAAAAATAAAAAAAGTTCAAGAAAATCATCTATCATGATATATTCGACTTTTTAGTCCGTCAATTTTTTTCATTCAAATTCTTAGTATAAACTAATAAGGCCATTCTGAAACGATTGGCGTTTGTAGAATTCGTCTATCTCTAACCGTTCTCGAGTTGGTC
Organism: Chrysolina haemoptera; assembly: GCA_958298965.1. Taxonomy (NCBI): domain Eukaryota; kingdom Metazoa; phylum Arthropoda; class Insecta; order Coleoptera; family Chrysomelidae; genus Chrysolina; species Chrysolina haemoptera. Next base: position 27,239,956 of record OY282598.1, read on the forward strand.
AGCTCCGAATCGGTTTTCAAATGGTTTTTTCAACGCCAAAAATATTTCCGATGAGTTTTCGACATTTTCGTTCGAATATACGGAATCAGCACGTCAAAATACGTACGAGGGCAGAAATTTGAAATTCGAAAAATGAAAAATAAAAAAAGTTCAAGAAAATCATCTATCATGATTTACTCGACTTCTTAGTCCGTCGATTTTTTTTTGTTCAAATTCTCAGTATATACCGATTAGGCCATTCTGAAACGATTGGCGTTCGCAGAATTCGTCTATCTCTAACCGTTCTCGAGTTGGTCAGCTCCGAATCGGTTTTCAAATGGTTTTTTCAACACCAAAAATATTTCCGATGAGTTTTCGACATTTCCATTCAAAGATTCGGAATCAGCACGTCAAAATACGTACGAGGGCAGAAATTTGAAATTCGAAAAATGAAAAATAAAAAAAGTTCAAGAAAATCATCTATCATGATATATTCGACTTTTTAGTCCGTCGATTTTTTTCGTTCAAATTCTCAGTATAAACTAACTAGGCCATTCTGAAACGATTGGAGTTTGCAGAATTCGTCTATCTCTAACCGTTCTCGAGTTGGTCGGCTCCGAATAGGTTTTCAAATGGTTTTTTTGACCCCAAAAATATTTCCGATGAGTTTTCGACATTTTCGTTCGAAGATTCGGAATCAGCACGTCAAAATACGTACGAGGACAAAAATTTGAAATTCGAAAAATGAAAAATAAAAAAGTTCAGGAAAATCATCTATCATGATATATTCGACTTTTTAGTCCGTCGATTTTTTCCGTTCAAATTCTCAGTGTGAACTAATTAGGCCATTCTGAAACGATTGGCGTTCGCAGAATTCGTCTATCTCTAACCGTTCTCGAGTTGGTCAGCTCTGAATCGGTTTTCAAATGGTTTTTTTTACGACAAAAATATTTCCGATGAGTTTTCGAAATTTTCATTCGAAGATTCGTAATCAGCACGTCAAAATACGTACGAGGACAAAAATTTGAAATTCGAAAAATGAAAAATAAAAAAAGTTCAAGAAATTCACCTATCATGATTTACTCGACTTTTTAGTCCGTCGATTTTTTTCGTTCAAATCCTCAGTATATACCGATTAGGCCATTCTGAAACGATTGGCGTTTGCAGAATTCATCTATCTCTAACCGTTCTCGAGTTGGTCGGCTCTGAATAGGTTTTCAAATGGTTTTTTTGACCCCAAAAATATTTCCGATGAGTTTTCGACATTTTCATTCAATGATTCGGAATCAGCACGTCAAAATACGTACGAGGGCAGAAATTTGAAATTCGAAAAATGAAAAATAAAAAAGTTCAAGAAATCATCTATCATGATATATTCGACTTTTTAGTCCGTCAATTTTTTTCATTCAAATTCTCAGTATAAACTAATTAGGCCATTCTGAAACGATTGGCGTTTGCAGAATTCGTCTATCTCTAACCGTTCTCGAGTTGGTCGGCTCCGAATAGGTTTTCAAATGGTTTTTTTGACGCCAAAAATATTTCCAATGATTTTTCGACATTTTCGTTCGAAGATTCGGAAGCAGCACGTCAAAATACGTACGAAGACGAAAATTTGAAATTCGAAAAATGAAAAATAAAAAAAGTTCAAGAAAATCATCGATCATGATTTACTCGACTTTTGAGTCCGTCGATTTTTTTCGTTCAAATTCTCAGTATAAACTAACTAGGCCATTCTGAAACGATTGGCGTTCGCACAATTCGTCTATCTCTAACTGTTCTCGAGTTGGTCACCTCTGAATCGGTTTTCAAATGGTTTTTTTGACCCCAAAAATATTTCCGATGAGTTTTCGACATTTTCGCTCGAAGATTCGGAATCAGCACGTCAAATACGTACGAGGACAAAAATTTGAAATTCGAAAAATGAAAAATTAAAAAAGTTCAAGAAAATCATCTATCATGATTTACTCGACTTTTTAGTCCGCCGATTTTTTTTTTCAAATTCTCAGTATATACTGATTAGGCCATTCTGATACGATTGGCGTTCGCAGAATTCGTCTATCTCTAACCGTTCTCGAGTTGGTCAGCTTCGAATCGGTTTTCAAATGGTTTTTTCAACGCCAAAAATATTTCCGATGAGTTTTCGACATTTTCATTCAAAGATTCGGAATCAGCACGTCAAAATACGTACGAGGACAAAAATTTGAAATTCGAAAAATGAAAAATAAAAAAGTTCAAGAAAATCATCTATGATGATATATTCGACTTTTTAGTCCGTCGATTTTTTCCGTTCAAATTATCAGTGTACACTAATTAGGCCATTCTGAAACGATTGGCGTTCGCAGAATTCGTCTATCTCTAACCGTTCTCGAGTTGGTCAGCTCTGAATCGGTTTTCAAATGGTTTTTTTTACGCCAAAAATATTTCCGATGAGTTTTCGACATTTTCATTCGAAGATTCGGAATCAGCACGTCAAAATACGTACGAGGACAAAAATTTGAAATTCGAAAAATGAAAAATAAAAAAAGTTCAAGAAAATCATCTATCATGATTTACTCGACTTTTTAGTCCGTCGATTTTTTTTGTTCAAATTCTCAGTATATACCGATTAGGCCATTCTGAAACGATTGGCGTTCGCAGAATTCGTCTATCTCTAACCGTTCTCGAGTTGGTCAGCTCCGAATCGGTTTTCAAATGGTTTTTTCAACACCAAAAATATTTCCGATGAGTTTTCGACATTTCCATTCAAAGATTCGGAATCAGCACGTCAAAATACGTACGAGGGCAGAAATTTGAAATTCGAAAAATGAAAAATAAAAAAAGTTCAAGAAAATCATGTATCATGATATATTCGACTTTTTAGTCCGTCAATTTTTTTCATTCAAATTCTTAGTATGAACTAATAAGGCCATTCTGAAACGATTGGCGTTTGTAGAATTCGTCTATCTCTAACCGTTCTCGAGTTGGTCAGCTCCGAATCGGTTTTCAAATGGTTTTTTCAACGCCAAAAATATTTTCGATGAGTTTTCGACATTTTCGTTCGAAGATTCGGAATCAGCACGTCAAAATACGTACGAGGGCAGAAATTTGAAATTCGAAAAATGAAAAATAAAAAAAGTTCAAGAAAATCATCTATCATGATATATTCGACTTTTTAGTCCGTCAATTTTTTTCATTCAAATTCTTAGTATAAACTAATAAGGCCATTCTGAAACGATTGGCGTTTGTAGAATTCGTCTATCTCTAACCGTTCTCGAGTTGGTCAGCTCCGAATCGGTTTTCAAATGGTTTTTTCAACGCCAAAAATATTTCCGATGAGTTTTCGACATTTTCGTTCGAAGATTCGGAATCAGCACGTCAAAATACGTACGAGGGCAGAAATTTGAAATTCGAAAAATGAAAAATAAAAAAAGTTCAAGAAAATCATCTATCATGATTTACTCGACTTCTTAGTCCGTCGATTTTTTTTGTTCAAATTCTCAGTATATACCGATTAGGCCATTCTGAAACGATTGGCGTTCGCAGAATTCGTCTATCTCTAACCGTTCTCGAGTTGGTCAGCTCCGAATCGGTTTTCAAATGGTTTTTTCAACACCAAAAATATTTCCGATGAGTTTTCGACATTTTCATTCAAAGATTCGGAATCAGCACGTCAAAATACGTACGAGGGCAGAAATTTGAAATTCGAAAAATGAAAAATAAAAAAAGTTCAAGAAAATCATCTATCATGATATATTCGACTTTTTAGTCCTTCGATTTTTTTCGTTCAAATTCTCAGTATAAACTAACTAGGCCATTCTGAAACGATTGGAGTTTGCAGAATTCGTCTATCTCTAACCGTTCTCGAGTTGGTCGGCTCCGAATAGGTTTTCAAATGGTTTTTTTTACCCCAAAAATATTTCCGATGAGTTTTCGACATTTTCGTTCGAAGATTCGGAATCAGCACGTCAAAATACGTACGAGGACAAAAATTTGAAATTCGAAAAATGAAAAATAAAAAAGTTCAAGAAAATCATCTATCATGATATATTCGACTTTTTAGTCCGTCGATTTTTTCCGTTCAAATTCTCAGTGGAAACTAATCAGGCCATTCTGAAACGATTGGCGTTCGCAGAATTCGTCTATCTCTAACCGTTCTCGAGTTGGTCAGCTCTGAATCGGTTTTCAAATGGTTTTTTTTTACGACAAAAATATTTCCGATGAGTTTTCGAAATTTTCATTCGAAGATTCGTAATCAGCACGTCAAAATACGTACGAGGACAAAAATTTGAAATTCGAAAAATGAAAAATAAAAAAGTTCAAGAAATCATCTATCATGATATATTCGACTTTTTAGTCCGTCAATTTTTTTCATTCAAAATCTCAGTATAAACTAATTAGGCCATTCGGAAACGATTGGCGTTTGCAGAATTCGTCTATCTCTAACTGTTCTCGAGTTGGTCACCTCTGAATCGGTTTTCAAATGGTTTTTTTGACGCCAAAAATATTTCCAATGAGTTTTCGACATTTTCGTTCGAAGATTCGGAATCAGCACGTCAAAATACGTACGAGGACAAAAATTTGAAATTCGAAAAATGAAAAATAAAAAAGTTCAAGAAAATCATCTATCATGATATATTCGACTTTTTAGTCCGTCGATTTTTTCCGTTCAAATTCTCAGTGTAAACTAATTAGGCCATTCTGAAACGATTGGCGTTCGCAGAATTCGTCTATCTCTAACCGTTCTCGAGTTGGTCAGCTCTGAATCGGTTTTCAAATGGTTTTTTTTACGACAAAAATATTTCCGATGAGTTTTCGAAATTTTCATTCGAAGATTCGTAATCAGCACGTCAACATACGTACGAGGACAAAAATTTGAAATTCGAAAAATGAAAAATAAAAAAAGTTCAAGAAAATCACCTATCATGATTTACTCGACCTTTTAGTCCGTCAATTTTTTTCGTTCAAATTCTCAGTATATACCGATTAGGCCATTCTGAAACGATTGGCGTTCGCAGAATTCGTCTATCTCTAACCGTTCTCGAGTTGGTCAGCTCTGAATCGGTTTTCAAATGGTTTTTTTTACGCCAAAAATATTTCCGATGAGTTTTCGACATTTTCATTCGAAGATTCGGAATCAGCACGTCAAAATACGTACGAGGACAAAAATTTGAAATTCGAAAAATGAAAAATAAAAAAGTTCACGAAAACCATCTATCATGATTTACTCGACTTTTTAGTCCGTCAATTTTTTTCATTCAAATTCTCAGTATAAACTAATTAGGCCATTCTGAAACGATTGGCGTTTGCAGAATTCGTCTATCTATAACCGTTCTCGAGTTGGTCGGCTCTGAATAGGTTTTCAAATGGTTTTTTTGACCCCAAAAATATTTCCGATGAGTTTTCGACATTTTCGCTCGAAGATTCGGAATCAGCACGTCAAATACGTACGAGGACAAAAATTTGAAATTCGAAAAATGAAAAATAAAAAAGTTCACGAAAACCATCTATCATGATTTACTCGACTTTATAGTCCGTCGATTTTTTTTGTTCAAATTCTCAGTATAAACTAATTAAGCCATTCTGAAACGATTGGCGTTCGCAGAATTCGTCTTTCTCTAACTGTTCTCGAGTTGGTCAGCTCTGAATCGGTTTTCAAATGTTTTTTTTGACGCCAAAAATATTTCCAATGATTTTTCGACATTTTCGTTCGAAGATTCGTAATCAGCACGTCAAAATACGTACGAGGACAGAAATTTGAAATTCGAAAAATGAAAAATAAAAAAAGTTCAAGAAAATCATCTATCATGATTTACTCGACTTTTTAGTCCGTCGATTTTTTTCGTTCAAATTCTCAGTATAAACTAGGCCATTCTGAAACGATTGGATTTTGCAGAATTCGTCTATCTCTAACCGTTCTCGAGTTGGTCGGCTCCGAATAGGTTTTCAAATGGTTTTTTTGACCCCAAAAATATTTCCGATGAGTTTTCGACATTTTCGTTCGAAGATTCGGAATCAGCACGTCAAAATACGTACGAGGACAAAAATTTGAAATTCGAAAAATGAAAAATAAAAAAGTTCAAGAAAATCATCTATCATGATATATTCGACTTTTTAGTCCGTCGATTTTTTCCGTTCAAATTCTCAGTGGAAACTAATCAGGCCATTCTGAAACGATTGGCGTTCGCAGAATTCGTCTATCTCTAACCGTTCTCGAGTTGGTCAGCTCTGAATCGGTTTTCAAATGGTTTTTTTTTACGACAAAAATATTTCCGATGAGTTTTCGAAATTTTCATTCGAAGATTCGTAATCAGCACGTCAAAATACGTACGAGGACAAAAATTTGAAATTCGAAAAATGAAAAATAAAAAAGTTCAAGAAATCATCTATCATGATATATTCGACTTTTTAGTCCGTCAATTTTTTTCATTCAAAATCTCAGTATAAACTAATTAGGCCATTCGGAAACGATTGGCGTTTGCAGAATTCGTCTATCTCTAACTGTTCTCGAGTTGGTCACCTCTGAATCGGTTTTCAAATGGTTTTTTTGACGCCAAAAATATTTCCAATGAGTTTTCGACATTTTCGTTCGAAGATTCGGAATCAGCACGTCAAAATACGTACGAGGACAAAAATTTGAAATTCGAAAAATGAAAAATAAAAAAGTTCAAGAAAATCATCTATCATGATATATTCGACTTTTTAGTCCGTCGATTTTTTCCGTTCAAATTCTCAGTGTAAACTAATTAGGCCATTCTGAAACGATTGGCGTTCGCAGAATTCGTCTATCTCTAACCGTTCTCGAGTTGGTCAGCTCTGAATCGGTTTTCAAATGGTTTTTTTTACGACAAAAATATTTCCGATGAGTTTTCGAAATTTTCATTCGAAGATTCGTAATCAGCACGTCAACATACGTACGAGGACAAAAATTTGAAATTCGAAAAATGAAAAATAAAAAAAGTTCAAGAAAATCACCTATCATGATTTACTCGACCTTTTAGTCCGTCAATTTTTTTCGTTCAAATTCTCAGTATATACCGATTAGGCCATTCTGAAACGATTGGCGTTCGCAGAATTCGTCTATCTCTAACCGTTCTCGAGTTGGTCAGCTCTGAATCGGTTTTCAAATGGTTTTTTTTACGCCAAAAATATTTCCGATGAGTTTTCGACATTTTCATTCGAAGATTCGGAATCAGCACGTCAAAATACGTACGAGGACAAAAATTTGAAATTCGAAAAATGAAAAATAAAAAAGTTCACGAAAACCATCTATCATGATTTACTCGACTTTTTAGTCCGTCAATTTTTTTCATTCAAATTCTCAGTATAAACTAATTAGGCCATTCTGAAACGATTGGCGTTTGCAGAATTCGTCTATCTATAACCGTTCTCGAGTTGGTCGGCTCTGAATAGGTTTTCAAATGGTTTTTTTGACCCCAAAAATATTTCCGATGAGTTTTCGACATTTTCGCTCGAAGATTCGGAATCAGCACGTCAAATACGTACGAGGACAAAAATTTGAAATTCGAAAAATGAAAAATAAAAAAGTTCACGAAAACCATCTATCATGATTTACTCGACTTTATAGTCCGTCGATTTTTTTTGTTCAAATTCTCAGTATAAACTAATTAAGCCATTCTGAAACGATTGGCGTTCGCAGAATTCGTCTTTCTCTAACTGTTCTCGAGTTGGTCAGCTCTGAATCGGTTTTCAAATGTTTTTTTTGACGCCAAAAATATTTCCAATGATTTTTCGACATTTTCGTTCGAAGATTCGGAATCAGCACGTCAAAATACGTACGAGGACAGAAATTTGAAATTCGAAAAATGAAAAATAAAAAAAGTTCAAGAAAATCATCTATCATGATTTACTCGACTTTTTAGTCCGTCGATTTTTTTCGTTCAAATTCTCAGTATAAACTAGGCCATTCTGAAACGATTGGATTTTGCAGAATTCGTCTATCTCTAACCGTTCTCGAGTAGGTCGGCTCCGAATAGGTTTTCAAATGGTTTTTTTGACCCCAAAAATATTTCCGATGAGTTTTCGACATTTTCGTTCGAAGATTCGGAATCAGCACGTCAAAATACGTACGAGGACAAAAATTTGAAATCCGAAAAATGAAAAATAAAAAAAGTTTAAGGAAATCATCTATCATGATTTACTCGACTTTCGAGTCCGTCAATTTTTTTCGTTCAAATTCTCAGTATATACCAATTAGGCCATTTTGAAACGATTGGCGTTCGCAGAATTCGTCTATCTCTAACCGTTCTCGAGTTGGTCGGCTCTGAATCGGTTTTCAATGGTTTTTTTGACCCCAAAAATATTTCTGATGAGTTTTCGACATTTTCGTTCGAAGATTCGGAATCAGCACGTCGAAATACGTACGAGGACAAAAATTTGAAATTCGAAAAATTAAAAATAAAAAAAGTTCAAGAAAATCATCTATCATGATTTACTCGACTTTCGAGTCCGTCAATTTTTTTTGTTCAAATTCTCAGTATATACCAATTAGGCCATTCTGAAACGATTGGCGTTCGCAGAATTCGTCTATCTTTAACCGTTCTCGAGTTGGTCAGCTCTGAATCGGTTTTCAAATGGTTTTTTTGACCCCAAAAATATTTCCGATGAGATTTCGACATTTTCGTTCGAAGATTCGGAATCAGCACGTCGAAATACGTACGTAGACAAAAATTTGAAATCCGAAAAATTAAAAATAAAAAAAGTTCAAGAAAATCATCTATCATGATTTACTCGACTTTCGAGTCCGTCAATTTTTTTTGTTCAAATTCTCAGTATATACTAATTAGGCCATTCTGAAACGATTGGCGTTCGCAGAATTCGTCTTTCTCTAACCGTTCTCGACTTGGTCAATTCTGAATCGGTTTTCAAATGGTTTTTTTGACCCCAAAAATATTTCCGATGAGTTTTCGACATTTTCGTTTGAAGATTCGAAATCAGCACGTCAAAATACGTACGAAGACGAAAATTGGAAATTCGAAAAATGAAAAATAAAAAAAGTTCAAGAAAATCATCGATCATGATTTACTCGACTTTTGAGTCCGTCGATTTTTTTTGTTCAAATTCTCAGTATATACCAATTAGGCCATTCTGAAACGATTGGCGTTCGCAGAATTCACCTATCTCTAACCGTTCTCGAGTTGGTCGGCTCTGAATCGGTTTTCAAATGGTTTTTTTGACCCCAAAAATATTTCTGATGAGTTTTCGACATTTTCTTTCGAAGATTCGGAATCAGCACGTCGAAATACGTACGAGGACAAAAATTTGAAATTCGAAAAATTAAAAATAAACAAAGTTCAAGAAAATCATCTATCATGATTTACTCGACTTTCGAGTCCGTCAATTTTTTTTGTTCAAATTCTCAGTATATACCAATTAGGCCATTCTGAAACGATTGGCGTTCGCAGATTTCGTCTATCTCTAACCGTTCTCAAGTTGGTCAGCTCTGAATAAGTTTTTAAATGTTTTTTTTTTTGCACAAAAATAATTTCTTGCGAATTTTGACATTTCGAATAATGAATTTAATTAAAATTAATATGTACACCTAATGAAAGAGTAGTTTCCCCCTCGTTAACAACTATTCTCAAACAGAACTTCTGAATGTATTTTCAACAACACGTCTGACTACATTTAATTTCAATAGAGATGAAAACAGAAAGCTTCCTTAGTTTTCTCCGTACCGAGTCGACGTCCAGTCTGGTGAGTTCGGAAAGTGGATCGGGACGATGAAAAGCCTATAAATCTCTCAACCCAGCCACCAGATGTGCACAGTTCGGTCTGCAGAATGTCATACGAAAATAATCTATAATTTTTCATTGGTAAATCCCCAGACAGTCTAACACGCTCTTATATTTTCGGAACTTTGAATATAAACTGGAGTTGTGTTTCATATTGACCCAAAAATTGTTAGTTTGTACTAGTTTGTTTGTTTTGGTTTTTAGAATAGTCTCTGCTTTGATGATTGTACGAATGGAAGTTTATGTAACAGATTCGATGCTGATTTCCTTAATAGAAACCGCTGAAATACTTCCTGGACAGGGGTTCACTGCAACTATAAACCGTATCATCTTCAAAGAAACTCACTTTCATTTTTGACGTAATTTTAGTGGAAAATAATGGATCTTTCAAAGACAATGTCAATGATTATTATCTTGAATTACTGTAGTGAAGTAACGCGCGTGGACGGTGGATTTTGGTGGAAACACTTGAAGGAAATTTAATTTTTGGGAGACATCGATTTGGGATAACTATCTAACACATGACATCAAACAAATAAAAAATGTTTTAGAAAATATAAGACAAATAGTGAGAAGGCATATTTCATATCATTTATAAAGAGTAATATCCACCAATTCATGATGATGTTTGGTTTATGATAACACAAGGTAGAGTGTATGTAACAGTAACCATTTGAGTTGAAAAGGAAACATTCTCCATGAAAATTGAAAAATGAAAAATGTGATTCATTTGTCTTTTCACAATATCTATCAGATGTAGTTCTATGTCCAGCGTGGCTTTTGCCGGGGAAGTACTTGTTTTCTGTTCGATATTACAAATAAACCACATTTTTCATTTTTCAATTTTCATGGAGAATGTTCCCCTTTCCCCGATGGAAAATAGCGACTGAAGTTTGTCTTTCAGCCGCAGATGATTCCACAACAGATTTTATGAATATCCTTTTCATATTCTCGAACAAAAATCAGTAACCATTCAATTTAAACTTGCTTCTAAGATTCTCAGTAGAGAACAATGTCAAGAAACGAATTTTCACAATAAAATCATACTCAATCAATACGGGTGGAGTTTAACTTGGCCAGTCTTGGTCTGTTCTGATCAACCCCACACCGACAACTTCGGATTGATCTAAGGCCTTATTTTTTTAAAAAGGCACCACCGTTAGTATACACCAGGTTTCAATAACTGCCAATGAACAATGTTTTTTTTTACTATTCAGTAATATATTTCTAACAGGAAGATGCATTTACCTAAGATTAGAAGATGTGCCAGTTATTTCGGAGCAAATCTTGGAGGCACAATTTTCCAAAATCAACCAACCTCCTTCATTTTTGTTCGAAAATATGAATAGGATAGTCATAAAATCTGTTGTTGAATCATCTGCGACTGAAAGACTAACTTTAAGCGCTATTTTCCATCGTTTAAGATAACCTCTTGGGAGGTATTCATGTTGAAAAGGAGAACATTCTCCATGAAAATTGAAAAATGAAAAATGCGATTTATTTGTAATATCTAACAGAAAACAACTACTTTCCCGGCTTAAGTCACGCTGGACATTGAACTACATGTGGTAGATATTGTGAAAAGGCTCTAACAGAAAAGAAAAAATGAGAAAGTGGAAATTCGCATTTTCATCCAGATAGTAGATTTTTTCATTTTCTCTTGTTATTAAAAAATATCACTCACAGAAATCGTTCATTTCATTGAAGCAAGGTTCGTTTCTCTGGCATTTAATCCCCAATACATTTTGGTCGACGAAAATCTGTTTCGCTTTGCCAAGCTCATCAGGGAGATTTTTCAATTTTCATGGAGAATGTGATCCTTTTCTACTTAATTATGTTTCCCAATTTGAACTCAATCTCGAACTTGACACCCAATTGATCATTTCCAACATTCTTGGAAATAAAAAAAAAAATTATTCGTTCCGACTCAGCGGAAATGGACATTTTCATAATTTCACTAAACGATATCATCGAGAGCATGTTGAAAAATTCACAGATTCGATTGGTTGAAATATGCCAAGATGAATAATATTTCTAATGGGAATGCAATAGTTTGACATATACCATAAATTGTAAGCCATTAAACAAAGTGTTTATCATACACGAGTTCTCGGCGAACCAGAATTATAAGAAAGTAACAAAATGTTGAATTATGCTAAAACTTGAGTACGATGATTCAACCTTTTTGATATATCTTAGAGTACATAAAAATTGTGTCATCGAGATTAGTTGGCAATGTTTTTTTCTACCTCCGCAGTAAAACTTTATCATAATAATGGGTTTTACAGTTTATTTCGGTTGCTGAACATGATGATTGGCACACAATATTTTTTGTTTTCGAAGGTAATATCAGCTAACATTTTTAGAAAAACATGATTAATAGTTATCTACTATCTACGAAGGCGTAGAACGTACATGCGATATTTAAATCGGAAATTAGTGTTAATTTCATGTTACAACTTGAAATTAGCGTTATTTCGAGTTACAACAAATTAGTGCCAATTCTCTCCAGACCCACGAAGTGGTTATTTTAGGTGAATATCTGCCAGAAAACAACTACTCCCCCCTACAAACATTGAATTAGATGGAGTTTTCATCGATTTGACTTGCCATTTATTGTGTTACCTAATAGATAGATTAAATTAAATCAATTCGACCAATTGGCCTGGCTCGAACCCTATATTGAATTAATAACGAAATTACGCGCAGAAGCAAAAACCACTTTCGGTAAAAATAACTACAAGGTGGCCAATAACGCGGTATTCGGGAAAACTATGGAAAACATACGGAAACAACGTGTAGTAAAAATGACCTCGAACTGTCCAGAATCGTTGGCGTTGTCGACATTTCTACAATCTGTTTTTTCGAAGTCTCGTTGTTCTTCAACGAACGTGTCATGAATTTCATAACTCGAATATCCAGGGCTGCGTGAATGTGTTCCTGCGCATCCAATTCCGCTCTGAGCTTCACTGAGACGTCATCAACGTAGTTTTTGTTGACAACATCTTTCGGAGTAGTTGGCGTATCAACATTACATATTTTCACATGTTCTGCGTCAATGTCCCCGTTTGCCGTATATAGTATGACACCGGGGAAATGATAAGGCTGCTGCTGCTGCTGAGTGCGTCGAGATAAGGAACTTTGACCAAACTTGTTGATGCTCATGATGGAACTGTGGAGTGCGAAACGTTGACGCTCGTATTTATCGAATATAGCCTGCTTCTCTCAGCTCATTAATGATGGCCACGATCTCGTTGTCGGTGCTGCCAGCATTCTTGGCTACGACGAGTAGCCTGGAATTTCGGTGAATAATTTTATTTCTTGTTTGGCAGGATTCCAATTACTAGCATACCAAGTTTGGCGGTGCTCAAAACCTCATTGTACTGGATTAATTGAAAAAATCCAAAAATGTATATTTGGACCTTTGGTGTGAATACAATTCAAGAAATAGAAGTTACCCAAAACACCACGACTACGTCACTGTCACTCGACGCACGTTTCCCCAACAAAGTTTGACTTCTCTTCATCTATCTATACCCCCGTGTACCAAAGATCCAGGACCAAGCTGTATGAAGACGAATAAGCGAATTATCGTTTACATAGTAAGCTAGTAAGCTTATATCTCTTGAGAATGCTTACTTTGTTGGCAAAACGCGCGTACAGTGAAAGTGGCACACTTTTGGTATTTTGGGTAGCTTCTATTTCTTGAACAATATCGAAAAAGGTTTTAACGCTGCATATGGTATCTATGTGGTTTTTTCCATTCGCTTGTTAGTTATTTTTTCAGTTAGGTTATTAAGGATTATTCTTTAAAAATATATATTTCCAACAAAATATCGATGTCCTCATCTATTGAAATTGTTGAAATTGTAATTGTAATTTCCATCAACCGGCTGCCCCCTTACGAGCAACCCTCAGAAGTCTTCGAGAGACTTGTGCGAGCTAGGAAAGACGAGGCCCTTACCTTTTAACGTGTGATGCAATGCACGAGGTTGGAGGGCTTGGCGATTCGAACCTTGTCGTAGCAAGCGAGAACACCACCACCAAGACCCATAACCAAATATCTAGCAACAAGCTGCATGAAGGCGAATTATCAAATTATTACACGCTACAGGAAGTCCATTTAACTCTGTCCTCGAAATGACCAGACCATGAAAATTCAACTTGTCTTATCTATGAATTTCAATGGCAACTAAACGTGATCATTACTTGATTCACTAGAACATGTTTTTTGTCAATCTCTTATTCATATTTTAACACTCATTGTTCACGTGTTAGTCTGCACAAATAATTATTGTTTAGTGGAAATGCAGTGTAATCAAATGTATATCTAAACCAAGCACATCTATTCCCATTGGTTCCTTGTGTATATTATAATTTTAAAGAGGCATGATTGAAGCGTAATTGATTATGAATGATTTAATTGTTATCAAAATGAGGCGAACTTCGATCGAAATGCAAAATGGATACCAAATGGATATCAAAGTAATTCTGAGTGATGTTTATTCTAAACTTTTTTTGATCAGACATCGCTGTCGTCGAGATTGAAATTGGTTTATGATAGTACCTAACTATGGTGATGGAAATTACAGATGATTTTTTTATTCATGTGTCCGATTTTTTTAACAGTTCCTGTTAAGCATAATCATCCTTCAGTTCAATAAACATTTCCAAAGTGTCTTTGAACTGTTTCCTTGCCCACACACTATTGGATGGGAACATGTAATGATTCGACAGCATGTTGATAATGGTAAAATTTCTTGCATAAATACACCAAAAAACTTGATCAAAATCAACTTCATACAATTCGGTGTACTAAATTATGTTAGGAGATATTTATTGCCGAGCGCCAAATAAAAATGACACCTCCTGTATAGGCCAGCCGTGTGTCATGCATTATCATAGATCGGGTTTTTAGGTATCTTCAAAAAAACGTCTCGCTGAGGAAAGGCAAGGATATAGTATGACTTCATGAATCGACGTATGAATATATATGAATTTGGATTCTCAATTGTTTTAGAAATAAATATAGGTGCACCATCCCTATGATATCCCTACCTCAAATGAACCATAAAAAAATCCAACAATTAATTTTGTTTCGATCGGGAATGATTGTTTTTCTGTGATACTGGTTATTATTAGCCAATCTCCTTGTGCTCGAAGTTGGGTCTGCATGAACTTGTATGATCAAGTTAATGGTCAACAAATTTACTCGACATCGTTCAAATCGGTACAAGCTGGCAAATAACAGCTAAAATTCAAAAGGAAGTAAAATTATGTGGAAATTAATCGAAACTCGAGAAACCACAAACATTTAGTAATATTCTTTTTGTTCAAAATTGGCAAAAAACACGATTGCACAACTGAAAGTTTCAGTATACTGAAGGAGTAAAGAATTCAGTCCATTCATTATTCAAGTGATTTGAATCATTCATCGAACGAAATGATTATGAAGGAAGAACATGAACTGGACGACTCATTCTCAGGCACTGATACACACGAAAAAACTTCTTTCCATCGTAACTATATGTTGTACTCATAGGTACAAAATGACACATTTTAAAAACTCATAGATTCGAGTTAGTCCCATGAAAACTTTTGATCGAGATAATGAAAAATAAGATACCTACTGTACAATTTCATCCAATTTCCCAGGGCACATAAGGCCGGTGCGAGGTTCTTCAAGGTCTGCTGGATTAAAAAAAAAATCCACATACTTTATTTACATTTATCTTGCATTTTTAATTTTTGGTTTTATATGAGGTATGATTTTTTTATGGGAGTTTGTCTTGAAAACCTCTGAAATAAAATCTGTACAACAAAACCAAGTCCCTGCGATGGTATCGGTACGGAATTGTTGAAGAATTCTTTAGATAATACCACGAATGTTCAGAAATACTTAGCAGAATTTGTGCAATTGTATAATAGATGGCCTTTGATAGACAGTTTGAACATTTAATTCAATGAAAGTTTCATAACTTTTTCAATAAGTGCTGCTTTTCGAATTTGTATTCGAATATACAGTGCGGTCCATAGGTATGGAATAAATTCATTTTTAGCGTTATTATAAATTTAATCAAAAAATCCTCAAACAGGTCAATTTTTATTGTCAATTTGACAATTTACAGTATGAAAATATTACCCCCTTCTTGCACCCCCTCTGAATTATGAGCACCCCCTCAAAAAATTTAAATGAGAAGGGGGGTCGTGTGGCATCTTGTTCGAAAGAGATTTTCATTATCTGTTCAGCAATACCAAGTTTTTCAAATTTGGTGCCATCATAACTGAAAAAAATTATTTTAAAAATGTACAATTTTTATACTCTAAGTTATGTATTTGTTTAAAAAACCTGAAACAAATCGATTTCTATTCTCAATTTGACAATTTATAGTATGAAAATATTACCCCCTTCTTGCACCCCCTCTGAATTATGAGCACCCCCTCAAAAAATTTGAATGAGGAAGGGGTCTTGTTGCACCTTTTTCAAAGGGGATTTCAATTCTCTGTTCAGCAATACTAAGTTTTTTAAATTTGGTGCAATCATAACTGAGAAAATTTATTCCTAAAAATATTTCCTTTATTCTGCGTAAAGTATAAAAATTTCACATTTGCAAAATATTTTCTCAGCTATAATTGCACCAAATTTGAAAAACTTAGTATTGCTGAACAGAGAATTGAAATCCCCTTTGAAAAAGGTGCAACAAGACCCCTTCCTCATTCAAATTTTTTGAGGGGGTGCTCATAATTCAGAGGGGGTGCAAGAAGGGGGTAATATTTTCATACTATAAATTGTCAAATTGAGAATAGAAATCGATTTGTTTCAGGTTTTTTAAACAAATACATAACTTAGAGAATAAAAATTGTACATTTTTAAAATATTTTTTTTCAGTTATGATGGCACCAAATTTGAAAAACTTGGTATTGCTGAACAGATAATGAAAATACCTTTCGAACAAGAAGCCACACGACCCCCCTTATCATTTAAATATTTTGAGGGGGTGCTCATAATTCAGAGGGGGTGCAAGAAGGGGGTAATATTTTCATACTGTAAATTGTCAAATTGACAATAAAAATTGACCTGTTTGAGGATTTTTTGATTAAATTCATAATAACGCTAAAAATGAATTTATTCCATTCCTATGGACCGCACTGTATAATAACTAATCTAGAGAGTTTTAATTTTTTAGGTTTCTATCAGAATTTTTTGGGAATGCATTCGCAGCAGAATATGACGATGCTTCAAAGATTACTTTTACTGCAAATGGTGCTGGAAAATAAAACTGACCTATAACAGCTAAAAAAATCCATTCTAACTTCCCGAAATGTTTTGTGTTAAGTGGTCCATTTTGTATATATGATCAAATGTGAAACAAAGACCATCAATGATCAATACTTGCACCAAATTGAAAGCAGTCAAATGAACAAATTATGATTAAAAAACTTTGTGGCATAACGAAGCATGATGTCTTCTCTCAATGGGGACAAAACGTGAATAAGAGATAGACAATGGCTTTTCAAAATAAACTAGGAAGCTCTCCAGCAGAATATTAACACTTACAATGTTGAAAACTCAAATGTATTGTTTGCTGATAATTTAAATATCTGCTTAGAGAATACAACTGATGACACGCTTGCGTATTTTCATTGCTAAGCATGTTGATAATATCACTGAAGATATTGGACGCCTTTATTTTGATAGCACATGATTTGTATTATCTGAGAATTATTTTCTCTTCAACACAAGCTGTCGTAAAGAAGGATATTGTATGATACAATTATTGTCTTCTTACATCATCCTGAAACCTATTTATATACTTGAATTACAATGACGACAAAAGTATGCTTTCTACAGTTTTGTTTTAAAGTTACTCCAAAAATAGACAGGCGTATCTGGAGGTTATTCGATGAAGATGATATGTTTATTTGAATTTTTTGAATATAATATGGTGATATTATATCATTTAATTTGAATATAACAGATATTTTTTCAGAATAGTATGATGTGACAGTAATGATTTGCATATGTTGTATGTTATTATTGTTTGAAGTACAATACACATTTTGTGTGC
Organism: Chrysolina haemoptera; assembly: GCA_958298965.1. NCBI lineage: Eukaryota > Metazoa > Arthropoda > Insecta > Coleoptera > Chrysomelidae > Chrysolina > Chrysolina haemoptera. Next base: position 27,257,735 of record OY282598.1, read on the forward strand.
ACTGAAGAGTGGAAAGCCCTGTGTTTGTGGTTGGTTTCCAGGTTTTGCCGTATGGTCTTCCTTGGTTGAAATCTCCAAACGTTTCAATTCAACAGTCATCTTCAGTGAGAATTTATTGACCCGCCAGAAAAAGTTTATCTCTCCACTCATTCGGCTTATGGAAAAAGTAATAGGTGATATATCCATAGTCCATATATCCATAGACATAATAGCATCAAACTTGGTGTTGTTGGATTCCTTATGATCGTCCCTAACCGATCATGCAATGATATACCGGGTGTTCTATTTAAAGAAATTATTGAAGATGGCGCTCAGCTGCCATTTTGAAACTTCTAGCTGGAATTTTCTCATGAAAAAGTAGGTTTTTATCTCCTATTTGAGCCTTCCAAATTTCGTTGCGATATACCAGGTGGTTCAAAAATTAGTGGGGGGGGGACTTTAGACTAGCACTGTATAAATGGGTGATGGTAGAGCATTCTCGACAAAATCAACCGTAAGGGCGTAGGTTCAAACACCAGCGCGGTCACCGGTCCTGTGCATGACATCACACTTTAAAAGGTACGGACTACATCTTCCTTAGAGCGCACAAGTATCTCGAAGACTTTTGAGTGTTAATTGTTGGCGTGAAAAATATAAACAAATATAATGTAATATACACGTAACGTAAAAACATTATGTTGAACAAAGAAAACCAACAAATATATTATTCTATAACGCGAAGTGGAACATCACTTCACCAATTATCTTCCTCATTCATCAATGTCAAACGGATTTCACACGACTAGTCTCTATCAGATGATGAGTTTGAAAGGCTTCATATCTATTAAATTTAATGAAAGGCCAGCTGAATGACTGTGGAGAGTCATATGAAGATAATAATCATGTGTTCTTCGAATGGCCGAATCAATTCAGAATGATAATTTACGACAGTGAACCTCTTGAACCCATAAAAACGTTTTAAATCATCAATTCCGACATATACTATCGAGATCAATGGAATGCTTCCACTGCAAATGGAAAAGTTGTCCAAGATTTTTGTATCTGAAGAAAATAGTAATTTACGTAACAAGTCCGGAAAACTGTTTTCGGACGTGTTGCGTACACAATTTTTTCGGCAACCGTTGAACCGTGTAGAATAACAAATCGAGACACATATATTGCATTGTCACCGGAACTATGAACACCTGCCAAATTTTCAAATCATTCGGACGTCTGGAAATTGGTGAAAATCACGCCCCAAGGAGTGAGTTACAAACATACAAACAAACATACAACCTACAAACATACAAACAAACATACAAACATACAAACATACAAACATACAAACATACAAACATACAAACATACAAACATACAAACATACAAACATACAAACATACAAACATACAAACATACAAACATACAAACATACAAACATACAAACATACAAACATACAAACATACAAACCTACAAACATACATACAAACATACATACAAACATACAAAAAAACATACAAACAAACAAACATACAAGTGAAGCTAATATAAAGCGTGTAATAAAGAATGTTTGAAAAAGCACCCTAAGCTTTTTCAACATCAAGGTTCATTTCTATAAAAACGGGTGTCTTCAGGTTTTTCAAAACCCTTAATTTATTTTTTACTTTTTAGTTTATATTACTATGAAATCGCGTTTCATTATTATTTATTTTCTTGTTATTATTGTTATTATATATAACAATATTATCATCATTAGACTATAATATTGCCTTGTCATCAGCTATCATAAGCTATGTTTAAAATCGATTACCAAATTTATACCGAACAGACAAACTACTATTATATTATAAAAATATCATGCAATATCATTGCATTGTCATTGAGTTTTAAGCTATGTTTAACGTTACTTTTGAATATTTTGCAAAATTTGTACCAAACAGGAAAACAGGAAAACATTATTATTATGGAATTCAAGTATTAATTGTCATCGGTCCTTGATATGGAAGTGGGTGAGAATTCAATTAAAAATTTCTCATTATCATTATCATTACATTAGTATCATAAAATTCTTGAATTGTTATTGGTACTTGATATGTGTGCCAAAAAATTTCAGATTTTCCGGATATCCGGACGACTGCAAGTGGGTGAAAATTGGCCAATATTTGTTTGTTTATTAGTTAAGATTGTCATTATTATTATCATTATTATTATCACATTGATATTATGAAGATCTTGTATTGTCGGTCATTGATATGTGAGCCAAATTTCAAATTATTGAGAAGTGAGTGATAATTGACTTCCATGAGAAACTAATAAAAGCGTTTCAATCAATAAAATAAGTTCATAGAAATTTATTATTATTATTATTATTTTTAAGTTTGTTTTGAGTTTTTCGTGAAAGCCAATAAAGTTATTTGTTCCTACAGTGCAGATAGAAAACCATAGGGAAATAAGTCGTCAAAGTTAGTGAGTAATAGGGATTCATTTATATTTATCATCGTTAAATTCATTTCTAACTTCAAATATTCTATGAATCATTTTTGAATTAAAAATATTCACGAAGCCGTACCAGTGTCTCATATACACAAATATAATATGATATTATATCATCGGAATTTTGGGAAACCATATTTCATTTGACACTCCGAAAAGTCATGTGGTCTGTCTGGACACCATATATCTCCCTATTTTTGGTTAATGTCCAATAATAATGAAATAAAAATATTTTTTTCCAGTAACCATAAAGCGAAAAATCAGACGATTATGTGTAGCTGGATATTAGACTTTTTGGCAGACCCGACGGCGCATATATTCAATAAAAATAGCCAGAGTTTACTTACACCTACTTCAAAAAACTGGCGTTTGCCCAAAATCGCAAAATGTGATTTTTTATGTCTTATCCAATTTTGGTGAAATCATTTTGCATTCACGCCATTCTTGGTTCAATAATGGTATGCAGCTTTTGCCAATATTAGACATTACAATGTATTCTAGAGTTCATTAGTTACTTGTAGTTAATTTTTACTGTTTCCTAATAATCACAAAGTGATTTCTCCTGAATTATAATAATCTTCTTCTATCTATCGTATTCAACAAATTCAGTTGATTACTTATATACGTTTTCTACGTTCATGCTAACCTAACTTGCGAGTCAAATATCCGTGAATTAGTTTTTCGCTCGCGCTTGACAGACAAACCTAACCTGAGCAAGCTAACCTAGCTTGCGAGTCGAATATCCGAGAATTAGTTTTTCGCTCGCGCTTGACAGACAAACCTAACCTGAGCAAGCTAACCTAGCTTGCGAGTCGAAAATGCGTGAATTAGTTTTTCGCTCGCGCTTGACAGACAAACCTAACCTGAGCAAGCTAACCTAGCTTGCGAGTCGAATATCCGTGAATTAGTTTTTAGCTCGCGCTTGACAGACAAACCTAACCTTAGCAAGCTGATCTAGCTTGCGAGTCGAATATCCGTGAATTAGTTTTTCGCTCGCGCTTGACAGACAAACCTTAACTGAGCAAGCTAACCTAGCTTGCGAGTCGAATATATCCGTGAATTCGTTTTTTGCTCGCGCTTGACATACAAACCTAACCTAGGTTGCGATATCCGTGAATTAGTTTTTCACTGGCGCTTGACAGATAAACCCAACCTGAGCAAACTAACCTAGCTTGCGACTTGAAAATGCGTGAATTAGTTTTTCGCTCGCGCTTGACACACAAACCTAACCGGAGCAAGATAACCTAGCTTGCGTGTTGAAAATTCGTGAGAGATTTTTTAATGTTTTTTTGTGTTTTACATTAGGTACTACTTCAATATTTATGCCAACTATTTGACATTTCAGGTGCTTATATTATGTACTTTTCCTGGTTGAGGTTGTTTGGTGCTCGTTTATTACTTTTGGTGGCTATTTTGGAGACAGGGTATAAAACTTGGCTCGTAATGTTTTAGCACAAACATTATTGTGGTGGGAAATCGAAAAAACTTACAGTCTAACTCCACCAAAAATATTCTTTATTGTAGCTGTCTGTCATGCAGTCAGAAGACTGACATCACGTTGAAATCATGTAGTCAGAAGACTAACATCAAGAGGGAGGACATGTTTCGAAGGAGTAATCCTTCATCTTCAGCAAATTATGAGTTAGTTACAAGTCGATCATATTATGGTGAAAAAACACAATCAATGGGAAACTTTTAAAAAAAATTTCTTAAACTAAACATTTTTGGTCATAACCAAAGACCATGTGGTCCGCATCTGGAGCGGAGGCCACTCCACTAATGTCAGGGACCATAGTGACTTCCTCTTCCTACTTGTTACTTTGTAAACATTGCTGCATGGTCACGGTTTAATTATCAAAGTTATTTTCAAGATGTTAATTTTTATTGTTGGATGGACCATCCATGGTCCATTAGTGGAGTGGCCTCCGCTCCAGATGCGGACCACATGGTCTTTGGTTATGACCAAAAATGTTTAGTTTAAGAAACATTTTTTAAAAGTTTCCCATTGATTGTGTTTTTTTCACCATAATATGATCGACTTGTAACTAACTCATAATTTGCTGAGGATTAATCCTTCGAAACATGTCCTCCCTCTTAATGTTAGTCTTCTGACTACATGATTTCAACGTGATGTCAGTCTTCTGACTGCATGACAGCTGCAATAAAGAATATTTTTTGTGGAGTTAGACTGTAAGTTTTTTCAATTTCCTATTGAATCTCACCTCCACTGTATGCAATGGATCGTCTCCGATGGATTATTTTGGTGATCATTTAAGTAAAATATATCCTATTTAATTGTTATGCATGAAAAATACGGGTTCCAAGGGACTATATCTTTGTTCCAAATATCAAAAGTCTGATTTAAAAAACAACTGAATGACCCTCAGGCCAATGATCTCTTTGTCACCCGGTATACGTTTTTTGTAGATTTGGTGACGGTTTTTTTTGACACACTATAAATTAGTGCAAATATTGGAAAATATAGGATTCAGAGATGGTCCATTGAAGCTTCTCACTTCTTAATTTTTCCGATAATTCGAAATCAACGTGATCCTAAGTTCATTTGGTGTTGACAATGTCCGTAGGTTGAGCAGGTGTGTACACAGCTGGTGAATTTGAGTTCTGGGTGGAACGTTGACTATCCGACAGCTGCATAATATGTAAGATAATTTATTACTTAAATCCCTACTATCATTCACCTGTTGTCAACTGCAAAGTTGTTGGAGATCAATTGTATGAATGAATAATAATGTGCAGTGTGGGTAAAAAGAAATTAATACATTTGATAAATATTAAAAAAACATGTTTTTTATTACAGGGCAATTTTTATTTACACTTTTTTATATTTGGATGTATTTGAAAGTAATCCACGTATATTTTTTATATTTTCTTTCGTTTTTATACAGTGTTTTCATCTCCTTCTCCATAACAGCAAAATCATCACTCTGAGTTTTCGTATTTGACTGCTTCATGATATGTCGATGGAGTTTCAGTATCTACGATGGTTGCAGAAAGCTATCTAGGGGTTCAAATAATTGTGTTTCTGTCTCTGAAGTCGTACCTTGGGCCGTTCAATTTTCTGGTAATAATCGCAGATTTCCTGGGCAATTTTAATTTCGAACTGAAGGCTCACGTGAAAATACCTTTCCTTTTTCAAAAAACTACACTTGCAATAATGAAGGATCATTGCATTTCTTTTTCATGACCAACATCATTATTTTTCTACTTCGATGATTCCATTTTGTCCTCAAATACTTTTTAGTATGCATGCACACATATTTTAAGTATAATGTCGACTCTTTTTGGGATTCATTTTACGTAACTCAAGCGATTTCTCAATTAATGCTATGAAGACTCTTTATAACTCACTAGTGTGTTCCATACTTATGTATGCATCTACGGTGTGGTCTCCTCACTACCAAGTACATATTAATGCGATTAAAAGTGTACAGAATAGATTTCTAAGACATGTAGCATATAGATTGAATCTACAGTTGGGGAATTATAACTATGAGACTATTCTATCAATTCTGAACATTCCAACCCTTCACAACCGAAGAAAAAGAACTGACCTAATTACCTTATTTAAAATACTCAATAACAAAATCTCATGCCCTGAGCTACTGGAATTATTAAACTTTAGAGTACCGTCTAGATCCACGCGCAACACAGACCTATTTACGATACCGTTTCATCACACAAACTATGGGCTTAACAATTCATTAACTCGATTAATGAAACTGGGTAATGAATATTGTAATCTCGACTTGAATATTTTTAATGTATCTCAAGATAAATTTAAAAATGCTCTTAAAAGATCTTACCAATTAGTGTAAATACAAAATTCCATAATTGGTTACTTTGTGTTTATATGTATTTTATCTTACTCAATGAGTGTCTGTATTTTGATGTATTTGATGAATTTCAATGTATTTGATATATTTTAAAGTATTTGATGTATTTTAATCATACCAATGTATTTCTATTGTAAAATGGGGTTATCCGTATATAATAAATAAATAAATAAATAAATAAATAAATGCCACTGCTAATCCAGTACGATTGGGTTTTGAGACGAGGATTGATTATAGTACCACCAAAGTTGGTATGCTAGTATATAGTTGGAACCATGATAAACACGAAAAAAAATTGTTTACCAAAATTCCAGGGGTGGAACATTTTTTTTTTTTCATTCGAAAATAAATAAATATATTTCTGCAGTAATGTGGAAAGTACATGATTTATCGAAAAAACAACTCAACGAGGTGAAACAATTCAATTCTCCACAAAAATTAGTCCCAGTAATTTCTTATGAAATGCGCTCGTTTTCTCAGAAAATGTGATTGAACGCCGACATCAACTTTCAGGTTGACGCTTAAAGTTCTGGCGGAGCCGAATATTTGATTGGTCATAACTGAAATGTGTACCTAAAATGTGTTTTGTCGCACTTCACGGAGATGTTTGCGGATGATCCGAAAATCATGAATAATTTAGTAAATATGGAATTATTATACTAAAGCAGCAACCCATACCCTCTTTTGACTATATGCAACAATTTTAGAGTAGTAGTTTAAAAGGTCCCACTTATGCATGCCAAAAAAAAGCTTTGTTTTACTCCTGCCTAATTTTCAACTTACCCATAAAACCGGCATTCCCTTCAGTAAATGTTAAAAATGATCGCTTATTCATATCCTGCATATATGTTTAACACTATTGTGAAGTGCAAACCTAAAGCTTGAAATTACATACTCCATTTTTCATGAAGGATGTGTATGAGCGATTATTTTCAACATTTACTGAAGAAATTGCCGGGATTATGGGTGAGTTGAAAACTGAGGCAGGAGTAAAACCTAGTTTTTTCTTTGGCATGTATAAGTGAGACTTGTCTCACTAGTCTGAAATCGTTGTATATGGTCCAGAGAGGGTACTGACTCCTGCTTCAGTATAATTATTTCAACTAAAATATCCATGACTTTCGGATCTTCCGTAAATATCGTAGTAGGGTTATGTGAAGTGGGACAAAACACATTTTGGGTACTCAGATACTCACATATTATATTTGCATGAGAAAGTAGAAGTCTTCAGAAACGATACACACTTTTTCTTTTCCTTCTACTATAATTTTTAGCAAAGTTATGACAAATCTAATTTTTGGCCCTGCCGGAAATGGCACTGGCGGGTTATCGCGAGCCTGAAATTTGATATCGGAATTCAATCAGGTTTTCTGACAAAACGAGTGCATTTTGTGAGAAATTACTGAGTACATTTCTTGTGGAGAATTGAATTATCTTTCGCCTTGATGAAATTGTTTCTTGATAAATCTTATACTTTCCGAAACAACAGAAAAAAAATTTTGGTAAGTAATTTTTTTTATCAATACATGATCTCAAAAAGTCATGTGCCGAGTTTCAAAGTGCTACGATTCATTCTTCACTTGTGGCTTACATTTGTCTCTCGTTACTGTACTACGCTTGTAGGGAGTTTTCACTTTCACTGATACTACTGAAAGAGTCATGTTGCCTTTTCAACAGTTGAGAACGTATACTGCAGTATTTACTGCCCCACAGGTATCAAATATTCTTCATATCAATCTTAATATGTTGATGTGGCAATACAAAAACTCGGACAAGGCAAAAAACCCACGTGTGAAAATATTGGACAAAGGGATTTCCTGGGGAAATTCAATTCAACAATAACAATGCTTGATAAAAAATAATCATAAAATTCATAAATCCATAAAACTTTAAGCTTACAAGTAGATAAATTGAATGCGTACCTAAATATACGCAATGTTTCATAGCAATAACAAAGGATTATGGATTCTTAGCATATAATGAAATAGTTAACAATTCTGATAATGAGATATTTATATTGTCAAAGGTGCGAAGTACACAGTGCGGGAGTTATCGTCAGAGTATTGCACGAATTAAAAAATAGACCAAAGTACAGCTTTTCAAAATTCTGCAACAGAACAAAATTTCCTCAAATCCCAAAAATAAAAAATGAATCAATTGACAATCAGGCGCAATTCATGGATATATAAAGCAATTCTCTTTTCTACTTCTCAAAATGGCCACTCTTTGTACGATTTTTTTTTATGTTCTGGTCGTTATTCGTTAGGAATAGTATATTCTGTAACAAGTTTAGAATGAAATTTCGATGCGAGCTGAAAGCGAGCGTGAGGAACCACTAGCATCGCGAATTTTCATTCTAACCCAGTAACAGACTGATTTCTCTACAATCACAAATTTTACACATAATCAAATTGATAGCCAACGAAAAATCATTTTGACACTTCAATCCACATCTTGTCACTATGATGCCAGTCAAGGCTAACGTTATTATTACTACAGCAGAGTGAGAATATTCACTCCTTATCAAGTGATAGAATGAAATACACGCAAAATACCTAAGACAGCAAGTGTTGTAGAATATTTGTTCAATATCAAGAGCGAGAATGTTAACAAGAAAATATTTAATTTCATTACAATAACGGATGTCATTTATGCTTGTGCCTCCTAGAAATGTGTCAAGTATTTGCCCCTGGCTCGCGTTTCTCAATTTTTAGGAACTTTGCCGAACCACTTATTCAGCATCATCTACTGTATAGACGAATATAAACCAAATTGATTCTCATCAGCAACAAAATAAGAAGTATGGTTGTATCACCTGCAAATATGAACCCAAGAGTATACTGAATAGAGCCAGGTAGCCGAGTGGTTAAGAGAGCCTTTCAATCACTTTGGCTACCGGGCGCAGGTTCGAAGCCTAGTGACTGGAGATTTTTTTCTGATGGCCCAAGAAAGTGCTTGGAATCGCACATAAAAAGGTGAAACCTCGTTAATTCTCAGCTCGCACAGGTTTCGACTTCTGAAGGCTATCTACCGTTCGTAGGGAGACGACAGCTGGTTAACGGAAAAAATTCAAACAATTTTTTAAACAATAAACAAACTCTGGAGCTTTTCAGTTTTGACTCGACTTCAACTTTCCCAACATATCACGCTAGAAGAACACCCCAATCTAGCCGACTGCCGTTATAAGCTGTAAGTACAAAGTTCTGGAGTTGACTCTGGTCACTAGGACAACTTGGCCAAAGACCGGACAGGGCCAGCCAAACGCTCATACCAAAGAGTTGTACCCCCTAAGGTTGTGGCCTGAAAGGAAGAGCTCCTCAGCATATTATACACGTTCAAGAGTTAGCAAAAACGTATGTGACTTTCTGGAGCTTCAACTGGCATTTCCTGATATGACTGATAACCAGTCCGTGCAAAGCTTACTGTGTCATCATCTGGAAATAGAACTTTTAACTGCTGATGATCGGCTGTATTGTCGAATATGCTTCAAGCTGACTGACAATTTTAAGCTAATAAGTATAGCTGAGGCATGCATCAGTCAATCTATGATGCTCTTCAAACACGACTCGACCAGCGGAAGCACCAAACTCTTACGAAAGTTCGAAATAGATGAACACCTTAATCTAGCGGACCACTATTATAATCTTTATGCAATCATTGTCCACTGTGGTTCTGGCGTTGAATGTGGTCATTATTACATTGGTCAAAGACAAAACGGACTGGTCTAAGTTTGATGATAGTTGTGTCACTGAATGTTCTGACGATGTCTTGAATTTATTGGAGCCTTTGGAGACGCCCTACATCTTGATAGGTACCGACAATTGACCGATGGGAACAAATTCAATCTCACTCCTGTTTCTGTCGAAGAAGTTGAAAGTATTGTAAGCTCCATCAAAAGTAATGCTCAGGGAGTGGATGGTATAAATCTGAAAATGCTTTCGCTCGTGCTACCCGATTTGATCCATGTACTCACTCATATCATAAATAGTTGCCTAGCACAGGGTAAATTTCCGAAAGTTTGGAAAAAATCGTATATTATTCCTATTGCTAAAATTAAAAATCCAACTGAATTGCTACACTACAGGCCAATTAGTATTCTACCAACTATATCCAAAATTTTTGAGAAAATTGTTTCGATACAACTCAAAAAATTTCTGGAAGTTAATAACGTCTTACCTGTAACACAATCTGGCTTTCGTGCAGGTCATAGTACAACTATAGCTCTGGCTCATGTTACCGATGATATTTTTAGGGGGTTTGACCAGAAACTAAGTACCATCTTAATACTATTAGACTTCAGCAAGGCCTTTGATACGCTTAATCATGAATTACTGTGTCTGAAACTGAAATTTTTTGGTATAGATGATATTGCACTGACGTTTTTTCGTGAGTACTTATTCAACCGAAGCCAGCAGACCAACATAAATGGGCATATCTCCAAAAGCAGGATTTTGAGTCGAGGTGTGCCTCAGGGAAGTATCCTGGGGCCACTGTTGTTCTGTATCTATACAGCCGACTTCTCCAAATATCTAGAATTCTGTAAAGTGCACCAATATGCTGATGATACCCAAGTCTACCTTACTTTCGATCTTTGTCAATTGAATATTGCCTGTGAAAAAATTTCGTCTGACCTCCACTACCTGTCCGATCTCTCTAAAGCCCACTATCTTATGCTCAATGAATCTAAAACGGAAATGATCGTTTTTGGGTTTAGAGGTTCTGAAATCTCCGAAAGTCCAGAATTAAATATCACCCTCAACAATGCCACTCTCAAGGTATCGAAACAATGCAAAAACTTAGGTGTTCACATTGATGCTGATCTAACGTTTGGTAAACATGTGAGCGAGCTACTGAGAAAATCATATGCGAAACTCAAAATGATGTATTTACACAAAGATATATTGGACACAACTTTAAAACTAAATTTATGTAACTCCTTGATTTTGTCTTCTCTGTCTTATTGCGATATTGTGTATTGGCCAGCTCTAACCAAACGCGATCAAGAGAGCCTTCAGAAAGTACAAAATTGGTGTATCAGATTTAGCTACAACTTAAGAAAATATGATCACATCAGCAACTCTTATGTGCAATCCAAATGGCTAAAATTGAACGAGAGATTTAAACTCCACTTGTCCTGCTTGATATACAAAATTAACAAAAGTAGAATCCCTAGGTACTTATTTACAAAGCTACTGAAAGGTTCGGATATTCACGATCGCTCAACTCGGACGTCCTATCTGTACACTGTACCCACACACAAAACTGCAATATTCCAAAAATCATTTTCCTACAACGCCATTAAAACATTTAACCATCTTCCCTTTAATCTGAAGCCATTGCCCTCTGACAGTTCATTCAGAAAACATGTCAAGGCTCACCTCCTCAATTAGGTTTGATCTATTCATGTTAATATTATTTATTACTTATACGTTTACTATATATTTTTGTAAATGATCTTCGATGTGTTTAAAATTGCTGCTGAATTGGGGGGGTTATGTGGAAGAGCAGCTATGTTGAACATCGCCTCCCCAAGTGACCCATTGTAAATTTAATATTTATATAGAGAAAATAAAGACACATTATTATTATTATTATTATTTTATTTTATGAGAGAGATGACATTGGCAGATCGGGATCTTCAGATGATGTGGTGCTGCAGGTTTTTCTGGGTTTTCCTGCAGCTGAAAAAGCAAATGCGCCACTGGAATCAATCAAGTCGCCCTGGAACGACAATTAATTTTTTTTGTTGTTTTATATTTTGTATTACTTTCGTTTTATTTTTTTATTTGTGTATTTTATATTAATATGTTTTCATTCACGCATTTTCAACTCGGTTTGCATGCAAACTAATTCACGTATTTTCGACTGACCCGCAAGCTAGGTTATCTTGCTCAGGTTCGGTTTGTGTGTAAATTTCGAGCAAAAAAACAAATTCACGCAGTTTGAACTCAGTTTGCCTTCTTGTTTCGCCATCTAAACACCCCGCCACACCGCCATTAAATGACTTGTTCAATTACATTATTTTAATTGGAGTTGTGCGCATGCGGAACTGCGGGATAAAAAGTAGAATTGGTACGGCTAGACGCTTGTTAAAATCTGACCGTGTGACAATGAGTGCTCATTCTTTGCTCGCCTGAAGCTCCCTTATATCTGACATGAGTTGAATTGTAACAATGGCTTTAATGTGTATGATGCCCCCCAAAAACTGGCTGGAGGCCCTGTGGTCGCTGGGGCTGAAGGCAGGTTTTGTAATCACATTTCCCTTCTGAATTTTATTTGGTTGGTCGACAATCAATCGGAAGGAAAGACACAATCAAAGTAAAGATGGTTGTACTTACGCTTTGAAAACAAATCGATCGTTGAGGAACTTACCTGAAAAAAAAAGGATAAATTAATACAATAAAAAAATTTGAAATGATTTGAACGTGTACTAAGTCAAAGAAAAGTACTCGCAGATGGCAAAAGAAGACTGGAATGGTTTATGTGCGAAGTGAAACGCTCATGCATGATTATTATCGAAACCTGATGATTATCAGGAAATTGCGATATATTGCCATATCTTCACATTAGTGGAATTCTATGGATATTATATACGAACCTATGTAAGTATGTAACAGCAATGGTCCGGACAAAAACAATTTTTTTCAATTCAATTTGATGTGAAGAAAATGAGAAAGTTATATCCTTATCACCGAAATAGAAATGTTTCATTAAGGACACGCTATTCAGACGAAACAAAAAAATGATATTTGTAAAGAGATCATAAAATATTCTATTTTCAATGTTCTCAAATTTTTGCTTGAATAGGAGTATAGAATTATATTCTAAGCTATTTTTTTTTAAATGAAATTTTTCGATATTTACGTATATATGCGGCTTTCAATAGTAAAAAAGAACGTTTCGAGGGTTTCATCAATCCTACTTTTTGAAATAAAAAAAATTGTGATTGCCCGACAGGGGGGCGGGAGGACACATCAACTCAAAATTTTCAAATGGCATGGGGGGTCAAGTGTCACATCATTGAAAAGGAAATTCCATTCTCTTCACAATCATCTCCATTTTTTTGAATTTCGTTAATATTTTTTTTGCAATTCAAAATCGATATATCCAATATAAATGCGGATCTGAATACTACTCATATCTCGATAAATTTGGTTTGATGTGGAAAAAAATTATGAACAAAATTAAAAATATTCAGATGGTTGTAAAGAGAATTGAATTCTCTTTTCAACGATGTGACACTTGACCCCCCATGCCATTTGAAAATTGTGAGTTGATGGCCCCTGTCGAGCAATCACCATATTTTTTATTTCAAAAAGTAATATTAGTGAAACCCGCGAAATTGTTTTTTCTTCATGTTTCTACGTCGAACCGTTCAAAAGTTAACAGGGGGGACTATTAAAAGCCGCATTGTATATTATATATTATATATTATATATTATATATTATATATTATATATTATATATTATATATTATATATTATATATTATATATTATATATTATATATTATATATTATATATTATATATTATATATTATATATTATATATTATATATTATATACTATATTTTATATTTTATATATTATATACATGTATACAATTTTTTAAAATATTTTTCACTAATTTCATAATTTCATAAATTCCGACTTCGAAGTCGAAAAATAATAAAATTCCTACTTCGAAATCGGAAAATGATGAAATTAAAATTCCGACTTCAGAGTCGGATAATAATTAAATTCTACGGAAGTGCAGGAGGGCCACAAGCAGTTTTTTTTCATTACTTCGACTTTTTTCTCGAAATTTCAACTATTTTATTGAAATTTCGAGTTTAATGTTGAAATTTCGACTTTTATGTCGAAATTTAATCAATAATCGACTTAGTTGTCAAAATTTCAAAAAAAATGTCGAAATATCAACATAAATATCGACATAAAATTCGAAATTTCGGCATTAATGTCGAAATTTCAACATTAAAGTCGAAATTTCAACTTTTTTCTCGTAATTTCGACTTTTTTCTCGAAATTTCGACTTTAAAGTCGAAGTGATTATGTTGAGTCGAAATTTCGACTTATTTGAAGTCGGAATTTTAGTATTTTCCACGCTTGACATTGAACCACATCTGATAAATATTGTGAAAAGATCCCAACTAAAATAAAAAACCTGAAGGTGAAAATATGCATTTTCATTCAGATAGTTGATTGATAGTTGATTGATAGTTGATAGATAGTTGATAGAATCACTCACAGAAAACGTTCATTTCATTGATGTAAGGACCGCACCTCTTACATTAGATCTCCATCAGGAAGATCAGAAGAATTGGGAAGCAGACTCTTCAGAAGCAGTTTCACACAGCAAGGATGAAACCGAAGAAGAAATATTGAAATATTCCATCAGATTTGATTCAATGTTCAACGTGGCTTTAGCCAGGGAAGTAGTTGTATTCAATTAGATATTACAGATAAATCACTTTTTTTTCTTCGAAATCGGAATTTTATTAATGTTTTACATAGTTGTTCAAACGACTATATAGCTTGTATTTTCAGTGAAGTAAGAACAACAGAGAGTTACACCTTCCAAACATTCCCTTTTTTATTTCTAGATAAAACCCATTCGCTTCTTCTTTGTTTCAGTAAAAAACTAATGATGATGATTCAAAAAAATAAAGCGTTGACATAGAATCACTAGCGTGTTCGTATGAAATAAACTCATCCGATGTAAACACACACGCCTATGAAATTCGTAATAATTGACTCCTACGAATTCGTACGAAGAAATGTTCACTTACAATCTCCCTAGTGCTTGAATTATTGCCGGAAATCACCCTCGTCGCTGCGCGACTCGAGTAATTTTCAAAAAATTCATGTACGAGATAAATTTCCAGCAATTAATTCAAGCACGCGGGGGATTCGGTAAGAAAATTTCACACCAAAATATATTAAATTAATGGTTAATTCAACTGACTTGTAGATTATTCTGAGAGAAAACAAGTTGTAACATCAGTGGGCCATGAATTGTTTTTGTTGATATAATGACAGTTACGCGTTGGTATTAGTATCATTTTGCGACATTTTCAACCTAAAATTACATTACACATCACGCAGAACTAAAATAGTTTTGACTGGTCCATGAGGATTGTCTATTGGGAAGTGATGTGGAAAGGAATTGTTGCAAATTTCAGCCGAGTATTCACGAAAAGATAAGTTGAATAAAATTGTTTCAAATATTAAGTTCATCAAGTCAAGCATAGATGGATTTGATTGATATACATTTTTTACCGATGGACCTATTCATCGTTGAAATGCAAGCTCTCAAAATATTTTCAGACACATTCGAAATATTTAGTGAATATATAATTATGAAATATTATCTCCTTTCATATGAAAAATAACATTCCATTTGTACATAAAAGCAAAATGTTAATTATCACATGTCAAATATTTGACAGAAAAATTTCCACTTATTAATTTCGCCCAGGGTACCCAGGAGGATAAAAATTTCCGGAAATTTTTGGGTTGCCATGGCAACTAAATAAAAACCAATTTTTTAATTGGCTGAAAAAGTGAGGTGTGAAATTTTCGTACGAATACGCATCCAATGTAACCGCCACCTAAGAAAACAGGCAAGAATACCCCTTGACGACTGAGCACCGAAAAAGCGGTTGAAGTTTACTAAACTCCACTCGGCTTGAAAATAATATTTAGCGTCGAAACTGAGCTAGAAGCTGAAAGAAATCCGCGGCACCCGATGCAATCTCGAGAAGCCGCCGATAAAACAACCGCAACGGTTAACAAACAGTCTGGACATCCCAGAATGCCGTTAACGTTTCACTAGACACGTGATCTAGGCGAAATAGTTTTTTCTTCTCTCTCGTGCAGATGATCAGATTGCATGAGATAATCCTTGTCTCTTGTCTGACGGATGTGGAATGTCGCTGCAGCCACATCACGTGCTATTCAGAGGAATAACCGCAAATCTGCACGATTCTTTGTGTGACTTGAGATCCAATTTTAGTTTTGTTAGAACATAAAATGACCTCACGAACAGAGAAGACGTTAAACATGGGATTTTCATAAGCCACACAAAGGATGAGTGTTTGGGAAATAGAGGTTAGATAGAGGTAAATATGAGGTTGGAAATATTTTCAAGCCAACGGTCGTGGATAAGACACTCATGAATATTTGGTGATTTTATGTAAATATTGAAAAAAGATCAAGGAATTTTATAATCGCTATTACAGGGAATAACTGAAAATGCGTAAAATAAAATCAACAGATAACAAATAAGAAAAAAAACAATTTAGTCCGGAAGTGCAAAAAGTGAGTTTACATGGCTCAGCGCTGAATTATTTGCCGAACGTACCTAGTGAGGCTTCGCCATATAACCTTTCACTCCTAATAAAATAATCTATAGGTACTATTTTTCTCTGCAACATTTGATTCATCGGAGAAAGACTTCTAAACTGATTTTGAGACTGAAATTAATGAAAGTCCGAATGCACGGAGTGTTTTATAACAAATATTACACGAAGAAAAAAAATTGTTTGAGTCATCAAAAATTACATGGATTTAACAAAATCTGAGGGTCATATATCCACGACAAAATATTTTGTTATAACAACAATTTTTTTTTTGGTATTTTCCAGTTAAATATTTTGTTTACGTAAAGAACTATTATGTCAACCCTAACATAGTGATTGGTTGAACGAATAAAACATATTTTGTTACAAAAATACAATATCTGCTGTCATAAATTCAGTTTATTTGCTGGAATGACTTAGTTAAGAATTGAATAGACATAATATAATGTGTATTTGGTTACAAAAATTTCAGTTACAAATTTAGTTGAAGTAGTTGGATAACAAGATATATTTTCAAGATGATAAAATATTTGTTTAATGTAATTGAACATAGTAGTTGATCAATTCAGTAGTATTTCAATTCGACAAATTTTTTAGTTTTTTAGTTTAGTTTTTAGTTTTAGTTGTTATGCGGATTCAACAAAAAACTTGTTTGCATCAATATAACTTCATCATTTTATTGAGAATTTTTTTTTCATCTAACAAATTGTTTTGTTGGAATTTCATAATTTTTAGTTGAAATTATGGAATCGATATCATCAATTAAGTCTATTCACACACTCTCACACTAATTTGTAACAAAAATAAGTGAAGATGGCTCTGTTGCCATTTGTTCCTATTCCGGATCTTTACAATTTACATCACTCAGGCTGGCTATTTACTTACTCTGTTCCTACGCGATGGAACGGGTTCTAGGCCGCGCCACCTTGCGAGAGGTAGAAGAAGCACTCCGGGTATAGAGATCATTCAGAGCTTTGCTTTTTACATTCAACATATAGCATTATGTTGAAACAACAATATATGTGCTTCCGTTCGAATAAAAACTTTGATCATGAAGATAATGGAATTGTTGTATTAACAAAATATGGAATTTGTTTCTAATATGCAAGTGATTCAGTGGACACAATAACTGGATTCATGTGACAAAATAAACATTATTAAAAATTAAGAAACTTTTTGTCGATATTTGTTGTTATTATTGTCAAATGCACAAAATGCATTTTATTGATCCAACACCAAGAATAATATTAAACCAAGATATTTCTTTTTTGTGTCGACTGTAAGTTTTGTTGGACGAAACAAAATTTTGTTCAGTTGAAGAAATAATCTGTTAATTTGAATAAGGTGCTATTTAGAAATAAACGTTTTGCTAAAAATCATTCAAAACAACAAGAAAAATTTTACCAAAAATTGATTGTTGGTACAACAATTTTTTTTTACTGTGTATACACCGAAATCATTCTATCGAGTATGAACAAAGTGTTTTAACAACTGACAATAATCACAAAATCATATGAATGGTGAATAGTATTGCCAAAATCTCATTTTTGTATCAGTCATGAAAAACCATATCTTTTTATCGAATTCGGCTAGTTTTTAAAGTACATAACAACAAAAATATGCCCTTCAATTGCCGATATTCTTTTTTCCAAGATCACCGCAGAGTTTGCCTATCCTGAAATCAAATTTGATAACACAATACTAACAATTTCTTCTCTCTTGTCATCACCTAATTTCAGAATTCAAATATTATCAGTCAACTGAATGTCAATCTGTTCCATATGGATGGGGATAGTATATGAATTACCTTCATGGTCATTATTATACTACGATCTTTAGAGAAGTAGTATTCTGCGGTCTTTCGGACAGAGGGAGCCTAACTTTTTTATTTGGATAGATAGAACTTTGAATCCAACGGGACCTTGATCCTTAATAAAAAATTGAAAAAAATCAAGAAAAAAATAATAATAATAATAATAACTTCGACCTGTAGGGGTTTCTAACTTTTTTATTCGAAAAGATAGAGAGATGGTTCAAACGGGTTAATGATTCTTATTTGACACTATAAAAGATGAAAAAACTGAAAAAAATTAAAAAAAATAAAAAAAATTTTTTCTGTGTCGAAAATTTTTAAAACGCTATATTTCCCAAACTATCAAAGATATCGCTTGGGACTTTCAGTCATTTTATCAACTCGATGACGGTATTTGTCACGTGATTTTTTTTGGCGATCGGAAAATCCGGAAAAAGTTTACGGTGATTTTCCGATTTTTTTTTTCAAGTTCCTACTTTTCTCGATACCGGTTCAAGAATTGATTCGAATCCTTTTAAATTTCTCCTAGATATACTTCAATATGTCTTACAGAAGGCTGTGAGTTTTGAGAATGATCGGAAAATGATGACCGGGTTTTCCGGGAAATTTTCCGAAAAATTCCGATATTGTAAAACACAAAAAACAACGAAACCAAGAATCGAAACTGAATTGTGAAAAATGTTTTTGGTAGAGCACGAATATACCAACAAATCATAGCTCTTCGATATTTTCTCTAAAATGATCGGAAAACTGGGAAAATTTCAAATATATGAAAAAAAACATTTGAATTTCGGATAATACGAAATTACTCGGAAATGGTCGATATTTTTCCGAATCACCGAGACAGCTTTTGACTGCCTTTGGAAAATCTACAATTTTGTTTTTTAATTTTTTTCCCAAAATTAATAGTCCGGGAGATATCTGAAAAAATTGGAAAATCGAAATATTGACCGTACTAATAGAGGTAATGAAAAAAATAAAAGTGCATCGTATCCGCAACACTTGCCTCAGTGATACCTCCAAACCGTTTTTTTCCAACTACATAAAAAGATGGAAAAAATACGAAAAAAGTGAAAAAAATATTAAAAATTTTTTACTCCCCCTCCAAAATTGCCCAAAACTCGAAAAACAAACGAGATATCGAAAAATTTTATATAAACAATTTTGTTCCCCTTAAATAGACCTACAAAAAAGTCACGTAAAAATTTTTGCGATACCCTATAAATAAACGAAAAAACAGCTGATTTTCGTGAAAAAATGATTAAAATTATGAAAGAGGCTGAGAATACAGAGGGGGGCTATTTTTTTTATTTAAAGAGATAGAGCCACGGTTCAAAAAAGAAATTGATCCTTGTAAAAAATTAGGAAGAAACCAAGAAAAAAAACAAAAAAAAAAAATAATAATAATAATAATTGTGACACTCACTTTTTTATTTGGAGAGATAGAATCATTTTTCATGAAGAGAAAATGTGGCCCTTTGAAAAATGAATATGGAAATAAAAAAATTAAAAATTAAAAAAAATTAAAATGTCGACTCATTTTTTTTTTGTCTGTCGCCCCCGGGGCGAACGCTATGATTTCCAAACCCTTGGAGATATTGATTTGAAATTTGAATCAAATCAATAACTCAAAAAATGTATCTCGAAAAAAATTTTTTTTTGCGATCGGAAAACCCGGAAAATTTTCAAGGTCATTTTTAAGGTTTTCACCGGTAACTCGATAGCGGTTCAGGAAATGATTTTTTCCATTCCAATTTTTTTAGAAATATGCGCCTATATAGCCTTCTCAGGTGTATAGTTTTTGAGAAGGATCGGAAAATGAAAACGGGTTTTCCGGACGATTTTCCGAAAAGTGAAAATTTCGAATAAAAACCGCACCGATGATCGAAATTGAATTTTGAACAATGCAGTGGATAGAGCTTGGAAATACAAAAAAATCATACCTCTTCAACACTTTTAAGAAAATGTCCGGAAAACTGAGAAAAATTGAAAAATATGAAAAAAAAAATTGTAATTTTTAAAAATACGAAATATCTCGGAAACTGCTGATATTTTTTCAATTTACCACGATACCTTTTTTGACCGCCTTCAAAAAATCTATAAAATATGTAAATAAATAATTTCCCTATTTTCAATAGTACAGGAAATATTTGAAAAAAACGGGAAAATCGATATATCTCCCGAATTAAGAAAAAACTCGGAAATTTATTTTTTGCAGAAGATACCTCTCAATGAACTCTATCGATCGTGTAAATTTGGTTTTTTCGAATTCAATAACAAAGCGGGAAAAAAATAAAATCCAAAAAAAAGGCTGGACTTAGAAATTTTTTTTATAAAAGCACCAAAATCTCAAAAACTAAACAAGATATGGAAAAGTGTATGGAAACAATTTTATTGTACTTCATTAGTACTACAAAAAGTTTCGAATGAATTTTTTTCCTATTTCAAAAATAAAAAAATTCGTCGGGACTTGGAAAAAATTTTCGATAATTTTGAATAATTTCAAATATTTCCCAAACGGCTGCATATTTCCAAATTTTTCATAGAACCTTTTATGATTGTTTTTGAAAAGTATACAAAAAATGTTAATGAATTGTTTCTTCAAAATCAATAGTCCGGGAAATATTTGAAAAAAAAACGGTAAAATCGATATATCTCCAGAACCAATAAAAAATGAGGAATGATTTTTTTGTCAAAAATACCTCTCAACGAACTCTATCAACTTCTTCCAATTTGGTTTCTTCGAATTCATTACTACAGCGGGAAAAAAATAAAACCTAAAAAAATTCGTCGGGACTTAGAAAAAAATTTCGACAATTTTGAATAATTCCAAATATTTCCCAAACGGCTGCATATATCTCAATTTTTCATAGAACCTTTTATTATTGCCTTTGAGAAGTCTACAAAAAATGTAAATGAATTGTTTCTTCAAAATCAATAGTCCGAGAAATAATCGAAAAAAAATCGGAAAAATCGATATATCTCCAGAACCAATAAAAAATGAGAAATGATATTTTTGTCAAAAATACCTCTCAATGGACTCTATCAACTCATCCCAATTTGCTTTCTTCGAATTCATTACTGCAGCGGGAAAAAAATAAAACCCAAAAAAATTCGTCGGGACTTAGAAAAAAATTTCTTCGATTTTGAATAATTCCAAATATTTCCCAAACGGCTGCATATTTCTCAATTTTTCATAGAACCTTTTATGATTGCCTTTGGGAAGTCTACAAAAAATGTAAATGAATTGTTTCTTCAAAATCAATAGTCCGAGAAATAATCGAAAAAAAAATCGGAAAAATCGATATATCTCCAGAACCAATAAAAAATGAGAAATGATTTTTTTGTCAAAAATACCTCTCAATTAACTCTATCAACATATCCCAATTTGGTTTCTTCGAATTCATTACCAGAGCAGAAAAAAAATAAAACCCAAAAAAATTCGTCGGGACTTAGAAAAAAATTTCGACAATTTTGAATAATTCTAAATATTTCCCAAACGGCTGCATATTTCCCAATTTTTCATAGAACCTTTTATGATTGCTTTTGGAAAATATACAAAAAATATAAATGAATTGTTTTTTCAAAATCAATAGTTCATGAAATATTTGAAAAAAATGCGGAAAAATCGATATATTATACACATTGATCGTAGTATTCACATTATTGGTGTCCAATTATAGTTTCAAACGGATTCAATGATAAAAACAGACACGCATTGATCGTAGTATTCACATTATTGGTGTCCAATTATAGTTTCAAACGGATTCAATGATAAAGAAAGACACTCATTGATCGTAGTATTCACATTATTGGTATCCAATTATAGTTTCAAATGGATTCAATGATAAAAACAGACACGCATTGATCGTAGTATTCACATTATTGGTGTCCAATTATAGTTTCAAACGGATTCAATGATGAAGACAGACACTCATTGATCGTAGTATTCACATTATTGGTGTCCAATTATAGTTTCAAACCCAACGATAAAGACAGACACGCATTGATCGTAGTATTCACATTATTGGTGTCTAATTATAGTTTCAAACGGACTCAATGATGAAGACAAACAAGCATTGATCGTAGTATTCAAATAATTGGTAGATACGTGTACACGGAAAGGATATACGTGTACACGGAAAGGATATACGTGTACACGGGGGGCTAGGATCGTCGCGCGAAGCGCGATAGTTAAGCCGCCGGCAGGCCAAGTGTGGGCGCAAGGCGGATGCTAGCGTAGGCGAATCCCGCGCCCATACTTGTTATACTACGATCTTTAGAGAAGTAGTATTCTGCGGTCTTTCGGACAGAGGGAGCCTAACTTTTTTATTTGGATAGATAGAACTTTGAATCCAACGGGACCTTGATCCTTAATAAAAAATAGAAAAAAATCGAAAAAAAAATAATAATAATAATAATAACTTCGACCTGTAGGGGTTTCTAACTTTTTTATTCGAAAAGATAGAGAGATGGTTCAAACGGGTTAATGATTCTTATTTGACACTATAAAAGATGAAAAAACTGAAAAAAATTAAAAAAAATAAAAAAAATTTTTTCTGTGTCGAAAATTTTTAAAACGCTATATTTCCCAAACTATCAAAGATATCGCTTGGGACTTTCAGTCATTTTATCAACTCGATGACGGTATTTGTCACGTGATTTTTTTTGGCGATCGGAAAATCCGGAAAAATTTTACGGTGATTTTCCGATTTTTTTTTTCAAGTTCCTACTTTTCTCGATACCGGTTCAAGAATTGATTCGAATCCTTTCAAATTTTTTCTAGATATACTTCAATATGTCTTACAGAAGGCGGTGAGTTTTGAGAATGATCGGAAAATGATGACCGGATTTTCCGGGAAATTTTCCGAAAAATTCCGATATTGTAAAACACAAAAAACAACGAAACCAACAATCGAAACTGAATTGTGAAAAATGATTTTGGTAGAGCACGAATATACCAATAAATCATAGCTCTTCGATATTTTCTCTAAAATGATCGGAAAACTGGGAAAATTTCAAATATATGAAAAAAAACATTTGAATTTCGGATAATACGAAATTACTCGGAACTGGTCGATATTTTTTCGAATCACTTAGACAGCTTTTGACTGCCTTTGGAAAATCTACAATTTTGTTTTTTAATTTTTTTCCCAAAATTAATAGTCCGGGAGATATCTGAAAAAATTGGAAAATCGAAATATTGACCGTACTAATAGAGGTAATGAAAAAAATAAAAATGCATCGTATCCGCAACACATGCCTCAGTAATACCTCCAAACCGTTTTTTTCCAACTACATAAAAAGATGGGAAAAATACGAAAAAAGTGAAAAAAATATTAAAAATTTTTTACTCCCCCTCCAAAATTGCCCAAAACTCGAAAACAAAACGAGATATCGAAAAATTTTATATAAACAATTTTGTTCCCCTTAAATAGACCTACAAAAAAGTCACCCAAAAATTTTTGCGATACCCTATAAATAAACGAAAAAACAGCTGATTTTCGTGAAAAAATGATTAAAATTATGAAATAGGCCGAGAATATAGAGGGGGGCTATTTTTTTTATTTGAGTAGATAGAGCCACGGTTCAAAAAAGGAATTGATCCTTGTAAAAAATTAGGAATAAACCAAAAAAAAAAAAGAAAAATAATAATAATAATAATTTACAGGGGGGGCACTAACTTTTTTATTTTAAGAGATAGAACAATTTTTCATTAGGCAAAAATGTTCCCCATAAAAAAATAAATATAGTCATGATAAAATTAAAAATTAAAAAAAATAAAAAAAAAATTGGTATTTTTTTGGGAATTTTCTGTATGTCCGTCGTCTCCAGAAACCACCTTATATCTCCGGAACCGTTGAAGATATCGAGTTGAAATTTTAATCACGTCAATAACAAAAAAACAGTACCTCAAAATTTAATTTTTTTTGCTATCGGAAAACCCGGAAAATTTTTAAGGGGTTTTTCATGGTTTTCGCGAGGAACTCGATAGCGGTCCAGGGATTTATTTTTTTCCTTCTAGATTTTTTGGTAATATGCGCCTATATGCTCTTCCGAGGTGTATAGTTTTTGAGAAGGATCGGAAAATAATAACGGGTTTTCCGGTCGATTTTCCGAAAAAATTTCTTTTTTTTGAGCCTCTATTGTGGTGAAACCGATTAAGGAAACCAAGATATCAAATATGCATTAAATAGAACTTGAACAAACGAACAAATCTCCATATGAACATTTTCCGAAGAAACGACCGGAAAAATGTGAAAATCCCATTTTTCCGAAAATGGAAGTTCTCATTTTTTAAAATATCGAATATTTTGAAAACGGATACAAAATTGAAAATTTCACACGATACCTTTTTTAAGTGTCTTTGGGAAACCTACAAAAAATGTTATTACATTTTTTCGATAAAATCAATAGTGCAGGAAATATTTGAAAAAAACGGGACAATTGATATATCTCACAAACTAAGAAAAAACTTGAGAATTTATTTTTTGCAAAAAATACCCTTCAATGAACTCTATCGATCCTCCAAATTTGGTTTTTTCGAATTCAATAACAGAGCGGGGAAAAAATAAAATCCAAAAAAAAGGCTGGACTTAGAAATAATTTTTATAAAAGCATTAGAATCTCAAAAACTAAACAAGATATGGAAAAGTGTGTACAAACAATTTTATTGTACTCTATTAGTACTCCAAAAAGTTATTTATGAAATTTTTTCCTATTCCAAAAATTCAAAAACTTGTCGGGACTTAGAAAAAATTTCGTTTCGTCGATTTTGAATAATTCCAAATATTTCCCAAACGGCTGCATATTTTCAAATTTCCCATAGAACTTTTTATGTTTGCCTTTGGAAAATATACAAAAAATGTAAATGAAGTGTTCCTTCAATATCAATAGTCCAGGAAATATTTGAAAAAAAATCGGAAAAATCAATATATCTCCAGAACCAATAAAGACTGAGAAATAATTTTTTTGTCAAAAATACCTCTCAATGAACTCTATCAACATATCCCAATTTGGTTTCTTCGAATTCGTTACCAGAGCGCGAAAAAAATAAAACCCAAAAAAATTCGTCGGGACTTATACAAAAATTTCGACAATTTTGAATAATTCTAAATATTTCCCAAACGGCTGCATATTTTCAAATTTTTCATAGAACCTTTTATGATTGCCTTTGAAAAATATTCAAAAAATGTAGATGAATTGTTTCTTCAAAATCAATAGTCCGGGAAATATTTGAAAAAAGAACGGAAAAATCGATATATCTCCAGAACCAATAAAGAATGAGAAATAATTTTTTTGTCAAAAATACCTCTCAATGAACTCTATCAACATATCCCAATTTGGTTTCTTCGAATTCGTTACCAGAGCGCGAAAAAAAATAAAACCCAAAAAAATTCGTCGGGACTTGGAAAAAAATTTCGACAATTTTGAATAATTCTAAATATTTCCCAAACGGCTGCATATTTCCAAATTTTTCATAGAACCTTTTATGATTGCCTTTGGAAAATATACAAAAAATGTAGATGAATTGTTTCTTCAAAATCAATAGTCCGGGAAATATTTGAAAAAAAATCGGAAAAATCGATATATCTCCAGAACCAATAAAAAATGAGAAAAGATTTTTTTGTTGAAAATACATCTCAATGGACTCTATCAACATATCCCAATTTGATTTCTTCGAATTCATTACTGCAGCGGGAAAAAAATAAAACCCAAAAAAATTCGTCGGGACTTAGAAAAAAATTACGACAATTTTGAATAATTCCAAATGTTTCCCAAACGGCTGCATATTTCCCAATTTTTCATAGAACCTTTTATGATTGCCTTTGGGAAGTCTACAAAAAATGTAGATGAATTGTTTCTCCAAAATCAATAGTCCGGGAAATAATCGAAAAAAAATCGGAAAAATCGATATATCTCCAGAACCAATAAAAAATGAGAAATGATTTTTTTTGTCAAAAATACTTCTCAATGAACTCTATCAACATATCCCAGTTTGGTTTCTTCGAATTCATTACCAGAGCAGAAAAAAAATAAAACCCAAAAAAATTCGTCGAGACTTGGAAAAAAATTTCGCCAATTTTGAATAATTCTAAATATTTCCCAAACGGCTGCATATTTCCCAATTTTTCATAGAACCTTTTATGATTGCCTTTGGGAAGTCTACAAAAAATGTAAATGAATTGTTTCTTCAAAATCAATAGTCCGAGAAATATTCGAAAAAAAATCGGAAAAATCGATATATCTTCAGAACCAATAAAAAATGAGAAATGATTTTTTTGTCAAAAATAAGTCTCAATTAACTCTATCAACATATCCCAATTTGGTTTCTTCGAATTCATTACCAGAGCAGAAAAAAAATAAAACCCAAAAATTTTCGTCGGGACTTAGAAAAAAATTTCGACAATTTTGAATAATTCTAAATATTTCCCAAACGGCTGCATATTTCTCAATTTTTCATAGAACCTTTTATGATTGCCTTTGGAAAGTATACAAAAAATGTAGATGAATTGTTTCTTCAAAATCAATAGTCCGGGATATATTTGAAAAAAAATCGGAAAAATCGATATATCTCCAGAACCAATAAAAACTGAGAAATGATTTTTTTGTTAAAAATACCTCTCAATGGACTCTATCAACCCATCCCAATTTGGTTTCTTCGAATTCATTACTGCAGCGGAAAAAAAATAAAACCCAAAAAAATTCGTCGGGACTTAGAAAAAAATTACGACAATTTTGAATAATTCTAAATATTTCCCAAACGGCTGCATATTTCCTAATTTTTCATAGAACCTTTTATGATTGCCTTTGGAAAGTCTACAAAAAATGTAAATGAATTGTTTTTTCAAAATCAATAGTTCATGAAATATTTGAAAAAAATGCGGAAAAATCGATATATTATACACATTGATCGTAGTATTCACATTATTGGTGTCCAATTATAGTTTCAAACGGATTCAATAATAAAGACAGACACGCATTGATCGTAGTATTCACATTATTGGTGTCCAATTATAGTTTCAAACGGATTCAATAATAAAGAAAGACACTCATTGATCGTAGTATTCACATTATTGGTGTTCAATTATAGTTTTAAACTGACTCAATGATAAAGACAGGCACGCATTGATCGTATTATTCACATTATTGGTGTCCAATTATAGTTTCAAACTGACCCAACGATAAAGACAGACACGCATTGATCGTAGTATTCACATTATTGGTGTCCAATTATAGTTTCAAACGGACTCAATGATGAAGACAGACAAGTATTGATCGTAGTATTCACATTATTGGTGTCCAATTATAGTTTCAAATGGATTCAATGATAAAGACAGACACACATTGATCGTAGTATTCACATTATTGGTGTCCAATTATAGTATCAAATAGATTCAATTAAAAAGACAGACACGCATTGATCGTAGTATTCACATTATTGGTATCCAATTATAGTTTGTAATCATTTTGACAATGAACCTTTAAAATAAGAACAACGCCTTAAGATCGTAGTATTCAAATAATTGGTAGATACGTGTACACGGAAAGAATATACGTGTACACGGAATGGATATACGTGTAAACGGAAAGGATATACGTGTACACGGAAATGATACGTGTACACGGGGGGCTAGGATCGTCGCGCGAAGCGCGACAGTTAAGCCGCCGGCAGGCCAAGTGTGGGCGCAAGGCGGATGCTAGCGTAGGCGAATCCCGCGCCCAAACTTGTTTATTCTGTAGTTGTATTTCTAGAAACTCATTATTTTTGGAGACGATAATTCATCAGTTTATATTCTTCGTATGTCAAAAACTAACGTAACAGAATATCGTGCTGCTACAGTCTCAATTATCAACCATAGCCCGGGGGTACTGTCCCTTTGGAATACGTCATAGTATACACGCTGAATTTTTTATCGTTTATAGATCATGTGATACTCATCACGAAATCAATCGTCAGACCCTTGAGTAGCGGTGGGTTGCACAGATACAGGGTGTTGAATATGAAAAGTTAAATCTATTTTTCATTCATAACTTCCACAGTTTTGGAAATTTTACAGATTAATTCGAAGAAAAATGTTTGTTCAATAAGAGCTTTATTTTAATAGAAAAATTACATTTTTAGTTGCCACCAGTGGCGTACAAAAAGGGTATATTGGTCCCTTTCCTCTCCTATTTTTTACGCCACTGGTAAAATCGGGAAAATTATTATTTTTTAATTTCTTCATTTTATTTCAAGTGAATCATATAAATTGTTTGAATCCGAAAAAATCAATCGTTTTCAAGATAATTGCGCTTTCATGAATACATACTAATGGTAAAAAAGTTGTTTTGCTGAAGTAAATTGGACAATCCAAATCACTGCTTCAGATTGGTATTGGATATTCTGCCAAAAATATCAATGCTACTTTCACATGCATTTTTTCACGAAGCTGGTTTCTTGCAGAAATACAGGGTGTTGAAACTGGAAAATTATAAAGCATTTTTCTCCTAACTAACATACAGTGCGAGAGGGAGACTACTCTTTCATTAGGTGTACATCATAACATTTTCATTTATTCATTATTAATTTTAATTAAATTCATTATTCGTAATGTCGAAAACTCGCCGGAAATTATTTTTGCGCAAAAAAAACATTTGAAAACAGAGCTGACCAACTTGAGAACAGTTAGAGATAGACGAATTCTGCGAACTCCAATCGATTCAGAATGGCCGAAATAATATATACTGAAAATTTGAACGAAAAAAATCTACGGACAAAAAAGTCGCGTAAGTCGTGATAAATAATTTTTTGAACTTCTTTATTCTTCACTTTTCAAATTTCTAATTTTTGTCCCCGAACGTATTTTGACGTGCTGATTCCGAATCTTCGAACGAAAATATCAGAAATATTTTTGGCGACAAAAAAACAATTTGAAAACTGATTCAGAGCTCACCAACTCGAGAACGTTTGAAGATAGACAAATTCTGCTAACGCCAATCGATTCAGAATTGCTGAATTAGTATATATTGGGAATTTGAACTGAAAAAATCGACGGACAAAAAAGGCAAATATATCATGATAAATAATTTTTTGAACTTTTTATATTTTAATTTTTCAAATTTCAAATTTTTATCACAGAACGTATTTCGACGTGCTGATTCCGAATCTTTGAACGAAAATGTCGAAAACTCATCAGAAATATTTTTCGCGCCAAAAAAACCATTTGAAAACTAATTCAGAGCTGACCAACTCGAGAACGGTTAGAGATAGACAAATTCTGCGAACGCCAATCGATTCAAAATGGCCGAATTAGTATGTATTGTTATTTTCGAGCCAATAAAAAAAATTAAAAATTACTCGAAAAAGTTGCAAGTGGTTCACCCCTAAAAATCATTGACAGTACCAAGTTGTCACATCGACTTGAAATTCGCACTGTTTACGTAAAATTTCATACTCATTCCAAAAATGTATGATTTTCTATGCTCAGATATAAGATTTAGCCGGAAAAAGGTGTTTAAGATAAAACATTAAATTTTCTGAGATTTTTTATTTTTCATTTTTCGGATTTAAAATGTTTGTCCTCGGACGTATTTTGAAGTGCTGATTCCGAATCTTTTAACAATAATGTCGAAAACTCATCAGAAATATTTTTGACGGCAGAAAAAAACATCTAAAAACAGATTTAGAGCTGACCAACTCGAGAACGGTTAGAGATAGACGAATTCTGCGAATGCCAATCGATTCAAAATGGCCGAATTAGTGTTACTGGGTATGTATTTGGGAATTATTTTATGACGAAGTACTAAAATGATCCTTTCTCCTGTTCTCCTTATGTAACCATCCAATCTCCTTCAATTTATTTGATACTCGTTGTCGGAAATTCACAGAGTTCCACTCCAATATTTACGGAAGATACGGGGGTGTTTCCTTGAAAAGTAAGACAAACTGGGTTTTTCAGAAGTGAAAATATTCCATCGAAAATCTGTACTGGTAAATTTGAACCCAAGTATATTGTCCCCTAATGTAATTTTTCGCGAAACTGGGTAAGTC
Source organism: Chrysolina haemoptera (assembly GCA_958298965.1). NCBI lineage: Eukaryota > Metazoa > Arthropoda > Insecta > Coleoptera > Chrysomelidae > Chrysolina > Chrysolina haemoptera. The sequence continues at coordinate 27,288,266 of OY282598.1, forward strand.
CATCGCTCCTGGCGAGCATTGTATTTCACTCAGATTTAGAGTTCTTCTCAAATAATTACGAAAGAAAGGGGGGGGAGGTGTTTCCATGAGAAGTGAGATACCCTGTATGTTAGGAGAAATATGCTTTATAATTTTCCAGTTTCAACACCCTGTATTCCTGCAAGAAAGCAGCTTTGTGAAAAAATGAATGTGAAAGTAGCATTGATATTTTTGGTAGAATATCCAGTACATATTTGAAGCAGTTATTTGGATTGTACAATTCATTTCAGGAAAACAATTTTCTCATTAGTATGTGTTCATAAAAGCGCAATTATCTTGAAAACGATTGATTTTTCCAGGTTAGAACAATTATACTGGTTTTACTTAAAATTGAATGAAGAAATCAAAGAATAATAATTTTCCTGATTTTACCAGTGGCGTAAAAAATAGGAGAGGAAAGGGACCATATACCCTTTTTGTACGCCACTGATGGCAACTAAAAATGTAATTTTTCTTTTAAAATAAAGCTCTTATTGAACAAAAATATTTTTTCGAACTAAACTGTAAAATTTCCAAAACTGTGGAAGCTATGAATAAAAAATAGATTTAATTTTTCATATTCAACACCCTGTATCTGTGCAACCCACCGCTACTCAAGGGTCTGACGATTGATTTCGTGATGAGTATCACATGATCTACCAACGATGAAAAATTCAGCGTGCATACTATTATGAATATATATAGATAATGAATATCATACCTAGGGGATTGAAATGTCTTGATACAGCTCTGTTCAAGAAAAAAGTTAAACATATGTTACTGAAAGACAGTATATCTATTGACTGCAATATATAGAATATAGATATTCGTTTAAAAATCAAATTATACTTCTTTTTAAATTCTAGTATATGGGTTGGTTTAGTTTTTAGTATTCCTCAAGGCCACGTGGAAGAACAGGGTCACAATCCAATCTTTGGTTGGGTTGTGGCACTGAACATGGTCTTTGTCAATAAGTATAAGGTTTATCAACTGTAGATCTACTTAGTACTATGTATTGTAAAAATGACCACTTATTGAATACATTTATTATTATTATTATTACTTTTTTTCAAATTTTTTTGACAAGTTGCACAGCCTCCCGCCACCCCACCCATACTATTAGTCCAACCAATATAACAAAAATAAAGCCTGTTTTGCAAATTGATTCTAATAGTAAGCGACTTGCGCCATGACTTCGGGGATACTTTATAAATAACTAAAATCGAAATTGCAACTCAAAATTTTTTTTGTGCAATTGTTTAAACAATGATTATTAAAAAAAGGGTCCTTTTTTTGGTTTTTTATAAATATCTCAAAAGGTACTGGACGAATGGCTCTACTCATAAAAGACCGTTTGTAGAGAATGAAAAAACCTACAAAATGGTTTTTGGAAAATCCCGATACGACCATTTTTCGCCAAGAAAAGCTGGAAAAACTCTTGAAAAAAGGCCTTTTTTCAAAAATTCGTATCTCCCTCAATTTTCAATATTAAGAAATAATTTTTCGGGAAATGGTAGCTAATATCATGTACGTTGAGCTCCCGAAAGGTGGAAATTGTCGCTTCAATAGTTTTCCTACAATCGGGTTTTAAAAAAATTACAGCCATATTTTGCATGATGCGTCATATTACGGGAAATGGTCCGATTTGAATTTTTAAAGCGGCATTTTGAAGTTGAGGTTAAAAACTACAATTTGTCTATCTCACATTTTCCCATAAGTTTGGAGAATATCGTTAAAAATGCTTCTGAACACAGCGCTTCGAGTGAAAATTCGTCGCCGAGTCGTGCTAAGGTAGTAGTGGAGGGGGCGCCGAGTAGCGACGTCTTCGCTGTATAGAAAAAAGCGCCTTGTGCGCGCAACCGGTCTCTCACTTCTCCTCCGCAATTGCACAAAAAAAATTTTGAGTTGCACTTTGGATTTTAGTTATTTATAAAGTATCCCCGAAGTCATGGCATGGCGCAAGTCGCTTACTATTAGAAATAATTTCCACAAAAAATTTATATTGGTTGGTCTATATGACGTATTCCAAAGTGACAGTACCTCCTGGACTATCGATAGTTGTGATCCTGCTGTGTTTTCAGATAATTTTCTCAATTTCAGCACGGCATTGGCAAACTGTGAACAAAGTTATCGTTCTTGCCACGCGTTTGCTTTGTCTATTTCAATTGATGGAAGTGGCGGTTCAAGGCGAATATCTAACAAAGGCCACTAAGTTATTCAGCAGAGACGGAAAGCCTACTGAACCAGTGTTCTTAAATAAATTAACAGTAAAATATCGTAATAGTTCAGAGGCATTACAAATTCGCTCTGCACATGGAATGAAACAAGTTTAATGGGATTAATTTGTCAACGAAAAGATCGAAACGGGATACGAAAACCGACATATTCTATTTTCGTGGCACTTAAAGCTTTCATTCCTTTCACAAACTAGTAAAGTTGTCCACGCTTTTGAGTTGACCTCGAAACTTTTGAAGAATGAGTGGATGTGACGAATTGTAATTTAAAATATCTGTGGTAATATTCAGGGATTCATCAAGCCAATAGCTTGAATTTTTTCTTAAATACTTGACTTGACTTAAAATAGGGGATTCACCAAGGTTACGACAAGCAGGCCCCCGATTATGTGATAACGACGTGCTGTTAGTAGAACACCTTGATCAAGGATAAACAGTGGCGGCTGGAAAATAATTTTTCATGTCTGATTCAAGTGATTTGTCCGTAATGGAATCGGAACATTATTTTCAAAGCAGCGGATCAGAATATATCGTAGATGAAAAAGTGTCAGAACTTGATCGAAACGGAAGTAAAAAGTGCAGGGTTGGCGCCATCAAAGGCCAAACGAGTTGAAGTTAATGGAAGTGTATCTAATAAAACGAAAAAAATACAGATTCTTTCATAGTCGAGCGAGATCCTAAGAGTAATGAAAATACTGAGAAACAAGGCAAATGTACCCTTTGTACGGCGGTTTTGAAAATGAAAAACTGCGGAACATCTTCACTAAGGCGACATTATTTGCAAGGTAAACACACTAGAGCATACGAAAAAAAATTTGGTAGATCCAGCCCACCTAATTCCGGGGCAAATACCTCTACGGGTTGTAGGCGTAGCACAATTTCAGCTTCCAGTAAGCTTGAGGAGGTGAAACAATAATTAAATTTTAGCTATAACTATGTGGAGGTTTGTGACACAATTGAATAATCTACACGGTGGGTCAACAAAATTTCCACATCATATTTTCTTTAATAATTTTTCATTTGTGGCTGTTTTTATTTTTTAATTTTGAGTATCTACAAAAATCTATAGGGTTCAAGCAATCTAGTAAAAATTGTGGCACATGTTATATATTTTTATACAGGGCATTTAAAAAATATAAGCTACTTTGACATTTAAGAGTGGGACATAATTACGTGAATATTATTGCACTGTATTTTACCAACTCCAGTTTTGTTTGTTCTGCATCCATATATTTTTATTGTTATTGCGTTTTGGCAGTTAATCAGATTAATAAAAAAAAGGTACTAGTTTTTCAAAAAAAATCAAGAATATAGCTTGATTTACAAGTACTTGATGTGCAACTACTTGACTCGACTTGAATTTCAAAAATAAATACTTGACTTACTTGAGCTTGTCTTGATTTTGAGTCAAGTCAAGTCAAGTAGTTAGAAAATCAAGTCGAGTAGTGAATCTCTTGCTCCTGACTTTTATTGCTTACTGCTTATAAATTCAATTATATTATTATAAATTGTCCATTTCATTATTATTACCATCATTTTGCTATTATTTATAGGTACCTATACGATTGATGATAATATATAATATAATTAAATACATATTTATTCACTTTATATTTTTGTTAAGTAAAATTCAATTTTACATGCTATTCTTCAAGGTTAAGTTTGAAAAACAGCTTTAGCTGACACTCCGCCTCTTTTTCCACAATAACATCTATCGTAAACAAAAATTTGTAAAATTATTTGTAGAGGAATAAAGACCATTTATTATTGTGGCTCACATTGATTTATATTTCAACAAAAAAACCCATCGCTTCTTCAGCAAGCCGATAAGTTTACCTGGTAAATGATCTTTCAGGTCCAATGGCAAGTGAGGCTCTGTCAAATATCAAAAATGTCCGCGGCGGGGCAGTCACAAACTAAATACTCTGCTGCTTCATCATCTTCAAATCTAAGACGGCATTCTGGATTTTTTCGACAGTCCTGGTGTTGACATGTGGTGATTCAGACGACAGTTGTTGCTAGTAAGTAGACATTTTAGACAACGTAAGTCATTCCTTAACAATAGTTTGGTGACATTTTTTGAAATATTCATAAATCAGATTTGTCATAACTTTGCTAAAAGTTATAGTAGAAGGAAAAGAAAAAGTGCATATCGTTCCTGAAGCCTTCTACTTCCTCATGCAAATATACAGTATCGGAAAGTTTTCATCAGGGGTATAGACAAATCTATGCGAGCAACAAGGAACGCAATGATATGATAATACCACATAAATAAGAGAGACGCACTACTGTACGCCTCCCCTACTACCTCGTCCGACGAATTAACAGCCACGTCAATATCCCTTCCTCGAGCGAGTCGAGGAGAAATTGTAATGCTCTCTCAACATAAAAGCAAGCTATTCTTTACGCTCCTATGAAACCAGCATACCCCGATGAAAACTTTCCGATACTGTAACATGTGTGAGTATCTGAGTACCTGAAATGTGTTTTGTCCCACTTCACATAACCCTTCTACGATATTTACGGAGGATCCGAAAGTCATGGATATTTGAGTTGATGAAATAAGTGTACTGAAGCAAGAAAACAGTATCCCCTCTTTGGAGCATATACAACGATTCAAGACTATTGACGCAAGTCTCACTTATACATGCCAAAGAAAAAACTGGATTTTACTCCTGCCTCAGTTTTCAACTCACCCATAATCCAATTTCAGGCACATCTCACTATTATCAAAAATTATTGAACGATTGGTGAAAAAAAGATTAATGTCCTTTTCAAGAAACAATGTGTTATCCAGTCTACCACAGATGATATTTATCCTTTCTTGAGAATGCATACTCTATGCATTATTGATGGCAGGACTGTTGCAGCAGTTGTAACGTAATAGAGGTTCTCAAGGGGGTGTGGATGAGTTCGGCTGGGACACAGCCAACTACGACTTAAGTTCAACAGTATTTATTATGAACAAGATTTGGTTGACAGTTTCTATGCACCTAAAATATAAATACAATAAGATATAAGAATGAATGCCAACTATAAAGCCTACCAGCCGCCCATAAATACCGAAGGTTATGAAATAAAGACACCTACCTGGACAGGTAACGGGTAGCTTCAGCTAATCTCGTTAGCACCAGGATGACCAAGCGCACTTTATTGACAACTAAATAGAATTTAGATAAGATCAAATTACAACTGCCACGGCCTCAACTGCTAAACGGCATCAAAATGGTTTCCGTCAATCACATCGACACTCGTGAGCCAGTAGTGGGATACGCGATACCCCTTACCGGTAAGGAACACGGCGAGCGTTCATGTAGAACGGGCTGCCTAAATGATTTATGTTACACAGTGTTTTGTGATTTCTCGAAAGCATTCGATTGCGTTGATCACAAAACGCTGCTGCGGAAGCAACGAGGTAGGCCTGTGCTATTTCCGTATGTGGAAGCACAACTATCGCCAGTCCCAGACGTGCCCCAGGGAACCCCTCAGAGCGAGCAAGCACAACGGAGGTATCCGTTAGCGGATCCGTGTCGTGCACAGCTCAGATTAGATTGGGAGTATGACAGGAAACTTCAAGAGGAAAAAGTGAAAGGAGGTGCGGCGATGGAAGCCCTTCGTATGTGAAAACGCCCGGGAAGCGTTGTGGAAAAGGAATCCCCAGAGACGGATTATAGAGAGAACGGTATTAAAAGTTATGCTGACGCTACGAAAGCGACGAGTTTAAGAAGTAAGGTGAGATACGAAACCCCTTATATAAATACGGAAGATGAAGAAAGCCAAGTTTGAGAAGATTTAATGAGAAAGTGAGGAACGAATGAATTACGAAGCCCCCTGTATAAGTAGGAAATCCGAAGGAAAGCCAAGTTCGAGAGAATCTAATACGAATATGAGTAAGAGAAAGATAAATTGTGAAACCCCCTGTATACACAGACAACGGGATGAAATAGGAAGTATAAAGATGATGCCCACACACAGCAAATCAATGAATGCAGAGAATAGGGAAGATATGAGTCAAAATATTATTAAATCGGAAAAGATAAGAGAGAATTATAGAGAACATCAAGAACTGCTGGATTCCTGCACTGGAAATCCAAGCGATAAAAACTACCATGATTATGATAAGCTAGCAGATGGTCGAGAGCGCGGAAAAAGTCACGACGGGAATTTCCCGCTGAGATAGCGAAACAAAGCAACAAGAAAAAAAAGCCGCGTTCATAGCGGGCTGATGGACAGCCAGAAGCACATAAGTTACCCCGTTGACATCGTCGAGAACTCATACCAAGAGAAGTTGCAGAAACTATTAAAAGAATAGGGGAACATTCTCCATGAAAATTTAAAAATGAAAAATGTAATTTATTTGTAATATCTAACAGAAAACAACTAGTAAAATAATATTTAGATGCTTTTCTTCCCCCATCGCAGAAGTTGACATGCATGAGTTTAGGATCACCAGAATCATCACGGAGGCAATTTCTTCAGTAAATGTTGAAAATTATCGCTCATACACATCATACATAAAAAAAAAATGAAATATGTGATTTCAAGCTTGAGATTGGCACTTCACAGTAGTGTTATTAAATATATACATATATGCAGGATATGAATAAGCGATTATTTTCAACATTTACTGAAAAGAAGCTGATTTTATGGGTAAGTTGAAAATGAGGCAGGAGTAAAACAAAGTTTTTTTTTGACATGTGTAAGTGGGACCTTTCACACTACATTAACATTGTTGCATATAATCCGAAGAGAGTATGGGTTGCTGCTTTAGTATAATAATTCCATATTTACTAAATTATTCATGATTTTCGGATTATCCTCAAACATCTCCGTGAAGTGTGACAAAACACATTTTAGGTACTCAAATACTCGCATATTATATTTGCATGAGAAGGTAATATTCTTCAGAAACGATATGAACTATTCCTTTTCCTTCTCCGATCATTTTTAGCAGAGTTATGACCAATCAAATATTCGGCTCCGCCAGAACTTTCAGCGGCGGTGAACCTGAAATTTGATGTCGGCGTTCAATCGCGTTTTCTGAGAAAACGAGCGCATTTCATAAGAAATTACTAGGAATAATTTTTGTTCCACCCCTGGAATTTCGGTAAACAATTTTTTTTCGTGTTTATAATGGTTCCACCACCACTAGCACACCAAGTTTGGTGGTGGTATAATCGATTCTTGTCTCAAAACCCAATTGTACTGAATTATTAATGTGGTCACCACAAGCTGCAAACAATGTTTTATGGGGTATGTCCTTATATCGTTTTTCAATTCGATACTACGCCTACCGCTTGAAAAGATATTCAATATTATGTCAGTTTATTTCACATATCCTGTGTAACGTTCCGCCTGAACAGGCTTTCCACTCCTGCAAATGTAATGAATGAATTAATGCTCTTTAAATGCATTCATAGCCGGGTTTAGGAGTTTCATAAAAGATTGTTAGAAATCACATATATACACTGACAGTTGGAAATGACGAATGTTCAAAAAAATTCATGGGGTCCGCTCAGTTTCAGCTGAACAACAGTATTCTGCATATAGTTTGCTGAAAGGACCTGATTATACAAACACGATTTCAAATAAAAGTTTTGTCTTGAATGATTAATCGTCTTGAAAGTGAACAAAACAATTTATTCACATATGAAACAATTCAGAAATATAACTGATAAACATTAAAAATAATGTATTTTCAACTAGGTACATTTTGACGAATCAGAAAATTAAATGAACAAAAAAAATATTTCATTTGTGAACTATTTTTTAAAAATATTTTTACCACAGTTTCACTCAAGTCTCAATTTAGTCAGGAGTATCTATACCAATGAAATCGTCCATTTCAATGCTTGGTATTACCATCAGCTTGTATCTGGAGGTTTTCGGGGTCGGAGATCATGATTCTTCCGTCAAAATTGGAAAATTCAAGATGGGGGACGAGTTTTGTAATTATGATTCGATTCTATTCAAAATTGGTATCTGGGCCTTTTTGGGTTCGGAAATTATGATTCTTCTGTCAATATTGAAAAATTCAAAATGGCGGCTCCAATATGGTGGACGAGTTTTGTAATTATGATCCGATTGTGATGTGCATTATCTCAGAAGTATTTTTACCATTTTAATGTGGACATAAAAAAATATTCTATGGGGAAAGACCTCAAAATGCAAACCGATAACTAATAATCACAAATTTTTTTTATTGGATTTTATTTACCCGACAAGATATATGACTTATATCTTATCTCAAACTGCTTTTCAAAGGAATTAGGTTTCGTGGAAATGAACTTGGCGGAAAAGTTGCAAAAATGATTTATTTTACCCAATTACCGAAAGTATCAGTTATACAGGGTGTATCTTAAATGAAGCCATTTATTTCAGGTGATGATTTCTTGTCACATTTTATGAAAAAAAAGTTCATATAAACGTATGTCCTAACTTGCTTCGTTTCTGAGTCAAAAGTTTGATAAAAAATTGGTTTTTCATGAATTACTCAAAATTATTTACGCCGATTGTGGTTGAACTTTGTGTGTTTGTTGGTCGTAACCGAGGGCTTGTTTTCAAGAAATTTGATTTTCAGTGGCGTCGCAGTTGATTCTCTGTTACTCGGAAACGACGCAAGTTAGGACACACGTTTATAGAGTGTGACCCATTTAAGATGGAAGCACCCTTATGAAACTAACATTTTTCAACCGATTAGAATGATTTTTGTTTTGTTAGGTAGACATCCAAAAAGTCTCCTAGGACACCAAATTTCATGAATAAATCTCCATTTCCAGGGCCAACTAATTTTATTTGTCAAGGTAAAAAATCTAATTATATTACTAGCGATTTTTTCAGAAGGAATCTGACTACTCCACTGGATATGTAAATTACGTTGAAATTCATCAATATAAAAAAGTTATAAGGGAATGAAATTTGAAAAATATGCAGTTTAATTAATCCACCAATTCAATTTCAGAACTTTAATCAAAACTTTGACTGCACCACTGTATTGAGGGTGTCTCGAAATATCACTGACTATAATTTCATTGCAATCTGTTGATAAATAAAAATAATGAGATGAAATGACATTTTCCCGAAATTTTTTCAAATTTTATTACTTATCTTATAATTTTTTCATTTATTCACAGATTTCGATGAAATTCTACTAGTGATATATCGAAACCTCCTGAATACAGTGGTGTTTTCCGAATTTTGATATTAGTTCTGAAATTGAATTGGTGGGTTGATTAAACGGCATATTCTTCAAATTTAATTTCCTTGTAACTTTTTGATTGATTGACGCATTTCAACGTAATTTACATATGAACCGTTTGAAAATGTTGCGAATCCAATGGTGTAGTCAGATTTTTTCTAAAAAAATCGCTAGTAATTTTTTTAGATTTTTGACCTTGAAAAATAAGATTAGTTGGCCCTGGAAATGGAGATTTAATCATGAAATTTGGTGCCCTAGTAGACCTTTTGAATGTCTACCTAACGAAAGAAAAATCATTCCAATCGAATGAAAAATGTAAGTTTTATAAGGGTGCTTTCATATTAAATGGGTCACACTGTATTCATTTTTTTCTTACAAAGTGACAAGGAATCACCTCCTGAAATTGATGACATCATTTAAGATACACCCTGTAAAGTACGTTATAGCTGACTGAAATGATTCAATACTAAACTAACTAACTAACTAATTTGATGATTCCAAACTCTGTTAGTACTGTTACTATGGCAAAATAGAAACAAACGATACTCGAGGCCTACATTTGTTTATTTGTATTATAACAACAATGGAACTGAAACGATTCAAGTGAGTATGGCGAACTGCCAAATTGCATCTTGATAAACGAACGTAAAGTGCGTTTGAAAAACTAAATATCCTTTGTTAGTAAATTTGCAACGCATGTATTTTGGCAAAATTCCATTTAGAAATATATTTTTATGTGGGTTTAACTGAGCACATATGGGAGCTGGGTACTTATTTTATGAAAAAAATTGAATATCACTATATTCTTTTAACATACACAACGCAACAAGAGTTTGATGTTTCTTCAAAGTAGGGATTTTTTTAAATTCATATTGGTGATATTGGTTCATAAAAACGTTCTATCATCAAATGAACACTTAACAATAATTCAAATATCAGTAATTGTGTTCAAGGTTACAAGATTATTCAACTTCACTTCATATCATTGAAGTGTTTCACGATTCATTTTTTAATATATCAAGTTTGCATATTCCCAAGTCTAAAGGTTATCGCCAACGGTTTTGTTAGCATGAGCACAAACTAGGTCCGAGTATATTATCAAAATAATCAATTTTGTGTTTCCATGACCTACTGATTTCAGTGGTGAACAAATGACAAACTGCTGGTATACAAAAGAAATCCGTTTTAATATCTATCTAACTGTTGAAAACGACAAAGCCTCAATAACTTCAGATTTATGTCTTATCATAGCAATTACAAAGGTTCTTCTCAAAAATAGAAGTTTTTACATGTTGATCTGAGTACATACAGATTCAGCAATAATTCTTCTATACATAGGGAAATAACGCTACATTAGAATTACATTCCCATGTCCGTCGCTCAGGCAATACTAAAATGAATTTAGGAATTCAGTATAAGGTGTTCAATCGACTAGCGTCTAGCGACAGCCCGGATATTTTGGCTGGCGAGCATATTGACAGTATCATAACCTCCAAATTGGCAGCTTCCTTGGTCTGATTTCTCAAAAACACATAAAAAAGTAATTTTTCACAGTTTTCAACAATTCTGCCTTCCTCAAAACCCGTAAATCACAATTTTTCACATTTTTCCTTCCTCAAAACCACATTTCACATTTTTAAAGAAAAAAATGTGAAAAATTGCAATTTACGGGTTTTGAGAAAGGCAGAATTGTTGAAAACTATGAAAAATTACTTTTTTATGTGTTTTTGAGAAATCACCAATTTGGAGGTTATGATACTGTCAATATGCTAGCCAGCAAAATATCCGGGCTGCCTATCGCTAGACGCTTGTTTCAATCGCCGCACAGTGGTGGGATTGATGCATATCTCCTCTCTATTTTCCTAATGCGTTCTCTGTCGCGCACGTTGTTTCCCTATGTATAGAAGAATTATTGCTGAATCTGTATATGGAATGTTCCTTTCAGTCGTTTTTCATTCAGCCACAAAACAATTGGTACCAAATATCATTCAATAAATGATGAGAGGCATTGACACAATTATTCTATTTGTTATTGAAAAGTTTTCCATATGAATGAAAAAATCACTGTGACATAACGTGATTTCGGTCTATTTTGCAGCTATTATCTACTTGTACGAATTTTAAGCCTTTCAAGTACCGACTTCGAATAATATTATCTAAAGAACATAAAAAGTGCAATAAAATTTCAACCAAGATTTAAAAGCAATAAAAATATCGTAATTCTGAATAATCTTTGTTATTCACCTGTATTTAAATGAACTGAAACGCCTGTGATAAAACCACACATAAAAAACGTGTTCGTACAAATTTTGGAAAATATGTTGGTTGGATTGATTCTTCATAGTATCTTTCAAAATAAAAAGTAAAACTTTTTTGAGGATTTCAAAATTGCAAAAAAGTCTCAGCAGTAGGGTTGTAAATTGCATAGTTTCCAGGTATACTGAATTCTGAATATCAAAAAGTTAACACATATGTATACGACGGCTTGGAAGTGCCATTCTAGAAGGTGTCTTTTTTTTCATATAATTTACAGTTGCAACTGTAAATTAGCAATAATTCACAGTTGCAACTGTAAATTAGCACTAATTCACATTTGCAACTGTAAATTGGCACTAATATACCTACAGTTGTGTAAATTAGTAGTCGCAACTGTAAATTAGTCTAATTTAGAGTTGCAGCTGTAAATTAGCACTAATTCACAGTTGCAACTGTAAATTGGGAATAATATACAGTTACAACCACTTGCTATCACTAATTTACAGTTGCAACTGTATATTAGTCCCAATTTACAGTTACTACCACTAATTTACAGTTGCAATTGTATATTAGTCCCAATTTACAGTTGCAAATATGAATTAGTGTTAATTTACAGCTGCAACTGTAAATTAGACTAATTTGCAGTTGCGACCACGAATTTACGCAACTGTATATTAGTGCCAATTTACAGTTGCAAATGTGAATTAGTGCTAATTTACAGTTGCAACTGTAAATTAGTGCTAATTCACAGTTGAAACTATAAATTATATGAAAAAAAAGATACCTTCTAGAATGGCAGTTCCAAGCCGTCGTATATATGGAGTAGGGTACTTATTGCTATTTTTTGTATAAAGAGCTACCATACATCCTGGCAGCCACATACTGAGAAGCTCTTTGAGCTTTGAGCGCCAATATGTGCGCTGAAACTTCTAGATTCCATTAAGAAGAAAATAATTTTTCTCATCGATATACCTCGCCCATAACCTCGCCTGCTTCTCTGGAAATCTCAAAAAACGGTTTTTATACCCAGTTTGCCAACGCCATTTTGAAAGTTTTTTTATGGCACTGGGAGTACAGTGATACGTCATTCGAATTGCCTTTCAATTTTCTATAAAACAAAATTTCAAACCAAAGTATTCATCCAAAAAAAATGGAGAGTATATGACTTCAGAACTCCCTTAAGAGGGAAGTTTTGAAAATGTAGCAATTGCTTTTTCTTATAAAACAGAAGAAATTGCTTGAAATCCAATGAATGAAAACTGAAGTAGATGCTTCTGCTTTGGGCAATTGCTTGAAAGTTCGGGAAATGTTTCTAGTCAAATTTTAATAAGAAATACTTCACTTTTAATGAAAATTACAAATACAAATACAAAGAATTTATCACCAAAAATATATTCGAAAAATTAGCTCAGCGTTATAATTTTTGAAATTTTGTTCTGTAGTATGCGGGATCGATTTATTTTTTTTACAAGCTTTTATTTAACTTGTAATGTATGTATTTTTGTATGTATGTGTGTATGTAACTATATTCGAGTCGGGTCAAATCTTGCAACTGAATTTTGACCCTCTTATAGTTGTCCGATTAACTTTAAATTTGGCAGGTCTTCATAATTCCCGTGACAATGCATTATGAAATTTTTCTTAGAGAAAAATAAAAAATCGATTCTTAATTGGTATGTAGCGGTTTTCGGGGTCGGAGATTATGAATTTTTTGTCCAAATTCATAAATTCAATATGGTGGCTCCAATATGGCGAACGAGCTTTGTGATTATGGTCCGATTCGATTCTAAATTGGTATGTTGAGGTTTTCCGGCTCAGAGATTATGATTTTCTTGTCAAAATTCATAAATTCAATATGGCGGCTCCAATATGACGGACGAGTTTTGTGATTATGGTGCTATTCGATTCTAAATTTGTATGTGGGGGTTTTCGGGGTCGGAGATTATGATTTTCTTGTAAAAATTCATGAATTCAATATGGCGGCTCCAAGATGGTGGACGAGATTTGTGATTTTGATTTGCTTCCATTCAAAAATGGTATTTGTAGGTTTTTGAGATCGGATATTATTAATTTTTTTGTGAAAATTCATGAATTGAAATTATGGCGGCTTCAATATGGCCGACAACTTAGTAATTTTGGTCCGATTCGATTCAAATTTGGTATGTAAGGGTTTTAGGGGTCAGGGATTATGAATTTTTGGTCAAAATTAATTAATAAATTAAATATGGTGGCTCCAAGATGGCAAACGAATTTTGCAATTATGGTCTGACTCTATTCAAAATTGGTATGTAGGAGTATTTGGGTTGGAATATCATGGAGGTTTTGCTAAAATTCCCAAATTGAAGATTGCTGCTTCAGGATGGCTGACGAGTTAATGTTCAGATGGCTTCCTCATTCAAGAGCTAGATAGCTCACTGGGAACAGGCCTTGTAATAATCATTCTTCATCAGAAATCTAGAGATTAATGCGTACTCATTGAAAAATATTATAAATAAAATTATGTGAATCTAAATAAAAATTACATATTTTACAGTAATTCCGAACAGATATTCATTTTTCATCTTATCCGCACGTGTGGATGATAAGCCACTTTTCGTTGTACTATACAATGCGATTCACTTCCTCAACTGCACTTATTTCTTTAAAATATTAAATTTGAAATGAATTTATAGTGAATATTCATAAGGAATAAAATAAAATATTAGCTGAATGCTTGATTAATGAATTTCATGATAGAAATAATAGAAAAGGAAAATATGCCATCTCAAGTATTCCCATCTCGGGTTTTTTCAAATTTCGAGTAAAAATTGTGCCATCTGGGTTCATTTCGAGTGTCGCCATTAGTGAGGGTACCTTAATAAAAACCTGGAAAAAAAAACAAGAGCAATTATTTAGTATTTTCTAAGAAGTAATTATTTAGTATGACTGAACCAGAACTAACTATCCTTACGTAGACATTTGAGTGGGTGGAAATTGCATGGGCGTTATATTATTTCTTAAAAGGTACCCTTATTTGAGACGTTACTCGAAATTAACCTAAGAAACAGGTCGGAAATTCACCTGTACTCGTGTGATGGCACAATTTTTGAGTTTCTATTTGAAATTTCAAAATACTCGAAATGGGAATGCTCGTGACGGGATGATACCAAATATATATCATTCATTTTTATTTCCATCCTAATCCTACTGTGCTTTGAACCTTGTCAGTTAGTTTACTGATCAATAATCATTATACTTATCATATTTCGCTAGTCAGGCACAGAATCAGCTTTGACCCTCGAAGGACATTATACTCACGACTCGAGTTAGAATTAGCTGATGAAAATAAAACTCAACGCGATATGTCTGCAGGTTAGGTCAACAAAACTAGAACCGTTCAAGTTACACGAAATTATCTAAAACAAACAATAACCTTGTGATGGCAATGCATAAAAAAATTGCTGAACTCTCTGAACTGTCTGCTTTGAAATATTATCGTGGTATAAATTACTAGCCGATGAGAAAAACACTATCAACAGAGGGAGAAATGAAGTGATCTGCGTGATAATTTAGGTAGTAGGTATGAACTACACAGTGTTTAGGACTGAGTGAAACCTGGCTAAACTCACAAGTTGGGAAAATGTATGATTTTTATGTGCTCAGATATAAGATTTAGCCGGAAAAGGTTGTTTAAGGTAGAAGACCCAATTTACAGAGATTTTTTATTTTTCATTTTTCGAATTTCAAATTTCTGATCTCGAACGTATCTTTGACGTGCTGATTCCGAAATTTTTAACGAAAATGTCGAAAACTCAACAGAAATATTTTTGGCGGCAAAAAACATTTAAAAACTGATTTAGAGCTGACCAACTCGAGAACGGTCAGAGATAGACAAATTCTGCGAACGCCAATCGATTCAGAATGGTCGAATTAGTATGTGTTGTGAATTTCGGTCCATCGAAAAAAATTTAAAATTACCCGAAAAAAGTTGCAAGGGGTGTACCCCTAAAAATCATGAAAAATAGTTAGTTGTCACATCGACTTGAAATTTGCACTTTATACGTAAAATTTCATGCTCATTCCAAAAATGTATGATTTTTATGTGCTCAGATATAAATAAGATTGAGCCGGAAAAGGTTGTTTGAGGTAAAAAATCCAATTTACTGAGATTTTTTATTTTTCATTTTTCGAATTCCAAATTTCTGATCTCGAACGTATTTTGACGTGCTGATTCCGAAATTTTTAACGAAAATGTCGAAAACTCATGAGAAATATTTTTGGCGGCCAAAAAACATTTAAAAACTGATTTAGAGCTGACCAACTCGAGAACGGTCAGAGATAGACAAATTCTGCGAACGCCAATCGATTCAGAATGGTCGAAATAGTATGTGTTGTGAATTTCGGTCCATCGAAAAAAATTTCAAATTACCCGAAAAAAGTTGCAAGGTGTACCCCTAAAAATCATGAAAAATAGTAAGTTGTCACATCGACTTGAAATTTGCACTTTATACGTAAAATTTCATGCTCATTCCAAAAATGTATGATTTTTATGTGCTCAGATATAAGATTGAGCCGGAAAAGGTTGTTTGAGGTAAAAAATCCAATTTACTGAGATTTTTTATTTTTCATTTTTCGAATTCCAAGTTTCTGATCTCGAACGTATTTTGACGTGCTGATTCCGAAATTTTTAACGGAAATGTCGAAAACTCAACAGAAATATTTTTGGCGGCAAAAAAACATTTAAAAACTGATTTAGAGCTAACCAACTCGAGAACGGTCAGAGATAGACAAATTCTGCGAACGCCAATCGATTCAGAATGGTCGAATTAGTACGTGTTGTGAATTTCGGTCCATCGAAAAAAAATTAAAATTACCCGAAAAAAGTTGCAAGGGGTGTACCCCTAAAAATCATGAAAAATAGTAAGTTGTCACATCGACTTGAAATTTGCACTTTATACGTAAAATTTCATGCTCATTCCAAAAATGTATGATTTTTATGTGCTCAGATATAAATAAGATTGAGCCGGAAAAGGTTGTTTGAGGTATAAAATCCAATTTACTGAGATTTTTTATTTTTCATTTTTCGAATTCCAAATTTCTGATCTCGAACGTATTTTGACGTGCTGATTCCGAAATTTTTAACGAAAATGTCGAAAACTCATGAGAAATAATTTTGGCGACAAAAAAAACATCTAAAAACTGATTTAGAGCTAACCAAATCGAGAACGGTCAGAGATAGACAAATTCTGCGAACGCCAATCGATTCAGAATGGTCGAATTAGTATGTGTTGTGAATTTCGGTCAATCGAAAAAAATTTAAAATTACCCGAAAAAAGTTGCAAGGGGTGTACCCCTAAAAATCATGAAAAATAGTAAGTTGTCACATCGACTTGAAATTTGCACTTTATACGTAAAATTTTATGCTCATTCCAAAAATGTATGATTTTTATGTGCTCAGATATAAATAAGATTGAGCCGGAAAAGGTTGTTTGAGGTAAAAAATCCAATTTACTGAGATTTTTTATTTTTCATTTTTCGAATTCCGAATGTCTGATCTCGAACGTATTTTGACGTGCTGATTCCGATATTTTTAACGAAAATGTCGAAAACTCAACAGAAATATTTTTGGCGGCAAAAAAACATTTAAAAACTGATTTAGAGCTGACCAACTCGAGAACGGTCAGAGATAGACAAATTCTGCGAACGCCAATCGATTCAGGATGGTCGAATTAGTATGTGTTATGAATTTCGGTCAATCGAAAAAAATTTAAAATTACCCGAAAAAAGTTGCAAGGGGTGTACCCCTAAAAATCATGAAAAATAGTAAGTTGTCACATCGACTTGAAATTTGCACTTTATACGTAAAATTTCATGCTCATTCCAAAAATGTATGATTTTTATGTGCTCAGATATAAATAAGATTGAGCCGGAAAAGGTTGTTTGAGGTAAAAAATCCAATTTACTGAGATTTTTTATTTTTCATTTTTCGAATTCCAAGTTTCTGATCTCGAACGTATTTTGACGTGCTGATTCCGATATTTTTAACGAAAATGTCGAAAACTCAACTGAAATATTTTTGGCGGCAAAATAACATTTAAAAACTGATTTAGAGCTGACCAACTCGAGAACGGTCAGAGATAGACAAATTCTGCGAACGCCAATCGATTCAGAATGGTCGAATTAGTATGTGTTGTGAATTTCGGTCAATCGAAAAAAATTTAAAATTACCCGAAAAAAGTTGCAAGGGGTGTACCCCTAAAAATCATGAAAAATAGTAAGTTGTCACATCGACTTGAAATTTGCACTTTATACGTAAAATTTTATGCTCATTCCAAAAATGTATGATTTTTATGTGCTCCGATTCAAGATTGAGCCGGAAAAGGTTGTTTGAGGTAAAAAATCCAATTTACTGAGATTTTTTATTTTTCATTTTTCGAATTCCAAATTTCTGATCTCGAACGTATTTTGACTTGCTGATTCCGAAATTTTTAACGAAAATGTCGAAAACTCATGAGAAATAATTTTGGCGACAAAAAAACCATCTAAAAACTGATTTAGAGCTAAGCAAATCGAGAACGGTCAGAGATAGACAAATTCTGCGAACGCCAATCGATTCAGAATGGTCGAATTAGTATGTGTTGTGAATTTAGGTCAATCGAAAAAAATTTAAAATTACCCGAAAAAAGTTGCAAGGGGTGTACCCCTAAAAATCATGAAAAATAGTAAGTTGTCACATCGACTTGAAATTTGCACTTTATACGTAAAATTTTATGCTCATTCCAAAAATGTATGATTTTTATGTGCTCAGATATAAGATTGAGCCGGAAAAGGTTGTTTGAGGTAAAAAATCCAATTTACTGAGATTTTTTATTTTTCATTTTTCGAATTCCAAGTTTCTGATCTCGAACGTATTTTGACGTGCTGATTCCGAAATTTTTAACGAAAATGTCGAAAACTCAACAGAAATATTTTTGGCGGCAAAAAACATTTAAAAACTGATTTAGAGCTGACCAACTCGAGAACGGTCAGAGATAGACAAATTGTGCGAACGCCAATCGATTCAGGATGGTCGAATTAGTATGTGTTGTGAATTTCGGTCAATCGAAAAAAATTTAAAATTACCCGAAAAAAGTTGCAAGGGGTGTACCCCTAAAAATCATGAAAAATAGTAAGTTGTCACATCGACTTGAAATTTGCACTTTATACGTAAAATTTTATGCTCATTCCAAAAATGTATGATTTTTATGTGCTCCGATTCAAGATTGAGCCGGAAAAGGTTGTTTGAGGTAAAAAATCCAATTTACTGAGATTTTTTATTTTTCATTTTTCGAATTCCAAGTTTCTGATCTCGAACGTATTTTGACGTGCTGATTCCGAAATTTTTAACGAAAATGTCGAAAACTCAACAGAAATATTTTTGGCGGCAAAAAATTATTTAAAAACTGATTTAGAGCTGAACAACTCGAGAACGGTCAGAGATAGACAAATTCTGCGAACGCCAATCGATTCAGAATGGTCGAATTAGTATGTGTTGTGAATTTCGGTCAATCGAAAAAAAATTAAAATTACCCGAAAAAAGTTGCAAGGGGTGTACCCCTAAAAATCGTGAAAAATAGTAAGTTGTCACATCGACTTGAAATTTGCACTTTATACGTAAAATTTTACGCTCATTCCAAAAATGTATGATTTTTATGTGCTCAGATACAAGATTGAGCCGGAAAAGGTTGTTTGAGGTAAAAAATCCAATTTACTGAGATTTTTTATTTTTCATTTTTCGAATTCCAAGTTTCTGATCTCGAACGTATTTTGACGTGCTGATTCCGAAATTTTTAACGAAAATGTCGAAAACTCGACAGAAATATTTTTGGCGGCAAAAAACATTTAAAAACTGATTTAGAGCTGACCAACTCGAGAACGGTCAGAGATAGACAAATTCTGCGAACGCCAATCGATTCAGGATGGTCGAATTAGTATGTGTTGTGAATTTCGGTCAATCGAAAAAAATTTCAAATTACCCGAAAAAAGTTGCAAGGGGTGTACCCCTAAAAATCATGAAAAATAGTAAGTTGTCACATCGACTTGAAATTTGCACTTTATACGTAAAATTTTATGCTCATTCCAAAAATGTATGATTTTTATGTGCTCCGATTCAAGATTGAGCCGGAAAAGGTTGTTTGAGGTAAAAAATCCAATTTACTGAGATTTTTTATTTTTCATTTTTCGAATTCCAAATTTCTGATCTCGAACGTATTTTGACTTGCTGATTCCGAAATTTTTAACGAAAATGTCGAAAACTCATGAGAAATAATTTTGGCGACAAAAAAACCATCTAAAAACTGATTTAGAGCTAACCAAATCGAGAACGGTCAGAGATAGACAAATTATGCGAACGCCAATCGATTCAGAATGGTCGAATTAGTATGTGTTGTGAATTTAGGTCAATCGAAAAAAATTTAAAATTACCCGAAAAAAGTTGCAAGGGGTGTACCCCTAAAAATCATGAAAAATAGTAAGTTGTCACATCGACTTGAAATTTGCACTTTATACGTAAAATTTTATGCTCATTCCAAAAATGTATGATTTTTATGTGCTCCGATTCAAGATTGAGCCGGAAAAGGTTGTTTGAGGTAAAAAATCCAATTTACTGAGATTTTTTATTTTTCATTTTTCGAATTCCAAGTTTCTGATCTCGAACGTATTTTGACGTGCTGATTCCGATATTTTTAACGAAAATGTCGAAAACTCAACTGAAATATTTTTGGCGGCAAAATAACATTTAAAAACTGATTTAGAGCTGACCAACTCGAGAACGGTCAGAGATAGACAAATTCTGCGAACGCCAATCGATTCAGAATGGTCGAATTAGTATGTGTTGTGAATTTCGGTCAATCGAAAAAAATTTAAAATTACCCGAAAAAAGTTGCAAGGGGTGTACCCCTAAAAATCATGAAAAATAGTAAGTTGTCACATCGACTTGAAATTTGCACTTTATACGTAAAATTTTATGCTCATTCCAAAAATGTATGATTTTTATGTGCTCCGATTCAAGATTGAGCCGGAAAAGGTTGTTTGAGGTAAAAAATCCAATTTACTGAGATTTTTTATTTTTCATTTTTCGAATTCCAAATTTCTGATCTCGAACGTATTTTGACTTGCTGATTCCGAAATTTTTAACGAAAATGTCGAAAACTCATGAGAAATAATTTTGGCGACAAAAAAACCATCTAAAAACTGATTTAGAGCTAAGCAAATCGAGAACGGTCAGAGATAGACAAATTCTGCGAACGCCAATCGATTCAGAATGGTCGAATTAGTATGTGTTGTGAATTTAGGTCAATCGAAAAAAATTTAAAATTACCCGAAAAAAGTTGCAAGGGGTGTACCCCTAAAAATCATGAAAAATAGTAAGTTGTCACATCGACTTGAAATTTGCACTTTATACGTAAAATTTTATGCTCATTCCAAAAATGTATGATTTTTATGTGCTCAGATATAAGATTGAGCCGGAAAAGGTTGTTTGAGGTAAAAAATCCAATTTACTGAGATTTTTTATTTTTCATTTTTCGAATTCCAAGTTTCTGATCTCGAACGTATTTTGACGTGCTGATTCCGAAATTTTTAACGAAAATGTCGAAAACTCAACAGAAATATTTTTGGCGGCAAAAAACATTTAAAAACTGATTTAGAGCTGACCAACTCGAGAACGGTCAGAGATAGACAAATTGTGCGAACGCCAATCGATTCAGGATGGTCGAATTAGTATGTGTTGTGAATTTCGGTCAATCGAAAAAAATTTAAAATTACCCGAAAAAAGTTGCAAGGGGTGTACCCCTAAAAATCATGAAAAATAGTAAGTTGTCACATCGACTTGAAATTTGCACTTTATACGTAAAATTTTATGCTCATTCCAAAAATGTATGATTTTTATGTGCTCCGATTCAAGATTGAGCCGGAAAAGGTTGTTTGAGGTAAAAAATCCAATTTACTGAGATTTTTTATTTTTCATTTTTCGAATTCCAAGTTTCTGATCTCGAACGTATTTTGACGTGCTGATTCCGAAATTTTTAACGAAAATGTCGAAAACTCAACAGAAATATTTTTGGCGGCAAAAAATTATTTAAAAACTGATTTAGAGCTGAACAACTCGAGAACGGTCAGAGATAGACAAATTCTGCGAACGCCAATCGATTCAGAATGGTCGAATTAGTATGTGTTGTGAATTTCGGTCAATCGAAAAAAAATTAAAATTACCCGAAAAAAGTTGCAAGGGGTGTACCCCTAAAAATCGTGAAAAATAGTAAGTTGTCACATCGACTTGAAATTTGCACTTTATACGTAAAATTTTACGCTCATTCCAAAAATGTATGATTTTTATGTGCTCAGATACAAGATTGAGCCGGAAAAGGTTGTTTGAGGTAAAAAATCCAATTTACTGAGATTTTTTATTTTTCATTTTTCGAATTCCAAGTTTCTGATCTCGAACGTATTTTGACGTGCTGATTCCGAAATTTTTAACGAAAATGTCGAAAACTCGACAGAAATATTTTTGGCGGCAAAAAACATTTAAAAACTGATTTAGAGCTGACCAACTCGAGAACGGTCAGAGATAGACAAATTCTGCGAACGCCAATCGATTCAGGATGGTCGAATTAGTATGTGTTGTGAATTTCGGTCAATCGAAAAAAATTTCAAATTACCCGAAAAAAGTTGCAAGGGGTGTACCCCTAAAAATCATGAAAAATAGTAAGTTGTCACATCGACTTGAAATTTGCACTTTATACGTAAAATTTTATGCTCATTCCAAAAATGTATGATTTTTATGTGCTCCGATTCAAGATTGAGCCGGAAAAGGTTGTTTGAGGTAAAAAATCCAATTTACTGAGATTTTTTATTTTTCATTTTTCGAATTCCAAGTTTCTGATCTCGAACGTATTTTGACGTGCTGATTCCGAAATTTTTAACGAAAATGTCGAAAACTCAACAGAAATATTTTTGGCGGCAAAAAATTATTTAAAAACTGATTTAGAGCTGACCAACTCGAGAACGGTCAGAGATAGACAAATTCTGCGAACGCCAATCGATTCAGAATGGTCGAATTAGTATGTGTTGTGAATTTCGGTCAATCGAAAAAAAATTAAAATTACCCGAAAAAAGTTGCAAGGGGTGTACCCCTAAAAATCATGAAAAATAGTAAGTTGTCACATCGACTTGAAATTTGCACTTTATACGTAAAATTTTACGCTCATTCCAAAAATGTATGATTTTTATGTGCTCAGATACAAGATTGAGCCGGAAAAGGTTGTTTTAGGTAAAAAATCCAATTTACTGAGATTTTTTATTTTTCATTTTTCGAATTCCAAGTTTCTGATCTCGAACGTATTTTGACGTGCTGATTCCGAAATTTTTAACGAAAATGTCGAAAACTCAACAGAAATATTTTTGGCGGCAAAAAACATTTAAAAACTGATTTAGAGCTGACCAACTCGAGAACGGTCAGAGATAGACAAATTCTGCGAACGCCAATCGATTCAGGATGGTCGAATTAGTATGTGTTGTGAATTTCGGTCAATCGAAAAAAATTTAAAATTACCCGAAAAAAGTTGCAAGGGGTGTACCCCTAAAAATCATGAAAAATAGTAAGTTGTCACATCGACTTGAAATTTGCACTTTATACGTAAAATTTTATGCTCATTCCAAAAATGTATGATTTTTATGTGCTCCGATTCAAGATTGAGCCGGAAAAGGTTGTTTGAGGTAAAAAATCCAATTTACTGAGATTTTTTATTTTTCATTTTTCGAATTCCAAGTTTCTGATCTCGAACGTATTTTGACGTGCTGATTCCGAAATTTTTAACGAAAATGTCGAAAACTCAACAGAAATATTTTTGGCGGCAAAAAATTATTTAAAAACTGATTTAGAGCTGACCAACTCGAGAACGGTCAGAGATAGACAAATTCTGCGAACGCCAATCGATTCAGAATGGTCGAATTAGTATGTGTTGTGAATTTCGGTCAATCGAAAAAAAATTAAAATTACCCGAAAAAAGTTGCAAGGGGTGTACCCCTAAAAATCATGAAAAATAGTAAGTTGTCACATCGACTTGAAATTTGCACTTTATACGTAAAATTTTACGCTCATTCCAAAAATGTATGATTTTTATGTGCTCAGATACAAGATTGAGCCGGAAAAGGTTGTTTGAGGTAAAAAATCCAATTTACTGAGATTTTTTATTTTTCATTTTTCGAATTCCAAGTTTCTGATCTCGAACGTATTTTGACGTGCTGATTCCGAAATTTTTAACGAAAATGTCGAATACTCAACAGAAATATTTTTGGCGGCAAAAAACATTTAAAAACTGATTTAGAGCTGACCAACTCGAGAACGGTCAGAGATAGACAAATTCTGCGAACGCCAATCGATTCAGGATGGTCGAGTTAGTATGTGTTGTGAATTTCGGTCAATCGAAAAAAATTTAAAATTACCCGAAAAAAGTTGCAAGGGGTGTACCCCTAAAAATCATGAAAAATAGTAAGTTGTCACATCGACTTGAAATTTGCACTTTATACGTAAAATTTCATGCTCATTCCAAAAATGTATGATTTTTATGTGCTCAGATATAAATAAGATTGAGCCGGAAAAGGTTGTTTGAGGTAAAAAATCCAATTTACTGAGATTTTTTATTTTTCATTTTTCGAATTCCAAATTTCTGATCTCGAACGTATTTTGACGTGCTGATTCCGAAATTTTTAACGAAAATGTCGAAAACTCATGAGAAATAATTTTGGCGACAAAAAAACCATCTAAAAACTGATTTAGAGCTAACCAAATCGAGAACGGTCAGAGATAGACAAATTCTGCGAACGCCAATCGATTCAGAATGGTCGAATTAGTATGTGTTGTGAATTTCGGTCAATCGAAAAAAATTTAAAATTACCCGAAAAAAGTTGCAAGGGGTGTACCCCTAAAAATCATGAATAATAGTAAGTTGTCACATCGACTTGAAATTTGCACTTTATACGTAAAATTTTATGCTCATTCCAAAAATGTATGATTTTTATGTGCTCAGATTCAAGATTGAGCCGGAAAAGGTTGTTTGAGGTAAAAAATCCAATTTACTGAGATTTTTTATTTTTCATTTTTCGAATTCCAAGTTTCTGATCTCGAACGTATTTTGACGTGCTGATTCCGAAATTTTTAACGAAAATGTCGAAAACTCAACAGAAATATTTTTGGCGGCAAAAAACATTTAAAAACTGATTTAGAGCTGACCAACTCGAGAACGGTCAGAGATAGACAAATTCTGCGAACGCCAATCGATTCAGGATGGTCGAATTAGTATGTGTTGTGAATTTCGGTCAATCGAAAAAAATTTAAAATTACCCGAAAAAAGTTGCAAGGGGTGTACCCCTAAAAATCATGAAAAATAGTAAGTTGTCACATCGACTTGAAATTTGCACTTTATACGTAAAATTTTATGCTCATTCCAAAAATGTATGATTTTTATGTGCTCAGATATAAGATTGAGCCGGAAAAGTTTGTTTGAGGTAAAAATTCCAATTTACTGAGATTTTTTATTTTTCATTTTTCGAATTCCAAGTTTCTGATCTCGAACGTATTTTGACGTGCTGATTCCGAAATTTTTAACGAAAATGTCGAAAACTCATGAGAAATATTTTTGGCGACAAAAAAACCATCTAAAAACTGATTTAGAGCTAACCAAATCGAGAACGGTCAGAGATAGACAAATTCTGCGAACGCCAATCGATTCAGAATGGTCGAATTAGTATGTGTTGTGAATTTCGGTCGATCGAAAAAAATTTAAAATTACCCGAAAAAAGTTGCAAGGGGTGTACCCCTAAAAATCATGAAAAATAGTAAGTTGTCACATCGACTTGAAATTTGCACTTTATACGTAAAATTTTATGCTCATTCCAAAAATGTATGATTTTTATGTGCTCAGATTCAAGATTGAGCCGGAAAAGGTTGTTTGAGGTAAAAAATCCAATTTACTGAGATTTTTTATTTTTCATTTTTCGAATTCCAAGTTTCTGATCTCGAACGTATTTTGACGTGCTGATTCCGAAATTTTTAACGAAAATGTCGAAAACTCAACAGAAATATTTTTGGCGGCAAAAAACATTTAAAAACTGATTTAGAGCTGACCAACTCGAGAACGGTCAGAGATAGACAAATTCTGCGAACGCCAATCGATTCAGGATGGTCGAATTAGTATGTGTTGTGAATTTCGGTCAATCGAAAAAAATTTAAAATTACCCGAAAAAAGTTGCAAGGGGTGTACCCCTAAAAATCATGAAAAATAGTAAGTTGTCACATCGACTTGAAATTTGCACTTTATACGTAAAATTTCATGCTCATTCCAAAAATGTATGATTTTTATGTGCTCAGATATGAATAAGATTGAGCCGGAAAAGGTTGTTTGAGGTAAAAAATCCAATTTACTGAGATTTTTTATTTTTCATTTCTCGAATTCCAAGTTTCTGATCTCGAACGTATTTTGACGTGCTGATTCCGAAATTTTTAACGAAAATGTCGAAAACTCAACAGAAATATTTATGGCGGCAAAAAAATATTTAAAAACTGATTTAGAGCTGACCAACTCGAGAACGGTCAGAGATAGACAAATTCTGCGAACGCCAATCGATTCAGAATGGTCGAATTAGTATGTGTTGTGAATTTCGGTCAATCGAAAAAAAATTAAAATTACCCGAAAAAAGTTGCAAGGGGTGTACCCCTAAAAATCATGAAAAATAGTAAGTTGTCACATCGACTTGAAATTTGCACTTTATACGTAAAATTTTATGCTCATTCCAAAAATGTATGATTTTTATGTGCTCAGATTCAAGATTGAGCCGGAAAAGGTTGTTTGAGGTAAAAAATCCAATTTACTGAGATTTTTTATTTTTCATTTTTCGAATTCCAAGTTTCTGATCTCGAACGTATTTTGACGTGCTGATTCCGAAATTTTTAACGAAAATGTCGAAAACTCAACAGAAATATTTTTGGCGGCAAAAAACATTTAAAAACTGATTTAGAGCTGACCAACTCGAGAACGGTCAGAGATAGACAAATTCTGCGAACGCCAATCGATTCAGGATGGTCGAATTAGTATGTGTTGTGAATTTCGGTCAATCGAAAAAAATTTAAAATTACCCGAAAAAAGTTGCAAGGGGTGTACCCCTAAAAATCATGAAAAATAGTAAGTTGTCACATCGACTTGAAATTTGCACTTTATACGTAAAATTTCATGCTCATTCCAAAAATGTATGATTTTTATGTGCTCAGATATGAATAAGATTGAGCCGGAAAAGGTTGTTTGAGGTAAAAAATCCAATTTACTGAGATTTTTTATTTTTCATTTCTCGAATTCCAAGTTTCTGATCTCGAACGTATTTTGACGTGCTGATTCCGAAATTTTTAACGAAAATGTCGAAAACTCAACAGAAATATTTATGGCGGCAAAAAAATATTTAAAAACTGATTTAGAGCTGACCAACTCGAGAACGGTCAGAGATAGACAAATTCTGCGAACGCCAATCGATTCAGAATGGTCGAATTAGTATGTGTTGTGAATTTCGGTCAATCGAAAAAAAATTAAAATTACCCGAAAAAAGTTGCAAGGGGTGTACCCCTAAAAATCATGAAAAATAGTAAGTTGTCACATCGACTTGAAATTTGCACTTTATACGTAAAATTTTATGCTCATTCCAAAAATGTATGATTTTTATGTGCTCAGATATAAGATTGAGCCGGAAAAGTTTGTTTGAGGTAAAAAATCCAATTTACTGAGATTTTTTATTTTTCATTTCTCGAATTCCAAGTTTCTGATCTCGAACGTATTTTGACGTGCTGATTCCGAAATTTTTAACGAAAATGTCGAAAACTCAACAGAAATATTTTTGGCGGCAAAAAACATATAAAAACTGATTTAGAGCTGACCAACTCGAGAACGGTCAGAGATAGACAAATTCTGCGAACGCCAATCGATTCAGGATGGTCGAATTAGTATGTGTTGTGAATTTCGGTCAATCGAAAAAAATTTAAAATTACCCGAAAAAAGTTGCAAGGGGTGTACCCCTAAAAATCATGAAAAATAGTAAGTTGTCACATCGACTTGAAATTTGCACTTTATACGTAAAATTTCATGCTCATTCCAAAAATGTATGATTTTTATGTGCTCCGATATAAATAAGATTGAGCCGGAAAAGGTTGTTTGAGGTAAAAAATTTACTGAGATTTTTTATTTTTCATTTTTCGAATTTCAAATTTCTGGTCTCGAACGTATTTTGACGTGCTTATTCCGAAATTTTTAACGAAAATGTCGAAAACTCATGAGAAATATTTTTGGCGACAAAAAAACCATCTAAAAACTGATTTAAAGCTAACCAAATCGAGAACGGTCAGAGATAGACAAATTCTGCGAACGCCAATCGATTCAGAATGGTCGAATTAGTATGTGTTGTGAATTTCGGTCAATCGAAAAAAATTTAAAATTACCCGAAAAAAGTTGCAAGGGGTGTACCCCTAAAAATCATGAAAAATAGTAAGTTGTCACATCGACTTGAAATTTGCACTTTATACGTAAAATTTTATGCTCATTCCAATAAAATTTTATGCTCATTCCAAAAATGTATGATTTTTATGTGCTCAGATATAAGATTGAGCCGGAAAAGGTTGTTTGAGGTAAAAAATCCAATTTACTGAGATTTTTTATTTTTCATTTTTCGAATTCCAAATTTCTGATCTCGAACGTATTTTGACGTGCTGATTCCGAAATTTTTAACGAAAATGTCGAAAACTCATGAGAAATATTTTTGGCGACAAAAAAACCATCTAAAAACTGATTTAGAGCTAACCAAATCGAGAACGGTCAGAGATAGACAAATTCTGCGAACGCCAATCGATTCAGAATGGTCGAATTAGTATGTGTTGTGAAATTCGTTCAATCGAAAAAAATTTAAAATTACCCGAAAAAAGTTGCAAGGGGTGTACTCCTAAAAATCATGAAAAATAGTAAGTTGTCACATCGACTTGAAATTTGCACTTTATACGTAAAATTTCATGCTCATTCCAATACGATTGGGTTTTGAGACGAGGATCGATTATAGCATCACCAAACTTGGTTTGCTAGTAGTTGGAACCATGATAAACATGAAAAAAAAATTGTTTACCAAAATTCCAGGGGTGGAACATATTTTTTTACTCGTTAAAAAATAAATAAATAAATGTTTGCTGTAATCTTGGAAAGTATATGATTTATCGAAAAAACAACTCAACAGGGTGAAAGACAATTCATTTCTCCACAAAACTGATTGAAAGTAATTTTTTATGAAATGCGTTCGTTTTCTCAGAAAACGTGATTGAACGCCGACATCAAATTTCAGGTTCACGCTTAACCGCCGCTGGAAGTTCTGGCGGAGCCGAATATTTGATTGGTCATAACTCTGCTAAAAATTATCGGAGAAGGAAAAGAAAAAATTCATATAGTTTCTGAAGACTCCTACCTTCTCATGCAAGCATAACAAGTGAGTATGAATACCTAAAATGTGTTTTGTCGCACTTCACGGAAATGTTTGCGGATGATCCGAAAATCATGAATAATTTAGTAAATTGGAATTATCATAATAATGTAGCAACCCATACCCTCTGGACTATATGCAACAACTTTAGAGTAGTGTGACAGGTCCCACTTATACATGCCAAAAAAAAAACTATGTTTTACTCCTGCCTCATTTTCAACTTACCCATAAAATCGGCATTCCCTTCAAAAACTGTTTAAAAGAATCGCTTATTCATATCCTGCATTTATGTTTGATAAAACTATTGTGAAGTGCAAATCTCAACCTTGAAATCACATACTTCATTTTTTATGTAGGATGTGTATGAGCGATTATTTTCAACAGTCACTGAAGAAAATGCCGGGATAATGGGCAAGTTGAAAACTGAGGCAGGAGTAAAAACCAAATTTTTCTTTGGCATGTATAAGTGAGACTTGTCTCACTAGTCTAAAAGAGGGTACTCATTCCTGCTTGAGTATAATTATTTCATATACTAAAATATCCATGACTCTCGGATCCTCCTTAAATATCTTAGAAGGATTATGTGAAGTGGGTCAAAACACATTCTGGGTACTCAGATACTCACATGCATTTGCATGAGAAAGTAGAAGTCGTAAGGAACTATATACACTGTTTCTTTTCCTTCTACTATAATATTTAGCAAAGTTATGACAAATCTAATTTTCGGCTCTCCGGAAATGGCAGTGGCGGATTAAAGCGAGCCTGAAGTTTGTTATCGGAATTCAATCAGGTTTTCTGAGAAAACGAGCGCATTTTGTGAGAAATTACTAAGTATATTTCTTTTTGAAAATTTAATTATCTTCCACCTTGTTGAAATTGTTTCTTGATAAATCTTATATACTTTCCGAAACAACAGCAAAAAATAATTATAATTTTTTTAAATCAAAATTTTTTTTGTTCCCATCCCTGATTTTTTGGAAAAAAGTTCTGACAATCCATGATGTCAAAAAGTCATGTGCCAAGTTTCAAAGTGCTACCTACGATTCATTCTTCACTTGTGACTTACATTTGTCTGTCGTTACTGTACTATCTTCGGCCAGTAGGGATAGACATGAAAAATCGAAAATTTAACAATAATTCCAGAATTAACTTGAATTTTGCTGTATACTCGTTGAAAAAATTCGAAAAGTTCTGCAATTTTTTTTTGTATGGAGGTTATTCCATAAATTTGAAACTGTTTACTCTGTAATTCACTATTTATATGTTTGCAGAATATTATCCACGTCGCTTTTCGTTTTGATTGAAATTGCTTGACTTATTTTATATGCATATTAACGACGACGCATGGGAAAAGATCCAGAAATGTCTTATAGAATAGTAACTGTGTAAAAGGGACTTTAAATCTATATTCGAATAGTTGACCTTTTCACCAAGGCAGAAAAGGTAACCATTCTATTATTAGCACGGGAAAATCAAAATAGACTGACAGACGTACATGAATAGAATGTCTCAACCTATTTCTAAATAATATATGACAATGCGAATTTGTTGTTTTTTGACCTAGTGACCTGATAACATTATCCATTTGAATAATAATTGTTGATTTCTATCAGGATGTTCTAATCCAACTCAGAGACGCCTGTTATAATAACCGGTATGAGGCAATCATTCAAAGATTTACAAGTTGACTTTCACGATCATATCGGGTGATTTTTTATGATTGAATTAGTTCAGAATTACAACTAAGAAATTTTCACTTTTTGTCGGAGGGTAATCCTAGCGACTATTTTCTCTTATATAAACACATATTTGCCTACAACAACAATAATATGCTAAGTGTATCCAAATTATTATTGTCGAGATACCAAAAATAGATGGTTGTATACAAAAATGATTTTGTTCAATGAAAAACACTAGTTAGGCGACATAAACTAAATGTTGTCCGTCACTCTGCTCCAGTGTTGATGTTGACAATAATAAGGTTATGAAGCATCAGTACTAATATAATTATAATTTGATATATTCTACCAAAGCTATAATAAATTTCGGAGGCTTTATCAAATAGATACAAATGGTATTTTAACGAAATATTTCGCAGAATTCATTAGCTGACCACACTGCGATGTAAGAGACCATCAGGTGGGTAGCTTAAGAGCAGTAAACATTTCAGTGTTACCTCATAAGCCGATTTTTTTCCTCAACCAAATTATAGATGATATAACTGCATGAGATGCATTCAATTCTTGGGGCAATGTTGATATTTGTATCTCCTTCGAACAATCAAAACACTACCTATCAAATGAGAAAATTCCTGGGTGATGAAATTATTTAACTTTTTAGTGAGTACCACTCATGCAAATAAATAATTTGCGCATTTTGCAACGTTGCCTTCAAGCTTTCCACTACCAATGTCATTCACGACAACGTCTACGACAATATCTACGACAACTATGACAACAACTACGACAACAGCATTAAAGCTTGAAGCTGAAAGACGTTCATGTAAAATCAAATCACAAATCACATGTTCATTTTTTACAGAGGATTGGTGTGGGTTGTACAATTAGGATATGAGAATCAGAAAGCACAGTTACTGAGACCAGAGAAAATCTCAGACTATATGAACCTCAATTCTTTCTCTCGCATTTATCAGAAATTGAGTGATGAAGTTGCCACTGTCAAAACTGAACGTGTTAGCGTAATAGATTCTTCTACTGCTGAACAACATTTTTTTGGTGAACCTTCAGATCTATTGGGATTCAGCAAAAATGTCAATTAAAACCAATTCTATATTCAACTCATATAGAGGAAGAACTTAATATTTTATATTATATTCTGTATGCAGAGCTCAGTAATTGGGAAGAAGTGAAATTTGACAGCAAAAAGTTTGCCAACAGAAGTCATCTCATTATCATGATGATTTTAGTTTCTCGAATGAAAATCTTTATTTCTTTAGCAACGGTATATTCCTCGGTATATTCTATGAATTTGATAAGTTTACTAATGGATTATTTAAAATTTGAAACTGTAACCAAACAGTTGTTGAAGAATATGAAACAGTATTGATGAAATAACTAAAGCAGGAAATATTCTGCACATATAAAACAGTATTAGGATAGTTTCAACTCAAATAAATGTTATAGGAAATGAAATGCTTACTTGTCTTGAACAAACTATTTTGATTAAAAAATGTAAATCAAGACAACCAAACAATACTTGTTTCATAATAAATAAGCCAGGGAGATCATTGAGCAACGCAAGGTTAGTTGTAGAATCTTAACTGAGACCCCAACTTCAAAAACAACTCAACTAAACTTGGGAAATCTTGACTCATATGAAAAAAAGTGACTATTCTGTAATACTGATGTTTTCTATTCTTTATTGATTACAGTTTGCATGTGCTCTTATCACAAGCAACAAATTAATGTGGAGACACAATAAAAATCATTAGGAAGAAGCAGAAACACAATTTATAAAAAAAGTAAGTTAATCTAAAAATTGAATCAGTCTAGATCTTTGGCACCATTGTCATAATAAAATGTGTGCATGTGTAAATACAGCAAACTCATTTTTTATTTCTGATCCAGGATATCTAAGTAAACATAAAATCAATATAACCAAAGTAACAAAACTTGTAGTTTTGACGTTAATTCAGAAAGTTAATTCGGATAGAAAGTTTTCTTAGGTTGGCAGTACAAATCTGATCTATAATAAATAATTTTTTCCAAGAAAGTGATAGGCATTGGTGAACGACCACATTAACTAATTCAAAATGAAATTCATTGAAACAACTGAAAGATGACTGTTGTAGCAACTAAACGGTGCATTCATCTCTTTTTCGTTTTCTTGATTTGATTTGATTCTTGACTTAGAGGAAAAAAGGTATTCGATTTTTTTATCCCAGCACTATTTTACTTTAAATACATAGAACCTGCATAACTACCAAATTGGAATGGTTATGTACAGAATCTTTGAACTATTCATTTCATATGGGATATGCTCATAATAATCGACATCAAGGAGAAGTTATGTAACGCTCTCAGCACTCATATACTTTCAAGGTTTCTATTGTCTGCGAGATATTTGCAAATCGAGTGTTGCATCATTTATCGTATCTGGTATCTAAATTGAAGACCAACCCATGAATAATCCTTGTTTATTAGTGCATTATCATGTGCAGTGGCATTGCAAAGCTCGTGAAAGGTCTTCTTTTAGTGAAAAAAATTCACCGTTGTGGCAGACTCGCACGCCATTTTCGCACAAATTATCACATGAATTCGTGGGAAAGGCAAATTAAAAGAAACGTTCCATTTCCCATAATTGAAGCTAAGTACTGTGCAGTTCTCCTTATATCGTCTGTCTCAAGTTTCAATGATATAATTCAGTAAATTTGTATTGGACAGGGCCCCTGGCTGACAAGTTTTGAGGTAGTTCTGATTTCTTTCATTTCACACGTTTTTTGGAGTGCTGAATCCGAATCTGAAGTTTGCTAACAAAATTTCTTGACGGAACATTAAAAAAAAAACAAAAAAATGATAAAAAATCAATCAATTCGCTTATAACTTCTCAGTTTTTCGTGAAAAACTTTTCATTCAGAAAAAATTATAAAGTATATAAAATTTCCTACAAATTCAACTATTCAGTTTTTTTTTCTTCAAACAGTTAACATTTTTAGTGAATTTCTTAAGGAATTATATTGTAATAAAACTAAAAGTACTCTTGTTCGTCACTGGAGCAGTTTCAACCAAAGGACTCATCTGAGGTTATGTCGATGACTGCTAGTGACAGTGCTATAAGAAAGGAGTGTTTGAGTCTCAAACAACGCAAAACGGTTCTGGGCCATTCAGGGCATTACTTGCTCCTTCTTGGGCTACTGCATCGGCCTCTTCATTGCCTCTATAACCTGTGTGTGCTGGTACCCAGGCTAGGGTCAGTCTGTTCTGACTGCCGAGCTCTTTCAGGGTTTCCGTTATCATGGGTCATCATTGAGGGTTCACTGTCAGCTGTATACCACTTGTCGATTATAGCTAGGGCTGACTGTGTAAGCTCCGAGACTGTCCTTGCGAATTTGTCTTCTGCAATAATCGCGAGGTTGTCCGCATATCCTAGGCAATGAAAGCCTCTGGAAGATAGCCCAAAGTAGGGGCGATTGCACCCCTTCCTGCGGACATCCCCTGTTTGCTCTAGGTGTTAGAGTTATTCCGCCGATTGCTAATGTAATGACCTTGTTTTCAAAGTTAGCGTTTATCCACTGGCACAGTAGGTGAGGAACCCCTTTTTTACTAGAGCGTTTGCTATAGACTCGGTGGATGCATTGTTGAAGGCACCCTTAATGTCTATAAATGTTGTCATGGCTATATCTTTATTGATATCCCACCTGATACTATTTGGTCTCGATATTTCCGTAGCAAGCCTCCATTCCAAAGTTGTTCACCTGTTTGGATGGAAAGTGTGCTTCTGTGAGCATCCTTATACTTTTCTCGAATGTTGTAGTATAGACATTGTCATTATTTTGCAAGAAACCTACTTGGTTTACAGTACCTTCTTTGGCTAAAACCTTATGGATTCTTCTGGCCTTATTAATTTCTTTGTTGTACTGCCTAAGTTTAGCACCCTACCTCCGAGGGTTTCTAGATGCTCATTCCACCAGACCGATTTGTTATTTTGAGCCTTTTTTTTCTCAAGACAGCTTTCCTCGTAGGCTTCGACTATTGCCTTGTCTACATCGTCTACTGCCCTCTCAAGTCACTCCCTATCTCGTATTTCAGTAACGGGCCTCTTGAGAGACTCACTGAGTGACACTGAGTATTTTTTCCAGTTTGTATATTTGAAGTACGCGGTGGGGTAACTAGATCGTATAATATAATATGATATGTAATAATATAATCATTTGAAATATTTTTTCAAGATTTTTGTTTGGATATCAAGTTTTGTACGATTTCGGACCTCATTAAATAACTTGTTTGTAATTTTTGAAAAAGTGACCTGTACCTTCATTGTGTGATATAAATAAGGTATGCGCAGAAAACTGGGGGGAATAGACTAATTAACTTCCATAATAAATTAGAGTTTTGTAGTGAAAAAGTGAGATTTTCCCCAGTCAGCTAAAATATGCCAATTTACAAGTAGTCCTTTAGCCCGAATGGTTCGTCGTAGAAAAAAACTTGTATAGTTAAATTTGTAGAAAATGTTATGCTCTTTCATTCCTAAAAGGTTATCAACGAAAATTTTGTAGTTTTCAACTTATAAGCAATAAACCGCAGAAGAAAGAGATTTTTTATGTTTTTTTTGCATTTTTTTCAATGTTCCGTCACGAAAATTTGTTAGCAAACCTCAGATGCGGATTCAGCACCCCAAAAAACATAGAGAATGGAAGTAATCGAAATTACCCCAAAACTTTCTTGGTGGAAATACAATTTGATTAGAGCATGTCAAAATAATAATAATAATAATTCAAGTGTCCACGCCCAGGATTTACATTTCATATTGCAGCTCATCACTGAAACTGAGAAGAGAAAAGAGCTTAAATAATGTTTATGAATTGTATCATATTTGAAAAGATTCCTATTTTTTTAAGTTTGACAATTTGTCTATATTAAAGTTAAAGTGTCGTATAGAGACGTTATTTCTCAAATTACTGGAGGACTCAAATGATCCAAAATCGCCAGCTTACCTGGCATTGCGTACTAATAAATCAGTAAAATATGGGGTGTTTCAGAAATTTCGGAATGTTGACCCGATTGAAACCCTTTGAAATTAAACCCAAAACAATTATTGTCACGATATGCCACAATGCAAAGATATCAGAAGAGAGATGGTATTTAGCAATCAGGCTTGTTATTCATCAATTTTTGGAAATGATGAAGATTGAAGAGGAAAATAAGGGTGT
This sequence comes from Chrysolina haemoptera, assembly GCA_958298965.1. Classification (NCBI taxonomy): domain Eukaryota; kingdom Metazoa; phylum Arthropoda; class Insecta; order Coleoptera; family Chrysomelidae; genus Chrysolina; species Chrysolina haemoptera. The sequence continues at coordinate 27,324,378 of OY282598.1, forward strand.
TATTAATTTTTCAGTCTCCTCAATCAAGTTCTCCCACTATAGCATCCCAAACAGGATCCAGTGTGAAAGATATAAATATAAGGATATCACTTGAATATGACTTTACGAGATGTGTCGTAATTCAACTTCTCATTACGATTATCATAACAATAAAGTTGTCGAATTACACATTCAGCCGACGTATAAAAATAATCGAATGGCATCTGCCGAGCTTTTTTGATATCTTGCTCAGGAACGCGCTAACAGTTCTTTGAACCTTCAAACCTTGAACACACTTGGAACATTATTCAACCATTTCTGGGCTTGAGAAAAGATTAGTGACGATCATATTCTAAAGATAAAACTGGCTCGCAACTCGCAAGGTGTGTGACCTCGAAATGTAACGCTTCGAATCTCGGATTTCCAAGCGGTCATTCCTACAAGGTTCGACGATCTTCGAGGCAAATGTCTGGTCTTTTGGGACGAGAGGGCTTTGGCTCTGGCTCAGCGGTTTTAGTGGACGGGCGGACATGGCAATAATGACCCGAAAAACGACCGACACTAACGAGTTCCTGTGGAAGAAATAAATAATATCGCAGTGGTAGACGAACGAGATTTTATTCGATATACACTATGTTGGTTTCAAGTGTTTCAAGCGAGGGGAAAACAACTAGTCATTTTTTTTACACCTAATGAAATCAGTGAAGTAATTATCTCTAATGAAAATTAATGAATAAATTTTAGGAGGCATTGAAAGATAATTACCATTCAATTACGCGGATACGTTGTATGAACATAATTTAACTCTTATGTATAAAAATAAGATCCAGAAAGTCATAAAATAATTCCCAAAAACATATCCAATACATACTAATTCAGCCATTCTGAATCGATTGGCGTTCGCAGATTCCGTCTATCTCTAACCGTTCTCGAGTTGGTCAGCTCTGAATTAGTTTTTTAATGTTTTTTTTGGCGCGAAAAATATTTCTGATGAGTTTTCGACATTTTCGTTCAAAGATTCGGAATCAGCACGTCGAAATACGTTCGGGGATTAAAATTTGAAATTTGAAAAATTAAAATTTAAAAAGTTCAAAAAATTATTTATCATGATATACTTGCCTTTTTTGCCCGTAGATTTTTTTCGTTCAAATTCCCAAAATATACTAATTCAGCAATTCTTAATCGATTGGCGTTAGCAGAATTTGTCTATCTCTAAACGTTCTCGAGTTGGTGAGCTCTGAATCAGTTTTCAAATCGTTTTTTTTACGCCAAAAATATTTCTGATGAGTTTTCGATATTTTCGTTCGAAGATTCGGAATCAGCACGTTAAAATACGTTCGGGAACAAAAATTTGAAATTCGAAAAGTGAAAAATAAAGAAGTTCAAAAAATTATCTATCATTACTCGACTTTTTGTCCGTAGATTTTTTTCGTTTAAATTCTCAGTAAATACTAATTCGGCCATTCTGAAACGATTGGCGTTCGCAGAATTCGTCTATCTCTAACCGTTCTCGAGTTGGTCAGCTCTGTATTAGTTTTTTAATGTTTTTTTTGGCGCGAAAAATATTTCTGATGAGTTTTCGACATTTTCGTTCAAAGATTCGGAATCAGCACGTCGAAATACGTTCGGGGATTAAAATTTGAAATTTGAAAAATTAAAATTTAAAAAGTTCAAAAAATTATTTATCATGATATACTTGCCTTTTTTGCCCGTAGATTTTTTTCGTTCAAATTCCCAAAATATACTAATTCAGCAATTCTTAATCGATTGGCGTTAGCAGAATTTGTCTATCTCTAAACGTTCTCGAGTTGGTGAGCTCTGAATCAGTTTTCAAATCGTTTTTTTTACGCCAAAAATATTTCTGATGAGTTTTCGATATTTTCGTTCGAAGATTCGGAATCAGCACGTTAAAATACGTTCGGGAACAAAAATTTGAAATTCGAAAAGTGAAAAATAAAGAAGTTCAAAAAATTATCTATCATTACTCGACTTTTTGTCCGTAGATTTTTTTCGTTTAAATTCTCAGTAAATACTAATTCGGCCATTCTGAATCGATTGGAGTTCGCAGAATTCGTCTGTCTCTAACCGTTCTCAAGTTGGTCAGCTCTGAATCAGTTTTCAAATGTTTTTTTTTTGCGCGAAAAATATTTCTGATGAGTTTTCGACATTTTCGTTCAAAGATTCGGAATCAGCACGTCGAAATACGTTCGGGGATTAAAATTTGAAATTTGAAAAATTAAAATTTAAAAAGTTCAAAAAATTATTTTTCATGATATACTTGCCTTTTTTGCCCGTAGATTTTTTTCGTTCAAATTCCAATATATACTAATTCAGCAATTCTGAATCGATTGGCGTTAGCAGAATTTGTCTATCTCTAAACGTTCTCGAGTTGGTGAGCTCTGAATCAGTTTTCAAATCGTTTTTTTTTACGCCAAAAATATTTCTGATGAGTTTTCGATATTTTCGTTCGAAGATTCGGAATCAGCACGTTAAAATACGTTCGGGAACAAAAATTTGAAATTCGAAAAGTGAAAAATAAAGAAGTTCAAAAAATTATCTATCATTACTCGACTTTTTTGTCCGTACATTTTTTTCGTTTAAATTCTCAGTAAATACTAATTCGGCCATTCTGAATCGATTGGAGTTCGCAGAATTCGTCTGTCTCTAACCGTTCTAAGTTGGTCAGCTCTGAATCAGTTTTCAAATGTTTTTTTTTGCGCAAAAATAATTTTTGGTGAGTTTTGACATTTCGAATAATGAATTTAATTAAAGTTAATATTGAATTAATGAAAATGTTATGATGTACACCTAATGAAAGAGTAGTTTCCCCCTCGGTTTCAAGCTGGAATGTTAAATTATCTTGAGAACCGTTGTTGGCGGGATTATTTTTGAATTTTATCGACAGTAAAAGCACAAGAGCTTTCTTTTATCGGATAAATTTATTTCTTCAAGGAAATAATTTTTGCCAATCAGTAATTTCACGAAAAAAACTTACATGAAAAAATTGCGAGACCGTAGGTAGAGCAATTTTGTCTAGTGTCAGTTTTTCGAGTGAAATTACTGATGGAAAAATGTTGAGTTGAAGAATAGTAATTTATGTATCAAGTGAATTGGAGTAGGTGAACATGACATTTTTTTTATAAATGAATTGAGAATATCAATTTTATTGTAAAAATTGAAAACCAATGTTTATTTCGACAACCTTGTCTGAAACGATAAGATTTGTCTAGACTTCATGTCAGTAATAATTCATCTTTGATGTTCATAAATTCAGAGATGGTTTGAGTTTATGAAGATCATAAATAAATCGTCTGTTTCTGTTGTAATTGATTTTTACCGATTGTTTTTTGAATTCACATAATCCAAATGAAGAAATCAGCACAAAAACATAATGGAAAATTGGCTGCCAGTCTTATTGGCTGAGATGGGTCACTACAAAAATGTGTGAATTGAAAAAGTTCATTGACCTAAAAGTTACATCATCATTTGTTCAATTAACAGTAGAAGTAACTGATTCCTTTTCTTGCATGTCAATTGTTTTCAGTATGGGGGGTATTATAATATCGATTTGTGTGCGAATTTGTTCATTTATATATTCTTCACGAGCGGCCTATCAAAAAAAAATTAAGTACTCGAAAACCACTCAAAGTTTAGATGTGGAAAAAATGAGCAGAACTTGTCCATATATAAAAGAAATGCTTGTTTTTTCTTTCTATGATGCCCGTCCACCAATTCTCATTGGTCAAGATTACTGTGCTTTGGCGTCTTATATTTATCAACCTCTATGAGTGCATATATCTCGTTTTCTTCTGGCCTTGACGTTTTCAAAGTGAGGTCAAATATGTTCCATAATCTCGAAATTTCCAACTTGACCCTCGACTGTCGAAGTTTCAAGGAAGAATTAGTGAAAGGCCGAAAGCTTTCGATCAATATCCACCATAACATTCGAAATTGTCAATTCAGGTAATTCAATCGATTGACGTACACGTGTTTGAACTCGGAAAATGAATAAATAAAAAAGAAAATGATGTGAGACTTGTTTTCGAAAACAGAATCATAATTTTCCACATCGAATGGTAGTGGATCAATGGGATAAGTGATTAGTTTACCAAATAATGTCCGGTGGATCTATTACTGGGATTTTCCAGGCTATTTTTTTTCTGTTTACCTTATAAAAGTCGATTGAATAATCCAAGGACTCTACGTGTTTGTTTTGATATACAGTGTGTCTATAAAGTGACCCCCCAACCCCTCTTTTATCTTTTGAACGGAGTCGAATTTTCTTTTGAAATTTTTTTTGGTGAAATAGTAGTTTATAAGCTACTTTTTGACAGTAATAAAAAATGTCACCGTTCAAAATGGCGGCCAGGCGCCATTTTGAAAGGTTTTTTTAAATGGCATGGGGGGGCGAGTGATACATCATTCGAATTGTCTTTTGATTTTCTATACGAATATAAAATTTCATACAAAAATATTCATCCAAAACAAAATGGCGGCACATTATGTCAAAACTTTTATACGCGATTTCTTTGAATAAATGGCTTTAAACGAGCTCAATTGAAATGAAAAAATATTTTTTGATACCTACAAATTTCCCTCATTGCATATGGGATATGATTTCCGAGATTTGCTGAGATACAGTAAAACGAGGTATTACACTACTTATCTACATATTTGAATTTTTTTCTAATATGGCTCCCATCTGCCATTTTGAGTGACAAGAAGCTCTTGCAGAAACGAAAAAGTAGTTTATCATTGCACTAAAGCTCTTTAACAGCAAAGGATCCTCTTGTTAGAGTTCTAAAATAATGTACGGCCATTTTGTTTTGGACCAATATTTTTGATCGAATTTTTTTTTTACTTTTGGTTCCCACGAAGAGGAAAATCCTGTAGGTATCGTAAATAATCGTGAGAACCAAAGGACAGTAGGTAGGAATTGGTGTTCTTCTTGAATTTCTGAAAGCTATATGCCTCAGGGAACACCTCCCGAGGCAGCGAGTTCTGAAGCTTTGCCGTTCGGTGGAAGAACGAGCCGTGAGAAATATATGTGCGGCATTGTCCATTAAAATATCTAATAAAATAGACACAGAACGCCAACCTTTCTGCGGTGTTCCAGAGAAGTGAGCGAGCTTGTGAGCGAAGTGTCACCGACGAGACGAATGGCTCTCTTTCAGACAGAACCTTTGGGATTGAGAGCTATGATTAATGTTTGTATGTAATGCAATCGAAAATTATTTGTGATATTTTCAAAGATTTTGGTTGGTGGGATTAATCGTAAAATGAAGTATCGTGTGCGTAATTATTCATATTTTTCTTTAGGTTGATGAATTGCCGGAAGTCGAAGTGGAAGCTTGCAGACCTTCGAGATATTCTGGTAATGTAAAGTACAAACTTAAAAATAATTGAAGTATTCACAAAGACAACTGTGCACGATTTCAATGTAATTTGAAATTTCAATCGTCGCAAAAAAAACGACTGACACCTCCTCTTGGATGTCTAGCATATGATTTTTTTTGGCGCATTTAAGATAGTTTTTGTGGAAGTAATTTTTTCCCAGGAAATTCAAAGTATTTCGAACATCTCGAATCGCATTTGTAGGTAGTCATTATCGCTAAAATTTATAATAAATTTGTTATCGACACACCTCCATGCATCTGAAAAAATTGCTGGCATTGAAATGAACAACTATTTGACTGAATCTCAAATTTATAACTTGAATCTAAATATTTTGAGGTAAGTTAAATAATCAAAAACACCAATCAAATATGAGAAGTATATCAAATATTATGAATGAAAATTTTATAGATAAACAACATATGGCAAGGTCGGTATTTTTTCTTATGATATATGTTGAAGAAAAACAGAACATGTTAGTTTTGATCTAATATAAACCATAATCAATATTCGAATCAATCAAAGACGTTTTGACTTTATTATATACGTTACCTTTTCTGGTCAACATTTTATTAAATAAATGACTCATGATCGACCCGAAAACAAGTTGGGTATTTTTGGTAAATTAAAGCAGTATTAGTTCACGATCAGTAAGTGATTAATTCCAAAGTATTCACGTTTGCATGAATATAAATTAACACTCATTAATGAATTTGTAACATTTTAATTTTATTTTAGGAAGAGGCAGTATGAGCAAAACGCATTTTTCCATAATTGTACAACAAGACTGAATGACAAGGAGGAAGGTGCTGCAAAAGGTCTTTTTTTTTGGTGAAAGATAAAAATACCCCCGAAAAAAAAACAGTAAAAAAAACAGACAAAACCTCTCCGGAAAAAAATCTCTACGAACAATTATAAAATTTACACGTACCACTCAAATGTCTACGTCAGGTTAGTTCGTTCGGGTTAGATCAGACTAACTAATGATTCCTTGCGAAATGTATGTAATCAATTTCCACACACTCAAATTTCTACGTAAGGTTAGATCGTTTTGGTTATATCAGACTAAATAATTACCCCTTGTTTCCGTCTTTTTTCCGTTTTTTTTCAGTTTTTTTTTTCGTCATTCTTTCCTAGATTCCACTAGGGACATGAAATTACGAGAATTTTTGCCGGAGAGTATCAGATAAATGAAATAGTAAAATTGACCAAGTACCCTTCTCTCCAAATTTTTCCACCATGTGAAAAATATGAGGCAAAAATCTGGCAGAAATGAGGTATCACTCATTACTCATTCTTTCAAAATGTCTTTGGGCCGCTATTTCGAAAGAAAGACTTTTTTGTCGTCAAAAAGTAGCTCATGAACTGCCATTCGACAAAAAAAATTCATCCGAATATTCCAATCGGTTCAAAAGTTAACAGGGGGGGGGTTACTTTATTGGACACACTGTATATATATATATATATATAAATATATATTATCGATTTTTCTAGGAAAAATCTTACTACCTCACTGGATTCACAACCATTTCAAATAAATGATTTCAATAAAAAATTATAGGTAAGAGAATATATTTTTGACCTTGAAAAATAAGAATGGGTGGCTCTGAAAATGATGACCCATTCATTGAATTTCATGTCCTACTGAACTTTCAAAATGAAAAAAATGTATATACATATACCATTTCAATCGATGATTGAAAAATATACAGTGTGTCTCACTTCTCATGGAAACACCCCCGTATCTTCCGTAATAATTGAGGTAGAATGATGAAACTCTCAGGACACATGAAAATGGTCAAAATGCACCTACCACCTCAATTGGGTTGGCCTAAGTGATATACACTGCCCACCACTCGCGTAAAACATACTAGGGGGCAAACTAGGCTCTAAATTCTTTCAGATTCGTGATCAGGACCACCAACTTACCACAGATACACTTTTTTCCTCAAAAAATTTCAGTCCTGAAAAATCCGAATTTGCCTCACTTCTCATGGAAACACCCTCGTAATTGACGAGAACAAATAACATGATAAAATAACGACACCGCCATGTTACAAGCTACCAAGTTTGAGTGGAACAAAATTCAAGTTTTTACGATGAAAACAAAACTTCGAGTGGTATTACCTCCAAAAATATGTATCGTTGGTAAAATTGGTGTCCTGATTCCGAATCCGTTGAGCCTATATTGTCCTCTAATATGATGTTTCGCAAAACTGGCTAGGTTCATCGCCCCTGGCGAGCAGTGTATATCACTCAGATCAACTTTATGCAAGATTTAGACTCATCACTGGTGTATTAACGTTTCTGGAATTCACAGAGTTCTACTTCAATAATTACGGAAACTACGAGGGTGTTTCCATGAGAAGTGTGGCAAATTCGGATTTTTCAGGACTGACATTTTTTGAGGAGAAAAGTGTATCTGTGGTAAGTTGGTGGTTCTGATCACGAATCTGAAAGAATTTAGAGCCTATTTTGCCCCCTAGTATGTTTTACCGTAAAAATGGGATGTTCCATCGCGAGTGGTGGGCAGTGTATATAACTTAGGCCAACCCAATTGAGGTGGTAGGTGCATTTTGACCATTTACATCTGTCCTGAAAGTTTCATCATTATAACTCAATTATTACGGAAGATACGGGGGTGTTTCCATGAGAAGTGAGACACACTGTATGTTTTATAAGGGTACTTCCATCTCAAATTTGTCACACTATGTACGCAAAATGCCATTTCAGTAGTGCGTAGAAAAACTATGTATAATTAATCAATTTTTGTTTCAAGAAATGTTTACTAATGTTTGCTTGTTTTTGACCACATTAACATAACAACGAACAGCTACGCCGTCAATTTGTTGAGAAAATATAAATACATTTTGTTGAAATAAACCAATAAATGAAACGCTTTGTAGAAAAAAAATATATATAATAATAATATGTGAGTACTCATAATTTTGAATTTTATAATTTTTATATGACATTTTCCATTTGTAGTCTCCCTGATGATGTAATAAACGATTCCGCAAGCTTGGAAAAACTTAAAAAGTTTCCTTTTACATCGCTGCAGCCCTACTATTAGTTATACTCTATAATAATATATATATAAAAATTTGGTTATGGCTTTAATGTTCGACCAATTCGTCATTATGATTCTGCCAATGCCATAAAATTCGACACCTTCGAATTTCGCTTTCAATAACAACCTATATTTTAATCGGGTATTTATTATGGAAAAACCAATATACTTCTCTATCAAACTGCGTCGATTAATGAATGTTTATATAACTTGTATGTAGGCAGCGTAAAAAACAGATAGGATTTTTTCAAGAGGTCCACTACGCAGCAGCAAAGCAATTTCCTGTTTATTATCGAGGGTGTCATAATGAATCCTGATTGCAGAGTAAACTGCAATCTGGATCGTATTGAAAATTATATTTTTTTCTTGGAACAGGAGGATCATAATAAAACGAAATTATCATCTATCTACATTTAATTTACCCTCGTTATGAATATTGAGTAGTTCTATAATCTGAATGGGTACTCAACTTTTTTTGTGGCAGGAAATTCCGATATAGTATAAATAACCGATAAAATATATCTGCAGGAATAGTTTCTTGAATAAAAAAATTGTTGTGTTGTTCCAAATCGGCAGTTCCAACGTCCTACGTAAACTTTGTACCCGACTGATTGGATTATCTAGTTGAAAATAAAAAAATTAAGGAGCGGTAAATATTTTCTTCGTAAATCATAAGTTCGTCGTTGAAGAGCATATACGAGTTGGTTTTTCCTAAAAGTTGTCTTTCCTAAATCAGTGAATAAATAATGTTCATTCGCTGTTAGTTTTGCGATCTTTGACAATAAATATCCACTAGTAAAACAAAACTTTCCGACTTTCATAACATACACCAATGTTGACTTCAACGTTAACTGTAAATTCTCATTGTTTTTTTTTTGTTCTACGTATTTTGGGTAGGTACATGGTCCGGATGTTCGGAACGATCTGACTAGTATGTCTCTGTACTCTAGCAGTTTCTACCTGTTTCTGCCTTGTTTGTCTGGAAGGAAATTTGGAAATTTCACATGATGGTCTGGATCGGATCGGTTATAACAACCCATAACAGCACAAGTCTTCATGATTTATGTCCTCAAATCTAAAAAAGAAAACTGTTTATATGATACTTATCATCATAATAACGTATTTTTGAATTGGAAAATGCATGTTTATAACAGTTCTACAGCCTTATGCACTAAATTCAGACTATACACCATGGATTAACACTCACTAAAATGCCAAGAACGTGTTTTTAGCAAATTTTTCGCAGAAAATCCACAAAATGGACAGGCGTAGTCTTAAGGAAAATGGCTTTGTTTGTCCCCTCATCAAATGTTTGACAACTGTCAAATTACGTTACTGACAGTGCTCTATTGTCACTCGTCAAAGTCAAAGAACTGCAATGGGGATACATGGATTTCTAGGGCTCGTCAATTTATTTTATATTTTTGAATATAATGATATATCCAAAAGAACTGCATGTCGATAGTGTTATTCAAAAGTTAGTAGCAATCCTTTTTTGCAACTGAGGAGAGTTGTAGGATAAAATTGGGGAACCAATCCAAAGATCCAATACGGGTCATGGTGGCACTGGTATTAATCAGGTAGCTTTCATCAGATTCAAAATTCCTCAACGGATCTTGGAACAACAGCGAAGGTGCAGTGTTTTCCCGATTTTTCCCGGGCTGTACTTCAATTCAACATTATGTCACTGTCAAATGAAATCAAAAAATGATAAAGTAAAAAATTAAATAAAAATTACGTTGTAAGAGTAAGTACATATCGGTGGGTCACTCAAAATTATGTAGCTCAAACACCATCACGCCCGTAGAGCATAGTGCAAGATGAGAAAGAAGTGCATAAAATCTTTAGCAATTCAAAAATTCTCGTTTTTCTCTAACAGATATATTTCGAAGAATATTGAATGTCACCATTGATTTTCCTTCAGAGGGATTGGACATGAGTAATTATGCAGCAGACAATGTAGCTCCTTGTCGTTATAGTCTGTATGCATTGTCTAATTATAGTGGGACTACCTATAGCCAGTAATCAAACTGATCGACTAGGACCGACCGTCCGCGACCGTCCACCTACGACCAAAATTTCCACACGTATATTCTTATGGCACAACTCACACTGTATAATCGTCATTGACCGTCCTCGACCGTTTTTCAAAGACCATGTTCGAATTTGTAGTCTGCTGGAAATTTTGGTCGGTGTCACACTATCCTGACGTAATGTCATTTTGACACACATTTATGATGAACTTTTAACTTCAACAAAACTCATGTAAATAGGTATATTTCCTACCGGAAAAATAAAATGTTCTTCTTCAGTATCACTACTGCTCATTATTTAAAGCAAAACTATTGATATTATGAATTTAACTTATTTTCAATAAATGAACAGACAATTCACATAACCTTTCGAATGTCAAATTAATGTCAGATCTACAAAATTATTCGAGTGGTCGGTCGTGGATGGTCGATCAGTGTGACTTTGAAAGTTTTCATTGATCTACTTCTACTTTTGGTCGTAGGTGGACGGTCGCGGACGGTCGGTCCTGGTCGAAGCGGACACTACACAGCCTACTGGAAACATCCATATGCGAAGACGTGGCATGACTATAATGATTCAAATGTGTCCCCAAATTCATCTTAATCCCTCGTGAACAGTAATGCCTATGTTCTATTCTATGAACAGGAAGGCACTTAATCACAATTTGTGATCACTTTTAGTTTTATTTTATGTTTCATATTTTTAGTAATCTATTGATTGAAATTAATTTTCATTTATATATTTTTGAACGATTTATGGAAAAATCAAAATGTTGGAAAATCCAAATATAAGATCTATTGTATGAAATTTATATTCAGTCAGTTGTTACCACTGTTCATTTGATTCAAATGTCCCCTATTTTCTAGAATTGAATTTAACAAAAGTGCTGAATATTATGTATACATTTGAATATTTTTGAAACTTCTCTGCGTTTTTCTATTCCTATTAGAAAATACCTAACTCAGAAGAGAGTAAGTTTTGTTGATCCTGTTAGTAGACTAGTAGGTACCAGAAATGACCCATAATCCTGGAATTTACTTCACTCCCATCTTATTTTCCCATTCTCACAAAGCACCAGCAACAAAGAAGTACATGAAACGTTATTCGCGCGCTCATTTTCATTTATCTCTTATAATTTTTTTATATGTATGTGTGTCACCCGCCAAGCCATAAGCTTTGAATTAGGATAAAAATTCAAATGACCCCACACATGGAGCACGTGAAACAGTTGACGACGTCGGTTAGAAAACCGATAGCAATTGATGGCAATGGCAGATTCATGGGCAGGCACATTCATCCAAGGCCATTGTTATCCGTTAAACTTTTAGGCCGGTAGAAACAGACAATCAATTTACAAAGAATAAAAACTCGAAGTCATCTCCACAATTTAATATAAACGACGATTAAATGGGAAGGCAAATAACCATCGATCAGTTAGGTGTTCACAAAGAAGTACATGTTTCGAACCTATATAGGTTCATCATCAGCTTTAGTAAATTCTACAATAAAAGAAAGGAGAATGTAACTCCAGGTACAAAAACACATTGTGATCATACTTACATGGAGAGGAAAAAACTTGTTATATCAAACACAACAATATGGTGAGGCCATTCATAAGAAATTAACTATTAATGTCTAATATTAATAAAGACATGTTTCATTAAATGTTGTTTTAAATTTAAGTGAAGGCTTAAAGCCTTCAGCCAAAAATCAAAGTGAATCCACCAGCAGCCTTGGTGCGGAGGCAGACACAGAAAGGAAAGAAAGAATCTGTAATATTTCGTATGTCACTGTCTACAATGTCAAAAATGTCAAAAGGTATGTGTGACATGGAACAACCCCATACGAACTCTCAGCGCAGAGCACTGTGGGAAGAACATCTGACAAACTCACTCTGAGTAACGGATGCTCGGGGCAGAGAGCACGCAAGCTGTCAATCCATGGTCACTTCTTCCTCAATTAATTAATGAGTGTGAGCAGGGTAACAATCTACAAAACCTGTCGAGCGAACTATTTATTAGAAGATCAAGGAAGATTCTTTAATATCACTTGCCACTCCAGAAACATGACACTCCAGAAACATGATGTTTTCCAGATTATAATCAAGTTTCGATGATAATCGTGCCAGAGCGTTTCACTTCGCATGCAATGTTGAAAACTCGAGCCTCTTTAATTTGACGCACTATTTTTAAGATTATGTGCGAAGTGAAACGTTCGTGCACGATTATCATCAAAAATTGATTATAATCTGAAAAACACGATATTTTTGGATTTCCCTATCATCGCAATAGTAGTGGAATTGTGATTTATCTATTAGATACGAACCAATGTAACAGCAAGGGTTCTGACAAAATTCAATTTTTTCAATTTAGTGCTCTCTAGTGTGGAGAAAATGAGAAAGTTTTGTTATTATCATCGGAATACAAATATTTCAGTATGGTCAAGCAATTCATAAGAAAATAATTTAATATTTTTCTACAGCTAGAAAACTATTTTAAAAAAATTACTGTTTTCAATATTCCCACATAATTTTCTCAAACTTTGTATATGTGTATAAAATTGAATTCTAAGCAACTTTTTCAAATCACTTTTTTCGATAGCTTGCCATTTTATCCGACTTTTTGACAATTCATGGTAATTTTTTTAAATTTGCCGCCATACCAGCGATCACGTGACATGTGTCAAAATCGATTTTTAGGTTATCGGACATGCACAAACATTTCCAAAGAATATTTTTTTCAATACTCTAATAATAAACTTTTTTCCCATATGGTACATACTTTTTGGCGGTCACTGTACTATTATATAAGGAATCAAGTAACTTAAGTACACTTAATTTGGTTGCAAACTCGATTTGTGATATAAAATAATATATTTAATACTACTCCAAGTTAGCAGATATTTTGGAATTTTTTCAACGAGTAGGTATACTGCAAAATTGAAGTTATTTGTATTTTTGACAATATTGCGGACTTCCGAACAGTTTGCAAATTGAGACTTCTCGATGTACAGTTGCGTGCATAAAAAAGTCGTACCGCAGTTATAGGCTATTGTGAGACAGGCTTGTGAATCTTAATTAAACTTCTTATCGACTTTGACAAAGACTGTCAAAATGCAAACTATTTTTGTCAGTAACATGTTTTAGTGCAATTAGTGCAATAACTTGATTTATAATATAAACCTTATTCGACTTTTTTATGCACACAACTGTACTCGACCAGAGTTTGAAAACTTTGTGAATTATTGTAAAATTTTCGATTTTTAATGTCTGTCTATACTGGCCTATTTTATGCGTGTGGTAGAATAAGGAAGTGTGAGAGTCTCGTTTCCATTTAGGTGACTGTAATAGTTTCAATTCAAAAAACTATTCGAATCATTATGACTTCGATGACTTAGATTTCATTCGATTTTTAATGTGTCCATATTCAAAAATGAAGTACTAATTTCTGCAATACAACAAAGGAAGGATATATGATAAATAGCAAGAATTTTCGTTTTTAAAGCAGTCAAAAATTGACGGAAATTTGTATGAAATTTTATGAAATCGCTTTCTGTCACCTTTGTTTGGGAGGCACTGGTTTTATTCTACAGGTTCAGGCTTTAGACCCCTTATCAGTGATTAACAAAAGAAGTCTTGAAAACTTTAGTTACTTCATTTATAATTCCATAATCTCTGGTATGTTTTGAAATTTTGTGAATTGCCATATCACGACTAACACCTGAATGAATGATTTCAATACCTAGAATCGTTTATCGCGAAATTAATTCGGATGAAGATAAAACGCCCAAGATCTGTTCCGAATGTATAGTGGGATAGAAATGATTGACATCTGCCAATAAAGATAAAGATAGCATAGAGTGGGCTTCATTATATTACCATTTAATCAAAAAGCAATCAAAATAATGTTCAATAAAAACTTGGATATCCACGAACAGCAAATAAAATATATACATACAAATATATATGTAGATCATCAAATGCAATACTATCAAACATAATAATAAATAATGCAATATGATATGAAAAACTCAAGCAATGTTCTGAGAACTTAATACTTAGCAACTGCCTTTATACAGTGGCACACATAAAGTTCGCAACATATGGAAGTTTTTTTTATTCACAAATTACAATGACAATGACAGAATTAAACAGCAAATAATATGTTTATGCCTTGAGAGAACTGAAAGATATAAAAGTGCTGATGAAAATGATGGAAATTTTGATTGGTCCCGCGTGGCTTTCATATGGAGAATTCAATTTTAATTTTTAAAAAAATCCTAACCTCACTTCGGGATTCACTTACCTTACGCCAATTTTTTTATGAACGTTTCATGATGAAAACGTTCATATTTTCAATTTACAGCATCAAGAAAATTACCGAAAATTTCTATTTTTTGTCACAAGTTTCAACCCTTTGGGCACTTGCAACCCTTATGACAATTGAAAAAGTTTTCATCATGAAATGTTCATAAAAAAATTGGTATAAGGTAAGTGAATCCAGAAGGGAGGTTAGGATTTTTTTAAAAATGAAAATGAATTTTCCATATGAAAACCACGCTGGGACCCCTCAAATTTTCCATCATTTTCATCAGCCCTTTAATATCTTTCAGTCCTCTCAGAAGCATAAACGAGAAAATCGTCACCTAAATTCTGTCATCATCTCCCGGCCTATATGTAGAGTTGTAATTTTATAGGGAAAGAAGTTTTATTTATTTATTCATTTTGTATATTTTTATGTCTTAATTTACAATACAATAATAGTTATTTATGCAACAAGTGCAAAAAGTAGGTGTTTGCTGATGGCCACGTCGAGTGCAATAAACTCTTTTTGCACGAGTTTCATACAATATTTTTTCTACATTCATGCAAAAACCAGAAAATGTTTCATTCAGGTGGCACTAAACTGTAAGGAAGGCATTGTTTGTTTAAATCTATCTGCTAAAAGTAATTCAAAAACATTTTGTGTAATTCAGATGATATTCGAAGGAAATAATTTTATTTTTAACAAATTGCATTTTCTAGTAACTTCATAGTCCATTATATAATAAATATGATGAAACATGCAACTATTTAAAAGATAATACAATTCTCACAGAAAATGGGCTAAATTTGGCGTCGATTTGAAAGTTTATGTCTGTCATGATGACAGAACGCTATAGTAGAATGACAGATGAGTGCAGTAAAGAGACACTTTTTCCACCAAATATAGTTCAATAAAGTTTTGTTTTTTGCATGAACGTAGAAAAATACAATTATATCTTTGTGGTTAAACGATACGCAAAATGCGTCTAATTAAAATATATACAGCAAAATTTCGTTACGCACTTGGTGCATTTCGAATTATTTGGGTCAGTTCACCATGCCATGTGCTCGACATCTGCAATTCATTTTTATCACCTTGTAGATGGCGTGAAAATGTATCAGCGTGCAAAGAGCAACTATAGGCAATCTAGATACCAGTCACCCAATAAAATTAGCTGTCTAAAATTATAATCAACATCTATTTCCATTGAAGTGTTTGCAATTCGTGGGCTTTAAAGAATTAAGTGCGATATTTTGTTTCAAATCGCGAGGATATTTTTTTAATGGCCATAGTAATTGAAGATTCAGGGTCTGTTATGATTCATCTTGTTAATCTGGTTGAGAAATAATGCTCATTTTATCGGAAATACGTTATTTCTATGTAGTGGAAATAAGCAATGGGGAATTGATTATTATCTTATATTTTCGCCATATTGCATTCTTCATTTGAGAGTTTACAGAAAGCTGATTCAAATTATTTTCCTGTACCCCTATAGAAAGTACATACTTCCCTCAAACCAAGGAGAAAACTCATACTTTTCCTCCCTAGGGGAAAAGTACTTCTATTTTAGTTCTTTGTGTATTTAGAGCGCAAAGTGATTGATTGTCGCTCAACAAAAAGATCAATCTTTGTAGAACGACAATGACATGTTGTGCTCGAAATACACACATTATTTTTTCTACAAGCGCAGATCTAAAAAAAAAATTATCGACCTTCATTCAAATAGGCACATAACATTACTTATGAGAAAATCACTCAATAGCAATCCGAAATGTATAAGCTATCTAAATGTCCAAAAATTCAAATCATTAACAAGAAAAAAGTAAAATAACGTTCTTGAAAAAAAAAGTTGCAATTGCCGAGAGCTGAACCCGGGACCTTCGGGTTACAAGCTCAAGACGCTAGCCATTGTACCACCGTAGATTCTCCGATGGACATGACTATTGTCTATACTTTCCATCATGCAAGTATAGGTCCTTTTTAGACAAAAGCAGTTGAGATGCGTTTTAAATTTACCAGAAAAGGTTCATTAAGTGGGTAGGAGGAAAAATTATATGTGTTATATGGGAGTAAAGTGCCTTTTCCCACCTACATCCTGCGGGAGAAAAATGGGCACTTTCCTCCCTAGTAATACAAATAGCTATTCCTCGTACCCCTATAGAAAGTACACACTTTCCTCCCTCAACTCTAATCGGGAAGGAAACTGATACTTTTTGTCCCGAGGGAGGAAAAAACGATTGACAATGAATTCTGTATACTTTCCATCGTGCAAGTATGAGTCCGTTTCAAACAAAAGCTATTTGTATTACTAGGGAGGAAAGTACCCTCCTTGCCATTTAAAAATTTTGAGATGATGTGTCCCCCCGCCTCCCTGTCGGGGAATCACATTTTTTTTTATTTCAAAAAGTAGTATTGGTATTGGGGGGACTATTAAAAGCCGCACTGTATAAAGTATGTTATTTAAAGTTGCAGGGTCCCATTAACTTTGGTATTGCATATGTGTATGAGAAACCTTGTATTGAGGATCCACTTAAACCAGGAATTGGTTCATCTATTAAAGAGCTTGTACAATGTAGTTTGTGGGCCATAACTGTACATTACTTCATTCTTCTCATACATACTTCTTTAATTGATAAAAAATATGCGATTAATTAAACCTTTCACTGTTCATTGACAATAATATTCATACTGTTAGAAAAACTTGAACATCGTCATCATAACAAAATAAATTTCACAGAAAAATCGATTGTGAAAATATTCCAAAGTACGCCAGTGAACCCTATCAAAACAGTATTAGCTAATTTCCTTTATATCATCTAACCATCTCCATCATTTGATGTTGTTGTCTTGAGAAGTAATTTCTTAACAATTTAATTTTGGTTCTCGTTGCTGGGGGGAATTGTTTTTTGCGAGAGAGTTATCGGTATGTGAAGAAAACAACATCGCATTCAAAAATATATTGTAACTTGATGAAATATAAACAAATTTATTATCTTTTAGAAATTTTCCTCGTAAAATTAGGATAATTGTTCTAATTTGAGACGATCAATGTCAACAAAAACATGTAATCGAATGAAGACTGACTGCCATTTTATTAATCGTTAAGAAAACATAAGATATCCACCGTTGTTAATGGGAATAGTATATTGTTCAACAAGTGGGGAAAGTACCTCCTAACAGTTGAATAATTCATTTAAATTTGACTCAATAAAAATATCAAGATATAAATTAAAATAAAAAAAATTGCCTGGCCCGGATGTAGAACCCGAGACCGCCTGCATGACAGGCTGATAAATAAATGAATAAATAAATAAATTTTCTTTTGCCTATAATATTGTACAATTCTATCTTATGCTATTTTCATATGGCAACACACCTCAACCCCGGGGGATAGAGATGGAAGGGGAGGCAGGACAGTGGATGTGCACGACAGCTCCCTGTCGTTTCCGACACGGAGGCTGCGCACTTCGCCTAAGGACGAACCTAGGGTCCTCATAGGAGGGCGCTGGCTCGACCCCCTCAAATGTTGTGCGGGTCGTCGCCCGCACGAAATTACAGAGTTATGCGTGGTTGATTTCTCAATTCCATGTAGACACTGCGAGAGATTAATTTGTTACTCAGTTTGGTAGTCGCTCCGGAAAAGGCTATTAGCAAAAAACCAGATCTTGATACTGGTCGTTTAAGTAAAACTTGGATTTCCTAAGCCGCCGGTTCTTTCCAGCGCTCATGGAAGAGGTCTAGCGCTTGATAAAGAACCCCACCGTGTTTGCGGGGTTCATTATCATAGATCCTAAGCCTTGTAAGGTCTCTGGTCAGCGGACTCCTGGTGAGAAAGTACTTATAGAACTTATAAGCTACTTGCTTTGCATATGTCGGGATGAAGTCGACGCCCGCAAGCGCTCGCAGCACATCCACGCGAGTGTAGCTATCCTCATTATACGGAGTACTTTATTCTGCATTACGACGAGTCGTTTCTACTGTTTGTCGAACATATTGCAGAATGCTGGGCAGGCGTATAACAACGCTGGGCGCATCATCTGCTTGGACATCAGCATCTTGTTCTCCAGCGAGAGATGTGATGTACGGTAAAGGAATGGGTAGATTCTCTTTATGGCTCTCTGTATGGCAAGCGTCAGGTGCGCATTCATCGTTAAGCGCCTGTCCATAATGATCATCTCGGTCTTGGCCGGGTTCACCACAATCTTATTCTCCTCCAGATACGGCAGAATTTCGCTATCCAGCCTTACCCGGATTTGGTATGCAGCGACATCGCTTGAGAAAGACTGGCAATATATAGCGGTGTCATCCGCGTACATTGCCGTCTTTGTTCTCTCGTGTCGAGGGAAATCGTGCGTATGCAGCGAGTATACGTGTGGCGAGAGGCTCGAACCCTGTGGAACACCTGACAGGCTGATTGACAATCCATTACGCCATGGAGCCCTTGTTACTTCTCATTTGTTCAATAGTACATATATATGTATCTAACCGAATTTGAAATAGAATATTGAAAAGGGGAACATTCTCCATGAAAATTGAAAAACAGATTTTATGAATGTCCTATTCATATTTTCGACCTGAAATTGAAATAGAATCTTTAAACCTACTACAAAAAGCTATGTTATATAAGGTTTTGTTCCCTTTTTAAGGGGTTTTTCACCTAAACCTCATATAAACAATGCGGAGGGCTAACTCTTATTGCGGAGGCAAAGGTCGTGGTACGTTTGTTGGTGAATTAACCCAAAGATATTCTTAGAAATCCAATTTATGGCAGTGAGAATAAAATAGCTAATTGAAAGTTGTTATTTGGACGCCATCTACAGGAATTCTGATATAGTATTTCATTCTCAAAGCCAGTCTCTGTAGAAAGTCTTTATCACACTGAAAGAGAAAACACTCCAGACATACAAGTAAAACAATTATTAAAAAAATAGTATTTAATCAAATAAATGTTAAGCCAAATTCAGGGCTTGACGATCTTGAGACAATCAATAAAAGATGATGAGAGTAATCAGGTTGAAGGGAAGAAATTTGGTTCTTTGGACTATTGTATGTTATTCAAATGGTCATACCAACTTACTTGGAATATTGGGTTAAATGCATTTAAACCTTACATATGTCCTTGACCAATCATCAGTTATAAGAAAGAATCAACCAAACTCTTCTCCTGTTAATATTTCAAGCTCTTCGGGCTCCTTGATTCAAATAGTAACAGCAGCTCTGGAACACTCCTGAATTCCCCACCTGGTTCTGGACACCTGATCGAGTGTGTAATTCAGCCAGTCAGCTATCATAGGTAGCTATAGTTATTATTCCATATTGTGGTAATTTGCAAATCGGCCACTAACATCGCCGCTCATTCAATGGCGAGAAATAAGCTTTTAACTAAGCTTTTTGAAATTAAATTTAAATAATATTTAAATTTAAATCTGGTCTTGAAATTTAATCAAATCTTGAAATTTAATTAAATCTTGAAATTTAATATCGTCTTGAAATTTAATTTGGTCGAACTCTTTATAAATGTTATTAATACACACTGATTGGATGATTTTCAAAATAAAAATTTAAATCATCAGCGAGTTCTTCAAGTGAGACCAAACGCAGAAATGGACGAAATGGAGGAAATGGAAGATAACGGAAATTCAAAATTTAATCCCTTCCTCAATTTCTACAGTGTTACCAATTGTCACACTATCAAAGAACAACTTACTAACTGTTGGCTCATGTTAAGATCACAGAACTCATAGATAGAATGAAACCAACATCTTGCCTACGCATGAAAGCTTCAATTTACTATCGCTCTCTGCATGATCATTACAAATAACATCCATGGTTTGGACGGAACACGGAACTCACTTTGTCGGAACTGGCTAATTGATATAATTTTGAATCTAAATAAAAACGAGAAGAAGAAGAACTAACTATCTTTAAAATGTTGAGAAGAATAAGACTTCAATTCAAATAATTCAAACGTGACTTTGACAGTTGAGCATAAGTTGTTTTCAAATAAACAAACTTTTTTTTTTTTACTGATTTTATTAAGTAATTCATCATTCAGACTTGGTGGAGCATTCAGCAGCGTTCTTCGAGCTGTAAAATAAGGATTAAACAACAGAAACATTGTAAGTCATATTCTGAAACTTATAAACTCAGTTGGTGCCTCGTTCACACTGCCATGATTCACGGTAAAAATGATGAAATTGAACGTTTGTAGAAATACAACCGTTATAGTTAATTCGAGGAAAAAAGCGAAATAAATTCTGAAAATAGTTGACTTCTTTATCAAAATCATTGTTAACATATCATCGAAAAGTATTTTGAATTGATATGTTTGGTAAAGTTAATTTTGCAGGTTATAGCGAAATGGTCTGAGAATCCATCAATATCTGCAACATCTGTCGAAGAAATATATCCTGGGGTGATATTCTGTTTATACCATAGAATTCTATTGTCGACAGTTTTGTCTCTTTCTCTCCCATGAATTCAACCATAATATCATCTCACTTTCGACAGTAGAATTCAGTCAGTGAGGGTTTGACTTACAACAGTAACTCTTTGTGGGCGTGTCAATCAATTGAAAGGTGGTAAGCTTTTGAATCTGTAACTCACATCTAGAGAAATTATTTTTTTACTTTTTAGCGTATTTTTTTAAAATTATTTTATAACTGTTTATGAACGTTTTTCCCTAACCTCATGTAGATTCTTGACCGACTTGGCGAGGTCTGCCGCTAAAATTCTAGTTATTATGCGAAGATTGAAAGGTGAGTCCATGCACTGAAGACATCGGTTCATTTTGGGACAACGACCTTGTTTTTTAGAATAATGAATCTGAGAGGATGGTGACTACCCCGACTACACCTGTTACCCTACCCTCTAAACCAGTAGACTGAAATAACACATATCACTTGCTAGTTCAGATGTTTCATTGATGTTGTCAACAAGTCGTTAGCAATTGCAGTCAATATTTATCCCACATTAAGCTCGCCGTTATAATTAGAAATAATAATTACGAAATTGAATCGATTCGTCTACCTCGGGTGAGGTGAAAATAGAAAAGTTCCGAGTTTCAAGGAGCAGTCCTGTTCGTTAAATTTAAGTTAATCGTTAAAATGATTGATTTTCACCTATGTGTATTTTTGTTCGAAGTAGTGTTTTTTGAAGGTATCGAAAGATTTACGTCTTTTACGTCATTTAAGATTATACAGTTTCCTAGAAAGTTTGCAAAACATTTATATCTGATATCACACAAACTAACTTTGGAGCGATAGAAAAAAATACAAAACATTGCACGGAGATAAGGTCATCCTTTAATTTGAAATATTTTGTTGATCTATTGACATCTTGTTTGTTACTGTTTGTATACCCTCTATATTCTGATATTTATGTACAATATCATCAACAGTTGCCTTTAGTTTGCTATCACGGTTATCGTTGAATATCATCATTTGAAGGGCCAGGCAGCTCAATGGTTGAGAATGTCGCTTTCAAAACCATTGACTGCTAGTTGGCTAGGTTCGAATCCTAGCGACTACAGATTTTCATCTGTTAGGCCGAGAAAGTGCTAGGAATCGCACGTTAAAAGGTAAGACATCGTTAATCCTTGGCTCGCACAAGTTTCGACTTTTGAGGGCTGGTTAACGGAAAAACAATTTTAACAATTTCAATTTGAAAGCTAGAAACGCTCGGTAGTTCTTTATTAATTCAACTTTCGAACTTTTTTACCAAGTAATGAAATGAATATCAGTAACAAAAGCTAAAATACAATTTTGTTGTTTTCATGAACGATGCAACTGGTTTTCGTTTGTTTAAATATTATATTTACGCTAAACTTAATACAGGAGGAGTACAAGATTATACAACCTTGAGTTGTTATAAACTTCTCAGGACCCTCGTTCATTAAAGACTTGCTCATTACCAATACTTGTTACTAAATAGTTATTTATGCAACAAGTGCAAAAAGTAAGTGTTTATTGTACTCGACGTGAAATTGTCGACGAGGCCGTTAGGCCGAGTTGGACAACACGTTGAGTGCATAAACAATTTTTGCACGAGTTGCATACAACATTTTTTCTACGTTCATACAAAAAGCAAAGAATGATTTATTAAGGTACGGCACTAGGTGTTGGAAAATGAAAAGCGCAACTTGAATAATTGATTATTACTATATCGATTTGCTTCGAAACAGATCACTATCATCTATTTTCCAATAATAATACTCATTTTAAAACTTCAATTCTGTAATTGTCAGAAATAATTTTTGACTGGCGTTTTTATAACCACCATTATAAAAATCAAAATCATAGTAGCCGTGCGCGCGTATGTTATCACCAGATGTGGTCATAGTACAGTTTTCTCTATGCAGGTAGACGGTTTAGCTAACAATAGTACAAAATAATATAAAATACGTAACGGTTTAAAACGTATTGTCAATCTCATAGAATATCTGCTAAATATATAGTGGGTTTGAACATTTATGTTTGTCATGATGACAGCACGTTGAAGTTGAATGACAGATGAGTCCAATAAAAATTTTATTGCACTAGGGCAATAAAGAACTTCTTTTTCCAATAAATATTGTTCAATAAAGTTTTGCTTTTTGCATGAATGTAGAAAACACTAGTTACATAATATACTACTTCAAGTCTGTCTTTCTGTGGACGCTTTCATTCAGACTTGTCTGAATTTAGAGAATTCATGTTTGTTTTAAATAACTTCCAGGCCTCTACCTGCGGTCAATATTGAAACGAGATGTACTTGGATAAAATATTTGAGGGACGTATGTGACGTAAGCAAAAAAATCAATACGTTATTAAAGGGTCAGGGTTATCCTGTAGTAACCCAGAATGAAAAAGAACATGTGGTTTTTCCTCTAAATCGATTGAGTAAATTTGTAATAACTTGTTTGATTGGGAAAACCCACTGAATTGTCGAGGCAACGCTGTCAATAATAAGTGTTGAGTCAATATTTCAACTTTGTCTGGTATACACCAGGTGATTGTTATTCAACCTTCATCGTTGGGATTTGGGAAATATTGACAGATGGAAAGCTTGCTGAATTGAGACTACGTAACTACGACTGAAAATAAGACAAATATTTGAACTGCAAGAAAATAAAGTCAATTTAACTGACGAGGAATGATAATTCCGAAACCGGTTAGAGTTGGTTAACCTCTGTGAATTAAAAAAACCATGTATATCCGAACAGGTTCTTTGATTGATTTCTCTAAAACCCGAAAACTGCAATTTGCATACAAACGTGGATACACATGTAGAAAAATCGGAGCCTTATTTATTTCTAGAAATGACAGTTTGAAGTATCTTCAACATTCTTGTTATTGAACTGAATTTAATATGGTATCTTACGAGTACTATAATAATACCTAACGTACGTGTATCCTATAATATTTTATTTCATCCTCTATAAGCCTTTTTCTTTAAAGAAGGAATGGATATGTTTTTAAAAATAAAAATATATATTTATTCACAATCTCATTACATATAATAGCAGTTTCATACACACTCATAAAGCATATGAACTGACCTATCAACCAGAACAAGTGAGTTCATTGCAATTAAATTCATTATCTTCAACTTAGCAATCATTAGTATTATTTTTAGCAAAAAGTGTGTTGTAGAGGTATGATGTGTAACACGTGCATATATAACACTTTTCTGCACTTGTTTCTTAATACACTATTGCAAGTAGACACACCCAAACGTTAAATATGTTGATGTGAATATTTTATTTCTTATATTTTAAAGTTAAAAACTTGTTTGAAGATTTCCTTAAGCTCAGATTTGGATCTATAATATTAACAAATTCTGGGGAATTGATACTACCATTATTATTTTGTGGATTAGTGTGATATCTCATTAAAATTTTCTATGGACTAAAGTATTCAAGATAATAATAATAATAATATTTTGTATGTATAATTTCCAATATGAAATTCTGTTTATATGAAGCAAATCAGTACCTATCTTAAGTGCTCCAAATTTTGGAGTTTTATTCGAGCATTGATCTGACAGTTGAACAATAAATTATTTTCAAGGAAGAGAGGGAAAAATTCATTCGCAGATTGAAACCTAACATTTTTAGTGCTGTAGAAGTTACATATGCAATATGAGTCAAGAAGAAGCGGAAGAAACACAAGAATCAGAAGTAGCGGAAGAAGCAAAAGAAAAAGAAGAAGAAGAATGCTTAGGTTAAGAATATGTCCTGTGACCTGAGTATTTTATTGAAGGTGATGTTTCTAATTCCGACTGTATATTCTGGTTTTTGATTAACTGTTTCATTACTGTTGGCAGATGAAAAATAAGGTGGAAAAAGATTAACAATCTCGTAATATTGAGTCCTCATAGGACATTTGGTATGGTACCTATGCTTAAGTATTTATAATTAATAATGAAATTCCAGAAATTTCGAGGATTATTTCTGATGTTACTCTATATTTTATTTATAGGTATATGCTTGGTGGCAGGTGTTTATCAAGATCTCTCAGGTAGCAAATTCTTCAAATTTATAAAACTTTTTTTCAATTTTTGTATTCTCTGTGACACGATTTCTTTTCAACTCAGAAATAAACCATACTGGAAGAAAGACGTAAGTGTTTATAATTGAAGTGAATTGAAAATAATAAAATTGTGATATTGGAGAAACACGTCTTGTATGAAATTATTGATATTTACCTAATAAAGAATGGCAGAAAATCAAATTAAAAAACTTCAGTGCCATTCAGTATGTTCAAGTCAACATTGGAAGGAAAGGAGTATATAAGTGTTTCAACTCCATTGAAAACCCATTCTCCTCCATGTCATTGACTTTCCTCTAACGAATCACTCAAACACTCCGCTCCAAAAACGGAATCGGTCGATTACTGATATTGACATCCCATGAAAATCTATAATAAGCCCGACAGAACTCCAGACTTGTTTTCCCATGGTAAATTTAATAAATTTGGCATGACGATATGAATTTTTCGCAAGATATAAATTGTGCGAAGCAACGACGATTCTCTTCGAGTACGCCAAAAATGATCCCCATTACCAGACGACTTGGCATAGGTGTATATCTAAAAATTATTCGAGATAATTCCAGAAATTTTAGTGTCGCACATGACTGCTGAACTCCAGGGCCGCCACCAGACATTTGGGGGCCTCGCGCAAACACTTGGTCGGGGCCCTCCTACGTTTAATGAGGTATTCTACTTGGTCAATGGAGACCAATTAATACGATTTCTTCGTTTTCGAAAACCTTTATTTTCTTCTTCAAGTCGTAAATAAATATGGTTTGTACATGAATATGTGGTGGTATTACATATAAAAACACGAAAAACATGAAATTCAAAATAAATCAGAAACAAAAAGAAACATGGGTGTCAGAATTTCAAGGGAGAAGATAACAACAAATAATGGATACCTATTCAAATTTCGTCTGAATTCCAAAAAGAGAGTTACAGAGTAAGAATATGAAAATGTATAAATATAGGTGTAAATAAGTATATAAATAATGATTACATAAATAAATAAATACACTCAAAACCAAAATAGATCCATAATATATAAAATTCCCTGTAAAAGTTGTGATGAAGTATAAATTGGTCAGACAAGTAGAATGCTCAAGGATAGAATAACACTACACAAAAGTGACTGCAGAAGGAATGTAAGATCTTGTAGCCTTGTTGAACATGTAGTGGATAAAGATCATATAATTGACTATGATAATGCAAAAATTTTAGATAATGAACAAAATTTCAATAAGCGTCTTTTTCTTGAACTGGTTCATTTAAATAACACCGAAAAAACAATCAATAAAAGAACAGACATGAATGACCTTAGTACTATATATACAGGACTTAAAAAAAACACAAAGAAATTATCTCACGACGTCCTTGAAATCATTATTTATATGTTTATACTTATAGTTACACATTTTTATATCCTCTGGCTCTGTTGAAATTTCAAAAATCTTGTCTTTTTTTCTTTCTCTTGTTGGCCTTAGTTCCGCTGTAATGGTTTGAATATCTCCTGTCAAACCTAGCAGTATGTTTTCTGATTCTTTTACAGAGATCTTCGGACTTTGAAGAATTTCACTCCTTTCATCAATAGTCTGCAGTTTTATCTACCACACAGGAGTGAATGAATAAATACGAAGGTCTTAAACCAATCAATCAGAAAATCAATTTCACGCCGCTTGGGGACCCTTAGATTTGGGGACCTAGGGCAAAACGCCCCTGGTGGCGGCCCTGCTGAATTCGACATGTGGAATATGAAATGGATGATTTTTAAATTTTGTTTATATATTATTCAGTTAGTGGTAGACTAAATAGTATGAGTGGGTAGTTAATATCCGTAAAACGTGTAGGTATACATAAACTGTGTTATAATAGTTTCCAGAAATAAAAGAGACATGTCTGAGTTTTCAGAATAATGCCATGTGATTTAAAATAAAATAATGGAACAGAAATATCCCAGTCATTTCAGAGCATTGGGTATTTTTGTGTTTTTTGAATGACGTCTCAGTTTCGACAGAATAACATCTAAAGAGCAAAAGAGAGATGAAACTTGTAGGTGGTGAATAAACATGTATTACAACAGTGAAACTGATACGACTCAATACAATAAAAAATCAAGGTGACGCCAGCAATAATTGATAGAGTAAAACCCACAGAAAAGGTAGTTATGCGTAGGTTATTCAAATCTATTATCATATAATATTATGTAACAACGAAAATATATATACATATATTGGTGTATGATGTATGAAATTATATTGAAATGAAGTTTTCAAGAAATCTGTTACGTGTCAGTATTACCGCCTTCGAAGAAGTAATGTCGCGAGTAATTTTAATTATTTCAAATATTCCATTTGTTTAAATCATGTTTTTCATTTCACCTCTGTTTGAAAACTGATTACCACTTTTTCAAATTAATTTTTATTTCTATTTCCCGGAAACAATTTCTCATTGATTTCAATATAGCCAGGTCAGGACTCCACATTTTGTGAATTCTAGTGACACAAAATATGTTTCATGAAAATTCGGAAATTTTGTGTTAATAAGCTTTATTGTAATTTTTTTTTTCGCCTTTAGAGTGACGATCTGACTATGTTTGAATTGCACCACAGTGATGCCAGTTTCATCGGCACCATACTACCCTTGGGGGTGGATTGTTGAGTTCTTCAGTTCTGGATGATGTAGGACAAACAATTTTGAGGAAGTGAATAACGATATATCAAATCAAATCAAATATGCTTTATTATCGAAAGAACTGAATTCTCATTGATAAAGCGAGAAGAATCTAATTATAAAATAGTTATAAGCATTTAGAATACAAGAGTACCAGCTGTATAAATATAAAATAAATCGATATCATGCCACAACGCCACAAGAGTTCCAATTTTTATGTTCGGATGGCATCTAGAAAAACAAAATACTTATAGAAAATAGCGAGAAATGTATTGGTTTTTAAATTTAGAAGCCTCAGATTGCGAAACAATAGTGTTTTGAGATTAATTTATACCTGATTTGAAAATGATGGTGAGTAAAAAATAAATGAAGACTTCAATTAACAGTCAGACACTAGGAGTCTCTACAAAAACTTAAATTCAAATCATATAGATACTTGGCAGTACACATCAGGCAATTGACAGTACATAATAATGAAACTCAGTAAACATCTACAGGGTGTCCGGTAAACCATGCATGGGTACTGTAGCGGGTGATGAACAAAATCATAACCTATCAGAAAACCACATCTTGATCTCAGTAAAAACCTCACGGTTTTCGAGAGATTGAAACTTTCATATAAAAAAAATTTCTATCTCAGATCATTCATTCACTTTCCAAGCCAATGAGGAGCGTTTCATTTTAATTCTTATTTTCGATAAATATTACTGAAAAGTAGTTGTTACAGTCACAGAAGGCAGATTTTTGATAGCAGTCTTTATGGTCTACAAAAAAATTATCCTCCGATTTGGATCCTTCAAGATTTCTATAATGAAACTTTGAACTTCTTTTCTGACTAATCAATCTCCTACGGAAACCTTAAAAACAGGAGTTGCCATAATTCTGTTTTGAAAAAAAGATATTGGTAATAGAATACGGAAGGGGGGTATTTTACGATGGATCACAAGGTCAGCATTTTTATTTATATTCATTCTTTCATTTTCATTTACATTGATTGTATTCATATATCATTTGTCATAAACAGATATCTCAATTGAAGAAAATTGAATCGAATCAATTGGATTCCATAAACTTATTACTTAACTTTTATCAAAGCCTGTATTTCACAGTGTTATGAGTCATAGAAGTTGTTCCATTTTATAACAGTTGATTTCTGATTTCGAATCGAAAACACAATTTCAGACAGTTTCAAAATAAATAAGCTCTCTAACCCTTTCAATAACGTCATTGAATAACAGCTGATGTTAGTGTAAACCTCGTGTTTTTCTTTTTCCTCATCATGTAACATAGTAATAATGTTCCAGGAAGATGTCAACATTTAGGTCACCATAAATCTGGGCAGTTCTGTTTCAGTCGCAATGACGTCTGCATTGACGTCATTGACAACACTATTGCATTATTATATCCCAAAATATCGAACCAAAAATATAAACTAAATTACTGCAAGTGTACTCTTTGCCAACAATTCGTCCATTTTTCTTTTTCGTTGGATAATTTTGTCGACATGTGATGAAATATATTTATACTTATCTCTTGGTGTTTATGAGTGAAGAGTGGCTTTATTCTTCGATTGGAATGAAATGGGAATACAGGAGGGATTGTAGGGTTCAGGAATGTTCGCACTTGTGCAGTTTTTACATTTTTTGTTTATTGATTCTATTTGTTTTTCAAGCAACTACATTTTCAATTACATATCAAATTACTGTCAATGCATGATTGACTTATTTGTGAGGGAAAGATTCTTAGATAAAATTGTTGAATAGTCCGTTATATTGAATAATTGATATTATAAAAATAATAATAATAATACGGACGTGGGAAGTGACTATGTGGGTAAATGAGACCAGCGCGCCCTCCAGAAGTAGGTATCGGAGCTCCGGAGACAGGGACCGACTGGAATATTTCTGTTCTGGTACAGTGCGGCTATTATTATTATTTGCGTGGAGCTCCGGGGCGACTCGGGATTTTTGGTGATGTATTCGCTTTTCCGGAAAACAAAGCCAAAACTAGTACTCAGGAAGATTCAGTATGTTAATCATTTTTGAAAATAGGCATGGGATCCTGGTTTATCAACTCTACTATAATAATGCAAAACTGAATTATGTGGTCAATCTGAAATCTACATAACGAAAGTAATGATCGACTATAAAACAAGTTTATCTGAAATTTATGCATTTGGTATCCAAGCTGATAGGTGAAAAACATCAGCTATGGCACTTCAATATTGGTTCCCTCATATTATGCCTTGATTAACACATTTGTTAATAAAATACTGGGGATGGCAAATAATATGTTGTATCGATAATTTCTGACGTAAATTCCGTTGTTATTGTTTTGGTTTCCTTATCAGGGCGAAGAAAAAATGTTAACGCAATGAAAATACAAAACAAGTCATATAAGTGCGTAAACACCTAAATAGGAAACCGTGATAATGAATCTAAAGCATTTCCTGAATACATTTCCTGCCTAATCCTAACGATTTATCACGCGACACTGACAAATCTTCAGTGGGTCTGACCATGGAATGTTTCCTCTTACTGCAGTGGAAAATTCCAAACCAATGGTCACGATTGAAAATACTTTACATTGAACATAAATCTTTCATTAGTTTTATGATCTTTAGATTACTGAATAAGTTTGCGAAAAAATAATACTCGTAAATTGATAGATGTAACCGTTCCGTGATTGGAGGTCATCATAAAGGAAGAGAAATAAAACTTCCTCTGTTTTTTCCAACAATTTATACAGTGAGTTTCAAAAACAACTTTTCTCATTAGACTTGTGTTATAATGTCGAAAATAAGGGTAGTACTACTTAAACAAATTTCTTATTTTTGTCCCCCCTGTACACCGTTTTATCCGCAATGCACTCTAGGGTATTCGTTTTTTTTTGTGTTATGGTTCCAATTCAACACCTTAGTCAACAGAGCTTTGAGAATATATAACAGAAAAGATATATCCGGTGCTACGCGTCTAAGGGAGAAGAAAAGGAACACCAGTGAGGAGCAACCCCAAGGCACAGTCTACTTGCCTTACATTGATGGGAAAATCCTAAAGAAGGAGAAAATCAACATCGTCTTCAAACCAACCGAAAATATCGGAGTATCTGAGATCAGCAAAAGACAGCAGAGTTCCACTCAAATCAGCGGGAGTTTACAGGATTCCATGTAACTGTGGTAAAGTTTATATCGGTCAGACGAAAAGGAGCATTGGTACCCGCCTAGTTGAGCACAAGCGGAGTTGTCGATTGGGACAGACCGAGAAGTCCGCAGTCGCTGAACATGCATTGTCCGACCGAGAACACAAGATCCTTTTTGAAAACACCGAGAGACTAGCAACGTCGAATCATTACTCTACAAGAATGTATTTAGAAGCGATAGAAATACACAAATATCAAGAGAACTTCAACAGATACGAATTCTTCAATGTTCAGAGAACATCGTGAGAGCCGAGGTAAAGTAGGTAGGAATTGGTGTTCTTGAATTTCTGAAGGCTGTCTGCCTCAGGGAACACCTTCCGAGGTACCGATTTAGTTGAAGTTGGAGCTCGACGGGTCAGTCTCGATGGGATCGCTGACGGTGGAACGATTGATGATATTTCGGAAGAGGATCGTCCATGAAACTATCTATAAAACAGATCGCCAACCTTTCTGCGATTGTCCAGAGGATTAAGCGAGCATCTAAGCGAAGTGTAACTAACGGGATAAATTACTCTTGGGTTTTACATGCTTGGGTTTTATTCGCACTGAATTTTACCGAGCTGATGGATGCCAATTCTATAATTTTTGAGTCCGTGTTTATTTATTCACGATTTTTGTCCCGTTCAGTCCTGTTTTCACTGGATGATATTAGAGCTTTGGAAGAGAAAGCGGTATGAACGGTACTATCTCACGAAGAGCTGTGCACTGGACATGAATTCCCAATAAATCATTGATGAGCAGGAGAAACAGTGTTGGTACAAGAAGGGATTCCTGCGGAACACCAGCATTCATTGGTAGAGTGTGGAATAATACTCCATCGACCACCACGTGGAGAGATCGGTTTGAGAGAAAGCTAGATAGCAAGGAACACAACTTCCACCAATATTTTTCGATAGATTGTTGCCAAATATGTGAGACAAACAAGCATGCATCAGTTGATATCTGATGTCGATAACCATATTGTTGATCATTGATAATTCCTGATCGTTCTAGTTATTTCATGAGCTCAATGTTGATGGCTTTTTCCATGACTTTGGAAGTAACAGATAGCAGTGACGTAGGTATGTATATGTGTTAGTTCGGGAGCATATTTGTTAGGAACAATCGGCGAAATTCCATCAGATCCACTAGATTTGTTGGTATCAAGACTCAGCAAAATGCATCTGACAGTTCGTTGGCGGGAAATAATCTCAGGAATATGATTGTCAATGGGAATGATGTTCTGGGGTTATTTTCTCAAGTAATCCAGGGTAGAATTTGGAGCATAAATGTTGGCAAAGTTATTAACTTTTTACTGAGCGTTCATTGCTAATGTGGCATCTTCCTTGATAATTCCTGAGCGTTCTAAATATTTCATGAGATCGATGTTGATAGCTTTCTCCATGACCTTCGAAATAACAGATAGAAGTGCGATAGGTCTGTAGTTGCTGGGTAGGTTCTTTTTCCCTTTTTTAGCGACTATTTGTACCCTTGCGACTTTCCAGTTGGATTGAAATACTCCGAAATTGTGAGAGGTTGAATAACTTGCAAAAAACTAGTGTTAGTTCGGAAGCACATTTTTTGAGGACGATCGAAGGAATTCCGTCAGATCCACTAGCTTTGTTGGTGTCAAGACTCGGCAAAATGCGCCTAATGGTTCGTTAGCGAAAGATAATATCAGGAATATGACTATGGGAATGGGGTTTTTTCCCGATGAATCCTGCGTAGAATTGGCAGCAAACATGTTTGCAATGATATTGGTTTTCTCCTGAGCGTTCGTTGCTAGTGTTCCATCTTCCTTTGTTAGGGGAGGAAATTAGCTGGAAGTGAAATTTCTTCTAACAGCTTTGACAAATGACCAAAAGGAGCGGGACCCTTTAGGACACTTATCGTATCTTGGCGTTGTAAGCTTCTTTCAAAAATTCGATTGTCTCCTTGCAGATGTTTCTTGCTTCAACATATTCCGATCTAGTCTCAGTGACCTGATTTTTCAACCATCTACGGTATGCTACCTTCTTGAGGGTGACAGCTCTGGAGCAGTTTCTGCTAAACCAAGGCTTATCATAAAATATTCCTCTTGACGTGTTAGGTATATATGTTCGCATCCCCAGCATCATGATCTCAGAAACTGCCTCGGCACATTATGTTGGATCTCTAAGAGAAAAACACACTCTTTTCCATGGAAATATGGATTTAGGCCTTTTTGGCTGCAATACGTATGACTACTGAATGATGTTATGTCCTCAACTTCCAGTCTTGTCTTAGTCTAGGTCTGGGACGATGGATGTCGTGATGTGTATAACACGAAAAAGGTTGACCATGGCAGAACATTTACCTGTTCAGAAGATCGTGGAATACCCGTTCCGAATTATGATTCATTTCATCTAGCGGAACTATTTTACTTGTTCACCTTGAAATATCCTTTGTTAATACAGAATGTTTCAAAGTAAACCATTTTATCAACAATAATAAAAGCAGATTACAACAGAATTAAACCGTTTAACAAAGTCAACAACTATTGCATTATCTTCAGTTGAGACATCAAAATACAAAACCGATTCGAATTTCACACAACTAAATTCCAATGTGATGTTATTAATCGACTCCTGATTTTTTTTATTGTCAATCAGTGGCGTGTTAAGAATTTTGTTTTTTTGCGGGGGGGGGGGGGCGAAGCATGAATAAAAAATATTTCCAAAATTGGTTTGGTTTTGATGGATATTTTCATTTTTTCTACGAGCTAAACGAGCTGCTTTGGGGAGGGGGCTCTGCCCCCCGGTAGACACGCCACTGTCGTTAATCGTAAATAATCTTGGAATTTTGGATCATATTACATAATGTCAGGTGAGTCACTGCATATTTTTGCCAGACTAGGATGAAAACAGGTAGAAATGCATTCGAACAGCTCAGATATTCAACAAAACGTGAACAGGTACGTAGTATTATTTAGTTGGAATAGGATATGCATTTAAGTTACTCTAAGTTTAATCTTTGATTATTTAAGTGCCTAAAGTTTCGATACCTCTACAAGTTTTCTGATGTCTTCGTTGAGTTTATTCTCTAGATGTAAAAGTTGTTCTATACTTCACATGATGCATATAGATTTGTATCATCAGCGTATGTGTGAATTGAGATATGGTCTATCACCTGTTTTAAATCGAAGATATAAATTATGAAGAGTAATGGAGCAACAATCGACCCCTGAGGTGCTCCATGCGATACATTCAATTCAGTTGATATATTATTATTTATGGAGACACACTGGAGCCTGTTGCTCAAAAAAGATTCGATGAAGAGACAGGTAGTAGGGCTGAACCCAAAATATTTTAGTTTGGTACATAAAAGTTCGTGGTTCATAGTATCGAATGCTTTACTGTAATCTAATGATAAAAGTTTGCTAATTTGATTATTTTGATTTAAATACTCTTCTGTAACATTCTTCAAATATCAGAAATATCACCTCCGAACCTTTTCTTTCGAAGGTTATTCCTGAAATATGGATTCAACTTACCCGAGTCAATAAAACTTATTATAGCCATTATTTAAGGTAATCAATCTATTTTTGGACGCAACCGACCTCCTGTAGTGTATGTGTTCAAGACAATAATAAACAGAAATCAGTCCAAATTACCGCCAGCAATAAACTCAATTATCTTTCATTTCATTCTCTATGTTTTCATGCTGGAAATGCGTCTATTTATGGTTTTTCTCAGGGAACAGAAAATAAATAGGTAGCGATAATTGGAAAAAGAACCTTGAGGGACAATATTGAGACGTCTACAGTAAATTAAACGCCAATAAACGTTATGAAATAAACTCGTAAATACAGTTGATATATGCACAAGATAATAAACTGAAAAGCTACATAAGATATGCGCATTGGGAGCAGATTTTTCACTGCTTTGCGAAAATTGCGATGGACCAGATTCCAGCCTTGAGAACATAATTATGAAGATTAATTTATATATATATTGAAAAGACATGAATTCAAAATTATTAATAAAAATAATTCACTGAAAAACGAATCAGGTGAATTACCATTGAGTAATGAAAATATGCGGCAAAACGAATTCAACTATACGTATATATACGAGAATCGGTAGAAAAATGCAGATAAAATAAATAAAGTTTTCAATTAATTCCATAAAAAAAACGGCCTATAAAATGTTCTCACTTCCAACCGGAAATAATAAGATGAAAAATATTTTGACTATTGAGCCTAAAAAATCAACTAGTGTCGACAGAATTAATTCTGAAATTTCCTCGTACATCGCAGAACATCTAGCAAACTCATATTCGAGAAAATTCTCAGATAAAGGTGTTTTACATATTTATCCAAAAATAATTTGATCTCCGATAAGCAATACACAAGATGCCATATTGAAGGAATTTGATATCGCTGACCATGATATACTATCACAAACACTGGATGATATTGATATGAGATATGAAACTTTATTCAAGAGACATCTCACTGATATAATCCAGCGTGTGAAAATGGACCACGTGTTGATTTTTCCCAAAAGGTACCGCAAGGCACAGTTTCAGGGCCGATGTTAACCTACATCTACATGGATGACTTATTTTCGTCAAAAAGCAAAGGTGACATTTTAGGTTTTGCGGACGATACATACGAGCGTATGGTAGAATATGACATAATTCTGATGAAACAAACGCCTTGTGCACAAAATCTTAACGATTGATCAAGAGATAACTCAAAGCTTCCTCTATAAAAAATCAGTTTGGCAGTGCTTCCAAACGTATACAGTATCGGACAGTTTTCATCTAGGATATGGTGGTTTCATGAGAGCGTAAAGAATAGCTTGCTATATGTTGAGAGAGCATTACTATTTCTCCTCTACTCGCTCGAGGAAGGGATATCGACGTGATCTGTGTGTGGTGTGTCGCATTGCCACGTGGTCCGTTAATGCGTCGGGTGGGGTAACAGGAGAGGTGCACCGTAGTGCGTCTCTCCTATTTATGTGGCATTATTATATTATTGCGTTCCTTGTTGCTCGCGTAGATTTCTGTCTATACCCCAGATGACAAGTTTCCGATACTGTATAGCACCTAAAATACACGATTCCATAGTCACGAAGAAATATTACTGCCCTTTATTCGTTCAAGAAGGCACTAAAGTCGTTCGTTTTCAGTCATTCTGGGCAAACAATCATTGGCTTGACTGAAAATAGGTTTGTATTATTATTTGCTTGATATCCAAATGAGCGTCACTAAGATCTATGAAATTTTAATTACAATAAACCTTATATTTTGCGGACCTGTTTTGTTCAACCTCACATCGTATCCTTAACTGTCCTTTTTTTTATTTTAATACCCAACATTTTCATATATATATTCCATTTTTTTTCAAATATAGGTCCCATTTAAAACAATTTCAAGCGGAAATTCACACCATAGAAAGGTGCATTCAGTTCAACCTCAACAGGAAATACCGGAACATGGAAATCGTTGAGCTCTTTTAACATCAACTCGAAGATGGTTTGGGAATGCCTAGACAAACTTAATGATCTAGGCAGGAACAACAAGAGGTGACCATCCTCTGGGTGCCGGGGCACGTAGGAGTGGAAGGCAATGAACAAGTAGACACCCTGGCACGGAAAGACGCTGCAACGCCATTGATCGAGCCAGAATCATTCTGCGAACTCGGAAAATCTTACTTCCGAGAAGAACTCAATACAGCTGAAGAAGCACTGAGAGCAACATACTGGCTAAGACTTCCAGGGCTGAGACAGCAAAACTAGTCTAAAGACAATAACGGGATTTCTAACGGGGCGTTGCAGGCTCAAAGAACACCTAAGAAAGCTAGGCTTGGAGGAGGACAGCACCTGTAGATTCTGTGGGAAACATCCAGAAACACCCCACCACATACTGATGGAGTGGCTGCACATCGTAAAAGATTGAATATACTGGGATCGCACCAGCTGACTGTGGAAGAATACCACGAGTAGACCCCCTTAAAATCCTAAAATTTCTGAAGGAATTGAGGCTTGAAGGGCTGCTGTAAACAAGAACACCTTGTGATAGCAGAAGAAGATGGGGCACAATAGATCTAATCAGGTCGCAGCGCATTCGTGACCATCCATACTTACCCATACCAATACCAATAAAACAATTTAGTATGTGTAGGTATAAAGTCAGCGCGTGTATGAATTTTTTCAAAATTTATTATTAACTTTTTATATCATACCTACTATTTACATTTTTTATACATTCATATTATGTTTGTAAGAGCGTATGTGCGTTTGTAAACATTTTTACATTTATCAATCATTATATTTTTTTAAATGTTTTCGTATTTGTTCGTCTTTTTAACAATCGTAAGTTGTGAATCGAGTATTAAATTATTCAAACTTAACTTTTCTTTGTACTTTACAGTAGTACCCTTCCTGCGAGAATAAATATTATTATTATTATTATTGAAGTATTCTGAAAATGCGATACTAATCCGACCTAAGGTCACGTATTCCGAATAAAAACAATAATAACATTCCATCATTTAATTCTTCGAACTCTTGCATTTTTACCCTATTGAAAGAATTGATGATTTCCATTGCATCAGAAGTAGACTTCCCAAGTAATTATTGAACGTGATATAATTTTTATGCCAAAATTACAAGTAGTATCACGTTTCGTTTCCCCACAAGGTTCGCTGCTTTATTTTTGGAATGTAACGAGACAATACCGCGAGATAAAAGTCCAGGATTTTATGTAATAGACCTTTCCAAGGGAAATTAACGATAATATATTATGCAACAAACACAAAAGGACCATTTACCACGAGTGTGAATGTTTCCGGTGAAAAAATCAATATTTTCCGCGAGTTGCATACTATACTTTTTCTACGACAACCTACTGCTTGTATTATATTCAAACAAGAACTACAAAATTGAAATTGACAATCGACCTGTTTGAGGTTTTTTCTGAATTATTATTCATATAGACTGTACATGCTTACACCTTGTATTCTGAGTTTACCAGGTAAATCAAACGTTTTGAATACTCACGATAATAACTCGTCATTAAATAATTACAGTGAGTGGGAATCATGAATATTATCTGAATTTTTTTTTACCAGCCGTATACCTACATACGGAATGGGTCTGGTGGCACATTAAAACTTTGGGACCAGTGGCCTTGAACGTTTTTCGGGTTTGAATCGATCGTTAATATGGTTTTTGTATTATCCTTGTGGGTTTTTGAGTTGCAGTGTGCAAATCGCATTTCAGTATGCAATGACTCATGATCAAACGATGATTAAAACCTTGATATTTGAAAATGAACATTAATTTATTTTACTTATCGACCGTTGTTACGTTAACTGTTATACGACCTCGCAGTTGCTGACTTAAGTTTAATCAGGGTAATTTTAACGGCTTAATTATTATCACGATTCGGGACAGACGATTGATCTTTCATAATTTTCAAAGCAGTTGATCACGTGTTTTTATTACTCAAGATCTGAATATTTAACGGCAACATTTTTCATTCCTATTGTAACTCAAATAGGTATGTTATGGTCTACCTCTTTTTCATCATCAGGTCCACACAAAAAGAATCGAAGAAAGAATATATGACTTGGTGTTATTTCAAAATAGCGCAAAACGCGCGGTTTTGGAAATAAGATCTTTCTTCGACTCTGTCCGCAATTCAAATTCAGTTTTTTCAGCGTCTTTCCAGCGAGTTTTGATAACGGAGGCAGATACAGCCTCCGAAACGTCAACAATTTTCAAAAAAAGAGAAATATTCTTTATTAATTCGATCTCATTTTTTCAGATAGGCAAATTCAGTGTAGGGTACGTTACTGACAAAAATTAATTTCTTTCAAGACAGCAGTCTTGTGAACGCAGTAACTTATCGGGCAAATTAAATAATTTGCCCTTCTACACTTGTACAGATTTCTTTTGGATTAACATTTTTCCATTTTCAGATTGTGGAAGAAAAAAATCTAGTCAAGAATATGTTTTATTCTTTCAACCCATGTTAGGATTGACATAATAGTTCTATACGTAAACAAATATTCAATGGGAAAATACCAAAAAAAATTGTTGTTATAACAAAATATTTTGTCGTGGATATATGCCCCTCAGATTTTGTTAAATCCATGCAATTTTTGTTGATTTAAACATTTTTTTTTTCTGCATGACTATCATCTTCTGCTGGCATAGAGGTATCATGGAAGACATGACATAGTGAGGGTATACCAATATTTTGTGGTAGGTCATCGATATGAATAAAAGTTCTGAAAACTGAACCATGTGAAAATTGGGAAAATTCCATATCATCCCATTTCACATACATTCTCCTGAAATTCATATAAGTAGGTTAAATCTTGTAAGCAAGTTTTCCTCGAAAATATGACATAATTTTTCAGCAAGTATATCATTATTTTTAGAATCAATACGGCGTGTTCCACTGTAGATGCCTTTATAAAAGTTGTTTACTTCAAAGATAGCACTGGACGTCCCGAGGATGTCCATTTCATGTCCCAATTAGGTCCGAACGTCCCAGAACCTAATATGGACATCCTGGGGACGTACGACTCGGAACGTTTTTGGGACATCCGATGCGAATATCCCCAGGACGTCTCCAGGATGTCCAAACTCTGGCCAAATTCATATTACCGACTTACAACATTATTTTCATGTCTTGTGCCTTTTTCAAAAATTTAAAACGTGTTTTGGTTTAATTTTCCGTCATAAATTTCATACATTTTTTATTTAGCTCAGTGAGTTTCTCCAGTTGTCACCAGTATTAGATGAATAGTCGTTATATCGTTATCAAGTTTTCATGGTTATTCTGTTCGCGCTAGGTTAGTCAGGTCAGGTTAGGTTTGCTAGTAATTCACGCATTTTCAAC
This sequence comes from Chrysolina haemoptera, assembly GCA_958298965.1. Lineage (NCBI taxonomy): Eukaryota > Metazoa > Arthropoda > Insecta > Coleoptera > Chrysomelidae > Chrysolina > Chrysolina haemoptera. Next base: position 27,364,397 of record OY282598.1, read on the forward strand.
TCAATTTGCCTCATTCTTGTCACAGAGCGCTTATTGTGTTCCTTTTATTGTCGTCCATATTTCAGTGAGTTCACAGTCTCGAGTCGTTGGGATGGCGATTGGCGGCTTAAATCACACTCTTGATAGTTTATTATTTCTCTAACAATTCTCCAATTATTTTTTTCAAAAATAGACTTTCATTTCAAACCTGTGACTGAGTGCATCTTGAAGTCTGTGATTTGTGCCATTTGTGGTCAGATGCTGTGTCTTATCTCTTGCCTTGTGGTTTCCTAACCTTACTTATATTGATATAATTTGAAGTTATTTTTACAATCAAAAGAATCTGAGAAAATGTAATATAACGTATTTATTGCTGTTGTGAGCCGTGACTTATATACTGTTCTATAGGTATTATGTTTTGTAATTGATGTAAATGTTTGTGTCAAAATTTCAAAGAATTTATAAATATTTTTTCGAAAATCACTTTCCATCATTATCCTCTTCACTTTTTCTAGTTGGTATGTCACTTTCTATTGACTAGGATCATGGGTTATAGAAAACCTTGAAAATTGATATCCTGAAAACATCTTTAGGATGTCCAATTTGTAACATCGGATGTCCCCAGGACATCCTAAGGACGTCTTAGGTCCAGTAATGGACGTCTTCGGGACGTCTTGAATGTCGTAGATTTATGTCCTGTGGACGTACTGAGGACGTCTTATCTGGGTTGTTACATTACACTCAAAGCAAAAATGTAATAATATATCGAAAATATATTTTTCAATTTTTTTTTGTGATCACACGGCGTAATTCCCTGTAACAATTACTTGCCAGACAAATAATCCACCTGTCCTCAGTGTACCCGACAGTCCCGTCAACTTAGTTAATTTATGCTTTATGTAAAATGAATCGCATGGAAAACGCTATCGAGGATAAACCATGCCAGTGCCATGCAAATATTTGTACGATAGCTGACAAGTTGAGGTAAATGAACAACAATATGAATAAACGAATGTCGGTTAATTGGTGGAAGAGTGTAACACGATAACCTACATGAAATCAAGATTTTTGGGTATGGCATTCGAGAAGACCTTTAGCAACGTATCGCGAAACCTTCCTTTCTCTTGGCGCCAATTTCATAATAAACAAAAAAATTATGGCGCCATAGCGATTTTGTTGGTTTTATACAAGTTTTGTTAATTTCAAGGAAAGATCAAGTTCGCCGAGAAAGATGAATATTATGGGACATAATCCTTCGCTTCGGTTGTAATGAATTGTAGCTTTTTGATCACCATTCCCAATGGGCACACGTACGTGTTATAAACGTGGCATTGGTTGAATAAACGTTTGTGGTTGAAAATTTTAACGAAAATAATTTAGTGTAATCTTCAACGTTGAAAGAATACTTTATAAAGATGTTTTTTCAACGTTACTTCCTCAACAACTCGTTAAATATACGTTTAACAAACGTTATGTTAATTCAAAAAGAATTTTTAATCAAATTCACTTTATGCGATTCATTTATCAATGTTTATAATTCGTTCCTCATCCTTTTATTTGTTCAAGACAATATTGTTTTATTGAGTATCGTTCAAAAAACCTGATTGAAAATGGCAATAAGGCGATAATTAGTAAGCAATTGGTTAATATACCGTTGTTACACGCGACATTTTTTCGTTGAAAAAACGTTCGGTTTTCAGCCATTTCACAACGTTATTTCAACGTCCTTGTGCCCATTGGGTTATAAACGCAATTGAATATGGGTTTAAACATTTTCCGACTTAACATTACGAGCTCCACATATATCAGTACTTACTTAATCAATTATCCACTGAAACCCGTATACAGAGTGGCCACTTTTTTAATGGGATTGTATTGGTAACTTTTAAACCATGAGAGTTAGAAGGTCGGTCAAATGGAGAAAAAGTTGCATTCATAGAAGCATTGTCAGGTAGTTCAAACAAATCGGCATTATCAGAGCCGGTTATTGAGATATCATGAGAAAAGTAAATTCTGTCATTTTGATTTTTCTTTTTTTCCCACTTTATTTCAAATATTATCAAAAAATGATAAAATAGACATTTTGGCAGCGCAGCTTATTAACGTATCCTGGGTTTTGATGTAGTACATAGCAACTTATTGCTGATTGTCAATTCTGACAATTATTAGTCAATAATAGTTATTTATGCAACAAGTGCAAAAAGTAAGTGTTTATTGCACTCAATGTGAAAACACGTCGAGTGCAATAAACAATTTTTGCACGAGTTGCATACAACATTTTTTCTACGTTCATGCAAAAAGCAAAAACTGATTTATTAAGGTGCGGCACTACGTTTAGGAAAATGAAAAGCGCAACTTGAATTATCAATTATTACTATCGATTTGCATTGAAACAGATCACTATCATATTTTTTTCCATTAACAATACTCATTTAAAACTTTCAATTCTGTAATTGCCAGAATTAATTTTTGACTGACGTTTCTATAACCACAGTTGCATAATAAAATTCAAAATCATACTAGCCGTGAGCGCGGATGTTATCACGAGGTGTGGTCATAGTACAGACACTTTGCTCTGTGCAGGCAAACGGTTTAGAACAAAGCGGATCAGTTTTGATTATGGACTTATTCTCGGGAAGGCATTGTTTTTAATTTTGGCTGCTAACATTAATACAAAATGATATAAAGTATGTAACTGTTTAAAACGTATTGCCAATCTCACAGAATATCTGCTAAATATGTAGTCAGTTTGAACGTTTATGTTTGTCATGATGACAGCACGTTGAAGTAGAATGACAGATGAGTGCAATAAATAACTTCTTTTTGCACTAAATATAATTCAAAAAAGTTTTGCTTTTTGCATGAATGTAGAAAAAAATAATTAAAGATGAATGTTGCCACTTTGCATTTTTTGCCAATAATTGATAAGAACTGACTGTATAAGATAACTTATTCTGGAATGAAAAAAAAAATGTACTACTGGATAACTCATTTCAAAGCAACTGAAATAATTTAATTTTTTTTTCAGGAACTGGTATAAATTTCCTATCAGAAGCATACCTTTCGTCAATATACTTCTTCCAGAACGAGGAGTTTCAAAGATGGAAAGTTAAGAGAAATGAAGAAAGAAAGAGATAAAGAGAGAAAAAGAGAGACAGATGGAGAAATAAAGGAAGAAAGATGAAGAGATATAGAATGGGGGATACAGAGAGATAGAGAAACCGAGATATTCAGAGACGGATAGACTTGGAGAAGGAACATTTGATTCCCATTATTTTTCAAGTCTGGCATTGACATATTTTGATTTATTTCGATTTTGAACTTTCAAATATTCAATAACGTCGAAATGTCAGTGATGTTATGATTTGGTTGTAATACTGACGAGAAGATTGATACAATTTTCTTATCAAATATATCAAAATATACTATTTACAATAACAAATTTGTATGGAAAGTGTTTATAGATATTGCAATGTTGAAAAGTATCGGTTAGCAAAAAAAATTTTATCCGAATAACCCTCGAACATTGAAAAATATAGCAACTTCTTCAAGCAATAAGCTTTCGGAATCTACTGTAATTATGAATGTCCTTGGGTTATTACTACTGATAATAAAAATTTCTCAAAACTATAAGTTTTGCAAATCCTAAATGAACGCTACTAAAAAGCTGAGGTTTTATATTTTTTCCTACGAGCGTGCGGAAAAGTTACTTTTCCGCACGATTTTTACTTTTCCGTACGATTTTTACTTTTCCGCACGATTATTGTATTGTTGAAAATGATCTATGTAATTATTCTGTCTTATTAGCCATTTTGCAGCATTATTATAAAAACTTGTTTATTAAAAACCTTGTTTTTTCATAAATAAGATGAACAAAAACACTCGTAGGAAAAATATTGTACCTGACTCTTACGGAAAATGTCTTTTCCGCCCTTAACGGCTTGCCCGAACTCCGCTCCGCGTCGTTCGTGCAACTGCCGTCGCGTGCTAAAAGTACTACTTTCCGCACTTGTTAGGTAAATATCTATTTCAAGTGCATTGCAAACATCGGTGAATGCAATTTCCAACAGAACAACTCCATATGTAGGAAGGTTTGGTTTCATTTTTGTTTTCTTTCCTCAGTTCCAGAACCCCAGATCATTGCCGCCAATATTAAACACGCAAATCGTTAAAAATGCCAGACTTGGTTTCTGATAACTTCGAACACGAATATCACCTCTGTTTATTTTTAGTTGGTACAGCGAGTTAATACAAGAAGTTAGCACACACATAATTCGCGTAATCTCTTTTTATGTTATAAAATCATCGAATGATATTGATAATCCAGATCTGGCTGGAAATGAAAGCAATCTATCACAGCTGTCTTAGTGCATCTCTTGGAGAACGAACAAAAATACATCTAGGGTGTTGAGTGAACACCGTTTCCCATACATCACGAAACCTATCAGACGCTCACTTATGAAAGTGGTTCTAAATGAAGGAAAGTGATCAATTGAGTATCGATTTGTGAAATTAGTTTTTGTTCACCTGTCATCGATCTGCTTTTTTTAACGTCTCTCATCAGAAGTTCAGAATGGGTATTTATTTACGAATTGGAGCGGTGGAAAATCACTTTGACGCTGTGTGTCATCACATTTTTCTGATCGTCAATCATGAAGATACATTTTTTATTCAATGTTCATATTGTTTACCGCCGTCACGATGATGTTAATAGAGTAATTATTGCAATTAACCACATTGTGTTCATCTGAATCGTAAACATGCCGAATTTCTTCGGAATCATTTAAGTTGGTACTGTTTGTTCTGGGTAGGCCGATATTAATCGCTGTAGGAACATATGGTTGAATATATGCGAATTTAAAATGAGACCAACATTATAACCCAGAATCAATTTCATCTATTTTTGCCCATAGAATTGAAAAATCGCTCACTGATCATGGTGTTGACTGGTGTTAACTTTGTATACTGTTTGAGTATGCCGAGTCCAACAAGAATTGGCAGAGAGGAAACCTTGACAGAGAGGAAACCTTGACAGAGAGGAAACCTTGACAGTAGTAAGTTTTCCTTTGCCTTTCTGAAAAACATGTCAGTTTCGCATTTATACGTAACCTAATGACCAGCATTTAGTTTTCAAGTTAAAATGAGAGATATTTATCGAAAAGTAATCTGAAAAAATTGTCCGACAAAAAGTTTTGGTACTTTTAGTTTGTCCCCCTTCTAAACGTGTCGATTTCACGACTTGTATACGTAGGAGAATACAAACATCAAATGAGATTTTCAATGGCACCATTGTCGGACAAAATTAATAAGGATCTTCAGCAGTTCGACGCTCCAAGATGTCGATTCGACGACAAGCATGTTGGTGATAACCAACTGTCCGACAAAAATATTGGACTGTTTTACCTGTCCCAAAAAATATAATTAAATTTTGTAATTTCAGTATTTCTCGCGATAGAAGTAAAAATTTAAAATCATACTATATAAACACAATGTTGGTTTACAGTTCATTTCTTAACTTGAAAAATAAATAAACATGCATTTTTATAAATATGGAAAAGAATCATTCATACGTACTTTTTAATTCTGAACAACTTTTTCCCAAAACAATTTTCAATATTGGCAAAAATAAAGGTATTTTACTCTGGCATGGAATTCATATTTTTTGAAAAAACCTCGTATGTGACTGAAAAAAATTGATATCTGATGGTTGCATTTTAGATATAAGAACATGCAGAACTTTTTATGAAAAATAACTTTTTTTTACTAAAATTAATAATAAAAGAGTTTTCTATATGGTGCCGACTTAATTGGACACACTGTAAATATTTCGATCTCAATAAGGATTTAGATGACGTTCACTCTGCCAGGGCAGCACAATCAGAATCTGAGACAAGCGATGCAAAATTAAATTTTCAGAGCGAGCGAAGAATCTACTGAAGAAGAAGATTATGAATGATTCTTTTTCTTTTTTATAAAAAATTATGTTTCCTTATCTTTCATGTTGAGGAATACACTGTAAACCATCAACATTGTATTTTTATATTATTTTAAATTTTCACTTCTATCGCGAGAAATATTTAAATTATAAAATTTTAACATTTTTTGTGGGACAGGCAAAACAGTCCAATACTTAATCCAATATTTTTGTTGGACAATCGATACTTTGTGCATTCAGTCCACCATCAAACTCATTTCAAATTATTGCAAAATAAAAAAATTATAAAAATATAATTAAAAATATAATTTTTCTACAACTGTCGAAAAAAGTCCACTTTTTTGCGTGGTTTGTGTGCGTAAAGTATTACAATATTTCACAATCAACATACGATTTCATTATTAAACGGAAAAGCGTAAAAAAGTGCACTTTTTTAACGGCTGTTGCTATGCAACTGACAGTTTCATGCAACAACAGTGACAGCTCCGAATAATAACGAAATCCTGTCATAAAGCCAGGTCTCATTTTCTTTGGCAACTAATTACCCATAAATATCTGATATACAAATGTTTCACCAATAATATTCTTAGCATATTCTTACTATTAAGTAAGTATTATCAAAATTCCAAACTATCGTGGCGAATATATTCAAAATATTAGCATATACCTAATGAACTATTGGACCTAATCTACACTAGGTACTCCAAGATAGTGTGGCTGTTTGGCCGTCAGAAACTAGTTGACAACAATAATGGGCATCTATCCAGATAACGAATTCTTGATAACTATAAATTTAATTCAAGTAGAAATGAAAAGTGATGAAGGTTGATCGTGGATAGTGCAAATATGAGATTTCCTTGACATAGTGCAAAGATAGAAAAAGGTATTCGTTGCTTCACGAGGATTGTTTATTTATTTTGAATACAAATCTAAGAAAATGAAAAGTTACTTCGATGGACTAGTTATTCGAAAGTCAAGTCACCATTGATAATAATAATATTGACCTCGATGAATATGTTATTTCAATATTCGCTTCAAATTTTCCATTTTTCGGGATAGTGTGAAAAGAAAGTGATTTCGACTCTGTCGAAAGTATTCGTTTCATTTGTTTGAAACTCAACTCTCCGGCATACTCTTCGAACTTTGTTCGAATAATGAATTAATAAAAATATGCCAAATTCATTTCATATTTGCACAAAAATATGAATTGTTTTTTTTTACATTTGTATAAAAAGTATCACTTTACTCACTTGATACATAAATTACTGTTTCAAAGTATGATTATATTTCTCTGAAACATTTTTTAATTTTCAACGAACGGATCTAATAATTGGAATCTAATCTATACCTTTGATTTCTTAACCTAAAATTCTGTAATTTTTTTCCAGTTCCTTTCTTGTGCGCTATTTCAAATCACCAATCAATTGAATCAAGTGATGAAAACAAGATTAATAAAACATTGACAGCCATATAAACCAACCAATGACCATGTAAATCTTGTACCCGGTAGTGGATAGACAATCCGTCAAGCTATATACGTAGATTAACACCTTTGAAAGCGTTTTTTTTTTGCAAATTATAGTTATAGAGATACGTCACGTCCTGTAATGAATTCTCAAATGGCAAGGTTAGTCGAAAATGATATCTAATTCTTGAATAAGATGAATATTGAGGAATGTTAAAGTTTGACGTGATTATATTTTTGCTTCTTGCAATTATTAAGTTGTCTATAACATCTCAACTGTTATAATCATGTGATGAGAATGTGATATAATCATTCACGATGCCAATTTGCTTCACAATCATCGCAATGAGTATTCACCCACTATTCAGAAAAAAATTCATATAATTACATCTTTTAGTAAGGTTGTTCTGGACTTCCATTGTCTATACGTACAAATATTCCAGTACGATTGGGTTTTGAGGCGAGGATTGATTGTAGCACCTCCAGACTTGGTATGCTAGTAGCTGGAACCGTGATAAACACGAAAAAAAATTGTTTACCAAAATTCCAGTGGTGGAACATTTCGTTAAAAAATATATAAATACATTTTTGCTGTAATCTTGAAAAGTGTATGATTTATCGGAAAAACAACTCAACAGGGTGAAAAACAATTCAATTTTCCACAAAAATTTTACTAGTAATTTCTTATGAAATGCGCTCGTTTTCTCAGAAAACATGATTGAACACCGACATCAAATTTCAGGTTCAACCTTACCACCGCTAAAAGTTCTGGCGGAGACGAATATTTTATTGGTCATAACTCTGCTAAAAATGATCGGAGAAGGAAAAGTTCATATCGTTTCTAAGACTCCTACCTTCTCATGCAAATATAATATGCGGGTATTTGAGTACCTAAAATGTGTTTTGTCGCACTTCACGGAGATGTTTGCGGATGATCCAAAAATCATGAATAATTTAGTAAATATGGAATTATTATACTGAAGCAGCTATCCATACGCTCTTTGAACTATATGCAACACTTTTAAAGTAGTATGACAGGTCACACTTATGCATGCCAAAAATTTACTCCGGCCTCATTTTCAACTCACTCATAAAATCGCCATTCTCGTCACTAAATGTTGAAAATAATCACTTATTCATATCCTGCATATATATTTAATGAGACTATTGTGAAGTGCAAACCTGAAGCTTGAAATCACATACTTCATTTTTTATGTAGGATGTGTATGAGCAATTATTTTCAACATGTACTGAAGAAATTGCCGGGATTATGGGTGAGTTGAAAACTGAGCAGAAGTAAAACCCAGTTTTTTCTTTGGCATGTATAAGTGAGACTTGTCTCAGTAGCCTTAAATCGTTGCATATGGTCCAAAGAGGGTACTGATTCCTGCTCCAGTATAACTATTTCATATCAACTAAAATATCCATGACTTTCGGATCCTCCCTAAATATCGTGGAAGGATTATATGAAGTGGGACAAAACACATTTTAGGCACTCAGATACTCACATGTTATATTTGCATGTGGAAGTAGAAGTATTCAGGACTGATATGCACTTTTTCTTTTCCTTCTACTATAATTTTCAGCAAAGTTATGACAAATCTAATTTTCGGCCCTGTCTGAACTTGCAGTGGCGAGTTAGCGCGAGCCTATATTGTGACGTCGGCGTTATACCACGTTTTCTAAAAAAAACGAGCGTATTTCATGAGGTATCACTGAAAATTATTCTTGTGGAGAATTGAATTATCCCTCAACCTATCGAAATTGTTTTTTGATAAAATTATATTTTCTGAAATAACAACAAAAAAAACATTGTTTTTTTAAATGAAGAATTTTTCTGGTTCCACTCTGATTTTTTGGTAAACAATTTTTTTTCTAATAATTCATGATGTCGAGTGCTACAATTCATTCTTCACTTTTTGCTCGAGTTTGTCTGTCGTTACTGGATTAAAAGAAAAGAAGGAAAATTCAATTCTCTGCAATTTTTATTCACGACGTTCCAACTGTTGAGATCCACAGTCGTTTTCAAGTGTATGTTCATACACTCCGTTTCTTTGTCCAAATAAAAATTGCAGAGAATTAAATTTTCTCTCTTTTCTTTGTCCGTATAGACAATGGAAGTATAGAATAACCTTACTAAAAGTAAAACATTGTCAACCACCTTCAAAAAAAGTACATCTTTTGCTTTGAAACATTGATTTTGTGAATCAACTAGAATGATTAGAATAAAATATTATTTTTCACGCAAATGATCACGGAACGCAAATAGAAAGACAGCTAACAATATGGGGTAATACAAACTCGGCACATGTCTCAGGTATACGTAATAAAAATAGTCAAGCTCGGCACAGATATTAAAAGATTCACTTTTAAAATGTATAAACTCGGCACATGAATAATAATACCTTCCTCTGCTTGTAAGAAATAGCCTGATGTTTCCACGCACTCAAATTTCTACGGAAGGTTAGTTCGTTCTGGTTCGATCATACTAAATAATTACTCCTCGCAAAATGTATGTATTGAATTTCCATGCACTCGAATGTCTACGTAAGTTTAGTTCGTGGTGATTCAATTATACTAATTAATTACTTTTCGTGGAATGTATGTATTCAATTTCCACGCATTCAAATGTCCACCAGTATTAGATGAATAGTCGTTATATCGTTATCAATTTTTCATGGTTATTCTGTTCGCGCTAGGTTAGTTAGGTCAGGTTAGGTTTGCTAGTAATTCACGCATTTTCAACTTAATTTGCCTCATTCTTATCTTTTCGTTTAAACTTCCCGCCCTGTGACCAATCACAGAGCGCTTATTGCGTTCCTTTTATTGTCGTCCATATTTCAGTGAGTTCACAGTCTCCAGTCGTTGGGATGGCAACTTAAATCACACTCTTGATAGTTTATTATTTCTCTAACAATTCTCCAATTATTTTTTCCAAAAATTTTATTTCAAACCTGTGACTGAGTGCATCTTGAAGTCTGTGATTTGTGCCATTTGTGGTCCTGTGCTGTGTCTTATCTCTTGCCTTGTGGTTTCCTAACCTAACTTATAAACATAATTTCTGGTTGTAGCGGAATTTGAAGTTATTTTTACAATCAAAAGAATACAATGACCTGAGAAAATATAATATCACGTATTTATTGCTGTTGTGAGCAGTGACTTCTATACTGTTCTATAGGTATTATGTGTTTTGTAATTGATGTAAATATTTGTGTCAGAATTTAAAATAATTTATAAATGTTTTTTCCAAAATCACTTTCCATCATTATCCTTTTCACTTTTTCTAGTTGGCATGTCACTTTCTATTGACTAGGATCATGTGTTATAGAAAACCTTGAAAATTGATATCCTTAAAACATCCTTAGGATGTCCAAGGGACGTCCATGGAAGACCTTACAGGGACATATAATGGACGTCCCCAGAACGTTCCAATTTGTAACCAGGACATCCTAAGGACGTCTAATGTCCAGTAATGGACGTCTTTGGGACGTCTTGAATGTCTTAGATTTATGTCCTGTGGACGTACTGAGGACGTCTTTGTGTTATCTGGGATTCTGTATCCGATTATAACTGTTTTTGATTACCCGAGCTCACAGTCTATCCTTTTCTTTCCGATTGCCTTTTCAAGTTATTTTTTGCGCATTGGGGTGGAAATTTAACATTTTCAGCTAGGATTGGTACATGGCTCGATTTTTGAAGGGGAAGTAGTAAACCTAATATCGGCATTTTTCATTTGCGAAATAGTAGTAGAAAAAGCAACACCAATGCGTTATTTTAATGATGCTGACAATTGAAACAGGAAAGGGAGGTTTCATTTACATTGACTACATTGATTGATTGTAATTATTGTCACTTCCATGTATGCACGATTACAATGCCAAATTCAAATAAGAGTATTTGTATGCTAATTCGATGGCAGACTTTTTCGTTGACTTGGCCTTACCTTTAACAAGGTTCAATTCACTTAAACACGGTAATGATTTTTAATGAGCCATCCTTTCATTGCAAATTGGACGATTAATTATGGTATCAGGAATAATTCTGAGAGAAGTTCAGTACAAAGGTTCCGGCTTCTGGAATGTACGAAAGGCCGATATAATCTGTAACAATGTTTTTTTAGATTTTTTCCAGTCCAAAGCACTTTTACCGGGTGTCCGCTGAAAATAGTTATATATATATATATATATATATATATTTTCAAAAATATTTGGGTAGCAGTCAGTTGACCAGTTTAGTTATATATTCTTCGTTTTTTTAAATCGAGCTTTCGAAAATCTTTATTTTCTTTGTCAAGATTTTAACTACAATATAAAATGGATGAATAAATGGTGTTTTAACAGTTGATTAATACTTACTAACGTGAAATTAAAAGAAATTTACATCATTAACAAACATGAAGAATTAGTGACACTTGAAAAATACAGACAGGTAGGAACGCACTGACAGAGAGATGAGTGATAAATATACATATATAGGATGATAAAAACATAAAAATTGGAACTTTCGCTATTTCCAAATACTCATAAAAAGAGGCAAAATAGGTACTCAACTAGGCGGAAAAAAATGTGTGTAATATTTTTCTCTCTTCATTCATGTTCATCATATTGAAAAGTACGTTCAAAGCACTCTAGATGCGAAAATTAAAATTCATCTGAAAAAACTGTGTGATCGTACTCAGAAAGAATCGTCCCTAGAATCAAATAATGTTAAAATATACAGGGTGTTCGTTCTATTTGGAATTCAAAAGAAATTCCAATCCGATACCAATGCCAAATTTGAATATTATACTATTGAAACTCTAGAAACTATGGCTGGTCTATAGAATTTGACACCTGGTATATACCATAGATCTCGGAAATGTCTCCAACGATTTGGATCAAATTTCATATTCAGATAAAGTTTTGCGAATTGAAGAATCATGAATTTGAATTTTTGGCGGATGAATCATATGTTCCTTCGCTATAACGTAATTAAAACTCCTGAAGCTTTTGGAATAGTCCCTACAAGTTTTTGGGGGATCATTTAATGCAATTGAGAACTGCCACTTTGACATTTGCCACAGATAATGCAGATAACTGCAGTGCATATGTAGGTCAGATTGCAAAACAAGCTAAGCTTGGTAGCCCAGGCACTTTTTACTAATAAAGGTACATATACAATATTTTCCATAAAGTTTTGATATCGGTGACAAATTTAGTCTCCGAAACGTCAACGTTTTTGAATCAGAGAAGTATTTTCAGTCATTTTTAACTTATTTTTTCAAATAGGGCAAATTCAGAATCCGATTAGTAAGTAACAGACTCTTATATAGATCTTCTTGATTTCATTGTCAGACTGCGGAAGGTCGAAAATCTCAAAAATACCAACCATATCGAGAAACATCGGTAAATACTCTCAAGAACAAGGTTTTGCATGTGAAGTGCCATTAATTCAACATATTATATTAATGCAATATCCATGTTTGGTGTTGAAACACCTCTGCCTTTGGAATTTTCTAGTAACTCGACGAAAATCATCAACAATGCATCACAGAAAACATTGCTGCATTTCCTGAGACTTGAAAAACTATTTCATTAATGAAACAACTCACGAAACTCGAACGAACGAACGAAACTAAACTCATTGTCAAGAGACATCCCAGTTATTTTGAACAAATCACAAAAAACATAACAATCGTATATTTTTTTCAATGAAGATAATTATTATTGTTGTAGTGAGTGCATTTTTGCATTGTCGTTGTTTTATCTTGCCAAAAGACACTCGAACTTTTCCTGTTTGGATACATTTCTTTCAACTCAATATTTTTCTATCGGTACTTTTACTCGGAATAACTGAAATTTGACAAAAGTTCTCTCGAAAATTTTCATGTCAGTTTTTCTCGTGAAATTACTGATTGGAAAATTTATATCGTTGAAAAAAGAAATGAATACGATAAAAAAACTTTTGTGTTTTCAATGTTGAATTCGCACTATTGATGTAACCATTGTGATGTTTCACCTCTAACGGCTAAATAAAAAAATTCTCAAGCTTTATTTTCGCTAAACACTGCCGTTCAATGACTAGACTGTTGCGAGAAACTATGATGATACCATCATCATCAGTCCATGAGAGAAATCTCTGTTTATACGTATACCTGTTCATTTTCCAGTTTAGTCTAAAACCGTACATCTAAATATAGCTGATGTCAGTAACTTCTCAACGCAAGAAAAACTTTCCTTCAGAAGACATGGGTGTAGAAGTAGCATCGTGTGGAGTGTGGAATAATAGTTGAACATTCTTGAAGTGAGCGTAGAAAAAAATAAAATCAAACTGTCGATACCGATGTCTTTTTTTCGTCGACCTCTACAAAAAATTAAATTTTACATACTAAATTCCGGACGAAAAATCGACTATTTTTGAAGGCAAGTACTTTTCGTCCGCTGTTGTCACTCTGCCGTATCATAGTAACCACAGCGTTTTGCAGACGAAAAGTGTATGCGCGGACGAAAAGTGTATGCGGACGAAAAATACTTGCCTAAGAAAATAGTCGATTATTGATTCTAAAATCGGTAATAAGTAGGTAATTTATAGAGGTCGGCGAAAAAATGTAATATGCACCATGGCGACACACTGTTTATTATCTCACGTGCTTGCTAGCCTCGGCTGCGTCTCAGCTATACATTTTCAGGCTCGACTATAATAGACAGTTTTTCGTCCTTGGTACATAAATAACTATAGGTTCTAAAACATAAAGACTGTTACGTTCTAGAACGAAGAAAGACACTTCGCTAACTGAGATTATAACGGAAATGTCAACATTTGAGTTCAGTTTGCGAAAAAAACATTTTTTAAAAGATAATTTTTTTACTTTGCTGTTGGAAAAACCCGAGGGGGAAACAACTAGTAATTTTTTGTGTAAGTAGGCGACAACGAGTATCAAATAAATTGAAGGACATCGGATGGTTACATAAGGAGAACAGGAGAAAGGTTCATTTTAGTACCTTGTCATAAAATAATTCCCAAATACATATCCAATAATACTAATTCAGCCGGTTTGGATCGATTACCGTTCGCAGAATTTGTCTATCTCTAACCGTTCTCGAGTTGGTCAGCTCTGAATCTGTTTTTAGATGGTTTTTTGCCGCCAAAAATTTGTATGATGAGTTTTCGACATTATTGTTGAAATATTCAGAATCAGCACGTCAAATTACTTTCGAGGACAATAATTTGAAATTCAAAAAATGAAAAATAAAAAATAAAAAATCTCATTTTTCATCTTAAACACCTTTTTCCGCCTAAATCTTATATCTGAGCATATAAAAATCATACATTTTTGGAATGAGCATAAAATTTTATGTATACAGTGCGAATTTCAAGTCGATGTGACGACTTGGTATTTTTGATGATTTTTAGGGGTGAACCCCTTGCAACTTTTTCGAGTAATTTTTAATTTCTTTCAATTGACTCTAAATTCACAATACATACTAATTGGACTATTCTGAATCGATTGGCGTTCGCAGAATTTGTCTATCTCTAACCGTTCTCGAGTTGGTCAGCTCTGAATTAGTTTTCAAATGATTTTTTGGCGCGAAAAATATTTCTGATGAGTTTTCGACATTTTCGTTCAAAGATTCGGAATCAGCACGTCGAAATACGTTCGGGGATAAAAATTTGATTCGATTCATTTAGCAGAATTCGTCTATCCTTAAACGTTCTCGAGTTGGTGAGCTCTGAATCAGTTTTCAAATCGTTTTTTCGGCGCCAAAAATATTTCTGATGAGTTTTAAATATGTTCGTTCAAAGATTCGGAATCAGCACGTCAAAATACGTTCGGGGACAAACATTTGAAATTCGAAAAGTGAAAAATAAAGAAGTTCAAAAAATTATCTATCATGACTTACTCGACTTTTTTGTCCGTAAATTTTCTCAAGTTGGTCAGCTCTGAATCAGTTTTCAAATGTTTTTTTTTTGCGCAAAAATAATTTCTGGCGAGTTTTCGACATTTCGAATAATGAATTTATTTAAAATTAATTATGAATTAATGAAAATGCTATGATGTACATCTAATGAAAGGGTAGTTTCCCCCTCGGAAAACCTAAAAACGGTTATATTTCTGCTTCATTGCACTTTAGAGCTCTACAAACAGATATGATGTAAAAAGTTGGCGAGCAGTTTAACACTGTACCCTGTGTAACACCATGCCCCCTGTTCCCCTACTTCAGAGTATTTAAAAATGGTACCATTAAGGGTCCTTTCAGAGTTAATTTTTCACTTTGTAATCTTTGATTGTCATACGATTCTATGAATTTCAGTGAATTATTAAATTTTTGTCTTTGAAAAATTCTTTACTTATGATCATTCTTTCATCCGAATTTACATCATGTCCAATCTGAAATTATTGTAGGTTTTCAGCAAGTGTTTGAAAATCAAACATAACCTAAACAACTTTACGTAGTAAAAATTATTATCAAAAATAACATGATTCGAAAATATGAATAGAATATTCATAAAATCTGTTGTGGAATCATCTGCGGCTGAAAGACAAACTTTAGTTGCTATTTTCCATCGTTCAAGACAACCTCTTAGGAGGTATTCATGTTGAAAAGGGAAACATTTTCAATGAAAATTGAAAAATGAAAAATATGTTTTTTTTGGGATATCTAACAGAAAACAACTACTTCCCCGGTTAAAGCCACGCTGGATATTGAACTACATCTGATAAATATTGTGAAAAGACTATAACTGAAAAGAAAAAATCTGAAAATTAAAATTCGCATTTTCATTAAGATAGTTGATTTTTTTATAATTTTCTCTAGTTTCCATTGAAAATTCATTGAATAAATTAGATAGGGAGAATGTTATTAAAAAATATCACTTAAAGAGATCGTTCATTTCTGATCCTGCTTTCGAATTCTGTCAATCTCCCTGATGAGCTTGGCAAAGCAAAATAGATGTTTGTCGACCAAAATGTATTGGGGATTAAATGCGAGAGAAGCGCACCTTGCTTCAATGAAATGAACGATTTCTGTGAGTGATATTTTTTAATAATATTCTCCCTATCTAATTTACTCAATAAATTTTCAATGAAAACTAGAGATATTTATAAAAAAATCGACTATCTGAATGAAAATGCTAATATTCACTTTCAGATTTTTTCTTTTCAGTTAGAGTCTTTTTCACAATATCTATCAGATGTAGTTCAATGTCCAGCGTGGCTTCAGCCGGGAAAATAGTAAAATCATATTTTTCATTTTTCAATTTTCATGGAGAATGTTCCCCTTTTCATCGTATACATGTTATGTCTCAATTCATCGAAATGAAGGTCACGACACCTCTGAATCCTCTTTAGTAATAAGTTCATCGTTTCTGTCCGCCTCTGTATGTATTCATCTTCTTAGCCATACAAGTCGATGCCACAAGTATAGTAATATTTATAGTAGCGCCACTATGTCCAGGTCAAGTAAGTTCGTTTCGAAGTACAAAAAGAGTAAGAATCCCAATTAACTGGATGTTCGTTCAAGCAGAGAGAAAACGACAAGGGTACATCTTGTTGACACATAAGCATCAGTTCTAAAGGCCGGAGGAGCTCACCATGAATGTTATTTTACAGGAAGAACTACTTTAGTATGAAAATTGAGTTTTTCTTTTTTCGAAGTGTTATCGAGATCTATTCATAAATAAGAAAATCATAATATAATAAAATTTGAAAAATATGTTATGTCGTGAAGCAAATTTTTACCACAAAAAATTAGCTTTTCGACCAGAATCAGTAAGTGAGTTAAAATTCTGCTGCAATTAATAGTTAAAATAATTCATTTGTCACATATTTCAAGCAAATTTCAAACCCTTGTCAGTTTGAAACGGCTTGGCCGATTTCCACAATCAAGGCGGTGTTGGATGGAGAATCATATGGCCTTCAAAACCATGTGCCACATGACCCCCCCTTACATTTGAAAAAAAAAGTTGATGGTGCCCTCTTGACACTAGGTCAAGTGACCACTATCATTTTCATGCCAAAAAGTAGTAAAAGTGGCACCTTTTTACTTGAATTTTACCGGACCTCGATAGCTTATTTCGTTCCAAAGTTAAAGGGGGGAGGACTTTTTACGTCCTCACTGTATATCCAACCGAAGTAGTTAGGACAGAAATCAATTGAACTTGCATTTTTTCAATGTATTGCTGTTTCTAACAAAAAATGTGAGTATCAATAGTTGAATGAAATATTTGTATAAATAGGCCAAGCTGTAGATGAAAATAAGAGGCTCTTTTCACACAAAATAAAAGACGCAAATGGCCTTTAATACTTTTTATAAGATAGTTCGTAAATGAAAACCACTGTTTTCGCGACCAAAATTGCATTTGGAATTTTTTAAACAAGAAAAAGTGAAAAAAATTACAACTCTTTTTGGTTTTTTGCAAATATCCCAAAAAGTATTGAAGGATTAGTTTTACAGTCACTGTAACTTTTGTAAAGAATTATAAATCTACAAAACATTTTTCGGTGTATTTTCCACTGAGAAAATCTGGGAAAACCTCGAAAATGAGACCATTTTTCAAAAATTCCTAATTGGTACAAATCTGAAGATAAACAAACAATATTGTGGAAACTGATAGATAACAACATGTGGTTCAACTGTATGCAAGATGTTTTCTGTTCGATGTGTAGTTTGTTCAATCGCGTTATAAAAAATTTAAGGGCACATCTTGCAAGATGTGCCGATTTGAGGAAAATCGTCATATTTAAAATGAGTTAAAGGCATGTGGAAGACGATATCAATATCTATAATTTGGATATTCACCTAAGAGGTGGAAAATGTGTTGAAAATGTCACTGGAAGTTGCTCCAAACGCTTGAAAGTGTATTATTTGTGGCAAAATCGAGGAGCGGTAGTGGGGGATCCGCATTGTTCAAATCGCCGCGCGGTTATACTCTCCTCGCCTCGATAGTTCCCCCACTACTGCTACTCGACTATGCCATGAACACTCTTTCAAGCGTTTAGAGCAACTTTCAGTGGCATTTTCAACACATTTCCCACCTCTCAGATGACAATCCAAAATATACGAATTGTAGTGTTTGATCTCTACTTCCAGATGCCGTTCACAGAATTTTAATATGATGATTTTCCTCAAATCTACGCATTTTGCAAGATCAGACCTTAAATTGTTTATGTGCAAAAACTACACATCGGACAGAAAACATCTTGCGCAGAGTTGAACCAAATGTTGTTATGTATCAGTTTCCGAAATACTGTTTGTCCAGTTTCAGATTTATAAAAATTATGAATTTTTGAAAATTGGTCTCGTTTTTGAAGGTTTTCCGGATTTTCTTAGACGAAAATGCACCGATCGAACAAAAAATTATTTAGTAGGTTCAATAATTCTCTACAAAAGTTCCTTTGACTTCAAAACGATTCCTTCAATAGTTTTTGGAATATTTGCAAAAAAACTAGAAAGTTGTAATTTTTTTCACCATTTCTTGTTCAAAAAATTCCACAAAGCGATTTTGCAGGAGCGAAAACCGGGGTTTTCATAAACGAAATATCTTATAAAAATTAGGCCATTTGCGTCTTTTATTCTGTGGGTGAAAAATCTCTATAGCTTGTTGTAAAAGTTACATTAAACAATTCAATTGCGTTACACAATCACTGGTTCATTACTCAGTAACGCTAATTTGTCGGTAAACCGATCGGGAAGTAACTAATGAATAATGCAACCATCAATTTCATAGAAAATTGTACAGAATCGTTTTCACGTGCACACTTCATGAAGGTCCCGTTCGATGTTCTTGAACTTATCAGGAATTATTGTTTGTTAATCCTTTGGAATGTTTTGAAGGCAATTAGAAAATCAACTGACTTATGATTGTGAAAATTCGCTATTTTATTCTTATGTTTCTAGTAAGATAGGATCAGAAGCTGATTATTGAGGGTGACGTTGCGAGTGCTTTGAAGGCACTTCTAGACGTGTATCATACGTTATTTTTTATTACTGTGACTTCAGAAACACTGTAGGAAATTAATTTTAAATTAGGATAATGTCCCTTTCATTTTATAACATTTATTCAAGGATTTATTCGACATTTCATATGATAAAACTGATAACTTGGCGTTGTTACCTAGCAACAACCTTTATAGCACTGCGTGTTAAAATCTTAAGATTCTGTAAGCTTTTTAATGCATTATATAAGGATTAAAAGGTATAATAAAAAATTGTTGTGAGTGCATAGAAAGAGTTTCGAAGAGAAGATAAAATAAAATTGAATTCTCAAAATTATTTGATTTTTTATAACTTCTCATTAAACTTGAAGGCATTTCAAGTTATTCTCAATTGTCTGATTTTGCAAAATTATTTACTGTTAGTGTCAAGTTAGTAAAATAGTGAAATTCTATATACCTCCCACTGTGCAAAAACTAGTAAAATAAACGTTATTAGACATGGTGTAACCCAACCTCTTGCACTTCCGTGTATAATGCTATTTTATATCGAATGACAGGTGTGAAAAATTCGAAAAAAAAATCCAAGATTTTCCCAATTTTGCAACAAAATTTAAACTTTTCACAATTTTTTTTCAAATTTTTCCCACCTGCCATTCGTTATAAAATGGCATTACACACCCGTCCTTCATGTGAGTGTAAAAGTGTAGATTTTGCACGACAGCTGGTTTTCGGATTGTTTTGGTAATATCCGCCTCAAGATATCAACCTCATTATTTTCATGCATTTGCAAATAATGCTGTACCTAATAATATTCATAATCCGTTTGAGTTGCTTTAGTGAATACTGTCAATGTGACTTATGCAAATGCTACTTAAAAAAAAACAAATGCCTATATTGTTCAATGTAAACGTTTCAACATCATATACTATCTGATTTCGACCCAGTAGAAAGCCATATACTGCAGAAAAAAAAACATATGAATACCATTAGTTTACTTACCCATTATTATTTCTTATTACAAAAATAACAACAACACTAGTTCGCTAGTTTGAGTTGACATGACGGCCATTAACAATCAACACGTCATTCACGGAAATCGCAGATCTCACAGATCAGACTTTTCAGATCTCAGATACTTACTTGTAATTATTCACGAAGTAATTCCATTTTCCATCCGTTTTAAATCTTTGAAAAGAACTACTCAACGACGTTACAGACGGCTTGCCGAATAACGTTTTTTGTTAGCAACATGTTTTGACTCTCAAACAGCTAAATGATGTGAATAATACGTGACAAGAAATTAATCACAGATACGTTCTAATGATGTCTCAAAACTCGTTGAGCATGAATTGAAGTTGTGATGATTTTAAAGGTCTTACCAATGCCGACACAGATTATAACATCAACGTATAAACTATATATTTTCTCAGATACGTCGTCATGGGTTTAACGGTAACAAACCTCCTGGAGATTTTTCTTGCTTAGGGCCGATTTTTCCATGTACTTTAACTTTGACCTAAATTTAACTCATGGTTAGAATGTGAATCGATTCCTTCATTTAGCAAATGTCATATTCATTCTAACCACGAGTCAAATTTAACCGGGAGTCAAAGTACGCTAACACGACATTGATAAACTGGCCCTTAGTGGGCTACATTGAAGCATATTCATATTTCATTTCAGATATTGAAATACGAATAAAGGTACATATATTTATAGATACCTAAGCATGAATTTCATAAATTCAAATGTAAAAGGTGAAGATTTCATTTTAAAAATTAACAAATGTGAAAGTAAAATTTCAAGGCGTGAAATGTTGAATGTAAAGATATAAATATGTAGAAGTTTGAAAGTTGAAAATGCTATTATATTAAAATCAAATGGTTGTGACATATTATATACCTAGATTAATAAACGCCTGTTCTGACTACCATCGAAATTCCTTCAATTTCTTAGAACCGACCAATCAACGGTCAATTAGAGTGATGAATCAACTCCTGTAGAAATAAACCCGTTTAAATATGACATCTGAGTCAGTTTGACAGCGATGAAAAAGGATGCACCTGTTCCTCAAAAATAGACTTCATCTAGTAAGTAAGTCCCTTCAATTTATGTCACGACAGCAATTGTTCAGTATTGTTGACACAATGGGTGTTATGAATAAAAACTAGCAAAAGCTTTTACTATAGGTTTGTCTCTCTCATTAGTTAATAAAATAGATAGGTCTGTTTCAAGAAATCTAAGTAAAAGCATTTGCTTAAGGTTTATTCATTAGACCCAATATGAATAGTTTTGAGAAAGTTGCATCTGAACAGATTACAAAAAGTTTATTATAATTGTGTTCAATAATAACTGTTCAATCAAGGTGATTATTATTGTGGTGTATTTATATATTGTCGTTAATTTATTTTGCCAAAAGGCACTCGAACTTTTCTTTTATTGAATACATTTCTTCATTCATTTTTTTCATGTCAGTTTTTCTCGTGAAATTACTGATTGGCAAAATTATTTCGTTGAAGAAAGAAATTTATCCGATAAAAAAAGCTCTTGTGCTTTTACTGTTGAAAAAAACCTACCTGGCTTTCCCAATAACTGATAAATATGCACCTTGATCACGTGATCAATGACGTTGTGAATGGTAGTGTTGACATTTCTATCTGGAAAACTGTAACTGTCAGATTATTTTCGAGTTGTCAACATAACATAATATTTTGAAATACATTGTCTATATCACGTAGTTGTGTATTAATCTCCCTGAAATACATTCGAGATCATATTTTCATAGATGAATACATTTCAATTTGCACTCAAATTTTATTGTCTTTTGACGAAACATCAAGAAAAGTAGAAAAAATGCTTGCTCGAGCAAGCTCTCTCCTTGATTCTCGATAAAAATCTACCTCCGAAAACAGAGGAGGAAACATCCGAAGCGCTTTTCTGCAGATGTGGAGTGCATTTGCTTTAAGACAACAATGCTTTAGTACATCATATAGCAAAAATTCAGCCGTTATATTTGTCGAAATGCTAGAAAAATGAATTCATTGAACAATATAAAAAAAGTGTGTTCAATCTCAACATTCAACAAATAATAAAAAGTTATTAGCAAAGTAAATAAACAAACAGTCAATTGTATTGACAGTGAAAAAACACCTGATTTTTTGGCGAAAAATGCACTAATACATATTTTTCCACGGAAAATTTCAACGTTTGAGTTGTTTCTCAAATCGGTAAAATGTCATTTCTGTCTCAAACATTCTTGTAAACATTTCAATTCATAACAAACTATCAATTACACGATTATGTTTACTAGAATGTTCATCATACAATTTATTAATAACAACAACATCTCAACAACATAATGGATTATGAGGAAAAAATAAAAAACAAATGACTTTGTGTGGTCAAGAGATATTGTGAATCCTGAAATGATACAACAACACCCATAAAATTACTATTATTTTTCGACCAAAATAATATGCAGTTGATTTAATCTTCCTCGCTTTCTATGACAGGGAAGAAGTTAAAATTGCAAGGACTTACCGAGGTGTGATAGATCCGATAGCTCCGAATCTGAAATAAAAAAATATAATTATTAAAATAGTGAATATATAAGATAAGTCAAAGTTCAAATGCTAACAGCGTATTTCATTTGGTTTGGTTTGGGGTCCTGAATATGACCACCAAATCAACCATAATAATCCAGTAACGACAGACAAACTCGAGCCAAAAGTGAAGAATGAATTGTAGCACTCTGAAACTCGGCACATGACATCTCGACATTGGAAAAAAAATTGTTTACAAAAAAGTCAGAGGTGGAACCTAAAAAAATTTTCATTTAAAAAATTTTTTTTTTTTTGTTGTTAATTCAGAAAATATAAGAGTTATCAAAAAACGATTTCGATAGGTTGAGAGATGATTCAATTCTCCACAAGAATGATGTTTAGTAATACCTCATGAAATACGCTCGTTTTCTCAGAAAACGTGGTTTAACGCTGAAGTCACATTTCATACTCGCGCTCTCCTGCCACTGCAAGCAGACAGGGCCGAAAATTAGATTTGTCATAACTTTGCTAAAAATTATAGTAGAAGGAAATGAAAAAGTGTATATCGTTCCTGAAGACTTCTACTTCCTCATGCAAATATAACATGTGAGTATCTGAGTACCCAAAATGTGTTTTGTCCCACTTCACATAACCCTTCTACGATATTTACGGGGGATCCGGAAGTCATGGATATTTTAGTTGATATGGAATAATTATACTGTACCCTGTGGCTTCTATTTTCACATTATATCAACAAAAGTTAGGTCAGTTTAGAAGTTGTACAAAATAAAAGAATTTAATCAAGAATGAAATCAACACTAGAAAAATCTATCGTTTTAATAATTCAAAAATATAAATTTAAATAATAATAATAATAATAATAATAATAAATGATTTTATTGAGTAGACATAAAGAGCATAATACATAAATGAAATTATGTCGATATGACACTCAAATGGCAGAGTTCAATTCCACGATTAGATCGCTTATTGCTCTTCCACTCAACCATGAAAAGGAGCTCATTCTTTGTGAGGAATGGGCTTCAACTTGAGTATAGATCGCACACTTACAAGACTAAACATTAAATATACTTATGTACATGAACTAGTAGAAAAATATGTATAAAAAGATAAGTATAATCAAACCTTAGGACTAATTGTATTCAACTTGTGTACAGATCGCACACTTACAAGAATAAACATTAAATATACATATGTACATGAACTGAGAAAAAATATTTATATAAAAAGATAGGTATAATCAAACCTCAATAGTAAATAATTGTAAGCTGAATTGCACGCATCAAAATACATAATCAGGATTTTCGATCAGAAATTTCTTCAACTGAATCTTAAATTTAGAAAGACTACAACTATTGAATTCAAATGGTAAATTATTATATATGTTAGCAATTTGGAACGAGAATGAAGACCGATAGAGAGCAGTTCTATGAGTAGGTATTGTCAACTTGGCTTTGTGTCGAAGATTTAAATTGTGTACGTCCGTCCTATAATGTATCTTCCGATGAAGGTATTTTGGTTTTTTCATAGTTATTAGTTTTTTTAAAAATACATTATAATTATAAAACAAATGCACAATTATCGTTGGAAATATTCCCATTTGGATTCGATATGGCGCAAGAGAATTGAATTCATGCTGAGCTGCTGTAATGGGTCCAAATTAAAATATACAGGGTCACAATTTCAATCTAGTATTTTTTTAAATAATGGCACTATGAAAATTTGGTGCAATGTTAATTCACATATCAAGTGGAACAACTGTGGAAGTATTTGTTGTAGTTTTATATTCAACACCCTCACACCCTTGGAATCTACCCCACCCTCCACTCATTTTTGATTAGATCTATTGTGCCCCATCTTCTTCTGCTATCACAAGGTAATCTTGTTTACAGCAGCCCTTCAAGCTTCGATTCCTTCACGAATTTTAGGATTTTGAAGGGGTCTACTCGTGGTATTTCTCCCACAGTCAGCTGGTATGATCCCAGTATATTCGATCTTCAATAATGTACAGCCTAACACTCCATCAATATATGGTGGGGTGTTTCTGGATGCTCCCCACAGAATCTGCAGGTGCTGTCCTCCTCTAAGCCTAGCTTCCTTGGGTGTTCTCTGAGTCTACAATGCTCCGTTAGAAATACCGTGATTTTCTTTCGACTTGTTTTGCTAATGTTAATCAGTGTCTTCGATCTTGCTCGGTTGAAATTGCCAAGGAGATTTTTGGCCTGCCTCAGCCCTGAAAGTCTTATGTTGCTCTCATTGCTGCTTCAGCTTTTTTGAGTTCTTCTCGGAAGTAAGATTTTCCAAGTCCACAGAATAGTTCTGGCCCGATCAATGGCCCGATCAATGCCTAAATCATTGAGTTTGTCTAGACATTCCCAAACCATCTTCGAGTGGATGTTAGAAGAGCTCAACGCTGATGGCTTGGCTATCGGAGAGGATCACGATTTCATTGTTCCGGTAGTTCCTGATGCGGTTGAACTGAATGCATCTTTCTATGGCGTG
Source organism: Chrysolina haemoptera (assembly GCA_958298965.1). Lineage (NCBI taxonomy): Eukaryota > Metazoa > Arthropoda > Insecta > Coleoptera > Chrysomelidae > Chrysolina > Chrysolina haemoptera. Next base: position 27,389,755 of record OY282598.1, read on the forward strand.
AATTTCCGCTTGAAAAATGCTGGGGAACTGGCCCATGGGTTCCGAGTATTTGGTGCGAGGCCCAAAGACTGCTGCTCTAGTTCCCTTGGGAGTTTTGGACCCGTTCGTGTACCATGTTGTACCATGTTATGGTATTCTTTCCCAGCATCTTTTTGATACTTGGCAAAGTGTTCTACGAGAACAACTTTGTAATGCCTTTTATAACATTGCTGATAGTAACAGATTTAGGTGCCCCATTTTTGCATAAAAGCCTCGAATAGGGTTGAAAAGTATATCGATTTATATATTGAGAGACTTGTGTGAGCTAGGAAAATCGAAATGTATATGGAATAAAAAAAAAATTCCATCAGCATACATACTCTGCAAAGAGTTTTATAAAAATGGAACAACAGTGGGTGTTTTCATTTCCAAGTTCATAAAGGTTCAGTGAAATCATCCTGGTAAATTCAAAATTCAATTCATAAAGAAGTGTTTTGAAGGTAGTAATCAATCTTCCTCCAATGCAATATGTATCGGTCTGGAAACTAATAAAAAAAAGTGACTGGATATGTTATTTTTAGACGGTTTTCTATTTCAGGAGGTTGGTATAAACATGACCTCTTGTTACAGCGCACGTAAGAATTGTGTCAAAACGTATCTCAAACTGTTACGAACGTTGTTGTTTATGTTTACATCGTAAAATATATTTTCACAGATTTGATCAATTTTAGATTATTGTAACATACGTTTGAGTTATTTTTATCTGAAACTCTTCTTAACGAGTGTGGATTGGCGTTCTTGAATTCAAATGCCTTCCACAGACAATCAAATCATCATATTAACTGGGGAATGTAATTTTTGTGTGGAGTCATATGTTATTATTTGGAGGTGAAGACCATATTCGTTTAAAAATTTAACGAGTTTGTCGGAACACTGGAGTCATCTTTTTTTTGGAAGAAGGAAACGTACTTGAAGCTCAACAAAACCTCAGACAGCTCTATGGGGAAATTTACAAGCCTAGATTTCTCACAAAAAACCTCTATCCCCTGTAAAATTCTCATAGACTCGTGTACCACAACTGAAATTACATCAATATATATGTCAAGCGACCCTACTAGGATATTTTATTGCCATATATAATTTTTCAAGGAATTTTGTGGGTTAAACCAATCTAAGATGAAGTTATTTGTGTTCGATTTGCTTTATTTGCTTTATATAGGTTCTCTTCTAGCAATTTCGACTCCACTCAGTTCCAGAAGTAATTCAGTACGATTGTGTTTTGAAACAAGAATCAATTGTAGCACCACTAAACTTGGTATGCTAGTAGTTGGAACCATGATGAACCAAAAAAAAATTGTTTACCAAAATTCCAGTGGTGGAATATATATATAATTTTTTCGTTTAAAAATATATAAATAGATTTTTGCTGTGCTTGGAAAGTATATATTTATATAAAAAAATAACTCAACAGGGTGCACAACAATTTAATTTTCCACAAAAATTATTCCTAGTAATTTCTTATGAAATGTGCTCGTTTTCTCAGAAAACGTGATTGAACGCCGACATCAAATTTCACGTTCACCCTTACCCGCCGCTGAAAGTTCTGGTAGAGCCGAATATTCGATTTGTCATAACTCTGCTAAAAATTATCGGAGAAGGAAGGGGAAAAGTTCATATCGTTTCTGAAGACCCCTACTTTCTCATGCAAAAATAATATGCGAGCATTTGAGTACCTAAAATGTGTTTTGCCGCACTTCACGGAGATGTTTGCGCATGATCCGGAAATCGTGAATAATTTAGTAAATATGGAATTATTATACTGAAGCAGCAACCCATACTCACTTTGGACTATATGCAATAATTTCAAAGTAGTGGGACAGGTCCCACTTATACATACAAAAAAAAAATTGGTGATACTCCCGCCTCATTTTCAACTTACCCATAAAAACGGCATTCTCTTCAGTAAATGTTGAAAATAATCGCTTATTCATATCCTGCATATATGTTTGATAAAACTATTGTGAAGTGCAAATCTCAACCTTGAAATCACATACTTTATTTTTTATGTAGGATGTGTATGAGCGATTATTTTCAAGATTTACTGAAGAAATTGCCGGGATTATGGGTGAGTTGAAAACTGAGGCAGGAGTAGAACCCAGTTTTTTCTTTGTCATGAATAAGTGAGACTAGTCTCACTAGTCTTGAATCGTTGCATATGGTCCAAAGAGGGTACTGATTCCTGCTTCAGTATAATTATTTCATATCAACTAAAATATCCATGACTTTCGGATCCTCCGTAAATATCGTAGAAGGGTTATGTGAAGTGGGACAAAACACACTTTAGGTACTCAGATACTCACATGTTATATTTGCGTGAGGTAGTAGAAGTCTTCAGGAACGATATGTACCTTTTCTTTTTCTTCTACTATAATTTTTAGCAAAGTTATGACAAATCTAATTTTCGCCCCTGCTTGAACTTGCAGTGGCGCGAGCATGAAACGTGACGTCTGCGTTAAACCACGTTTTCTGAGAAAACGAGCGTATTTCATAACGTATTACTGAAAATCATTCTTGTGGAAAATTGAATTGTCTCTCAACCTATCGAAATCGTTTTTTGATATATCTTATATTTTCTGAAATAACAACAAAAAAATTTATATTTTTTTTAAATAAAAAATTGTTTAGGTTCCACCCCTGATTTTTTGGTAAACAATTTTTTTTCTAATAATACATGATGTCGAGATGTCATGTGGCGAGTTTCAGAGTGCTACAATTCATTCTTCACTTTTTGCTCGAGTTTGTCTGTCGTTACTGGATTAAAGAAATCTAAGGGGTTCTTTTTGATTTTACGTTTGTTGACCATAACTATCTGAAATCATTTTTACAATTCTTGAATAAACATCTAGGCATTTTTAATGGAATATACTTGCAGCAGAATATACAGCAACAGATAATAGTTAACGCTTCCAAAATCCAAATGAAAAATTCAAGTGGTCATTAAAGCAAAACAAGTGGCGAGTTTGTTTTGAACACAAAACGATTTACGGCGTGAGCAATTACGTAAAATTATTTTCGCGACATTATTTGTTTTTGGGGAGATCATGTGATGATTTTCAGAAAAAACAATGACGACAGATTCAGACACTGCTATTTGCGTTGGTTCTCTATTTTTGAAACACAACAGAATGTGCGAACACTTGTGTCTCCTACTAATAAAAATTTCCTGACAGTCTCTTGGTTGTCGAATAATAAATGACAAATCCGTTGCGTCACTTTGACATCATGATATCAGGAACGAAACCAAATGTCGATTTTTAATAATAACTCACTCAGGCAATGAACAAAAATCAGAAGCAAATGGCGCTGGGAAGCCTCATATCCATGTATACTATATTTAATAAAGTAATAAAGAAGAGTTCAAAGATAATGATATGAGAAGAAGAAGGGGTGGAGGAGAGGAAGAGGGGAATAGGGAAGGAGGTGAATAGGAGAAGGGAAGATTTTTAGGTGGGCAGAGTGAAAGATATGAAGAGGGACGAGAAAAGGGGGAAAGGAGGAAGGGGAAGGCGGGTAGGGAAAAAGGGGCAAAGGGGTAAAGGGAAGAGGACAAGAGGAGAAGAAGAGAAGAAGAGAAGAAGAGAAGAAGAGAAGAAGAGAAGAAGAGAAGAAGAGAAGAAGAGAAGAAGAGAAGAAGAGAAGAAGAGAAGAAGAGAAGAAGAGAAGAAGAGAAGAAGAGAAGAAGAGAAGAAGAGAAGAAGAGGAGAAGAGAAGAAGAGAAGAAGAGAAGAAGAGAAGAAGAGAAGAAGAGAAGAAGAGAAGAAGAGAAGAAGAGAAGAAGAGAAGAAGAGAAGAAGAGAAGAAGAGAAGAAGAGAAGAAGAGAAGAGAAGAGAAGAAGAGAAGAAGAGAAGAAGAGAAGAAGAGAAGAAGAGAAGAAGAGAAGAAGAGAAGAAGAGAAGAAGAGAAGAAGAGAAGAAGAGAAGAAGAGAAGAAGAGAAGAAGAGGA